>CM037855.1:74646271-75846271 GCA_021234595.1 Delia radicum | reverse complement strand
CAATACAATAGAATGCTTCACTATTAGTTAAGTTCAATGTCTGTATATCAGTTAGAACAAGGAAACATGATCACCGCTTGATGGTTTGTACATTCATTCAAAACAATGTTATATGAGATTATGCCATTTATGAATATGACGGTATATGCGACTGTCATATCCGCTACACCTCCATTTTCTGGAAGAATGTTCATACGCTATTAAGCATATGAATATTCTTTACTCATTGTTACCTTGGTCTAAATTCAATGACAGATTACATATCATATTGAAAATATTATTTTTTTTTTCAATATTTTTTTTTTTATTATTATTATTATTTTTTTTTTTTTAATATATTGGTTATTTTTATTATTTTACTTTTTATATATTGGTTATTTTTATTATTTTACTTTTTATATATTGGTTATTTTTATTATTTTACTTTTTATATATTGGTGCACCAAACTTATCGTTGTTTAATGATATATGTTTTTAACTCATCTTTTTTTTTTTTTTTGTGTATTATGTTGAGAAATAATGATTTTGTGAAAAGATAAAAAAATTACTTGTTTCAATTAAAAAGTTTAATTCTATTCCTGTGAACCTTCTGCTTCTTATTTCCCTTAGTTTCTAATAATATGTTATCGTTATCACCTATTTCTATAATCTTATACGGGCCCTCATATCTATTGTCTAACTTATGTCCTACCTCATTTCTTAATAAAACCAAATCTCCTAAATTTAAATCTAACTGTTCTGAATTTATATCATAAAATTGTTTCTGCTTAACCTTAGCCTTATCTAGTAGTAATCTTGCTCTCTTGTATGCAATTTCTAACCTATACTTCACTTCTTTACTATAATCATCTATATTATAAATAGGATCTATTCTATCTATACTATTAAAATAATGAAAACCATGAGGTATCCGTCCAAAAATTAGCTCGTATGGACAGTAACCGTGAACTGCCGATGGGGTGGTGTTAAAACAATATGTAAAGTATCTAAGCCATTCGTCCCAATCGTCTCGTTTAATCGATATATATGAACGTATATATTCGTTGAAAGTTCGGTGACTGCGTTCCACAGTACCTAGAGTCTGATGGTGATATGCAGTAGAGGTAATATTCTTGATTTTCATATATTTACACAAATCCGTTATTATTGAGTTCTTATACTCTGTTCCCATATCCGATATGAACGTCTTCATTGGACCGTAGCATAGTATAAAATACTCAAATATAGCCTTTGCAACTGTGCTTGCACTCTTGTTCGATATTGGTATGGCCACTAAATATTTAGTTAGGTCACATATTAATGTGACAATATACTCATTACCATTTTCCGTCTTTGGTAATGGACCAATGGTATCCACTAATACGATGTCGAATGCAGTTGCTGGGGTTTCTGTCAGTATCATTGGTGTCTTAGTATGTGTTGTTATCTTAGCTTTTTGACATTTTAGGCATGTTTTGATATATTTTTTCACGTGTGAAGGCATACCTCTCCACTTGTAATGTCTTCTAATTTTTGCTAATGTTCTTGATATCCCGCAGTGGCCGCCTTCCGCTGGATTATCATGATATGTAGTTAATATCTCTTTTATTTTATTATCATCTTTAGCATCAATTATGGTCACCTTTGGCAGTAGCGCTACTGTTAATTTTTTCAAATAATCATTGCCCTTTCTTTTGAATTCATTTATAGATACAAATTTAAAAATTTCTTCATCGGGTGCCATTTTTAATTTTTCAAGATTCAGCTTACCGGCTTCTTTTTCAAGCCTTAGGAAAAATCCTCCTAGGTCCAATTTCCCATTAGTACACAGATCTTCAACATTTATTCGCTTCAATATTAATTTTCCATGCTTCAATAAGCATCTTCCTGGAGTTAATATTAACTTTACTAGCTTTTTAACGTCATCATATTGTATGACTTCATATATATTGGGCTTTTCTTTTATATTTTCATGATGCTTTTGTTTAGTTACTTTTCCGTTCTTTCTGGTGTCGGACCTTGTGGTCACTTTATTTATTACTAATACATTTTTGTGTAATTCTTTAAATTCTTCAATGCTTATTCTTGATAAAGCATCAGCAACGTAATTTTCTTTACCCTTGAGATACTCAACTGTAAAATCATACTCTTCCAAGTCCAAACGCATTCTTGTTAATTTTGAACTTGGATTTTTCATCGAGAATAGGTATGACAAAGGTCTATGATCGGTCTTTACAAGAAAACGTGTTCCGTAGATATATGGTCTGAAATGTAGTATGGCCCAATGGATAGCTATGAGCTCTTGCTCGATTGTTGATTTGTTGCTCTCTCCTTGTGTGAATGTTTTCGAGGCATATGCTATAGGTAGATGTTTGCCATTGTACTCCTGACTTAATACCGCTCCGCAAGCGTGCTTACTGGCGTCAGTTGTTATACAAAATTCCTTATCAAAGTTTGGATATTGTAGAAGGGTTGGTAGCATTAATGCTTTCTTTAAGTAAAGAAATGCGTTATTACATTCCTCTGTCCACTCGAATGGTACGTTTTTCTTGCACAGACGCGTAATGTGGCGTGAATGAAGAGAGAAGTTCTTAATAAACCTTCGGTAGTAATTACAAAACGCAATAAATCGTCTTGCACTATTTGCGTCAGTTGGAACTGGATATTTCCTAATTGCTTCGTATTTTCCATCATCCGGCAGAATGCCCTTATCTGTACATTTATGCCCAAGAAAAGTTACTTCATGTCTAAAGAATGAACATTTTTCAGGATGCAACTTTAGATTATATTTTCTGCATAGATCAAAAACGCTTTTCAAGTTATTTATCATTTGTCTCTCCGATCGACCTATTACCACTAGATCATCCATATACAAAAATGCTTGTGAGGGGTTTAACCCTGAAAATGCTATAGTCATCATCCGCTGAAAAGAGTTTGGAGCTATTTTTAATCCGTAGGGGAGCCTTTTAAACCGATATGAGCCGTTGCTTGTAGAAAAGGATGTAATGTCTCTTGACTTCTCGTCGAGTTCAATTTGGTGGAAACCCGACATTAAATCTAGGCACGAAAAGTATTTTGCTCTTCCTAATTGATCTAAAATATCTTCTATTCTTGGTAGTGGAAATTTATCAGCGACTAGTTTTTTGTTTATTTGACGATAGTCTACTACCAAACGCCATCTCTTCTTATCTGAATTAGGTAGTGATTTCTTTGGTACTAGGAGTAGTGGACTATTGTACTCTGATGTGGAAGGTTCAACGATGCCGTCTTCTACTAAATTTTTAACCTGTGCATCTACTTCGATCTTGTGTGTATGGGGTATCCTGTAGTTTTTAATATAAACTGGTTCCTTGTCTTTGAGTTTAAGTTTTTGTGTATAGAAATTGTTCGCAGTGATGGGTTCCGTATCTAATCCGAAAATATCAATGTAGTCTGTACATAATTTTTCCATTTGTTCCTTAAATGGTTCAGGAAAGCTTTTTGACAATTTGTGCATAATTTCAACTTTTCTGGATCCACTACACTTCTGTGTAGCTGATATTGTATAATTGTCGAGATTTTCCGATACGATATCAATACATTTAAGTGATACTGTTACTGTATTAGTGTTAATAACCCTGATGAAAGCTCTTTTACTGTTTACTATTGTATTACCTATTATTACTCCTGGTTGTGGTTCTTGATTAACAACAAGTACTTCTTCATAAGGTGTGTTTATCTTTATTTGTCTAATAACTTCAGAACGAGCTGGTAACAAGATAGTATCATCCGAACTGTAGTGTAAGATTGGGATGTGAATTCCGTCCCGAACATTTCCGGGTCTTAATATAAACCAATCTTGCGTTTCACCGAAATCCAAGATACAGTTGTAGTGTTTGATGAAGTCTATACCGAGTATTCCGTCGCATGGAATAGGAAAATTTTCGGGTACTATGTGGAACTCATGGGGAACAAAGTAATTTTTAATACGAAGTTTCAAATGTGTGGTACCCAGTGACTGTATTGTTCCTTCACCTATTCCACTAATTGTTGTTGTATTATATTCATTTACCCCCTCATATTTAATGCCATTCTGTTTTAGTAACGATATATCTGCTCCAGTATCAACCAGCAAAGTTAATTGGTTGTTCTCACCATCATAGACTGTTACAAAAATGCTTAAATTCAAATTTAAATGTAAAATACGGTTGAATCGTTTTTTGTCATACTTTGTATTCTCAAGGGTGTGAATTAGTTTTCCGTTTCCGTTTCATGTTCTTGTTGAGTTATAGCTCGTACATTACTCGTACGGTAGTGATTATTATTATTATAACCACGGTTGTTATTATTAAAATTTCGGTGGCCTCTGCCCCGATTAGCATTGTAGTTCCGATTACTAGTGTTATTGCCGTTACTATTTTGATTATTATTACGCCAACGGTTATTGTTATGACCACGTCCTCTAAAAGAACGTCCTCTCCGATTTCTGAAGTGCATTACCGAAGAATCTTTTGTTTCCGTGCAAGTATCTACATATTTCATAATAAGCTCGTCCATTGTCTGGAACTGTCCCGCACGCATGATAATTTTGACTTGCTCATTTTGAGTGTTTTTCGCCATAGATTTTACAGCAACTTGGGTTGCATATTTGCCAGCTGTTTCAAGTGTTAAACCGTCTGATATGTATGCACTTTCCAATGCTTTTGTAAGCTCTTCTATTTCCTTGACGTAAGCCGTTGTGTTTTTATTTTGTTGTTTTATATTCATCAGTTTTGCCGAGAGAACACCGACTGTTTCTCCCTTCACAGTGCTTCTTAACTTACTTATAATTTGTTGTATAGTTGTTTCTGAAGAAATTAAATTCCTGGCTGTACCTTTTAGTTTGGTTTTTATTACATTTACCGCCAATGTTTCATGGGTTTCCTTTATAGTTTCTAAAATGCTCAAGGCATCTATAAAACTTTGTAAGTTTTCGTGTTTCCCGTCGAAATCAGGTAAGATCCTGGTGACGGTTTGCAAAAACTCTATACTAGTTTGCGGCATATCTGCGCTGTTCTCGTTTTCAACAGATTCCAATTCCTTATTAATTTCAGTATCGTCTTCGGACAAATCTTCGCTCTCTGAACTGCATTCGTATTTTGCGCCCTCTGTGAGTGAGTGTGAAATTTTCACATGCAAGCTATGTTTTGCGGAAACTTTCAGAATTCTATCCCTACAATTATTGTAGATAGCAATTGCTTCTTTATTGTGATCTGATTTTAATTTATTCTCATACCCAATTAAAAATTTTCGTAATGATTCAAAATTATCTAATAAGACTTTCTTATGTTTCTCTATAGTTTCATTTCTAATTCCTCTATTCTTATTCAAACACTTATATGATCTTCTAATCTGCCCTTCATATGACTTTAATTTATTCAAAACTTCGGACCAAGTGTCCATTATATTCTCTCTACTTCGTTAATTTGACCAATATATCTCTTTTTTATTCTCTTATTATGCATTTTATATAATTTCAAAACTAATTCTATCCCTAATATAACAGTGATAATAAGCAAGTAAATTTTTATTTGTTCCCAACCATTATCTTTTTGTTCAACAATTACTTCATTTACAACATTAGCCTTAGGGTTTGTTAGCTTTGCCTCTTGATTACCCATTTCAATTTTAATTTATGAGTTTTAATGCAAAATGATTTTTAAGAGCGAAAATGTATAAAAAAAAACTGATTTGAATTTATGTTTTTAATTCAAGACAGGTGCACCAATTAAAGAAAATTTTGAGTGTTTTTTTTTAACTCTTAAATAATTTTTCTTAATTTTCATTTATTTAATATAAAATATTTTTTATTTTTTTTGAAAATTTTTAAATTTTAAATAGTTTTTATTTTTAATTTTTATTTGTAGTAATTTTTATTAACTTAACATAATTGTTACTTGTATTTACTATTCATTTATTTAGTATAATTATCATCATGACCGTTGCCATTACACAAGAAGAAAAGAAAAAAAAAAAATTGTGTCGGACACGGGCGAAATCGCCTCCGTCCCTACCGGTGCATAACCAGGTTAGCACTCTGTTAAAATTACTTTATATTTTACCTCTATTATAAGGTTTTCATTAAGTTTTTGGAAAATTTATATATTTTTATCTCCTTCTCCAGTTCTTCTATTTTGTTCCATAACCTGGTGGATACGTCCCATGAAGGTGGTGGGTTGCTTCTGATTAGTCTCTTCAGCTGGGCTATTTTTCTTCTTTTCCCCACAAGATATCCTCCTCTTCTCTTTGGCTTGTTGGTGGCTGGAATTTTTGGGGTGTCCTCTTTTGGTCTTCCTTGAGTCCGTCTCCGGTACTCCTCGATAGATAACGGTTTCGGACCCTGGTTATTATTACGTGACTGTTCTGATGTGAACACTGTCACGGTCGCCATGTAGCTAATAAATTAGTTATAAGCGATAGATATTCGCCATTTAACATTTAAGGAAATAGGCGAGTTCAGTTTGGTTATAGATTTCAATATGTTTTATTCAAGTGAAAGTTACAGGTTTATATAGTAAAATTAAAGTAAAATTATTGTCTACTTAGCATAATATAATAATTAGGTCAATATAATAACGTAACATAAAATACCATACAATACAATAGAATGCTTCACTATTAGTTAAGTTCAATGTCTGTATATCAGTTAGAACAAGGAAACATGATCACCGCTTGATGGTTTGTACATTCATTCAAAACAATGTTATATGAGATTATGCCATTTATGAATATGACGGTATATGCGACTGTCATATCCGCTACACACCGCTTGCATCGCCGGGTTGCGCGGGTAGTACCGTTGTTTTATCGGCCGATCGTGTTGCATGGATATCACATGCTTACCTATATGGCATGGTCCCTTGATGGCCTCAAACGCCTTTCGTGCTGCACTCAAGGTATTCTCCAACCTTTCTGCCTGGGCTGGGGTTAGAGCTTCTCGACCGGTAATGGCATGGAGGGCGGGGGCGGAACTGGAAGCGGGGTATGGGTCTGAGGGTGTCAATGGAATGCCATCCAGGGTGAGTTTCACCCTTCGCCGCTGTAGAAAATCCATGCCGAGGATGATCGGTTCGGCCAAATCTGGCAGAGAAGATGCCAATAGCTTTGTCTGCTGGCCGTTTACGTCGACATTGACTGGATAAACCTTCACGCTCCTTACACATGAGCTATCCGCTAGCTGTACTGTTCGCTGGTGTGCTCGGGGCCGTACTTTCATTCTCTCTAAGTGACTTCGGACCGCCTCGCCAATGTACGTTAAGGTGGATCCGGTATCAATCAGTGCTCTGACCTCAAAGGTGTTCACCCGAATAGTTAAATAATACCGGCCGTCACCCCTTGTTCTTTCCGGCATCACCCGACAGGAGCAGTCGCGTGACATCACCCCCTGAGTGCCACATCGCGAGCAAAATAGTAACCCCCTATTTCGGCATTGATGCCGATGGTGCCCAGGTTCCTTACATCGCCAACAATGTGTGTCCCGGTTATAGACGCTGGTGCTACTGGTGGTCCCTATGCTGTGGCTCGGTTGGGGTCTTCCCTGTCTGGACTCTTCTCGTCTCAGTAGTTCATACTCGTCGGTTAACTGCATTAGCTCGTCTAAGGTTCGAAAATCACTGCGACGAACGTAAAGTTTGTATTCACATCGTAACCCGTCGTATATACGATCTGTATGATCTATTTTACGCAACTCGGGGTGCTGACGGATGAGGGTTTGCAACGACATGATGTAGTCCTTTGCTTTTTCGCGAGGTCCCTGTTTACGATGGTATATTTGGTCCTCCAGATGAGTTAAGTACCGTATAGGCAAAAAAAAATTTACCGGCCTCGCTCTTGAACAGTTCCCATGTTTTTATCTCTGTTCGTTTCACTCTATACCATTGTAGTGCTCGGCCCTTAAGAATCTCTAAAAGGGAGAACAATAGTCGATCGCGAGCGATCGCATAGCATTCGGCAAGCTCCTCCAGACGCTCGATGAACTCCATTAGGTTGTCGCCTCCATCGTATACCAAGTTCCACCGTCGGATGGTGTTCATCACCTCCATGTCACTCGGCTCACTAGTCGGCAGTTTTCGAGAGAGGTCTCCTGGTTGGGGTACCCGAATCGTTACTTCCTGCGACTGCTCTTCGGTTACTGGTTTCCTCTCCTCCTCCAGTACTTCTTCCTCCAGAGCGCGAAGTAGATTTTCCGACGAAGCTCTCTGTCGTTTCATTCGGACCAACTCGCTGAGCAGTCGTCTTAGTTGATCAACCGTGGCCCCTTCGGTGACAATCCCATTTTTAGAGCATTCTGCAATCAGCTGTCCCTTTTTGAGGAGGTAAATCCATCCCAAGGACTCCGTGGTGAGCAATGGTGGGTTAGTTGTGTCATTCGTTAAGGTTTTGGTTGTTGTTGTGTTGTGGTATGTGAAAAAGTATCTTCCCAAAAAGTCGGTATTCAATTATAAGCATACTTGTAAGTACTATTTGTAACGGCACGTTACATTCCCCCCCTACTTTGAAAAAAAACTATCTAGTTTTCCCAGGATAAACCCCCCAGTAAAAAACGCTGCTTCCATGCAATCAGGTTTGTAAAGGAATAAGCCAATCCCCTACAAACCAGCTTACATATGCCATGATTTTTATATGGCGAATTCCCACTTGGAAGCATTACATTTGGGTAAAATAAGCGCGGGTTTTAGCGCTTACAAAAAGCTGTGATATCATGGCCTTCAGTAAAATCATATTTCATGTCTACATTATTACAAATAAAAGTAATAATATGAATAATATATAATTTATTTTTCATAAAATTCTACAGACATTAATTTTACACATAATACAATAACTTTATTTTTTACCGCACCACGTGATAGCTTTTCAGGAACAGTGAAATGACTAATTATTTTTTTAACATACTCGAAAACACCAAACACAATCGGAAATCAATCGGGAAAACTGGTTTAGATCGTCTATAATCTACGACATGAAACTTTCTCCATTATAACCTGCATCCTCGTAAGGGATTAACGTAAGCTGCTTACAACCTGCATTATTGTAAGGAAAAACAGCAAGCTCAACAAAATTTTATACGAACAACATTATAGTAAGCACTTACTTCAGCGCTTTTGTTTTATCCTGCTTCTAAAAACACGAAATATTTTTACTGTGAATGTACACGGACAAGTTTTTGTCAATTTTGTTTGGCGATTTTTTTAAATTTTGAAGATTTTTTATTTAATTGTGGTGATTTTTCAATATTAGCGATTTTTTAATTTTGTCGACTTTTCCACTTTTGGCAATTATTCTCATTTTAGGCGATATTTTAAAAATTTTGTTGATATTTTTTTTCAACTTTAGTGATTTTTTTTCAGTTTGATCGATTTTTTTTTCGTTTTTGGCGATTAGTTTCAATTTGGAAATATTTTTCATTTTATCGATTTGTTTGAATTTCTAGTTATTTTTTATTTTTGCTATTTATTTAAGTTTTGTCGATTTCGGCAATTCCCAAATCGATTCAGTTAAAATCGATTAAATTCCCAATGATTGTATTCAATGATTGATAAAATCGACTGAGCTAAATTGATTGAATTCCCTACTGGTGAATTCCAAACGAACGAATTCTCTGCGATTGATTAAGAAAAAATTCATTGCATTTAAAAAAAACGAGGGGCCGGATTACAGCAGTCTTGATCGATTGAAATCGTTCGAAAACAGTTTTTTTTTAATCAAACGCAGAAATATGTTTGCAGGTAATTATATACATGTTTACAATGATTCAAATTTTCAAACCTAAACAGAAATATATTTGTAATTTTAACACCAACCAACCCGCAACTACAAAAATACCAATAATGAACAAACCAAGTTTTATATTTATTTTCAATCAAAGACCGAACTACAACATACCTGATCGGAAAAATTTCGTTTTAATGTTTTATTTTCAGAAATAAAAAACTTATTTCGATAGCAAAAATACGATAACGAATGCCGTAGTTCGACCCCAGATTTGATTTTTAAGAAATGCAATCAAAATAGAATTCATCATTTAAATGTAACAAAGAAATTCTCCTTAAAAAAATAGGATTTTATCCATTTTAAAAATATTGACTGAAAACCAATTCATCTCAGTTTATAAAGTAAAATAGAATGTGAAACCCTGTGAAAGGCTTTGGCAAGATCCATATATATTGTATCAATCTGCAAACCATGCTCAAGATTTGAAATACAATAATTAGAAAAATTTTGCCAAATTAGTTACAGTAGAACGACCTCTAACAAAACCATGATGATGTGAAGAAATTAGATTTCTAACAGAGAAATACATTTTCTCAAGTACGATATGTTTCAAAATTGTGGAAACATTACAAAATTTTGATATTGAGTTATAATTAATGACATTATTTTTAGGTCCCGACTTATAAACTGGTGTTATTGAAGTTGTTTTCCGCCTCTCCGCAAAAACACCCTCATTTAAGGATTTATTAAAAATATGTAAAAGCGAGAGCTTTAAAGAATTAGCACAGCTCTTAATGAAAAAGGCACATAGACCATCGCTATCAACTCTACGAGTAGGTTGAAGTTTAGAAATTCAAAACAAAACATATTCTTCAGTCAGCTGTTTGTTCACCAACTTACATGTAATGTGTGTATTTTTTTCCATTTCCACACATAGAGTAAATATACCCAACTTATGGTTGGAACTCAGTTTTCCACTATAAATTGTTTAATTTTCAACAGAAATTAATTAGAGTGGAGCGTATATGACAGAACATAAAAAAATATCTCATTGTATGGTTTAAGTGATTTCGTCATGGAATAGATGAAATATTTTCAAAAAAACCAAACCTTTGTTAAATCTGCAGTTAATAGTATATTAGCTGATGTGTAGCAAACAAAAATTGATAAGAGCCGTTCAAAATTTTTTTCTAAAATTTTGGTTTTGATCGCGAAAAACATCACGATTTTTCATATCTAGGTCAAAAGTATCTCTAGTTTTATATACTTTTTAACGAAAAGCCATTATTTAAAAAGTTGTAGAACAACAAAGCTATAAGCCACTTTTTTGCCAAATAATCACTCGAGTTTGCCGGCTAAATTGTATGTTTCTTTTATAAAAACAGGCACTACTGTATTTATTGCGTAGATTTTAAATTTTCATTGGTATTTTTTTTTATTAAATTTTAGAATCGTTTACAATTAATATTACGAAAATAATAGATACTAATTTTTGAGTTTCAAATACATATTTTTCGTAATGTAAATATTTCTTGGATATAGATTATTTTTTTTAATTGAAAATATTTTATATTTTATTAATTTAAAAAATTAGTTGATGATGTTTCAATTTAAAAAAAAAAACATTTTAAGATTTGCTACAAATTCTGTAAAAAAATATAGAAAAAAATTCCTAGAAATGTGGGATTGAAAAACCACGGATTCCCGGGAATACCGTCCCTACTTCCATCCAGAAGTGGATTTGCGAATAAAGAACAAGTATCATAAAATGTTCGGTGAGCGAGAAAAAAACAACTTTTATGGCTACTCTAGTATACATGCATATGTAACAAATGCATCATATTTTCATCTATCATTTATTTTGTATTTATTGGTAATTCTCAAATGAATCCTAACGATGAAATTTATTTAATGATACAGGAAGTTAACAAATAAAAAATATGTTCATACGTATACGTATAAGAAATTCAATGCTAAAGAAAAATCCTCATCGTATCGTTACGATCAATATTGTATGAAAAATACTTACGACAGCGTCCAATAGCTGTTATTGAAAACTTGTTAGAGTAATGAATAACTCGATACTGTCTGTTCTCGTATATGTACGATTTAATTTTCCTCTTGTTCATGGTTGGTTGCTATGGAATTTTCCTGTACAAAATGATGAACAAGCCAGCAGACAACAGACTTTAGTGTTCAAAAATTAGCAGACGCGTGCAATAAATGTGGCTCCAATCTTTAACGAAAATATAATGGAGTATTTTGTATTCAAATTATTAATAAATAAACAAAAAACAAGTGTTACTAGAATTATAAAGAATGTGTTATTAATCTGGCAATATCTAAGTTATTTTTAAATTCGGGTTTCCAAGATATTCATTCGCTTATTATAACAGACTAGTTGGACCGTAAATGCGACTAGGGGCTGTCCACAGGGGGGTGTTTTGTCGCCGTTACTCTGGACGCTGGTCATTGATGAACTACTCGAAGGTTTGAACGACCTGGGTTTCAGGACTTATGGATACGCGGATGATCTTGTCATTTCTGTAGTGGGATTTGATGATAGGACCATATCCGAACGTATGCAGCAGGCTCTGAACTATACTCTTTCTTGGTGCCGGGAAAAGGGCTTGTCTGTCAACCCGTCGAAGACAATCCTGGTACCATTTACGAATAGGAGGAAACTTAACCTGACAATGCCTGTCCTTGATGGGGCCACGGTGGGCTTTTCCAGTAGTGTTAAGTACCTCGGCGTGACTCTTGACAGATCCCTTACCTGGAATGAACATCTTGACTATGTCTCCAAGAAGGCCACAAGGGCATATTATGCCTGCCAAAGGCTTTTTGGTAAGACATGGGGTCTAAGGCCGCAGATGGTCTACTGGTCGTTTAACACCATTGTTAAACCTATGATCACCTATGCTGCCCTGGCATGGTGGCCAAAGGTTGAACATGTAGGGGCAAGAGATGCTCTCAAGAGGATCTACCGTCTTATGTGTATTGGCATAACGGGGGCAGGCGGAACCTGCCCGACGGATGCCATGGGGGTTATGCTGGGGATACCACCATTGCATATTTCTGTAATGGAGGCTGCCTGCATAGGATCCTCCAGACTTAGAGAATTCGGTGACATGAGGGGAGGTGATCTAAGGGGTCACATGAGGATCGCTAGAATCCTAATTGATGACCCTATTACAAAGGTTACGGATAGGAGGTCACCGGAGTACATCTTTGATAGGAACTTTAAAGTGATGGTGTTCGACAGGGCCATGTGGACCAACAGATCCTGGGAGCCATGGCGGGATTCTCAGGTATGGTTCACAGATGGCTCAAAGCATGCGAACGGTGACACTGGTGCGGGTGTCTGTAGACCAGGTTTCCAACGGGCCTTACCCATGGGTAGATACCCCTCCATTTTTCAGGCAGAGATTTTTGCTATCTGTGTCTGCGCGGAGGAGTGTCTACGAAGGGGCACTATTAGATCTCGCATCTACATTCTTTCTGACAGTCAGGTGGCATTAAGGGCTTTAATGTCCTTTGAGGTGTCATCTGGTCTGGTCATGGAATGCATTCTGGCTCTTAACCGACTTGGCGGGCGCAACTCGCTTACCTTAGGGTGGGTTCCTGGTCACGAGGGGCATGAGGGCAACGAGAGGGCAGATTGTCTTGCTAATTGCGGGGCCCAAAGGCCCTTTATTGGCCCTGAACCATTCTGTGGTATACCTTTGGGGTATGATTCTGATTCCCTCCTCGGGTAGTGGAGGGAATCAGAATTCTCTCTCTATTGGAAAAACTCTCTTGGCCAACGACAGGCTAAGAGATTAATCTCTTTTTCTAGTGCATTATCGTGGAGACTCTTGTCCCTCGGGAGGGGTAACTTGAGTACCCTGGTGTCTTACCTGACTGGACACTGCAATCTCAGATACCACCTGCGCAAAAGGGGTCTTTCGGACACGGATGAGTGTAGGTTTTGCGAACTGGTAGCTGAGACATCGGAGCATGTTCTTTGCGAATGTCCGAGGCTTTGTGAAAGGCGTGTCAAGTTTCTTGGCGATCGCTTTGTCTCCCCTTCGGACATTATAAGGTTTTGCCTAATAGGATTATTGGCTTTATAGGTAGCTTGAATCTTTAGGGTAACTTTAGGCAGCACAAAAGGCCTAAGTTGGTCGCGGTGCATAGTGCCTTATAATCTAATCTAATCTATAACAGATGGGCAAGTGATTAAATTATCACTCCCGCTCCCTAGCTAGAGTGTTAATAACGCTGGATTTACGTGAGTTATTTAAACTGTACTCATGCTCATATAATACTCACGCCCTGTGGCGTACCCAGGATGTAGTTTCGGGGATGAAGTTTTATGAAAAATTTCAAATAGTTTAAAATATCGAAACGTTACATTTTCTACATATTTGAAACTTGTTTGTTCATTGTTAATGGATATAAATTGATTTCAAAGCTTTTCGAAACTTTTTTGTTTTTAAACTTTTCAATATTTATGTTTAGTACTCCAATGAAATGAAATGACTCCAGTTTGTATTTCATTTGATACCAAATTTGTATAATGTTTATTTGAAAGAAGCATGAAATTACGAAAATTGGATATTTTTGTGAAGTCCCCATTTTAAGCATTAAAAGTGAAATTGACCGCTAAAAAGATACCCCTTCTTAATAATTTTGACAGCTCCATTACTTCCATTTTCTGCAATTTTTACACATATTTGCTTATTTTATTTTTTTTTTTTTACGATTTTTGAACTTTAAAATTGCCTCTTTTAAATATATTCGGGGTTTTTTTCAAAATTTTTAACTTTTTTTTAAAAAAAATTTCATTTGTTACCTTTCTTGAAATTTTGCCAGTTTTTGTATTTTTTCAATATTTTTTGCCATAAACACCACAGATTTTTGGAAATTTATTGTCTTCTTTCGGATGCCAAACTGCTGCATTCTTTGGGGTATTTTGTTCTCCAAGCAGTGTTGCCACAAGATAAATTCAAAATTACACATGATGGGAGTCAAACAAAAATCCATGTAAAATAAATATCCCATTGGTAGTCAACGGTGAAAATTTATGAACAAATACCTACCCCAAGTAATAGCGAAAAACGTGTAGAGTTTATTTCTATTGTCTTGTTTACGTAATATAAAACATGGTGTCGAATTATATTGAAGTGCTAAACAGGAATAAGTAAAAATTTTGTTTTGGAGTTTTCTACCTAAAAATGTCCTTACACAATTATAGTGATAATTCTATTAAAAACTGTCCTTAGAATAGATACTGTGTTTTCTACAAAAATGTCTTAAAAATAAAAGGCGTTCTTTAAATGGGTCCATTATTTAAAATTAGTCCTGAGAATCTCAATCCTCAGAATCAAATATTTATCAGAACAAGTAATAATATAGGTTATATGGGCTAATGTAAAAAATGTTTAAAATTCTTTGAAACTGATATTATTTTTCAATAACTTGAGCAATTTTTTATATTTTAGAAAAGCGGATTAACAACAAATTCAACTCATAGAAGTTCAAAATTTTAGGCCATTCATTAAATAAAAATTTGATGTTGAAATTATGCATAGTTGGTAGAAGATAAAGAGTACGTCAGTCACATAAGTTGGAAAACATGTGCTGGAATTGTGCTAAAAAAAAACTTTTTTTTTCATGGCAGCGAACGTGCCAGTTAAAATATGCCAGTTTTACAACAAAAAATCAGAGTTCCATACAAAAATTTTAAACGATAAAATTTTAAGGGATTTTTTAAAATTTTCCAAAAATTGCATAAATCGTTTTTTCTGTAGCAAACAATTATATTGACAGATTTTAAGAATATAGAGATAATATTGGCAACGCCATAAAAACAATTTTTTTTTTTAATTCAATGTGTGGTAAAAAATTTAATCTTTTATATCAAAACGTTTTGCTCCACATTGTTGCTCGAAATTTGTCAAAATTAATATTATTTGGACCTGTCTTCAATGCTTCAACACAAAACCTGGGGGCCATTAAAACTTTTAAGAAATAAAGATTTTATGAACCAAATGAAACTTAATTAGTTTTTAAAAGCATCATGTTAAAAAACTGCAAATATTTGGAATTAACTTGTAGAAAATACATATTCAACTGAGTACGTTAAATTCAAATATAATCTCTAAAACATATTATCATTTTTAAATATCGAGTAAACAAACCAAGATTTGAAGTCGAAAACTTAATTTCTTGAAACATCTCAGAATGTGACAAAAACAAATTTGGAAAGCACAAAACAAGAAAGCAAATTTCTACGCCAAACGCCTGAATATATAAAACCTGTAATAGTTTTATACAGATGTGAAATTTTTTTGAAATCAATTTTGAGAAATTTTTTAAATTTAAAGCATAAAACCGCCATAACTTTTGCTGAAAGTCACTCAGGCATACGGATTTAATGTGCCTAAATAGTGGTTTATAATCGTATAAAATCCTATTATCAGGGCAACTTCTGCTGAAAATATTTGTAGTTACTCGAATTCGTAATACAATATATTTATTTATAAGTGAAGAAAACAGTCATTTGTTGAAGAAAATTTCTGTTGTTGATTTTGCAATTATTTTATACCGTAGTTTTTTTTTAATTAAAAAAAAGCAAATGACACTTCTAGTTGAGTTTACTGAAATGTAAGTTGTCCTTTCTTCAAGTGAAATTTCATTTTTTTAACTACATATGCAGTGGGGTTTACCTACATAGTATTCTAAGTGTGTTAATGTGCCACAAACTTTAAAAAAAAAAAATGAACCCCAATTTTAAATACTTTTGAGAATAGACCGTATATGTAAATTTGAAATTATAAATAAATTACACATGGACTGCACAAGAAAATCAAAATTACACGCAATTTGTGTAATTACACAAGAAGTGGCAACACTGTCTCCAAGGTCCTAACAAAAAAATACGTAAGTGTTGAAGCTTTGAATAGAGCTCTTCAACGCGAATGGAACAAAATACCACAAAGATCACATACGTGCAGCAACTGGTTTTTTGACAGAAGCGACCGGAGAATAAAGGCTAACGGAGAACAAATCGAAAATATTAAATAAGTTTTGAAAATTTGTTTAGGTTGTTGTAGTAAAATTTTGGTTATTTTAATAAAATCTTAGAATAATTTGAAAAGTTATAGCCATTTGCATTAGTAACATTTTAATTGCCGCACCCTGTAGTTTTAAACAGGGTATTGGATAATGGTATTTTGTAAATATTTCGTTAGGTTATTTTAAGGTTAACGATATTTGAAGTTATATCGTTATGATATTTTATGACTAACGTTATTTTAGGTAATTTCGTTACGTTAACTTTAGCAATAAATATCACCTAAATTAAAATTAAAAGACAAAAAAAATGCATTTTCAAAAATCTATAAAAATATTTAATTTCTTGTCCCAAAAAAATAAAAATTTAATTATTTTTTGGAAAACAAAATTAAATGGGAAAAAGCACAAAATACATTCCACAATTTCCACAACATGAAAAATGCATTTTTAAAAAGAATAGATTATTTTTGGATAACTGGTCGTAAAAGTAGACAATCATGAGTTTTCAAAATTTTAAAGATCTTAAAACGGGCATGTCTATATTGTCCATAGAGTTTTCTAGTTCATAATATAAAGAACGAAGGATGGCATGAGGTCAAAAAGTATAATTTTTTAATGTTCTTTCGTGGAATGATTTATATGTATTTATGATTAAAAAACAATTTCCCTTATGAACTTTTTTGATCATTTTAAAGTACCCAGCAAAACTTTGGTAATGGGTAGGACTTATTTCAGACCTTCCA
Organism: Delia radicum; assembly: GCA_021234595.1. Taxonomy (NCBI): domain Eukaryota; kingdom Metazoa; phylum Arthropoda; class Insecta; order Diptera; family Anthomyiidae; genus Delia; species Delia radicum. Next base: position 75,828,755 of record CM037855.1, on the reverse strand, counting down.
AAGTAATGACTATCCATTCCAGTTTTTGTTATTTTGAAGGTCCGAAATAATACTTTACTAATATGAATATATGTAACTGCTTATTTGTAAGATAAAAAACAACGCCTTACTAATATTGTGTTAAATATCTGCTTATTTGGAATACCAAAAATAATAAGTTACTTATTATCACTTATTTCAGACCTTTCGTAGTAATGACTATCCATTACATTTGTTGTTATTTTGAAGGTCTGAAATAATACCTTACTGATATGAACATACATCACTACTTATTTTGGAAGCTAAACAATTATGTCTTACTAATATTGTGTTATATACCTGCTTATTAGGAAGGGCCAAAGAAATAAGGTACTTGTAAGGTAATAAGTAACTACTTTTTTGTAAGGTATATTTATAAAGATTCATAATATATCATAATTAATAATTTAAATGCAATTTATTTAAGCAAACAAATATATAGTTATACATAAACGACTCTCACAAAACAAAAGCTTATTTAGTAAATAACAAAATTAAGATAATTGATATTAAGTAGAAATTATTAAATTTTATTTATTAATACATTAAGAGTTTTTGGTAATAATTTTCTTATTTTCGAAGAATAACCGAGTATTTTCCTTTGAAGATTTAAAAATTTGTTGTCTAAAATATGAAAAAAAAACTTTTATTAAAAAAGAAATTGGCTTTTGAAAATATGTATTATATATTACGTACGTTTAATTTTTCATGAATAGAATGAATTTCCGGAATCAATATATATTCATTATTGCACGACATTTTAAGCACTTTAGCCAGAATGTTTTCTATTTTAAATAATTGTTCTTCTGAGCCATCATGTTCGTCAACCAAAGCAATATTTAAATCCAATGAATCCATGGGATCGTTGAAAAACTTCGTAAATTTGCAAATCTTTTTGCTAGAAATTCTTCCTCACTTAGGATTTTAGTGATTTGTAAAAAAGTTTTATCCTTCATAAGGCAAATGTTGTCTGGAATATTTGTACTAAAATAGCCTTTTGGTAACAAAATTGACTTTGGAACTCCTTTTCTATACCGCAGTCCGTAAACTGGATTTTTAAGTAAAACTTTATCATTTGAAAATTTATTAAAAATTTGTTGGCAAAGGTGTTTGGGCATTTTTAGATTTTGTTTAATTTTTTGCATATAGTTTTCAAATTTATACGCAGATATGCTATTTAGATCTTTAAATTCTTCGACACATTCACATATGTGTAGAAGATTGTGCACATTATATGTTACACTATTTCGACCTTTTAATTTTTTAATTTCGAGTCTTTTAATTTTTTTCTTAAGAAAATATTAATCGCTGTTCACCACTTATTACACTTCTTCCTGGGAAGCAGTTATTATAGTCCTTCCTTGTAATGACTAAAATCAGTAGTTATTTTAGGACCTATTAATAACTAGTTATAATTGTCCTTATTAATAACTAGTTATTTTATTGCCTATTAATACCTTCTTATTTAGGTACATGTTAATACGTTCTTATTTTTGCACCTATAAATAACTACTTATTAACATCCTTACAAGTAATACGTCATATAATGGCTTTAAGCATTACTTTTGATGCTACAAATAAGAAATGAAATAAGTACTTATGTGTAACTGGTGATTTCACTACATATTTTGTAACGTCTTATTTTTGTCCCTATATGTAAGCACAAGGCAAGGCCTTGCCTCCTATGACACCCCCATGTTAAAATCAGGTGTTCTTGGCCTCAACTATAAGTACTTCTGATTCTTGTTTTCTTCTTCCATTTCCCATTCTATGGTAATAGCAAGTTTTCCTGGGTAATGATGTTTTTGAGAGACTCTACGTATTCGTTAGTATTTTTTAAGGTTATCGGTATTTCGGAATTATTTAGTTAGGATATTTTAAGCTTAACGGTATTTTAAGTTATTTCGTTAGGGTATTTTAAGGTTATCGTTATTTTAAGCTATTTCGTTATTTTAAGGTTAAAAATAATTCCTTGTGAATCGTTATCGGTATTTTAGGGTTAGTGTTTGCCAACCATGGTTTTTAATAATATCCATGTGGATTTTGACTAGACCTTGGCTCACAGGCAAACAAGTCTAATAATTGCTTTTTAAAGTCAAATTTCCAATCTATTGGCATCTCTTCCATACACTCAGCTTCTTTTTCCATGTATATCTATTGAACATTGGTTTCTTGGTCATTGCAATATAATTATTTTAGAATTATTATTGCAATTTACTTTGTGTCACATGTGGCGCCAAGGCGTTTCATGCCACTGCTAAATGTTATGATAAATTTGACTGTTTATCGGTTGCTGTAATTTCAGTCATGATAAGCGCGACATAAAGTTATTTTTATTTTGAATAATGTTTTGTTAAAACCAAAATAAAAATTACATACACTTAAATAAAAAAGTATGTAAAATTTACAGAAAAAACTACAGGAAATTTAATTAAATTAACCCTTTGCTGCGTGGCGTTCCCTTTATGTATGTAACGAATAGTTCGAATCGATGTGTCACAGTGTACATGAATCTAATGAAAAAATTTTTCTCAATTATTATTTGAAAACAACTAAATTTTAAGATTTAGCAGCAATCATTTCTAAAATTACGTCAAATTTGGGAATAAATAATTTTTTATGGCAAACAAAATGCAATTTTTCATTCGTCCCTAAACGCGAAAAGTTGAAAGTTTTTCTGTGTTGTTAAAAGTAAAAAACGCGTAAAAAGCTAAATAATAATAAAGTTAGGAATGTGTTCTTAATTTTAAAAATACAAACATTTGTTTTAAAACTCGTTATTTTCAAGTTATATATTTTTAAATTCCGATTCGTTACAGATATGTACCAAAGTTGTAAAAAGGAACAAATTGTGAAAAAATATCATATCCCGAGTAAAAAAGATTAGATCCGATCAGATCTAACTAAATATCATATAATCTAGTTAAATATGATTGAATTAAATTAGAAATGGTGCCAGATCTGATCATATATGATAATAAATGGCATTAGTGATACACTTTATGCCCAGATTTGACCAGATCTAGTATAAGATCAGTTCATATCTTAAGGTATATGGGAAATTGGATAACTTTGTTTCCCAGATATGAACAGATCTGGTCATATTGGATCATATCTGGTGTCAGATCTTTTTATATCTAAAAAGATTTCATAGTCAAAGGCACAAAGGCACCAAAATAAAAATGTACATAAATTATATTGTTTTATGATGTATAAACTTTAAATTTTCTGTTTTAATTTTTATTGTGTTTGAAAATTTTGAAAACTTTAGGAAAACTTAAAAAATTTTACTAAATTTTTTGTGTGTACTATAAATTGTTAAGTATGACATTTATTGCAAAATAGAAAGAAAACCAGGTGAAAAAAGTTCCGATATAGGTATATATAGTCATATATATAATTAAATATCACATCATATATCAGGTGATTCGAAACATGGCATATAAAACCTTATCTTATAAGATCCGTTGGGATCTCATTTGATATAATTTGAGCCGAAAAATTGGTCTATCTAATTTGATCAAGTTATATATAATTTGATACAATTTGATCTTCATACAGTTCTTTAAAAATCCGCGCTTCAATTTCGTTTCACATTCCAAATAATTATAAAAAAAATAAATATAAATCAATGAATTGGAAAATTAGGTAAGTTTGTTTTCCAATTATATCTTAAACAACTGAACCGATGGCTTTGTTATCTTCCGAAGATGAACTCATATCTGTCTTAGCTTTTGATTGATGCAATATAGAAAGTTGTTATTGTGCGTTGTAGTTTCTGGGTTGATTATTAAAATCATTAACGCCCATATTCCTGGTTCACAGACGGCAATTATAATTGCCCAATTCTTCTTCAATTCTCCTTTGAACTTGCTCTTGTGTTCACACAGGAAAAGTTTGTTTCAGCAATTTTCGTATATCAACCTGCAGTATTGAAAATTGCGAATGACAAAACAAAACGGAATTGGAGTACGGGCAATTCTGTACCCCCTATCATTCTCTTTCCCTCCCTCTTCTATAAACTCAAGAATTGCGCAATTATAATTGCCGTGTGTGAACCTAGTCATACTTATAAAAATATTAAACAGCATTTCAAATACATTTTAGTTAAAACACAAATTTTAGCCTTAAAACTGTATTCATAAATGAATTTTAACTTTTACACAAGTTTTAAAATAAGTATTTTAAGCTAATTTTCGTTTATGAATAAAGTTTTAAGGCTAAAAATGTGTTTTAATTAAAATGTATTTGAAATGTGAGTTAAGATTTTTTATGAATACGTGTGTAAGTGTTTATAATTATAACGTCATTTTAAGAAAATGTAAAAAATGTATAGAAAATTTTTTATAAATTCAAACAAATTTAAGTCGAGACTTGATTTTTTTAACAATCCTACTTAGTACATTTAAGACAAATACTTTTGATAGAAAAAAGTCTACTTCTCTAAATAAATATTGTGCGCCCCGGTAGGCTAGTTGGTAGCGTGCTGGCTTATCAGTGCGGGGTCGTGGGTTCGATTCCCACCAGAGGCACTGGTCTGTTTTCACTACACCACTCCGAAGGCCATAGGAGCTAGTGCTCGGTTTGGGTAATAATATATAATTTGTAATTATATGATTATTAATTAATAAAAAAAAAAAAATAAAAAAAAAATAGTGTATATTGTATATTTTTTCGGCCAAATCCGATTCTGTTCTTTTTTGTTATAAAACTTTTTACTTTTGGGCTTTTAATTGCTTATTTTAAGATTTTCTGACTTTAAATGTTGTATATAACGATGTTAATGCTTTTGTTGTATATTAATTTTTCAAGCTTGTATCACACTCTGTTGAGATAAACCAAGCCCTATCCCGTATCCACGCACTAAGAGAATTATCTGCATGATATCAACGAATTTTTGCATTCGATTTATGAAGTTTCACTTCAATTCATCGATTGAAACTCTTTATTAAATTAATGCAGTGTTTCATATTTTTTTTTTTGAAAAAGCTCATTTCATTTATTAAAAACTTCATACGCCTAATGAAAAAAGTTCATTAAAAATAGTTTTATAAAAATATTTAAACTTTTTCTAAAGTTTAAGAAATTTAGTAATTAATTTTGTGAAACAAACGTCATCAGCAAGAAAAAAAAACATAAAAACTCGTCCAAGAAAATTATCTCTGTGTCTCTATTCTAAAAAGGTGAACTGAGATTTTGAGTTTCGAATAAAAATTAGAAAAAAACCTGAAAAAGACAATTTAAATGAATTATTTTTCATGTTTGAAGGAATTTTAATTAAATTTGGAAGTTAATTGTATTGTTTAATATATTCTCTGCATAGGTTTTACACAATTTACACCAAATTTTAATTATTCATGTTGAAAAATACTCATTAAAAAAACCACTAAAAATTATTTCATTTAATCTCAGTTTGAATATAAAATTGAATATTTGAAGCCCTTCATCTTTCACCACCTTTCATCTCTCCACTATCTCCATTCCAAAGAAAGCAACACATTAATTAATAGGAAGAATTTCCTGAGTGTTGCTTCTCTTTAAAAAAAAAAAAAATATGCATTTATAGCCAACGTGATGTGACATAAAAATATGCATTTAACGAAAAATATGCTAAAATATGCATTTATGGCAAAATATTCAAAAATATCCACTAACAAATTGATGCCATTTTAACGCAAACTCTTTGATTAGCAAAGATATTTTGTTTACCCTGTTCTTAAACATAAACTAAAGCATGAACTTCCGGTACCTGGTGATAATAAACTCAAAAATTCGTTTTACAAGAATCAAAGTTTCACTAGTTTTTCGGAACAAAAAAGTATTGCCTTTATATTATACAGTTTGTATCATCCCAAGTGTAAAAGCAGAATTTATTTTTTCGTAAACATTTCTTGGAACTTTAGACTGATAGTATTTTAAATGTTTCGATGGGAAAAAGCCTCAATAATTAAATTAAATAAATGCCAGAAAAATTAAAAAAAAATTAAAATATCCTGCAATAAAAAAGTAATTAAAAAAACCGAAAGTTTTTAATTTTAAAAATATGTAAATCTGCAAGATTTATTGAGTTTATAGGAAAACAATTTTTAAATATTGCATGACAAAAAATTTTAAAAAATATACTTAAGGTGGCACGCCACACTTTTTAACAAAAAATATGTCTGAGTTTGAGTTTTAACGTCTTTTTCAGACAATTGCAATTAATACTATAATTAATATGCAATTTTATTTAATTTAATTGTGAAAGGCGTGGTAGAGAAGAATGAGTGTATTTTCTAAAAATCATAACTACATTGCAAATTTTCAATTTTTTCTGAATCAGCCTGCGCAGTTTCTGGTATTGAACCATCGTCAGTGACCCTGTTTTTTGAATTTTTTTGAATAATGTAATATTTGTTATGTTTTTATTTGTTCCATTGCGTCTATACGAAATTTTAGTTTTATTAATTTTATATAAATTTTTAAAAATCTAATCGATCGGAATATGAATTTTTCAACTAGACAATATTCTGTTATATTATTGCGTTTTCCCTCAAAATATAAATAATGGCTGGTTTTTATAAAAATACTACCACTCTTATAAAAATTAGAATGTCATGGTTGCCATATTTAAATTTAAAATATGTCCAAATCAACGATATTTTTCCAAACAATTTTAAAAATCAGTTAACTTAAAAAAACTCAGTAATCATATAGATTTTTAAAATACGAGGGCGGATCAATAAGTCTGTGACTTTTCCTACTTACCTTGAAGTTATATAAAACACTTCTCCCATCAAGTACCACCTGTTAATAGACTACTGTCACATTTTGAGCAAGTTCCGTTAATTACTTTGCGTTTAACAGCTGTTCAAAACATACAACCTCGTGGATTTTTTAAAAAATGGAAAAAAGTGAATTTTGAGTGCTTATTAAACATAATTTCTTGCGAAAAAAAAACCGTCAATCAAACCAAAAGCTTGATGAAGACTATGGGGACTCTGCACCATCGATTTCAATGGTTACTGACTTTCGTTGTGGTCGCACAAGTACAAATGACGCTGAACATTCTGGACGGCCAATTGAGGTCAATACACCCGAAAATGTCGAAAAATCCATGCGTGTGATTGTTGATGCCATAGGCATTTCATATGGCAGTGTGGTTTCTATTTTAAATGATCAGTTGGGTTTAAGAAAGCTGTCTGCAAGATGGGTGCCGCGTTTGCTCTCAATTGACCACAAACTTGACCAAAGGATTGTTTGGAGTTGTGGATGAAACATGGATCCATTACAACACTCAGGAGACCAAGCAGTGTGTTTCTCCGGGCGAACCGGCTCCGAAGAAGGCCAAGGTAAGTTTGTCGGTAAATATGGTGATGGCAACAGTTTTTTGGAATGTACGAGGGATAATCCACATCGATTACCTTCAAAACTGAAAAACAATAAACGGCGCATATTATGCCAACTTATTGGACAGATAACGAGGATTTAAGAAAAAACCACCTCATATGGCCAAGAAAAAAGTTCTTTTTCCTCAAGATAATGCACGGGTGCACACCTGTGCAGTCTCAATGGCAAAATTCCATGAATTGGTACTTCATCCGACATATTCTCCGGCTACAACGATGAAATTATTGCTATTTTATGGACCTATTTTTTGGATGGGATACAAAAATTGGAGAAACGTTGGACTAAGTGTATTGAGTTTAAAGGAGATTATATTGAAAAATAAATGTTTTTTGCAAAACAAACTGTGTTTCATTTAAAAAGTCACGGACTTCGTATCTTCAGATGTCTAGGATTTATATTAATATTAAAGTTTCAATTTTGATTGCTAATATATCAACTAGACTGAGCGAATTATCTGCAAGATATCAATGAATTTTTGCGTTAGATCTATGATAGGTTCGGACCAGGCAAAGGTTTTTGGGGAGGGAAGTTAGAGCATTTTTAAACTTTTTACATTTTTGTTTTGAAAAATTAAATTTTGATGTAGGAAATGTTCCATTTCCCATCCCCATGGATCTATGAAGTGTCACTGGATTCCGTCAATTGAAACTTTTTATTAAACTAATGCAGTTTTTCATAAAATTTTTTGAAAAAATTTCGTTTCATTTATTAAAAGTTTCATATGCCCGGTGAAAAAGTTTAATTAAAAGAAGTTTCATTAATATTATGAAGCCTTTTCATAAGGGTGAACAAATTTTTGCATTCTCTTTGTGACGAAAACTTCAATAGTTTATTGAAAATTTTCATTAAAACTCGTCCAATAAAATTATTAATAGTACCTGTAAACTAAATGTTTATAGAGATTAATAATCTAGTGTGCTCAAACTGCAAACCAATATACAATATGTAGACAGACTAAAGCGAAAGACAAAGACACATATTTTAGGTAGATTTTTATGTTCCTTTTTTCTTATTGCAAAAATAGGTTCGTATATGTTATATTTTGTTACTTTTTCGTTTCTATAATTATCTACGGTATTTGCGTTCCTTTAAAAGATAGCATTATTTAGACAGCAATTTTTTGCAAACACCCTCCTGACTAAAATTTTGCTGACTTTACTAACTTTGTATTGAGTGTATGTGTAAGTAAGTAAAATAAAAATATTATAAAATAAATAATAATATAAAAATATATAAATAAATTGCACTTCACACGCTATCCATCTCTGTCAGCTCGCTTAACAAATTTTTTTGCCAACACCTTCATGACTAATGTTTTGCTGACTTTCCCAGCAAAATAAGAGCTGAGGAAGAAGTAGGAAAAACACCACATCTACTGAGCCGGATGTGGTGCATATTTAGGTGAATCATTAATGATTTTAACATTGTCGTGTCATTGGGCGGATGGAGTGAATATATTGTATTCGTATCACTGAGATATAAATTATTTTTAAAATATTTTTAAGTTTTGATGAGGCTAAAAAAATATTAAAAAATAATAAAAATGCTCATTTAACAATTTTGAATTCATTGCATATTTTAAAATATTTTTTTAATAATTAATTTGACGAGAAGTGTCTTTAATAAGATAATAACAATGAGAAAAAAACAGGGACCGGAAATAACAGTTATTTTAAAATTTTTAAACATAAAAAGCAACTAGAAGTAAATGTCGGAAAACTGTTTCAAGTATACCATTTTGATCCTTATGAACTAGTCTATAATAAAATGCATTGCTTTTCAAAATTTTGATTTTTTTTTTTTAGCAAAAATAAAAGTTATTTTTTGATTTTTATTTTTTCGAGCAAAAATAAAAGTTATTTTTTGATTTTTAGTTTTTCTAGCAAAAATAAAAGTAATTTTTTGATTTTTATTTTTTCGAGCAAAAATAAGTTATTTTTTGATTTTAATTTTTTCGAGCAAAAGTAAAAGTTATTTTTTGATTTATATTTTTTCGAGCAAAAATAAAAGTTATTTTTTGATTATTATTTTTTCGGGCAAAAATAAAAGTTATTGTTTGATTTTTATTTTTTCGAGCAAAAATAAAAGTGATTTTTTGATTTTTATTTTTTCGAGCAAGTATAAAAGTCATTTTTTGGTTTTTATTATTTTTTTTTTACCAAAAATAAAAGTTATATTTTGATTTTTATTTTTTCGAGCCAATACCAATGCCAATATCAAGTACATATATTTTAAACATCAGAATTTAATTTTCCTAACATTAGTGCTTCCAAATTATCCACTGACAAATTGTACGCAACTCTCCTAGAATCAGTTTGAGAGCTGAAAAAGATCTCTCTACACTAACTTGTGTCGCAGGTACAGAATGTACAACGAATGCCAGTCTACGTAGCCAGGGAAGTACATATTTCTTACTGTTCCAGTATTCCATCAAATCCTCATCGACATCTATTCGTCAATTTCATAAAAAGCTTTGCGAACATTGTCATTAATTATAATGCCTTCATCATCATCATCAGAGGAAGAGTTTTGGATTTCCATTTCCCGCAAACCATTTTTCAGCAAAGAACATGAGCTTTGAACACTACATTCATCAACTAAATTAAGTTCATCTTCATCGTGTGTTGGAAAGATAGGCTAATCGTTTTGCTTGATTTAATAAAAACATTTATTAATGTGTAATAAAACAAGCAGTGTCTGACGGACACTCCAAAGATAACTTACCTTTTTCAAATTCTGGATTTGCTGGAAAATTTTTTTTAAATGCCGCTTTGCTACTTCTTTTTTTTTGGCGTGTTAGCAAACGTCTGAATCTAGGGTACAATAATAATGCAGCATACATTGTGTCATTTTCCAATAACATAATTTGTCTTGACTCTATGTTACCCAAAATCTTTTTACTTATGTCAGTGTTTAAATTTTTCAATTGAAAAGTTAGTTCTAGCCAAAACTTATAGAAGTCACCTAACAGCAACTGACTTTTTTGCAGTTTCAAAGTTGAGACATGTACAGGTGCTAGAACTGACACAATGTTTTCGATTGATACCCATTCATGAGCCTTGAGTTGATCAGATGCTGGTAAATTATTTATGGAAAACTCCTTTAACTCCAGAAGTCGCATCAGCATATAGTATGTAGAGCTCCAACGTGTCACAACATCTAACTGTGGTTTTGGGATATTTAGTGTTTTCATTTTATATCTAAAAATAAAATTAAATCAAACATACAGTGGCGGAAAAAAATACTATAAACAAGCCAAGTTTTTTCTTTTTGCAACATTTCGATTGAAAATTGACATACTTATGGAGGAGGAGGGAAGATGTATGATTTAAATTTACTTACCGAAACGACGGCGTTCTCAAAACTTTTACAGCTTTTCGTGCTCGATCAATATCAGGATTGAGGTCCCCAAGAAAATCTTTAACAGCTAGCTGAAGCGTGTGTGCAGCACATTTAATTGAAATGATATTTTCAAAATGTATATTGTTTACGGTTTCTTAAAAATTTTCAATATCATTGTCATCCAGCTCTTCGTCTTCACTTTCACTTTCTTCAGGAGACATAAGCTCTACAGCTTTTACTAAATTGCGCCCGTTATCAGTCGTTATGGAATATATTTGTTTTTTTGTCGATATTAAAATCATTTAAAACATTTTCGATTTAAATTTTCAGCTGTATGCCTTTTTTTTAATTCTGGCATCGCCAGAGTAAAAATTACTATTTTATTATCCGAAACAATTTGGATATTAATACCTAAAATTGCGCGATCACTTCGCGTTGCTGTATCCATTTTCAAGCAAATAACTTTTTCTTTCACTATATCTTTTATTTTTGTTTTAATAGCGTGACATTTTGTATATACCAACTCCATTATATTTCTTGAATTAATTTTTGATATTTTTAAACCATCAAATATTGGAGTCGTCAATATTTTAAATGGCTTCGAGTTAAAAAAAAGCCAACGGTAGAGATTCTTTTGTCACCATATCGATGCACGCCTGAATTACTTCACTTTTTGACATTTGAACAGAAAATTTAATTTTTGTATTTTCATTTTAATCTGATTTTGATTTTTTTTTCATTGTTCTTAAAAAGTTCACTGTGGTTTTTTGCATGTGGCTTTTTAAATTAGTTAAATAAATACCATATATTTTTTGACCACAAGATTTGCATTCGCATTCACCCTCGTTTTCATTGAAGAATTCGCGTATATATAAATTACGTTTGCGTCCCATTTTTAAAAACAAATTTTAAGTTATTCAAATGCAACGTTTCAAATGAACTCACATTACCAACTGAATTAAACTTTTCTTTTCAGACTTTTGATTTTAAATATTTTTTAAATATAACGTTAAGGCGAGTTTTAAATAATGAAATAAATAATAATAACACTGTGCTCGAATTTGTGATTTCTCACATTTATTGTCTGTAGTTGATTTCGTTACATACTATTCTAAATACTCCTAATATCTCCTCTCTTTCCTATTTTTGAATTTTTAAAGGAAAAATTGTTAACACCGAAATGATTGAAAAAAAACTTTATTAAAATCTTATTCTTCTTTAAGTCATTTTTAAAACAAGAATTCTTCAAAAAAATCGCCATATCAAAAATAAGTTTTACTGTTTATAAAACTCGAAAATATTACAAAAGGCAACCATAAAATTTATATATTTCGTTCATACAAATATAACTACGTTATTTGTTATTTATTCGTTATAAAAATAAAAATTTATAACTTATGGAATTCCAACTCAAGAAATTGAAATAAATATCAAAAATAACTTTTATTTTTGCCCGAGAAAATAAAAATCAAAAAATAACTTTTATTTTAGCCCGAAAAAATAAAAATCAAAAAATAACTTTTATTTTTGCTCGAAAAAAATAAAATCAAAAAATAACTTTTATTTTTTCCCGAAAAAATAAAAATCAAAAAATAACTTTTATTTTTGCTCGAAAAAATAAAAATCAAAAAATAACTTGTATTTTTCCTCGAAAAATAAAACCCAAAAAATAACTTTTAATTTTGCTCGAAAAAATAAAAATTAAAAATAACTTTTATTTTTGCCCGAAAAAATAAAAATCAAAAAATAACTTTTATTTTTGCTCGAAAAAATAAAAATCAAAAAATAACTTTTTACTTTTGCCCGAGAAAATAAAAATCAAAAAATAACTTATTTTTGCTCGAAAAAATAAAGATCAAAAAATAACCTTTATTTTTGCCCGAAAAAATAAAAATCAAAAAATAACTTTTATCATCTGACTTTTATGAAAAAAGGAATAATTATTACGGTCCCTGGAAAAAAAATATTGGAGAAGTAGTTTAACTAAAGGTAGGGAAAAGTGGCCTGCAATGAAACGAGTGTGCCTTGGAACGTAAGATCTTTTAATGTTTCCCGTATTTTTTTCTAAAGATTTGGAGAAAGAGGTCGGTAAAAACTCTATAGGTAAATTAAAGTGATATATATAAACTAAGTAAAAGTTATTAATTAATTAATTTGCTAATTAATAATTATTATTAATAAACTTGCTTTCAAAATTTGGCTTCGATATTTTTCGTTTTTGCTAATTTTTTGCGATCCGAAACAATAGAATTAAAAACTCAAATAGATTTTTGAAGCCAAAATCAAATTTTTTTACCTAATTTTTTTGAATGTTGCACATTTCAAGGCACACCTAAAAAGTATATTTTGAAACAAATATGAAAAATTCGATAAACTAATTATTAGCAGTGAAATACATCTTTGCATTTTCGTATCAGCATAAGAATAAAAAATATAAAACTTTATGTTTTTTTATATTTTTAAATAAGTTTTACAAAAAGTTCCATCGCAAAGACAAAAAATAGATTTTTATCAAATAATTATTTGTCCACTCTGGATAACAATTTTCTAAAAAAATTCTTTATGATTAAAGTCTAGATGTTAATTATTTGGTCGTTTTTAAATTACTTAATTCTCTTAAAATACTCAGAAAAAAATAAATTAAATAAAAAATATTAAAAAAATGAATTAGAATTAAAAAAAAATGATCTCCCCGGCCCGGAATTGATCTTGCAATTTTCTGATTGCAAATCCAACCACTTACCACCTCAACCTCCATACAAAAAAAAATATATATATGAACTTATGAAAAAGTACTTCTTATGATGTTATTAATTTATGTACCAATTAATTTATATGGTGATGCAAATGCTGTTTAAAATAACTTTAATTTAACATTTTTGGCAGTTGTTAACAATAACTTCTATTAAAGTGAAAAATGTGAGTATGCTAATGCTTTGGAAGTCAAGTTAAAGAGGTTCTTAAAGCACTACTTCCACTTTATTTTGCTGGGGTACTAACCTTTTTTAACGTAAGTCGAACAGGTACTCCTAAAACAGCTTCTGGAACTGGTTCTAGCTAGGTACATTACATTAATTAGTTTGTAAATGATTGGCAGTTGAAAGACATAGGCTTAAAACAAATTCAACCTTGTCTTGAAATACATAAACAAAATTTTTTAAATTATTTTGAGTTTTTAAAAGAATCAAAACAGAATAAAAAATTGTACACATAATGTCCAAAATCAGATAAAACTATGTACCTAGATTTTAAAAGAATTTGATATTTTATATAGCTTTTCTTTTTTCTGAGCTTTTCTCGACATTTTTTTTTTGCCAAATTTAAAAAATAATGCTCAAGTTTTGGTGAAAAATACATATAAAAAATTAACCGGTTAATCGACATATTTTCGGGTCGAATAATTATTTGAGTTTTAAATTATTTGTTTCGACATTAACCGAAATAGAGGCTATTAATGGAGGAATCAGTTAATCGATTAACCGAATTGGAAACACTAACTATTGCCCATTATTAGTGATAGAAATTGTTAAATTATTGTAAATTTTCTTTTAAGAATGACATTTCGTATCATAAATACTGGGATATAGAAGAAAGGGGTGGATAGCGTGTGAATCAAGCCAGTGGGTTTCTATCCACCTCAGTGTCTATTAATATGCCCTCTTTTTATTTGCTCGTAAACTCGCACCGAACAGATGAAAACATGTTGCAGAAATTTAAAAGTTCCAATTAATGTTTATCATGTTTTTGAATAATAATTTAATAAAATGTTTATTTATTTAAAATTTTAACGATAAAATATGCAAGATAAATTAAAAAAAAATTCAATTTTAATAGAAAATAACAAAACATACGCAAAATAAAAGAGTGTTTTAAGCAACAATTTCTGATCAACATGTTGCAATTATTTTTTAGTGTAAAAAAATGTTTTCATTTGCTTCCCCGAGTTCGGTATTTGGTTGCTGAGAGGCGTAGGAAGTGCAGTCTCTCTATTTGCAATATAAAGGGTCCGCCATCTAACTTTTTTTTTCAACTAGTGCTTATTTCGTGAATGGTAATACTTAGCTCATGTCTGATTTGACAGATAATTAGTTTTATCCTTCCGCTGACCGAATATGGTCCGTATGTTCGCTATCTTGTGAAAAAAGTGAAAGAAACTGACATCCTCATCGATAAACCAAAGCGTGAAAAGCCAAAAACAGTGCGTACACCCGAGAATATTGCTGCTGCGGCAGAAATTGTGCGTGAAGCGCCATCAACATCAATTCACCGTCGTTCTCAACAATTGAACATTTCGGAGACATCATTGAGACGAATTTTGCATAAAGACCTTGGTATGACGCCATACAAAGTGCAATTGGTTCGGGAGTTCAAAAAAAAAAAGTTATTTGGCGGACCCTTTACTTACTCTTTGGTCAAGCTTAACCAAACAAATGAACACAATAAATAAGTAAAATATTAATTTAAATTTCAGGAACAAACATAAGCATTATTGAGCTCATTTATCTATAAAATTCAAAAATTTGTTTTTTTGCAGCAACTTTACCAAGGTTTTTCTATAAAATGTTTTAAAATGTAAAGGTAAAATTGCTGCAAAAAAGCAAGTGTGATATATGGTTTAATAATTGCATGGATGATGGTGAAGCAAACAAAATTTCTTAATGAATAATTTTCGTAAATATTTTCTAAGTTTGGTTGAAAAATGTCCAGCGGATCTCTTATATGTCTCTGATGAGTAAAATATGTATATTTATCAATTATTATTTATTTTATTATTATTTTAGCAACATGTAATGGCGTTAAATGTTTAAATGGATTAACATGTGTCGAGGATCAATATACAATGCCACATTGTATTGCATGCAAAATTGAATGCCCACAGGATGATTATGATAATGATGTAGTTGATGCAACAAGAGCTGTCTGTGGCGCCGATGGAAAAACATACAAAAGTACATGTGATATAAATCGTATGATTTGTAAAATTGGTCGATCAATTGGTGTATCATATCCAGGGCCATGTCGTGGTAAGTAAATCGATTTTAGAAATATCTTAAGATGAATCTATTTTTTTTCTTCTTCTAAAACTGATTTCATATTGTGGTGAATGTTTATAAACACACACAATGTTACCGATACACTTTTCAGATACATTTAGATTTTACATAAAAATATCTTGTTTTGCAACATATTATTACCACTGTCAACATAAATGTGGTAGCTGCTACCATACTACAATGCACAGTAGGGGGTTTTCACAAATATTTCGAAAATAATTCAGTTATTTCTTATCGGCTGATCGGATTGCCATGAAACTTAACACATCCATGGATTTAATGGGTCGTATCAATTTTATATTTATCAACATTGGTAAACTATGTCTAAATATTTACCGACTTTCTCCAAACTTATCTGCATTTAATTAGATTTGTTGCAACCGAATGGGATAACATTTTCTGATATCCGTCACTTTTTTTTCTTTTTTTTTTGAATTTTTGTCAAAATGTTAAAGTTTTATTTTTCCATAATATTTGTTAATGTACGTATTGTAATTAAATGTAATACTAAGCTGTACCTTGATATTGTTTTTATTGAAACAGAAAAAAAATATATACGATTAGAGAAAATCCCACAGTTTCCAAAAAGTGTAAAAAATTTACAGAAATGGAATTTTTTACATTGTTTGCTGTCTTGTCCACATTTGAAGCGATGTTAAAAAATGACAATGATAATGATCATCTTTGAACCTGTACCAGTTTTTCATTTTAAAATGACGTTAGTGCACTCAGAGAAACAATTGGTTAAAGTTAAAATTTGAAACTTGAAAAAAATGGTCGAATTCGGTGGAGTGTGGGTTTAGAATAAAAACCAACTGGGGAATATAATTTTCATAAAACTATATGTAGTAGTCTTTCAGAAATAATATACACTTTATATGTTCCTGCAGAAACTTTTAATCTGCAGGCAAGAGAGTCTTGTTACCTTTTTGACCAACAATTTTTGTCAATGTCACCAACACGTTTCAAAGAAATCGAACTTGATTTGCCTTTTATTGGCAAAAAACGGAACCAGGTTACAGCAAAATTGCAAAATTTTAATTTTCAAATGCATATAACTTATGCACTTTAAGAGATAACCCACATGAGTATTTATTGTTGGCCGTTACAAGCAGATTACAGAAATGGTTTATTTTAGAAAATCGGTTGTTAAATATAAAGTTGGTGTCCTACTTTGGAGTCTAATTGGAGTCGTAAGCTTGCAACTACGTTAATTATGGATGTATGAAGTGTCTTGCCAATCCTGTTTGTGAAACACCCCACTGTGCAATATAAAACATACATAGATGTATGTCGTTGCATTCACTGATGTTGCATGTAATTGATGCTGTCAGTTATAATCATTCATTAAGAAGTTATTTTTTCTAGCTGCACCTCAAAACAAAGTAGTATTTGTATTTTGCATTACTAAAGAATCCTTATAATTATACATTGTTGTATAATAGCACTCCACAGCTGCGATACAGATAAAAGTATTCATTACAACTACTGGTTATCTGTGTGGCATACACAAACATATTTTGTAATTTCTATACCACCAAGTGCTTCAGTAGAGTACTGGTAAGTTCGATTACTTTTTAGTACTCGATACTACTCGATATTTTTAATTTGGCTACTCGATACTTTTAACGGTTTTTAAAATTAAAATTTACTTCAATGTTTAACAAAAATTTTAACTTTTATTGAATTCAAATTTTAAAAATATATTATTTAACTTTTTAACAAACTGTATAATATTTTCTATAGATTTTCAGAATATTTCCTTAGCATTTTCACCTTCGAATTCATCTTCGAGCAGAGTTTTATTTTAATGCGAATTATTTTAGCGGTGTCGAATTTTTGTATTGTTTTTCGGTCTAAAATCCAACTCTAAAATGATCGAGTAGTTAATTTTAAGTATCGAGTACCCAAAAAAGACAAATACTCTGTACTCGATACCCACTATTAATTTTTTTTTACCAGCACTACTTCAGTAAGCATTATTAGAAAAAACAATAACCATGGATAAACTTTCTTGTAAGACAAATTGGTTTGATTTAACATTTTTTACAAACATTTAGGGTATTCATGTAAGGTATTGTGTTTCGTTTATAGTTTTGGAAGGAGTACTATGCTTTAGATTTATTTACTGAATTATTAACATAAATCAAGATTTCTTGCGAGGGGCAGCACCGGTGCATGAATCACCTAAAACAGATCCAGCTGGCTGTGGTGGCAGCGGTTAAATCCCGTACCACTTCAGCGACCTTTAACGTGTTGGGGTTAGCGTTCTTTGGATGCCGTCTTTTTAATTTCAGAAACACACTTTCCGAAGTCCAAGACAGTTTAAAATACCGAGGATGCAGTTGCCGTTAACTGCAATATGTAATTCAAACCATCTTTTCTGGATTTTGGTTTTGTAGTAGGCGCAGGAAACTTTTGCTTTGATTTTGGGGTTTATCCACAATGTTTAGCAGCTCATCTTTCTATAGGCATATGGTTTTAGTAACCACTTTTTCACCCATCTTAACGTAACATCGTCTTTGCACTTAATGAACTTTACTCCATTGAACCAACCAGCTCCATCAACTGCAGGCTAATGTTGGTTCTGTTCAGCTTCCATCTTTACCTCCTCAAAGATTTGGGACTCAACTACATCACATCGCTCAGTTGGCATATGACAATAACGATTGCTAATGTCACGAAGCGCCACGCTCAGATGGCGTTTATTTACTTCACTGGCCTTTGCAACCTTATTCAAGGACTCCACGCATCTTCGGACGGCTTTTTTGGATTAGTAGCGATTTCATCATCAGCTACAGCTACATAAACTGACCGTTGTCTTTTCTCCTGTAAAGCTCTTATCTACAGCTTTCTCTATTAAATTGGGAAACTGTAAATTTTTGTCAGCATATTTCTGAATAATAAAAAATGTCTATCTTTCTCCTCAGAGGAAAGGTTGGTCATTTAGCTGAGGCTGTGCTGGATTCTGATCGCAGCCGTTTTGCAGTTTACCAACTAAAATTATGTTACTACAACTGAACTAAGTGAATATTGAATTTTACAACAAAATTTGGTTAATACAACTGAATTTTAGTTGCCACAACCAAAATGTTTAGAAATCACATTTGAATATGATTGCACCAACCGAATTTATTCGGTTGTGTGTATTCCGAAAACGCTTATAAGACCCCCTTTACTGCTTCTTAGTCTATCACTTTCATATAGTGTTGACAAACCGTCGGGTATGCGTGGTATCGTCCTGTTGCCCGGCAGTAATGTCCCGTTGCCCGATTGATAACCGTGACCAACCGTTGGTTTGATCGAACTTGCCAGCATTGGCATAACGTTGGTAATTCAAAAAATATTTAGCTTTTAAAATACCTAACTAATTTTGAGAAATTATTATTTTTTTAAAAACCTTTGACAGAAAGCACTGAGTCTTTTATATACATTTTATTAATTACATTAAAGGTATTTGGAAAGCACAAAATTTTTTGAATTTTTAACGTTATGCCGAAGGTTGGCCACTGTTATTAATCGGGTAACAGGACAATATCAACTTTAAGTTCAAAGTTCGCTCAAACCAACGGTAGGCCACTGTTATCTATCGGGTTACAGGACAATGCTGTCAAGATAGTTAATCCCGCGATCTGCCAACGCACAACCAGCCGTAGCCAACGCTTTGCCAACACTGTCCCGGTTGTATTTTTCCGACTTGGTACTCTCAAGATTGGTAATCCCACGTTCAGCCAACACATAACAAATTGTCTGTCTGCCTGGGTAGTTCTAGCTTAGGCATTTTCTAAAAGGGTGAGTTTTACAAAAATAAAAGTGGTTTGCCAGTACATACTATTTTTTTTTTTTTTTTTGGTACGGTTGGCACTTTCTGCCTGGGACTGTTTAAAAATATGTTAATATCCAAATTTGTTGAATATGATTTTTAAAAAAAGTCTTTTTTTGTAGTGGTTTCACATAAGTTAATATGTATTTTAGATAGTTTATAACGGAATAACATTTTGAATGTATGGATGACGATAAGTTCCAATACGGTATGCCGATATTAAGCCACACATATTTGCATTTGACTGACATAATTGTGCTTATTAGGGAGGAAGTTATTTGCAAAATTTATGTTAGATGCGTTTTCCATTTAAAGTCAAACTCACATTATCATGTGAATTTTATATAAAACTACCCAGGCAGAAAAATACAATCAGCACAATGTTGACGGCATTGTTCTGTTTATAAAATAAAATATAATAAAAATGCTTCTAATTGGTTGTAATATTTTTAAAACCCATATTGGCAAAAAATTTTGCGGTTGGTATTGGCAAAATACATGCTCTGCAATAAAATAGTGTTTTCCTAGTATAATATTTGTTGATCTTTGGTAATTTTGACCACGGTGGGTCTTACACCAATAGCAGGGGTTTGCCAGTACTATTTTTTTGGTACGATTGGCAATGTCTACCTCGAAAGCTGACACGCAGACACTGTTCTGCCCAAAATTTAATTGAAGGCGAGTAAGTTTTCAAAAAATAAACAGATTTTAATTTTAATCATAGATATATCCATATAAATTTGACATTCGTAACTATGGTTAAGCCCTTTGGTTGATTTGAGATAAGTTAGCAGGCCTTCGTTTGTTCGTGATCGTTTTGAAGATTTGTGAACGGTATTTGAAATGTGTAAATTATTTAAAAATTTGACAAAAAAAAATTAAGTCGGAATTTCATGTTAAACAAATGATTTATTTTTTTTTATTAAGTTTGGAATCTTAATGAATATCAAGACGTCTATTTATAACCGCCCAGGAAAAAATTACACATTCCAAAAAGAAGGTGATGCCCACACTTGCTTACATATCTCATTGCCAAATTTAGTAACTGCAATACCAAACTCATTCCAACGATAGAGTCAAAAAAGCAGGTAGTATTGTAATCAATTCTTTAAATTTAAGTGCGCCCCGGTAGGCTAGTTGGTAGCGTGCTGGCTTATCAGTGCGGAGGTCGTGGGTTCGATTCCCACCAAAGGCACTGGTCTGTTTTCGCTACAACGCGCCGAAGGCCATAGTAGCTAGTGCTCGGTTAGGGTAATAATAATTTGTAATTATATGATTATTAATTAATAATAAAAAAAAAAAAAATTTAAACCAGAAAGCATGAACTCAATAACAAAGTAAATATTTATTTAAAAGAAAACAACACTGTTATTAACTTATATGTATAACTTTTTGTACTCAAGAAGTAATACTTTTTCTTAATAAAAGGACGTTATTGGAAGTAGTTCCTAATTTTGAAAAGAGAAGTTATACAATTTTAAAGAATTTATCCCATATATTTTTTCAAACAAATTTTTATTTGCAGGAAAATAATACTAAAAACAGAAATTGCATGTTGACTAAATTTTGTTAAACTGTGGTTAGGTATAAATTAGGGAAGCACACGTGAGCAGAAATTTGTGAGTGGACGTTGAAATTACTGACGTTATCGTGAGTGAGTGTAAAAAAATTTTTCGAGTTTGATTGTGCGTGAGTCATATTTTTGTTTTTCAATTTTGAATTGTTCTTTTTTTTTGAAAAATTTATATTTTCGTGGTTTATAGCTCCAAAATTATGACAATCCCATGCTATCATAACAATTCGATGTTTCACTTTTTAGGATTTTATTTCCGTATGAGTTTTGATCGTTATATTTGAGTGACCTAGGAGAATCACGTGTGAGTAAAAGTTGAATTTACTTATGGAACTACTTCTTTTTTTTAAATTCAAGTACTTCTTATATTTTCTAGGGAGCTATTTATTTATTTTTTTTGTGTAAGTACTTTGTAGTTTTACAATGGAACTAATCAAGCATTTTAGGCATGGTAAAACAACGAATTACTTACACAAAAAAATTAAATAAATAGTTTCCTAGAATAAAAAAGTACTTACATTTAAAAAAAAGAAGTAGTTCCATATTAAAAATAGTAACCATTATTTATTTTTTTTTTTATTTATTTATTTAATTGAAATATCACATACAACAAGATTAAAATCTTTTAAATTACAGCATGTGATCTTATAATGGCATAATCGTTTCGTAAAATTTAAATTTAAATTATATAAAATTTTAATATTACAATATAATTATAATATAAATAAAATAGAACATAAAAAATATTTAAAAAAATAAAATTATAAAACAAACAAACATTTTAAAATATAGTACATTTTAATTGATACACAAATTTTAAGAGCTCGAGAAAAGTTTATTTTTAAATTGTAAAGCGTTGCCTATTAATTGAGTACTAAAGGGTAGAGAGTTCCAATGATGTTCAGCGCTTATTAAAAAGTGCCAATCAGAATTTAAACTACGGCGTAGGGTACATATTAATGCCTTCCCTCTTTCAGATGAAGTAAACCGCAGACGTCTATATAGGTAATCTGGCTCTTTATATATATATATTATTTTGTGTAAGAAAATTAAAGTCTTTATCTTAAGCAAGTCGCCAAAACTTACGCCATATAAAGATTTAGAATACTGCGACGTACCATCATATCGTTTAAGTCCATAGACGTATCGTATAACAGCATTAAAAGCTACATTAAGAGTTTTGGTACCAACAGAATCACAGCTAGAAAAAATTTCACAGCCATAAAGCAGTTTGGGCATTATAAAAGTTTTAGCAAGAAGTTTCCGAATATGTACTGGTGTCAAATGTTGAGTTTGGTAAAGAGTTCGTAGCATAGCAAAAGTATTTCCGGTTGCAGCATTTATGTGTGTATTCCACCTAAGCTCCTTATCAAATATGATACCGAGATTCCTTGCAGATTCAACAATTTAAATTTTTTGGCAGCCTAATATGATCGCGATGTCAGTGGGTATTTTTTGTCTTCTTTTTGATACGATAAGACATTTTGACTTTTTAGGATTAATGTGAAGTTTATTTAACGATGCCCACACATGTATTCTCCTGAGGTCATCGTTCAATTTTGAGATACACTCAAAAATAAGATTTTTCTTGCAGCTTAAATATACTTGAACATCATCAGCATAAATGTGTATGTTGCAATTTAATAGTTGAGATGGTAAGTCATTTATATATAAACAGAAAAGTAGGGGTCCCAAAATAGAACCCTGCGGTACACCATTCTTTATGGCCAGTGGGGTGGATGTTGAAACTCCTGCTGTCACTGATTGACTCCGATCTAGAAGATATGAGGCTATGAGGCCATTTGTAACTAGTTACAATTTTAAAAAAGAAATACTTCTAATATTGTCACAAAAAACTAACGGCATATATTCTTTTTGTGTTTTGACACGTGAACATGTGAATTAGGAGATCTTAAAACGCTTATATTTTTATATTTTATGTAATTTTAATAAAACTTAATGTAGTGCTTTGCATAACACACCGTTCTAAAGATATCAAAAATTAATTTAATAAATCAAATGTATGTTGTAGAGCCACTCTAAGATCTTAAATCTAAATTAACATTAAGGAATTCAGTTATTAAAGGTCCACAAATATCACAGAAGTCAACATGATAACTTTTCTAGAACAATTCCAAAAAAAAAACAAAACAATTCAACTAAAACATTAAAAAAACTACTAAATTTTAAATTCTAAAACATCCGTATTCAAATCGAAAATTTGCAAATGAAAATTAGAATTAGTTTTAATTGAAATTTAGATAACATCCATTGAAATTTAAAAAATTTCATTTAAAAAAAAAAATCTCATTAAAAAATTAAAAAAAATAACGAAAATTCTAAAATATTAATTTTAAATTCAAAACTATTCAAAATTAAAAGTTCGTTGTATCAGAAAATATTAATTCAGAAAATCCAAGTAATATTTAATTTAAAATCCGGAAACTATCAATTGGAATTTAAAAATTCGAGTTAAACTCCAAAAACATCATTTAAAATTCAAAAACACAGATAATTTAATCGGCTAAAAAACAAAGAAAACTTTTATTAAATTAAATATTAAATATTAAAAAAATTCTTAATATTAAAAAAAGTTTCCTAAATTATATGAAACATAATTTTAAACGACATTTTTTTATTCAGTGTATATATAACAATTTTCATACATAAAAAAGAAATTATTTTGACTATTACATCTGATTTAAAAAAATATTTCACAAAAGTCCTATTAATTAAAAGCGTCAGAGAAGGACACGTGACTGAATTTTGACTCATAATTACGCGTAGTTACGAGAGAAAATCGTTATCACGCACACTCACTCTGGATATTTTTCCACTAACTCACGCTTTTAACTCACTTGTGTAAATTCAACTTTTACTTACACGCGATTCTCCAAAAATTATTGAAAACAAATGTACTTCATAGTATTTAAATTTAGACTGCTTTAAGATTTTTCTGGCTTTCCTCCAGATCGAATAGTTTTTTTTTTTCATCCCGGCTCATAACAAACAAAACAAAAAAGAATTAACCAAGTATGTCGTTAATATCGCTAGTTTTTATTGAAAGTGCATACAAAATTGACGATTTTTTTTAATTTGTTCCAATTTTCTCGATTTTGGAAAGTTATTTTTCAAAAACTTTTTTTTCTAAAACTTTTTAAGTCCCATAAGGAACAAAACAAAAAAATTATTCATACATAAATCCCAGAATAATAGCACTTCTATCTTTCCCCGAATTTTCTAATTTTCCGGACAAATTTTAAAAATAGTCTTTCCATAAGAACCATATTACAAATCTTCTAAAAAAAATATTCAAATCGTTCCAGCCATTCTGAAGTAATGGGCTTACCAACTCTGGAAAAAGTATTTCATCATACTGATGAAACTGTTTCATAAATCCTTTGGCATAACTAATTCATCATGTTTATGAAGTTTTCATAGATATGATGAAAAGTCTCATAAAAATGTGTGACAAATCCCAGCAAAACTTTGGTAATGGGTGCGATAAAGTAATGCATTACCTTGTAATGTGTACTCCTTACCTGTATCATTATTTCCCAACAAGAAGTAATGAGTTACCGATAATTGAACACTCATGGATTACCTTGTAATGAGACCTCATTACATTTTACATTACTTCAAAACATAAAATAATGACTTACCGACCATCAATTACATAATGCATGAATTATAAACGTAAAGTAATTATTAATATATATTTTTGAAAATCTATTTATAGACACATTACTTTGTGATTTTTTGTAAGCATAATGGTAAGGTGTATATTTTTGATATCACGAACGAAAACACGAAGCACAAGAACTCATCTACATATTAAGCAATAAAATATTGTATGTATCGATAGCTCAGCCTAACTAACTGTTAAATACCAGAGACCCCAGGTTCGAATCCCAGCATGACCAAGTTATTTATTTAATAAAAAAAAAGTTATTTATTTAATTAAAAACAAATATCTGTAAAAAAAAATTTTATGCATTTTTTTATGAAAATCTATAGACACATTACTTTTTCCCACCATGTAACCATATAAGTAACCAGTTACTTTACCCAATACAAGGTAATGAGTTACTTTGAGGCTCATCGCCTGTAAAATTTATCAGTGAAGTAACGTGTAAAGTAATGCATGAAGCCCTATGGCGATACATTACTTTACCCATGATTCGGTAATGTGTGGTTTTGCTGGGATGTTTCATATTTCTTCATCATTTTATAAAAAGTGTTCATAAGCCGTGTGTGTGTTTTTTGATTTCGATCAATTGGAATTTAGAATATCCATTTGAAATTTAGAAACCATCTTTTAAAATTAAGAATATTTAATTTGTAATTTAGATTTTCTATTTAAAATTCAGCAACTATCATAACATCAATTAAAAGTCAGAAATTATAATCAGTTGATGTGTTTTAAATTTTGCATATAGTTCTGAGAATATAAATTTAATTTTTTTTTTAAATTTCACTGGAAATGGTAATTCTTAACCTCAATTAATGTTTTTAAATTCCAAATGAAAATTTTTAACTTAAGTTTTAAGTTTTAATAAAAATTATTATAAATTAATATCTTCTGATCTTCAATTTAAAATTCTGAGTTTTAATTGATACATTCTGAATTACAGTTGCAAAAACATTGAGTTTTAAAAATAATGTATTAAAAATAAACTTCCGTCACTGGCTCTAGGCTTCATTGCATTTGTATGCTACCAAATACATAATTTATTTCATTTCATAAAAATTTATGAATTTGCCTTATCACATTTATAAAGAATCTTATAACTAGGGCAACCTAAAAGCAGTATTTTAAGCGCTTAAAAAAGCTCTAAAAACAATATTGTAAGCCATCAAAATTTAAAAATAAGCCGTTAAATTTAAAAAAAAAAACTATTCATAATTATTTATTAAAATCTTTACTACAAACAAAATTTGTATAAATTTTCTAATTGGAACTTCGTCAGTCAAACAAAGTTGTATTAAAAAAGTAGTTTTTCATAAGCTTCTAAATCGAAATTGGTTTAATTGGTTTTGTTTTACCATTAGTTTTGTTAAACCAATTTGTTGTCCCCTCTATCAAATGTGACATTAAATTTTCAGCTTTCAATTAATTAATATATTAATAAAAAAAGCTACAAAAAGCCAATTTTTTAGAAATAAGTCAAAAACAAGCCAATATTTACAAAATGAGCTCAAATAAGCAAATATAAAAAATTAGCTAAAAAGAGCTCTAACAAATATAACTTAAAACTTTCGTTATTTAAGATCAGAACGAATGTTCAATTTAAATTGTTCGTGAGCCCCGGTTGGCTAGGCTTATCAGTGCGGGGGTCGTGTGTTCGATTCCCACCAGAGGCACTGATCAGTTTTCGCTACAACGCGCCAAAAACCATAGTAGCTAGTGCTCGGTTAGGGTACTAGGATATAAGTTGTAATTATATGATTATTAATTAATAAAAAAAAATAAATTGTTCTAGCCTTTCAAATCAAAATCAAGCTCTAGCTTATTTATGAAACATTTCATGAAAAGCTATGAAACTTTATCATATTTATGAAATATTACATATATATGATGAAGCTTGTCATCAATTGCATCTTTTATGAAACAGCTTCCTTATATTTATAAAGTGTTACATTGGACGAAAATTAATGAAGATTTTCATCATATTTATGAAGTTTTTCATAAATATTATTAAACTTTTTTTTTTTTGAGTGTAGAAATAGAAAATGAAATAAATACATATTGAATATAGCAAAAAAAATTTTCACCGTAGACAAAGATGAATATTTCAAGGGTAATTAATATGTCGAATGACAGTTTGCTGATATGTCACAAGAAACAGAACCAATATTTCGGAAAGTCTATTTAACAGATGTTTTTTGTATTGAAAATTTGTATCTATCCATATAAAATTATTGTTATTATATAAATTATAGAGACCGTTAAATATTGACCGATTTGGCATACATTTTCCAATAAGTATTTCGAATAGAGGCAGCCTTGTGGAGCTCGAAAAGTCTACAATTATGAATTTAGGGCCACCCTAATCTGTTGTAACTGTAATCTTATATATTTATTACAGAGAATGGTTTGGTTTCTATGATTTGTGCATATTATACCAGTGTAGCCAATTCTTGTGTAATTACACAAATTGCGTCTTATTTTGACATGATTGTGTAGTTCATGTGTAATTGTATCTATGCGTAAATTTAGTTCTAGGATTTTTTTATTGAAAATTTTGATGTTAGCCTCTAGAAACGTCATGTTATACAAATTTTAAGGTAATGGTCAATTTTAAGAACAGCTAGATTTTTAAAACAAACTCTAGAAAACTCCGAATATCTGTTTGTAATAGAATTATTACTCTAATTGTAAGGACATTTTTAAGTAGAAAATTAAGGAGTTTCTACAAACAGAAAGCCTGTTAGATTCTGAGGATGCTTTTCATCTGAAGGCACATGTGCGTGAAAACATTTTCGTAAAGAAAAGCCTTCAGATTCCAAAAACTTTTTAATTTAGAAGAACTTTTAAAAAAAAATCCGAATTTCATATCCTTTAATTTCAAGGCTATAGAAATCACGCAGATTTTTAGAAATTTTCCAAAAAGGAAAACATCAGACTCTGCGAATTATTAATTATTATTAATTTCATGTGTAATTTAAAATTTTTTGTGTAATTTTGATTCCCGGCATGTGTAATTTTAAATTTTTTTTTATGGCAACACTATATCATACATACATACATTGTCATTGATTGTTGCCAACATTTTGTTGCAGATTAAATTGCATTTTAACAATACCAGCAGCAATATCAGTATTTTTCTAAGCATCAAAACTGTAGCCATGGAAATGAAATTGACGATTGTTGGCTAATTCTATGGCATCTGTTTTCTTCCACAGTTTAAAAATCAA
The DNA here is from genome assembly GCA_021234595.1 of Delia radicum. Taxonomy (NCBI): domain Eukaryota; kingdom Metazoa; phylum Arthropoda; class Insecta; order Diptera; family Anthomyiidae; genus Delia; species Delia radicum. The sequence continues at coordinate 75,800,638 of CM037855.1, read as the reverse complement.
TGCATACAATTACCAACCAACCAACCATCTACTCGTATATAGCCTTCTATCATTATTCTATCCAGTCAACAAACTATATCTTGTTTTTGATTGCGACTTTGATTTAGATTGAAATTCTGTCTCTGAATGATTGCAGTTACTATGTAACAATGTTCTACTCTACCTCCGTTAGTTAATGAAAAGAAAACCCAAAACAAGGACAACATTTGAATACGCATTTTTTGAGCTTTCTTTGTGGTCAAAGCAATTTTGATGGAATGACTGAAATCAAAAAAAAAAAAATGGTTCTTAAATTTTCAATTTATTGCAATATTTATTGCAAATTTACATCAGTCACACTCAAAAAACAGTGAGTATTTTGATGGTGAAATATTTTCTGTCAATGGAATTTTGGGTTTTTGTTAACTTTTGTGACCTGCGGTCGGATAATTGTTATACCATTAAAATTGGCTTACCGACGAAAAAGTTATATTTATTTATTTATTTATTAATTTCAGTCTATGGATACAATATTATCCTTACAGACTAGCAACTAAAATCCAAAGTAAATAACTTATTTTAACAACTTATTTAAAATTACTTTAAAATTTATGTTAGTAAAACTTAAATCTAATTGATTACAATGATTATTAAATAATCTCATAGCCCTAGTTAATGGTATATTCATAGCGTAGTCAGTTCTATGAATATCAATATTTTTTTTTTTTTTTTTATCTTTATTTATTTGCAATCTATCAAACGATAATAAGCAAATTTGTTATTAAATCAGGTACAATATACAATGACATATAGTATATTACATCATTATGTAATATCACTAATATTTATAATAATTAAAAGATTACAGTTTTTTTTTTAATGTTTAAATGATACATGGTTACATATTTATTTTTTAAATGGGAGATCTAGTACGTGCAGTCTCTTTAATCTTTTTGTTTCATAACTATCATCTAATAAACAAATGGCTAATATATTGGGGTGATCACTTAATCTATTTAAATACTTTTCTGAAAATCGTTTAATTTCGTCCTTTATTTTAGGCATGTTGAGATCATAGTGGATTATATTATTTGTGACAAACCATGGTGAGTCTAAAATTTTACGGAGTGTTTTAGATTGAAACCTTTGTAGAATTTCTATGTTAGAGTTGCATGCTGTTCCCCAAAGGTGAATGCCATAAATCCAAATTGGTTTTAGGACAGCTTTATAAATCCTTAATTTATTTTCTATGCTTAATTGAGATTTAGGGCGAAGCAGCCAATATAGCTTTTTGAATTTGATTTCTAGTTGATTCCGTTTTATAGTAATATGGTCATTCCAAGTGAGTCTTCTATCCATATGCATACCAAGATACTTAACACATTGTTTATGGGGTATCGTCTCGTTATTTATTTTTACAGCACCACAATCGCCTTTTCTCATTGTAAATGTAATATGATTTGATTTGTTTGAATTCACCTTGATGTTCCATCTTATAAGCCAGTTCTGTAGGTTGTTAAGTTGATTTTGAACTAAAAGCGATGCTTCCGAGGGTGAATTACTGGCTGCTAATATTGCATTATCGTCTGCATATGTGGCCACCAAAACGTTATTTGAATTTGGTAGATCGGATGTAAAGATCGTATATAAAACCGGTCCCAGGACACTGCCTTGGGGAACGCCAGAATGTATCTGTAAGAAATCTGAATAGTCATTATTATGCTTAACGTAAAAGAATCGATCTGATAAGTATGACTTTAAAAGCAGATAATAGGGTGTTGGTAAAAACTTTTTTAACTTGTACAATAATCCCGAATGCCACACACGATCAAAAGCCTGTTGAACATCTAAAAATACTGCAGAGCAGTATTTTTTGTTCTCCAAGGCTTCTGTAACATATTGTACAATTCTATGGCATTGTTCCGGCGTCCCATGCTTGTGGCGAAAGCCGAACTGGTGCTCTGGTATTATGTTAAACTCTTCGACCAAGGGCGCCATTCTACGAATAAATATTCTTTCGAATATTTTAGAGAATGTTGCCAACAAACTTATTGGTCTGTATGACGAAATGCAGTTTTCTGGTTTATTTGGCTTAGGTATCATGATGATTATTGCACACTTCCATTGAGAAGGAAAGTGACTTAACCGTAATATAGCGTTAAAAATGTACGTTAAGAAAAGTAAACCTTTTTTTGGGATATTTTTTAACATTTGAGCGTTGATTTGATCGTATCCTGGTGACTTCTTTGGATTAAGATGATTAATTTCTTCAAGTATTTCTGACGGCTTAATATGTTTAATCGGAAGATCCATTGGACAGGGTGTGTCAAGAAAATCAATGATATTTCTCTCGTCTGAAGAACCAGAGTTAAAATTGAATGGTGTGAATACTCTTTCTAAATATGAAGCAAATGCCGACGCCTTGTCTTGATCTGATTTAAGCCAACTATTATCTTCATCTCTAATTGGAGAATCTCTTTTCTGCGGTCGTTTTATTTACTTTATTGCTTTCCATAGGTTGTGATCATTTTTGTCTGATGGGTTTAAGTTCTGTAGATGATTTTTTATATTGTTGTTTTTTGCTTCTTGTAAACGTTGAGTCAATTCCTTAGTAATTTTATTAAGATTTCGCTTATCTTGTGGATGATGACTTGTTTGCCATATTTTTCTTAGTTTCCTTTTCTTTGAAATCAGAGATTTAATTTCGGATGACAATATAAATTTGTTGGTATTTGGAGAATTCTTGCTTTGAGGTGTAGAAAGATAAGATGCTTCATGAAGCAGGTTTGTTAAATACTCAACGCTTTTGTCGACTTCTTCACCTGTTTTTAGTGAGATGTTTAGATTTATGTTTTTTTCTATCCAGTAAATAAATGAATCAATATCAGTTCTATTGGAAAAGAAGTGACCTTTATTAAAACAAAGTGTGGTACTGTAAATTAAGAACACTGGCGAGTGGTCAGAGCTGAGATCAAAACTTTCAAGAACATCCAAATGGTGCCTTGGAATGCCATTATATATGAAAAAATCCAAAAGATCTGGGATCTTATTAGGATCCGATGGCCAGTACGTGGGTTTTCCAGTAGAAATCACGGAAAGATTTTTATCCCGAACGCATTTATATAGTTCGTTGCCCTTTGGGTTGCTTATACGTGACCCCCACCAAGGGTGTTTGGAATTAAAATCTCCACCTACAATAAATCTCGATCCCAGTTTGTCAAAAAAGCATGTAAAATCATCTTGTTTAAAATTGAACCTTGGAGGGAAATATACGGCTCCAATTATTAATGGGCAATTTTCACTAACGACAGAAATGACTGCTGACTGCAAAAATTTCTCTTGAAATTCGTCGATGATTCTAAAAGTTATATTTGATTTTAAAAGAATAGCTGTTCCCCCGTATGCCGCATCATCAGGATGATTAGTATTGACTAAAGTGTATCCATTTATATTAAAGTACGATTTGCTTGTAAAGTGTGTCTCTGAAATCAGTAATATATCGATTTTGTTAATATTTAAAAAAGCTTCTACTTGTCTATGATTAGACAAACCATTGGCGTTCCATATTGCTAATCTAAGGTCTATTTGCATAATTTGGTAACTAAAAGAGTTATCATATTCAATAGATTATTTGTTTGCTCTATTTGTTTCTGTATTAAAGACTCTAATCTAGCAAAAGAATTTGTTTCATTTGAGCTTGTTCTTACTGCATCTGCATAGCTTTTACGATTGTTGTTGTTATTATAATTGTCATTGTTCTGGAATTGATGCGTCTGAGGAAAATTACTTACAAAATCTTGTTGGTTGTAATTTGAATTACGGGGATATGAAAAATTGTCGCGTTTATTTCTAATAATCCTCTGATATACTTTGCAGCCGCGGTAGTTGGCTGGATGGTCTTTGTTGCAGTTTGAACAACGAGCTGGGCTTTCCCTGTTCTTTTGGCATTCAGCAGTGGGGTGTTCATCGCCACATTTGACGCATTTAAAAGTTTTTGAGCAGTATGCTTTTGTGTGACCGAATTGTTGGCAACGGTAACATTGGACCAACTGTTCAACTTTACGCGGTGGTTCAATTTTAACTACGGCACGGTTTAAATGCTTGATGCTATAAATTGACTTATTGTCCTCATGAGGTTCAAGATCAAGGAAAAATAAATGTAGTGGTTCTTTCGTTATTCTACTACGTACGTTCATAATATTCCTTACTTTATGACCGTCTAATTCAATAGCATCTTTAATTTCATCTATTGGTGTTGAATAGTGTAAATTTTTTATTACTACTCTAAAAGCTCTTTCAGTTTTTAATTGATAAGTATGAAATTTAATGTGTTTTTTGTTGCAGAGACTGATTATATTTTTGTATGACTCTACGGTTTTAATCTTATTTTCACTTGTTTGTCTTTTAAAGCTTTATATGTAAATTCATTTGAAGGTACTACTTTTGAGAAGTCTTTAATCATGTTCGATACATTTTCAACATTTGGAATGAATAGCGGGGGGGGGTTTTGGTAAGTTACTTTTGTTTGATGTTGTAGGCTGACCCGAATCGAGATCGATCTCATTATCATCTTCGTTAATCTCATTATCAAGTGCTTCAAATCTATTATTTCTAGTATTAGATGGTACATTGTCGTCAAGTGCTCTCTTCTTATAATTTTCGTTTATTGGAGACCCAGAGCATCCTCGTTTATTAGGCCGTACTACCTGCCAATCAACTTCACTTTCACTCTCTTCTGTCTCACTAAGTGTGACCATTCTGTTGCTAGGCAGAAGATCACTTATAAAAAAAAAATGTTCTATTGTTTTTGTTGTTTTTATTAATTGTAATATGAATGTTTTTATTTAATATTTAAATTATTTGCATGTAATGCAAATCACACGTAAATGATTTGTTTTATCCGACACTACTTTGCGAGTACTTAACACACCGGCAGTTGGAATGAAACATGAATATCAATATGAAAAAAAGTTACTTTATTTCTAAGTGACCGTGGAGGTACATAGATCTTAATATCATGTAATAAAGACGGACATTCAATTAAGCCCCAAATAATGTCATGCAAAAAATAAAGCGAAAAGATTTTTCTCCTAACCTCTAAAGTTTTCATTGAGAGTAAAGCACTTTTATCTGCATAAGAAGCAATTACATTTGAAGGAATTGGCGAGGAAAAGTTTAAAAAAGAAAGAGCCTATTTTATGAACTCTTTCTGAATTTTTTCAATTCTATTAATATGAACTTCAGCATTAGGTCCCTATATAAATGAAGCATATTCTAATTTATATCTTACAAGCGAAGTAAACGACGCTTTTTTGTATAATGATCAAAACAGTTATCAGAATTACGACGGATAAAAGGAAATATTGAGTAAGCTTTTGGTATTATATAGATTAAATGATTATTAAAAAATAGTTTGATATCAAATACTACTCCCAAATCTAAAATTTCATCAACGGATGCTAAAATATAAGTCTTTATTCTATATTCAGACATTAAAATATTACGACGCCTATGATACGACATAGAAATTATCACATATAACTAAACATCACATCTCATCTGATCCGAAAAATTGCATATATAAGCAGATCTCATGTTATCTCATGGGATATAATCTCATATAGTTTGATCCGAAAAATGGGTCTATTAAATATGATCAAATTATATATAATTTGATACAATTTTATTTAATAAGTTTTTTAATTACAACTAAATTTAAACTGTTTTAGAGAACAGAACTTTTTAATTTAATCCATTTAAGTACTACTTGTAATTCATTTATAAAACATAAATATTAATTTTAAAAATGTTTTAATTTTTGTATAAAAAATACAAAAATTGTTTATCGGACTTTCTATATTTTGATATAAGTTCAAAAATCTAACATGATATTTTCATATCAGATTTTATTTGTTGCTTTTCAAAAATGTTGATCATGTTCATGATAGACAACACAATTGTTTCATTGGCATCACCCAAATCTTCAGTTGTCTACAATAGAAAATGATAATTAATTAGCTTAACTCAAATTGAGACATTACATACAACATACAACTTTATGAGAATCTTTTTGTCTGCCTTAGTGTATAAACTGCCTGATTTGCTAACCCCAATTATTAAATCAAAACTATTTGAAAAACAACAAATTTATATGTCGATATACTTTGTATGTCAGTACCTGTATGTGTGTTTGTTGTATTACATTTGTTAAATCTAAAAATGTATGCTTTTTATGAACCTGAAGTTGGAACATATAATAAATTTAAAAAGCTAGGTAAAAAAACGCATTTACCGAGGAAGAAAATCAAATTTTTCGTTCGTAAATTTTCTAGTTGTTGTAAAAAACTTTTTATTTAAATTGACAAGTAACCACAATTAGAATTAAAAAAATAGTGTTGGTTTCTGCACTAGAATTTTTGTATTAGATCTATGAAATGTCACTGGAACTGGTCCACTTTTCATTAAATTAATGCAGTTGTTCATAAAATTTAAAGAAAAATTTTATATTATGTATTTTATGAATTGGACTATATTTTATTATTTTATGAATTGAGCTATATTTTGATCTGGTATCTGGAGATTAATACTTTTTAATTATTAAAAAAAAACTTTTTAGGGAATTTAAAGTTAAAAGCTAAAACTAATAAGCCAAGTTCCTCTTAAATATTTCAAGTAAAATTGATTTTTGTAGTTTGTGTGTTAATTTCACTTTCTTTTTAATCAAGTTATTTTACGCTTCTTAATAAAATGGTTTTTATTAATTTAAAACAAATCCCTGGAATTTCCCGGTTTCCCGGAACTGAAAAAGTGCGGGAAAAAACCCTAACTCAAAGTGGATATGTGACAAAGATAAAAATCCTAAAATCAACCTGCCTCGGTTTTTCGGCCTTCTCGGGATTTTAATGGGTATCGTTGGAAATGGATTTTGAGGGCTTCTTCGTGGTACCTTTTTTGGTACTCTTTGCTTTTTTAAATTTTTTGTGCCTAAAAATTAATAATTTTTGGGGTTTTTTATATGGAGAGTATTTTTTCCTATGGCTGCCAAATTTACCCGTATGTTTTGGTTTTTCAAAATTCCTTTTATTTTATTTTTAACGAGACAATATGCATATCAAACTTCATATATTTAAAAATACATAAACGATGTGTATTTTTTTTTTTTTTTATTTCGCTCATTTCAAATGTGCTCCTATACAAAGAGTTAAAAAGAAGAGTTTTTCACATATTTTATTTTATATGTGAAATGTATTACTTATTTCTAAATCAGGTTATGTATTTTTATAAGCTTTCCACTGATATATAACATGATCCCACATAAAAAAAGTGCCAAGACATTTTAGTACTACTTTAACTTTAACGTGTTTGTTTGCAATCATATGGCCATTTTCTGATGCTGATCATAGGCGTACATATTGCCTATGATCAGCATTAGGCCGGGTCGATTTGTATGGAGGCAAAATAATCGCTCAACGTTCAAGGAAAATCGCATTCTAGGGATCAAAATAAGAAACTTTGCCGAAGGAACCATACCTCTAAAACGAATTCTGATGTCCCGACTTTTGACCCGTAGGGTGAAATTTTGAAAAAAAATATATAGTTTTCGACACATCGGAGAAAAAATGTCTGTGGTCGTTTCAAAATTTACACAAATTTTAGAAAAATTTGTAATTTTTTTTTTTTTAATATAGGAGACTATACAAAAATTTGTGTGTGGGACTGTAAAAAACAGTTCATCTTAACCGAAGGTTCATCTTAAGCAAATTTGTATTAACAGATACTATTCAAACTGTTTCCAAAACGTCTGGACTTTCAAATTAGTTCATAGTAATAGGGGATTCATCTTAACCAAATTTGTCTCAAACGAGTTTTACTGTACGAGAGTTGTATATTTTTTGAAAAATTAAAAAATTACAAAAAAAGATTTAATATTTGAGACCTAGAATTTTTGTTAATCTTTTTTAATGAATGATTTTATTGAAAAAAAAAAACTCTCTTTGATGAACTAATTTCATTGTTCTTTTAAAAACAATCACCGAGATCAATTATGGTTCACGATTAACTCATCCAACAAATTGTGAATTATTTTTTATTTTAATAATTTAAATTATTAATAAAATTGCAAAATATATTGTGAATTTATTTTTTATTTGTTTTAAACACACATTTTGTCAGAACTTATCGCAGACCATTTAGAATACTCCAACGGTCCCCTGCCGGTTTCGCGCACCCCCATTTGGGAACCGTTGTTTTAAAGCTACGCTTAGTTTTAAGGCCCGATAGTTTTGGATAGGAGTGAGATATAATATCGCAATAAAAATCATGTGATAATTTAATTTCTTAATTCAATTTATATAATTAATTGAAATATATATTTTTTGGCATTTACAGCACTTTTTTGAAAAATTGTTAATTTATAGAAAGAAGACCGGTGTTATTAAGGTTATATGATGATTTGGTTAAGGACGTATGTTAAATTTCTTTGAATGAGGAACATTTGATGTGCAGTATGCACTTTTTATGTAAAATTAAAAGATCTTATCAAGAATTTTTTTTATTTTTTCAACATATAAAAAAAAATTACAAATCGATTCGGCAGTGTTGTCTTATTGAATTGTAAAGAATTGTCCAAAAACGCCAATGTTTTTAAAAAATTCTCAAACTTTGTGAAAATTTGAAAGATAAAATTGTGTATTGGGTGTTCAAATTATTATTTTCATTTAATTAATTTTTACTTAAAAATAAATAATAACACACAAACTAAATACAAAATCAGGACTTCCGAAACTGTATTTTTGGAAATCGGACCTTTTAGTCTAAAATTTGTTTATAGTTTCCGCAACTATATAATCTAAATTTTTTATAAAATTTTGTTTATATTTTCCATATCTACATAATCGAAGTCTTCATTTGAGTACAATAATGTCTGTAATTGTTCAAGGATATTCCAAAAATATTTTAGAAATTGCTAAAAATGTGATTTTTTAGACATTGGTCTCGTTGCAGAACGATTTTTCTCCAAAACTACCAAAGAAAAATATGTTAATAATATTTAGTACAGTATTGCCAACACATGGTTCCACTTAAAAAAGTTATACCCCTACTAAACACATATAATATGCAAATGTAACTGTAACTGACACATTGCTTTATATTTTATAAAGAAATCATTTTACTGAATACTAAAATAGAACGTATTTTGATTTACTCGATTGACCCGATTAATCGACAAAAATTGTTGGAGTTATTCATTACTCGAAACTGACCATTTTAATTTACGCGAGCAATTGTTTGATTGAAATATGTCGATTAATCGAGTAACGGTTAACGGTTAACCGATTGATTACGCTTGTATTACAGTTTGATAGATATTTGCTTTAGCAATGACGATTTGTATGTGCAGGTTAGGCACATAAAAATCGGAATTGGAAGCTTAATCGTTTTTTTTCAGCTTAGTTTGAATTGTTTTAGAGAAATTTTATACAAATGTGGTACCAAATGAAAGAGCTTTTGCAGACGCATTATTTGATATACGAAACATGCCCGATAACTTTTTGTTATTCAAAAAAATTTGATTTAAGTAATATTAAAATTGGAGTTCTGTAAAAGAATTACAGTTAGATTAAGCTAAATAAGTTTGTATATTAATGCCCATTAAATTTCCAGCACTCGCAATTGTTCGGCTTTTCTTCGACTTTTTCTGAACAGCTTTTTAACCTCTATTTTAAATATTTTAAATAAATCACAACCCTAACACACTACATAGGTACGATTGGTATCAAAATTTTTCTTTTCCCAAGTACATCAAAAGCGCGTTCAAAAAAATCTGAATTTCATTATTGTCAGACATTTTTCCATACAAAATATATTGGATCCACCTTTTAAGCCTTAAACGTGAGATTGGGCCGCTAAAAAAAATGTGTGTCCCATATTTTTTTTATCACATATCCAAATTTCATTAAGATCGGAGAGAACCCACCGGGAGACTCCCATTGTTAGTTTTCGAGATACAAGTCATTTTATAAAAGGCCTATAAGTAAGTAGGATAGAGTAAAACGGACAAAGTGTTTGCTACAGGGAGTATTAATGTACCTTGATAAATCAAATAGGTCCGGGAAAGATACGGATGGATTAAATTTTTATGGAACAACCACAGGGTGTCTTAATTATTTGTTTACTCATATACTTACATGAAAAAAAAATTAAGCACTCAGATAATAAAATGGAACGGGGAACGAGATACAAACCATTTTATAAAATGCTGGTAACTCCGAAACTAAACCAAATAGAGCAAAACGGACAAAATTTTTGCTTCAGGATTCCATTTTTTACAAATCGATCAGAGTGCGATTTAGTATTGGTTTTACTCTTAATATAAATTTAGATACTCTGGTAAAACAATGTTCGGTCCCAGTTAAATACAATTTCGTTACCTGTAACTAATTTTCCAATTCCACTAATTCATTCTCCGTTCCATCATATTTCGTTCGCAATATTAAGCACTCCAATTGCTAGTTTTATTCCATATCGCTTCGAATTCAAAAAATCTTTAAACAATAATTATGTATTTTTACTTTCCAACCCTGTTTCCTGTTTATCAATTTGTTTTTTCTGCATTAGTGTTGTGTAATTTTATTATCATTAATAAAGATTTTTCTAATGGAAAATATTTCATTATTCTTAAATGGTAATGAAATTTTTTTTTATTTTCATTAGTATCAACTAATGGTAATGAAATTTCAATGGTAATGAAAAATATCGAGCTAAAAATTTTATAAAATTAAAAATATCTTAAAAACCTTTTGTCTGATTTTAATTATATTTTTCATATTTGTATTCAGTCAGGCACGTAGCTTTTAGTTTGGTTGTGGTGGGGGGACTTTCATTTACTTTTTTTTTTGTATTTTCCAGGCGATATATTTAACCGATCGATCTGAAATTTCGAAAAGATGATTAGAACTAAAGCCTCACGCTGAAAGAAGACGCCCTGCTGTGAATACAGATGCTAATAATATACTTTTGTTTAGAAAACATTTCCGTTCTAATATAACACGTTTGCTTGCAAATATAATTCTACATAACATATATACATTAGAGCGACTCAAGTTGTATGGAAGCGAAATTCGTGCAAGGTGTACCCCCCTCAAAATGAACATTGGTATTTTTTATGACGACATCTAAAATATTTCGGCTCTAGCTTTGACCTCTCGTGAGCTGGACCATTTTGAAAAAGGGCCCATTTTTGCATGTTTTGTTAATTTGAGAATCTGTTTCCTTACCAACATATACAAAATGGGTATCATAAGAAAGGTTTTTTTAAGGCGCGTCCAACTGTATATACAATTTGTCCAAGGACGATCATCCATGTCCATTTTTTAAAGATATTTTGTAAAAAAAACGGTTTTTAAATTTTTTATTCGGGGTTGTTTGTAATAAAAATGCCAAATTAACATATTTTAATCTTTAGTCGATTTAACTAAATACGGGTCTCAGCTTTTTTTGAAATTCGTGCTTGTTCGCGTTTTGACAAAAATGCAATGGGGTGGTAACTCTTCGTTTTAAATAGGGCAATATTGGTATCACATTTTTTCTTTTGCCACGTACATCATCTTTGTATGTAAATAATTTAGATTTTTGCAAATTAGATGCATTTTACACGGTGCTCTGGAATATATATAAATGCAATTTTGTGGTAACTCTAATATGATAGCGGATTTAGTTTCTAGATCATGTATGGATGAAAATAGGACTAAAGAAAGAAAAAAAAATGATCCATGACTTTTTGGCGGCATATTCTTTTTTTAATTTGCGAACAATATGAACAATGCTCATGTGTTCATGCATGTTCATTGCACATTCATAGACCCCTAAAAATTGGTCACCATTATGTAATTCAATACCTTCTTTTGAAAGGTCTCAGACGAAGCAGTATTAAAACCGAGCTAGATCCTACTTTGGAGGAGTTTGCTCCTTCGTTTACGACTATAAAATATTGGATGGCAGAGTTTAAACGAGGCCGTACGAGCTGCCAAGACGAACACCTCAGGGGTCGACCAACTGAGGTGGCCACGCGAAATGGTTAAGAAAATCCACATAATGGTATTGGATGATCGTCGGCTAAAGGTGCGTGAGCTAACTGAAGTTATAGGTATTTCAAAAAGTTCTGTACATCGCGTATTGACCGAAAATTTTTGAGATGGGAAAGCTGTGCGCAAGAAGGGTGTCGCGTTTGCTCACAATAAAACATAAACAGCGTCGTGAAGATATTTAAATATAAATGTCCAAAATCAATGAAATAAAGTTCAAATTGCTTCATCACGCTCCCTCGGACTATTTTCTATATCCAAACTTGAAAAAATTACTCGGTTTTAAAATATTGGGCAACAATAAACAGGTGGAGTCTTAAGAAGCTCGACAGTTCTTACTATAAACTATCGAATATCGCTGAGAAAAGTGTATCGAGCTTATGTTGAGAAATAAGGAACATTTTTGCGAAATTTCTTGTGATTTCTTTGTTGGGTCTGTTAGTTTTGGGACCGTCCTCGTAGTGTTATTTTGTTGAAAAACCAGAGATTGTGATCGGACTGTGATCAAGTTAACGTTATCCAATTTGGCAAAAATTTACGGTATGCTTATATTAGACCAAGCATCGACAAATTTCTGTACTTAGTATTTATATTAAAGATTATTATAGTTAATCAATGACATATGAAGGTCAGATGAGCATGACAAGACAAACATTTCCGCATTTTTTTTAGTTTATAAAAGTCCAACTTTTGCTCTAAGATCGGCGCAAGTATAATTAATTCTCAAAGGATTTAAATATTGTTCTATACTTCTGTATATTTCAACATACCCAACAAAACCTTGGCAATATTTTTATATTATCTTAAGCATTACCTAGTAAAATTTCGAACGAAATGTAATAAAATACCCGTAATATATTTCAAATTTAAATTAATATTCGATCAATAATATGTTTGAATAAAATTTATTTTAAACTTATTACCGGGTAATAGAAAATTTTGCTGGGATATCATCTCAGACGATTGCCAATAAAACAGGCATATTAAGTGTAAACGAATGCTTCTACAATGTCTGCAAACGTATTAATATCTTTCACATTTCACCCATTAGGTAATAAGTTGTAATATGAAAAAATATGTATGTATGTAATAATTGTTATCAACAATTCGTATCTTGTCTTAAAGGTATACATAATTAATTATCGTACAAGGCAGTTTGAATAAATTGCAATTTATACGATCACATCAAATACGTCCTCTCGTAAAAAGTAACAAAAAGTCTGCGAAAGTTACACTCATGGTCACTTACAATTGTGTTCTTACGAAGAGCAGTATAACTTTGAAGTTTAGAATAAATTGGATTTTTTTAAATTTTAGTGTTTTAAATACACTGAGAGAATTATCAGCATTATATTAATGAATTTTTGCATTAGTTCTCCAAAGTGTTACTGGAAGGAACTCGTCCATAGAAACTTTTCATGTAATGTATACGCAGAAAAAAAACTGGGGGAATATTATCGAAGACCTTAGTAGTTTTACAATTACATAAGTTTTAAGTTATTTTTACAAATTTCTTACAAAATATATGAATTTTTTTTAGAAATTTTAGACTAGACTTGCATATATTTTAAAAAAATTTGTAAATATTTTACTAGAACTTTGTAAAAATAACTTGAAAGTTATTCAGTTGTATAATTACTAAGCACTTCGATAATATACGACCAACGTTTTTCTGCGTGTAGTTATAAAGGGTCCGCCATCTAACGTTTTTTTTTTCAACTAATGTTTATTTCGTAAATGGTAACACTTAGCTCATGTCTGATTTGACAGATAATTGGTTTTATCCTTCCGCTGAACGAATATGGTTGTGTATACGCTTGAACAACGCTTGGAAATATTGCGACATTACTTTGAAAATCATGGTAATGTTGCAGAATGTGTGCGAAAATTGCATACGGATTTTGAAAGAAGAGAAGCACCGTCAGCTGATGTCGTTTGGCCACCCCGGAGCTGCGATTTGACACCGTATGACTATTATTTGTGGGGTGACGTCAAAGATAAGTGTTACGCCAACAAGCCAGAGACAACTGACGCTTTAAAGGAAAATATTCGTGAAGCCATTGGTGAAATACAGCTGCACACAATCGATAATGTGCTTAAAAATTGGACCGATCGTGTAGGCAACTGCATTGCCAGCCGAGGCAGCCATTTGAATGAAATTATTTTCCATTATTAATCGGAAGGATTGTACTTTCAAATAAAAAAAGAAATTTGAGAAAATATTCAGTAGTTTTTATTTTATAGCATTTTCAAAAAAAAAAGTTATTTGGCGGACCCTTTATTTATTAAAAACTATGCCTAATGAAGAAGTCTCATTAAAAATAATGAATCATTTTCATATAGTCTAAGAAATTTTTCATTCACTTTGTGAATAAAACTTTAGTAAAAAAAAAAAATCATTAGAACTCGTCCAAGAGAATTCTCTCTGTGTAAGGCTTGCTAACTTATTAAAAAAAAACAGATGTTAGTTATTAACAGAGGTAAGTGTATTTCTGTGCATTCCATTTAACGTTCCATTTTTTTGAATTCCAGAGATTGTATTTAACCAACTTCTTTGGAACTTTAACCAAAACATTGTGTACACTCTGAAACGTTTTACACTAAAATAAATAAGTCTGTAAAACTAGCAGAAAAGGTTACTCAAAATTAGTTAAAAATTACGATGCACGAAATAGCAGTGAAATTAGCAGAATCTTTTTTCTAAATATTAGTAAAATAAAAACAGCAAAAAAAACTGTAAAATCTACTAAATTTTAGTAAAATCTTTAGTTGTTTTTTGTTGAACTTCTGTAATCGCGCTTCTGCGAAGTTTGATTGTGCAGCTTGGTTTCGATAATCAAAATAATATTTTTAGACTTTGGTAAATTCAGCAATAAAAATTAGTTAAAAATTTAGTATTTCATCAAGTCAAAATAACAAAAATTTTATGTAAAATCTCTATTTGAACCAAAAATGAGTTTAAAACTTTCAAAATTGGATTAATAACGAATTTACTAATTTTTCTACAAACTCCTTTCTATGAGTATGCATTTACTACATGATAGCTATTTGTGTAGTAATGCTTTTGTAGTTATTTGAACTGCAATTACAGTTATATTACTTAGAAAAATAATTTTTAATGTTTCTAACGGTTGATTGTATAAACAACTTATCAATATTACTGCATTTCCGTTACAGTTATTTTATGCAGATGCTTAGACTTTTTCACAAAGTCTGTGTGTATCAAAAGATACAAAAACAAAAAAATATTATGGCGTTGCAACAATCGGCTTGTATATACATTTTTTCTTTTTTATCTTTAGTGTAAAAGAGAATGTTAAAGAAGATAGACAAATAAAATGAAAACGCAGTAAATTTTATTAAATAAAGAAAATATTATGGTGAGGTTTGGAGTAGCAAATAAATTTATATAATTGTATAGTATTACGATTAATTTTTTTGTACCTCTTTAATATTTATATATTAATTCAATGTGATGAAACGAAATCAAAGAATCATCATTACATCTCCTGAAGACGGACATGTGGTGATATTGAAAGTGATATTTTGTGTAAATGTAGCTTTACAATGTGTGTTTATTAAACAATAAAATGAGATTAAGAATATTTGCAAAAAACAGTTTTTTTTATTTATAATTCTATTTTTAATGCTGTTAATGTTATTTCAATTACATTTAAAATTGTTTTTACTACATTCGACAGCTAATTTTTAACAGTTGAAAGTAGCTACACATTGCAGTTGAAAATGCAGTTAGTTTAACTGTCATTTGCAGTTGATTCTACCTACTTACTTTTCTGAGTGTATGTAAACTAAATAATCAGTCGGACGAAGTAACACTCCCATGTGCAATTAACATAAAAAAACTTTGTATGTTCAATGTGTGTTTATATTTTTAGCTTCCAAAAATATTGGAGTTAGGGCACTTATGGTATACCTAACCTGACCAACCATTCTGCTTCTGGCGGGATTATTCAACGTTTTTTAATAGATTTTTCATAAACAATAATAAAATGTTTTAAAAACACTCAATATTTTAAAAATGTATGACTATTTTAATTGAAATAAAGTTATCAGAACCAGTTGAAATGTTTGATTAGTGTCGATTTGAAGCCAAATATTTGCATTCATTGTGCCAAACCCAAGAAATATACAAATTCAAATGATAAAAATATAAAAAAATTTTTTAGGAAAATTACAGAAAATGTTGGTATTTTCAATAGTTTTATACACAATTCTTTATTTGGAGAATTTGGCATAAGAATTTTAAATGATTAGAAAATTTTTCGAAAAAGTTTAAAAAACTGGCTTACAAATTTTTTTCATAAAAATACACAGAAATAGAAATATTTGAGATTATTGCTCGAATATATATTTTTATAACACAAATTTTTACTAATTTGTTAGTTTCAGGTTGTCCTCAAGCCATTTTCAAGCGTTTTAGCTTTTTCGTATGCCGAGTCCCGCTTTTTGATAAAAAAAAAAAACAGTTGGTTACGTTAGGTATACCAATCGAGTGAGATTCACTTTCTGAGTTTTTCCATGTAAACCACGCAAATATTAAGATAGTTATTTCGATTAAATTTGGTACATGTATTTGTAATTGACCAAAAACTGACGCTAACAAAATGGTTTATAGTCGGCCCTTACTTAGACCTATCTCCCTAGGAAGGTCCTATCTGCAATGGGCTTCAATTTTTCATTAATGTAAAAATTAAAGAATAGTTATTATTTGTTTTGTAAATTAACAATATACTCATAAACCGTGACACCAAATATCAGACCACTTAGTCCGATATAGTTCGCACTGTCTCACTTGTTTTGACCTGAACTTGTGGTAATGGGTAGATTTCAATTTAAACCCTGCTATTTTTAATCGCATGGCTGTATAACAACAACAACATCTGTGACTGTAACAACAACAATATATTTTCGCGTCAAAATAATGTTTCACCTAAAAGTGATAGAATTTGCAACATTGTTGCAGCACCATCACAATATAATACAACCAACAGTACGTTGGTTGCCAACATGCATAGCAAGCACATGCATGTTGGCTGCTTAACTTTTACATTGTCTGACATATTCATATTGTTCTGCGTAGTTGTAATTTTTAATGTAAAGTGTTGACACGCAAAAATTTTGATTTTTTTTATATATTATTGGAACAAAAAGTTGTAGGGACACACTTTTTTCTTGAACAGCATCGATAGAACACGTACACTCAAAAATAACTCAGCAACATTTTTGCTGGAAGAAAAATTGATAATATCAACAAAAATAATTGTAAATTCAGCAAAAATATTGATGAAGTTAACAATTTTTCTGCAAGGATCCTCCCAGTAAATATGTGGCTGACTTTACAGACTTTTTTCTTTAGTGTAGGATTAATATATTGAATGATTTTCAAATGTGCTTTCTAATTGGGGTTGCCCGACGATCTGTTCTTAACAGTAATCGTAGATTAAGTGTCTATACTGTTTAATATACATTTTACTTTTTAGTTTTCCGCCAATAAATTTAATATGAAATTGTAGAAGTCAACAATAATTGCCTTCTTATTCGATTGTCCTGTGTTTAAGAAAAAAAAAAAATGTTTTCAATGTTTCGAAAAGACACACGCGATAAATCTGAATAATCACATATCGAAGCTTCATCTAAATCGGTATGTAAGCGTCGCTAGGGCTTACCTTGTAAGTTTTGACAATTTGGTGATATTGATGTAAAGTTGCCAGATTCAAATTTGAAAAATGCTTTACATTCACCTAAAAGAATCTTGATTTTGAAAAAATCTTGACAGTTAAAAACACCAAGCCGTTAGTAGTTGTATCGTATTTCAATTTAATTATATTTTTTTTATAAAAAGCATAAAAAAAAATATAAATATGTAATAATCAGTTGCAATAATTCACTAAAGGTGTTATGATACTTGCTATTTTTTGTATTTTTCCTATATTTGAGAAAACTAGGAAAACTGACTAAGTGTAAAGAGTATGATTATACCATAAAAAATCTTGAAATGTCAAACAAATATACGTGTGTTATCGATAAATAATCTTAGACTGTCAAAAAAAATATAAAAATTTTTAACTTAAAATTGACATTTCCAGATTAAATGTTAGCACTGCTGCCAACTTTTTTAGTTTTCGATCGAAAGTAGCGGGTTTTAACTTTTTTTTTTGCGATTTTTAGCTTTTTTGACGGTTTTTGTGGTAACAAAACGTGGGCATTATTGTTTGTTTTGTTTACATTTTATTTTGAAATAACAAAAAAGTATTTCTTGTTCTTTCTCGCATTTGTTGTTTCTTTCAGTCAATCCTAAAAAATCCAATACAAAAAATAGCAAGTATCATAACACCTTAAGTAAGCATCTTCACTTGTGTTCTAAATTTAAAATGTTAAAAAGAAAAAAAAAAATGGTGCGCCAGTTGGTAGCGTGCTGGCTTATCAGTGCGGGGATCATGGGTTCGATTCCCACCAGAGGCCTGGTCTATTTTCGCTACAAAGCGCAGAAAGCCATAGTAGCTAGTGCTCGGTTAGGGTAATAGTATATAATTTGTAATTATATGATTATTAATTAATAAATAGTAATAATTAAATAAATAGTAAGAAAAAAAAATGATAAAATAACAGTTCTGGCTGTTTCATACTTAATTGTGAAAAATACATAACACACCCAGGCGAATGAGAGATACATAAATATTTCGTATTACGTTAGCATTGAGTAGACGACAAGCGTTAGTGGTGCAAACCAAAGTTTTTGTAGCCTATTTTCGAGAAACATATAATGAAAACAAATGGACCGAGACGCATGAGTTTTAACAATAATAAATTATACGATAATATGTGTTCCATTTTTAAACTTGCTGTTGCATACTTTAGGGGGACTTGAGAGGAATGATTGATATTTATAATTTTTATAATTTATGAACAGAGAAGACAAAAGGTATTTAAAATAAATAGTTTAAAAAAGCAAAAACTACAAAAAAGTAAAATAATTACACTTTTTAAAATTTTTAAGGAAAAAAGCATTTAAAGTGAAGAATATCTGAAAATGGCAATTTTAAAGCTAAAAATTTTTAAAAAATACTGTTTTTATGCGCAAAAATTAAAAATAAAAAAACTGGCAAAAAAAAGCAAATATGAGTTAAAATGGCAAAGAAAATGTCGTCAACTAATTTTTGTTTGCTATGGCTCAGTAGATTACAAAAAAAATTAGTTAAATATATTTGTTTATGAATGTTTTAAATATATATAAACATCGTTAACATAATGCAATTAAATAAAAAAATCTGGAAATAAACAAAATATTTTATTAATAACAATAAGAACAAAACATAATAATTCCCAATTACTTACATGCATGTATGGATATGTATATGTATGTAAGACGCAATTTTACATTTTTCAAATAAGATAATTCTCAAGTACAAAAAAGAAATATTGAAAATATCGCTTAATATCATAAAAACCCTTTATCTTTTAAAAATAACTACATGAGACTGACATTTATCGTTTTGTAGAGTCGGACCAAAGAGTAGTTTATATATTATTTTTGCCTGCAACCTCAATTTATCAAAATATTTGTTTGTACAGCAGGACAAAAGCCTATTTTATTTTTGCCTGCATCTTCAATTTTCAAATTTATCAAAATATAATTTAGTAATTTTCTTAAGTTAGTTTTTTAATTTATTGTTTTATTTATATGTTTTAATATTCACAATTTTAGAATTCACGATGTGTAGTATACAAAAGCAAAAATTAAATGAATCGCATTTGCATTTTGTGTAAGTCTTATAATGGTTGTGTTTGTTTGTATCAAATACAAGCCATACAAGCTGTGACATCTTTTTACTTGTTATCCTGATATAAAAAATTTTGGTAGCAACGTAAATTAGTTAAACATTAGTTCAAAATTAGTTTTTTGGTAAAAGCGTTTAACTAAAAGTTTACCTGAAAACGCAATGTCAGCAAGAAAAATTGCTGAAAGTTAGTTAAATTTATTAAATAGACGTTTAACGAAATTTATTTTTAGTGTACAAAACATGTAAGAAGAAAAAACTTAAACATATGGGTTCTCTACCGAAATGCACCACTATTGGAATTAAAGCATTAATGCATTGTTTGACATTAGTAGGGAAAGGAATATCATGCACATTCATATTGGTCTAGTTTAAGCCAAACTGATATTCACTAAACATTTTTCCGAATCATCAAATTTAGAAAAAAATGGCATCGATTTCTGGTTGCATATATTAGTAATAAATTCATGATTTGTCGTTATTTGACCTTAATTGCAAATGTTGTTGCTGAAAATAAGCGAGCTGATTTTTAGCAACAAAATTATTGGATTCAGCAAAAGTTGTGCTAACACTTAGTTGATTCAAAATTAATTCTTGCTAAAAGTTAATAAAATTATTTCTGAATATTAGTAGACTGAAAAAACGCAAAAAATCTGTAGAAAAATTATAATTTAGTTAATTTATTTGCTGAAAATCTTATTTTTTTTTTGTTATTCTTTTAATAATAATTTAAAATATTTCGACATCCGTGGTTGTCTAAATGATGGCATCTTTCTATAACCGAGACAAAACGAAATAACAAAATATTGTATAACCCTTTCTTTACAATAAGAAAAAGAAAACATTCAAAATTACGTAATATGTGTGTCCTTGTCTTTCGCTTTAGTCTGTCTACCTGAACGTATATTTGTTTGCAATTTGACAGCACTACCTTAATAGTCACTATAATTATTTATGCCCAGATTGTCACTTCGTATTTAAATGCCATTTGGACTTTAAGTTCTATTTAAATACAAGCGTCAGTTTTTAACTTCAAATTTAAATCACATTTAAGTGACCAATCTTGGGCATTTAAAGTCTATTTAAACATAACATATGATTTTGACAGTTTGTTTTTTTTTTGCGTGGTAAAACAAACAATAAAAAATAAATTATATTACCGCAGCCAATAAAAATTCAACTTCGGTTGCACTGAAATTTTAACTTCTCTTCATTTTTGTTTTATTAATTTAATTATAATTTAATTATATATATTTTATTTCTATATTTTATATTTTCTGTTATTTTCTGTTTTTTTCTATTCTTTAAACAGCTGTTTTATGAATACTGATCATTAATTTTTTGACGTTTCATGATGCTACCATACTTTTGTCGCAAATAAATAACAATTATAATTTAAGACTGAAAAACTGAAACTGTATTTAAATAAAACATAAATTTATATTTCAGTTAACTAATTGCATATTTAAATACGAAGTAAAAAACTGGGCATTAGTTTACAAATACACATTTAATCTTTATTACATTTAAATATTTTATTTTGTGATTAACTTAATTAATAGACTATTACTAGACAATTACAATTTACAACACAAAATTTAAGTTTTTTCAATCCGCAATTAATATGTATATGATACACATTGGTAGCGTCTTTTTGTTTTGTTTTTATGAAAAACAGAAAGAAAAATCTTAAATGGTTGAGTTTTTTATGTGTCTTACTAGAACTGTACTTTATAGTGTAATTTACCTTGTCTCTACTACATCTTTACATACTGCGACATCTACTTCATTCAGCGCATATCTTTCAATCTGGTTGTCACCCACACTTTTAATGTGCTTATCAGCACAATTATTTTAGCAAAATAAATTAGTTAAACATTAGTGAAACATTATTAAAACATTAGTTCAAAACTGTTAAGTGCTTAATAAGTATAACTAAAATTTTAGCTGAAAACATAATTTCAGGCAAAAATTTGCTGAAAAATAGTATACTTGATTTATAAGACGTTTCACTAACTTTTCTACTAACTTATTTTTCTGAGTGTATTTTTGTTTTTTATTTGCTATAAAAACCTAAAAGGGTAGACATTTTTATATTTATTTAAGTAAAATATATAACTTAAAACAAAATAATTCATTTGGCGTAAAAAACTTTTTTTAATCGTTCAATTGAACTACACAGAGAGAATCCCTTGGACGAGGTTTTATGACATTTTTTCACTAAGCTAATGAAGTTCTATTCACAATGTAAATGAAAAACTTCTTAAACTTCATGAAGAACTACATAATGTTAATGCAACTATTTTTAATGAAACTTTTTCATTAGTCTTATGAAATTTAAAATAAATAATATGAAATATTTCATTATATTTTATGAAAAACTGCATTCATTTAGTTAGAAGTTTCAATGGACGAGTTCCCTACACAATAGACGAGTTCCCTACACAAAATTCATTGATATCTTGAAGATAATTCTCTCAGTGTAGTTCGTTCATAAACGACACAACTCTAGTTAAAAACGTCTTAAGTTTTGTATATTTCGCGCTATTATTATGATCGTTACATTGTTTCATTCTGCATGTAAAGGCTTAAAAAAATGTTATAACACAATTTTAAATTTTTTTTTTCCTACCCTCGTCCAGTTATAAAGGGTCCGCCAAATAACTTTTTTTTTTAACTCCTGAACCAATTGGACTTTGTATGGCGTCATACCAAGGTCTTTACTGCAAAATTCGCTTCACGCACACTTTCTGCCACAGCAGCAATATTCTCGGGTGTACGCACTGTTTTTGGCTTTTCACGCTTTGGTTTATCGATGAAGATGCTAGTTTCTTTCACTTTTTTCACAAGATAACGAACATACGGACCATATTCGTTCAGCGGAAGAATAAAACTAATTATCTGTCAAATCAGACATGAGCTAAGTGTTACCATTCAGGAATTAAGCACTAGTTGAAAAAAAAACGTTAGATGGCGGACCCTTTATAATCTTTATTCATTGCAATAAACCATCGATATTTTCTTTGTTGTGAAACATGTCGAAAAATTGTCAGAAATAGACAAGTTAAATTAAAGGAAGCATAAACCATTTAAAAAAGACTAAAACTTGAAGAAAAAAATAGTGAAATATATAAAAACGTCCAATTTATGAAACATTAAAAAATGGAATTTTTAGCATATTTGTCCTATTTACTATATTTGTTTATGAAATCAATTAGGTTTTTTAAAATTGTGAATAAAATTCTTACCGATTACAAAAATACGAATTCGAAAAATTTTTTAGACTTGTTTGTTACTCTCTTTTTATATTTACGAAAAATTATACTTTATAATGCGTTTTTTGAAATGACACAATAAAACCAAGAAAATCGTGTGCATTTTATAGAAACGTTTGTCAAATAGTGATAGCGGAAATTAAACTCGACGACAGTTGACAGATTTCACATATGCATGCAACAACAAGAGTAAATCTGAAGGCAACAATATGGAATATTCCCTTATCGAATACATTTGGATTGTGTCCCACTGTGCATTTAGCGTTTTGATACTGTTGTAACCAATTCGCTTATTATTATGGAGATTAACATTTCCATTTCATTTTGAATTGTGAGGTTTGAGATCATAATTTAAATGTAACTATTATAAATAAAAAAAAACACTAATTGTTAATAAATGTAAGAGAAGTTGAAACAAATCTTGTGGGGATCAGCGCTAGAGGGAGTGCCGCACTTTAGACCTAAGAGAATAGGTCATCTTCAGTCTCATTCTAATCCACAACCCAAAAGAAACTGGCGGTTTGATCAGGTATATATATCAACCAACCAAAGAAAATCGGTGATGTTAATTGATTACCCGAACAACATAAGTTATTTTCATATTTTCTTACAAGCTTAGCCAATAACTTTAAATTTTTAAGCTTTTTATTTGACAGGATTGCCAGTCCAACTGCTAATGTTACCATTGCTAGGAACGAATTCCAGTTGAATGTTTTCCTATTAGATTTTAAATTGTTTGGTTTGAGAATTTTGTATCTATTGTTGATCTTTTAACATTGCATTTTATTCTAAATTGTCAGGTTAGAGATCATAATTAAAATGTTACTATTGCAAATAAAAAAACACTAATTGTTAATAAATGTACACCCAGAAAAAAGATTGGTTGGGAATTCCAAAGTCAAAACCATTAAAATTTATTTTATAGGCCGTTATTTCAATCGGAATTATCTATGATCGATTAATAAAGCAAAAATACTGTACTGGCAATTAATAAGAGGAAATAAAAACTAAAAAACTCCAATAAACTTTTCAAATAAAATTCGGTTTGTAATGTGTACGGTAGAAGCAACCATTTATTTAGTGAAAATGCAAAAAAATGTATACCAGCTATAAAATATATTAAAAAAATTGTCGATAATTATAAGTGGTAACTGCAAATACGGGTTTCCCAAGCAAATATACAATTAAATTAGGGTTTAGGTAGAACCAATCGAATTGTGGATTACATTGATTAAAGACGCATTTAATGATTGGTATTGGCAAACGAATTTTAGACTATGTTTGTTTTTATAAAAAACTATTTTAATTCAATTTTAGCACTCAACATTTATAAGTGCTTGTGGTGTAATGTGTAGAGCGGCAGCCAATTACTCCTAGTTTCCGAGTTCAAATTCCGGAAAAGACAAACGCAATAAGTTTTTTTTTTTTTAATTAAAAAAAAATGCTACAACGTTCAAACAGCCAATAATTTAAAGAAACTTAAAAGCAATTGTGGTGCAATGAGTAGGACAGTAGACTATTTATGATGTGAAAGCCACGGTTCGAAACTTGAAAAGAAAAAAGTTTTTTAATGCCAATAAAATTTTGTGGAACATAATAATATTTAAGTTTAATATAATAAATAAATTTTGTTTTTTGGGTGTAATAATATTATTAGATTATTGAGATTTTTTTTTAATTGTGATTTTTGTTACTTAAAAAATATTCAAATCGCGTTTTTTTAAAAGCCCGATACTTTTTTTTTTATCAAAGAATATTTATGAAAGGTTAATCTAATGTTTTCTGGAGATAAACCTGATATGCATTGACATTTTATTTAACTTTCACTTAAGCTCAGTGTATAAAGTCCGTTAAAATAGAGTCCAAAATTGAGAAATAGTACAACCAAAAAAAAAGTTTGTTGAATATTTTGTTAAATGTCTATTTAAAATATACAACTGACTTTCAGCAATTTTTTTGCTATCGTCGCGTTTTCAGCTAAAATTTTAGTTAAACGCTTTTACCAAAGAACTAATTTTGAACCAATGTTTAACTAATTTACGTTGCTACCAAAATAGTGCTGATAAACACATTAATAGCATGGACAACAACTAAAAAGGCTACATGTAGATGTCGCAGCTAGTATGCACGAAGTAGAGAATAAAATACAAACAAAGACAATCTTTAAAACTCTAACACAAAATGCAACCATGTTTCATTGATTTTTTTCTTTTATATAATACACATCAAACAAAGGCACGCATGTGCACATAAAAATGGCGAATAATAAATAAAACAATAAATAACTAAAATAAACTAATTTAAAAAAATTACTAAATGAATGATATTTTGATAAATTTAAAAATGCAGGTAAAAATAAAATACGCTTTGCTGCTACTATACAAAACAATATTTTGATAAATTGACAATGCAGGCAAATATAATTTATAAAATACGCTTTGTTGCGACTGTACAAAACAATAAATGTAAGCGAGCTAATTTTTAGCAACAAAATTAATAGATTCAGCAAAAGTTTTGCTAACACTTCGTTGATTAAAAATAAAAAAAGTTCTTGCTTAAAGTTAACAAAATTTTTGCTGAATATTAATTTAGTTAATTTATTTGCTAAAAATCATAAAAAAATGTTCTAATTATTTTAAAAATAATTTACAATACGTTACAAAATATAAAAATGTTCATACTACCACATTGACGACCTGAATTAATGTAATATCTGAAAATATATAGAAATAATTGTATACAACATAAACAAAATTATCTTTCAACGGCTTACATCAATGGTTGTCTAAATTATGGCACTTTTTAAAGAAAAACAAATTCCTTAGATAATTCTAGAAACGAAACGCAAAATAACAAAATATGACATATACAACAATTTTTTTGCAAAAAGAAAAATTAAACATAAAAAATTACCTAAGATGTGTGTCCTTGTCTATCGCTTTAGTCTGTCTACCTGAACGTATCTATATTTGTTTACAATTTGACCACACTACATTGTTAATTATTATAAACATGTAGTTTACAAATACACACAGAGAAAAATTTAGCTATTTGCCAACTGAAATTCAGTTACCACATCTCAAATTCGGTTATTACGAATTTCAGCCGGTTGGTACAATTGAACATTAGTTTTCACAACAATGTTCGGTTAATTCAATTGAATTTTAGTTGTAATACCCAAAATATTTAGAAATCTAATATAAATATTGTTGTACTAACTGAATTTATAAGTTGTTACTATTAAAATACACTTTTCAATTCGGTTGGCACTTTATTTCTTTGCGTGTACACATTTAATCTTTATTAAGTTTAAATATTTTGTATTTAATTTAATACATAGACAATTACTTTCACAAGCCGGTGACAGCAAATAATTTAAGTCGTTTAATTCACAATTTTGTTTTATGCATGAAAAAGAGAAAACAAATCTTCCATGGTTGATTTTTGCATACAAGAGTTTTACTTTTTTTTTTTTTTTTTTTTACTCGTCTGCACAATTTTTTTCCACAAAATAAATTAGTAAAACATTAGTAAAACAAGTAGTTCAAAACAGTTAAGTGCTAAATAAATATATCTAAGATTTTAGTTGAAAACATAATTTTAGCTCAAAATTTGCTGAAAAAGTGTATTCTTGATTTATAATACGTTTTACTAACTTTTCCACTAACTTATTTTTTTAAGTGTTTATGATACAAATTAAAATTAAGCAAAAAATTACGAATAGTGGACGAAGTAAGCGTAGTTAAATATTAATCAACTTAACGTTTTTTAATGTATTACTTGCAATATCCATAAAGTTTTTAATTGGCAATTAAAAAAACACATTAAAAACTTCAGAACTTTTCCTCGATAGCCCATTGAATCGACTCGTCTATGAAATAATGTTTCTTATAGAGAGATAGTCAAACGAAACTACTTGCAAAATTTACGAAATATTGTGAACAGAACCGACAAGAATGTGACAAGATGCCTTCCAGTTTGAGTAGCGTTGATTCATTGAATCAATTACCGAATTAATTGACTGCTCCTTTGATATTTGGCGAATGACTGAATACATTTATATGATTTTCCTTGTAATTTATTTTTGTATTTTCGTTCGTCTAAGGCATAACGTGATCTAAAAACACCAGCCTAGTAGATTTGGCTTTATAAAAGAAAAACAATTAATTTCGTGTTCATTCTTTACTTTGACCCTCTCAATGAAAATAAAAATACCAACCGCTATAAACAACAACAGCAGAAGCTAAAAGGAAAAAAATTAACGATATGGATTAACAAGAAACCAAATTGTAGACACATTCATTTGTTGTTGTCGTTCCTGTCTGGAACATCAATTCTTTATAGCTACCGTGTTGCGCATGCGTATATTCCCCACACATTAAACAGACAAAGAGACGGGAAGACAGACGGAAGGAGAAACAAACAACTTTAAGAAAACATTTGAACAACACTGATAACAATACACTAAGCCCAGACCAACGAAAACAAAGTACAGTATTTAAGACTGCACACCACTAAACTCGACAGGTAATTTTTTATATGGCGGTCACTGTCGAGTGCAACAAAATAACCAACCAGCCAGCCAGTCAGCCAACCAACCGAACTTACCAAAACAAATAACCAAAAAATAAAACCAGCCAAAGAAGCACACATACGCATTAACGAGTAAAAATATTTAAGTCCTGCATGCCGACTACAGATTATCTTAAATCATTCTGGAAGAAAGTCGACTGGTATTTCAGTTCAAAATTATAACAAATTTGTTAGCTATGGTTGCATTAAAATCCATTTCAAGTGACACTGGTATGTGGACTAGGTCTAGAAATAGACAAATTTTATCCGAATGTCATTGGGCTTGTTGTATTAATGTGCGTACAAATTTTCTTCGAAATATCTTTACATTATCGATATGTGGCATGCAAACAAGCTAAGGAACCAATTTTTGCGAGAACTTTATACGGGCACTAGGTCTAAACATATACCGATTCTTACTTAAATCGATAGAATTCGTCTCTCGGCTTGTAGCTAGCGAACGTAGTAGTGTAGGGTATAAAAACATGTGTATATATTACAGACTCAAATACGAACACATACATATGTATATTGCAAACAAAGTTGCAGGAAATGTATACGGTTGTCAGTCAAAAACGCAACTATGGGACAAAATTCGGGTAAATTGACCAAAATTGAGTTCTATGTTAGATTCAAATGCGATTCATTGCGATTTACTAAATCTAACCCACATTCACATGGACACATACTACGACTCGAAAAACCATAAAACTCACCCACAGGCTATTCAGGTCATCGAAGAACCTGCATTCGAGATATCTTCAGTCCCTTTGGTTCGTAAATAAGTTGTAGCACTGTCTTCTCCTCATCCGCACATACACTACAGTAATCCGCACATGAGTGACTCCAATTTCCAAAATTATTCTTATTGCAAGTTCACTTCTCCTTCTTCTTACCGCTTAGGTACTCATGTCAGCCTGGCTGAGAGCTGACGAATACGCCATAGGGATTCAATTCAGTCCCTCACGCAACTAGTTCTAGTCGTATCGGATAACGACCCTTTCTCTGTTTCCATCTTAGAACCGTGCGAATAAACCAAGTTTTCACCACTCATAATAAGCGATCCAGCACTTCCTGTTTGGTACACGCAGAGAAAAAACAAAATTGAACATGATAGCCGACCAAAAATTATCATATTATGGTACTAACAATTATAAACATGATTCCTGCTGATCATATTATGATCACTGGGAATCATAATATTATTATGGGAATAATATTATGATTGTTACATGTTTCAATCATAACATGATGCTCTTAAACTGTCAGAAAAGTATGCTCTTTTTTCTGCGTGTACACTTAACACAACCTGCAAACTCGCCTGGAGTGCCAAACGGGTTGCACCATTGATAACCAGACAAGTTAGTAGCTGCAACTTAATTAGATCATAAAGATGTGATGTCGTGTTGAACGCTCTCCACCACACCAGTTAGCAATATGGTCAATAATGGTCTGGCAAAGTTTGGAACCATTAAAATAATTAAATAGTGGCCGACTTTATACTTTTTTCTTGTGCCAAAAAAAAAAACAAAATCAAGAAACGTTGACAAAAACGTTTACTTCACGATTTGAGTTAATTAATCTCATTAAGCTCTCAAAACCAAAATTGCAAAGTAATATTGATCTATAAATTACAACAACAAAATAAAGCATAAACAATTTTTTAAATATATTACAACTTTTAAAATTTAGAGTGAATTTGAGTCATGTATGCATAACAAAATGTTCTTTTTTTTGTATTTTCGTAAATATTATTTCAGTGAAAGTTTCAAAAAATTTTAATACGGCGAGAGAACTCCCTTCAATCGGCTAACCTTTATAATTAAACCATGATATCGTACATAAGATTCGGACAGAAAATTCGGTAATCGCTCAATGGATCGCTCTTTGGAATTGTTGACCAATAATTTTTAACTGTAAACCCATTGTTAAGCAGAAAGAAATCAACATGTCAAATACATACAGTAACTCGCACTTTTAAACGTACAACTTATGCAATTTTTAAAACAGCATAAGTAAAAAATTTCGGTATTTTTTTATGGCACAACCATTTAAAAATATTAAAGGATTCTGACATTATACATATTATTATTAAAATCTTTGAATATTTTTTTTAGGTTTAAAGAGGCCACTATAATTATTTCTTTAGCCTAACGCCGCTTTAGTTATAGTGGCAATCATAAAGAAGTTCAGAATCGAGATTAAATAAAACCATGCTTTAGATTAGAGATGGGCACTTGAGCAGAATTTTACGTGATTCACGTGAATCACGCGTGAATGTGAGTAAAACCTTATTTTACTCACGTGAACATGAGTGAGTGTGAGTAGGAAAAAATTCATTCACTAACGTGACCATCTCTACTTTAGATGTTGAAATATTAAAACTTTCGCATTACAATAGTCAATATTTATTATAACTTAGGAATTTCGCTTTAGAGAAATCAGTCGATATTTAGAAATTTGTTTATTAAAAAAAACATTTCATAGTCAAACAATTTTTTCTTAAAAGAAATCTAAACGATTTTTCAAAATTGGAAAAACTGTATATTTCGTTGGAAACCCAAATTAAAATGATATCCTCAATTACGAGAGTAACTGTATTTATAAGCGTTCTCTCGTGACCAAAGCACGTTTACTAAGGTCTTCTCGCAAAAAAAAAAGAATAATTCAATAAATTTTATCAAAAAAAAAAAAACAATTTTAAAAACAACCATGCAGCTGCATTACATCAATTGCTATGCGTGGCATTTAAAAAGGCCTTTAAGCGTCCAGACGTCTGTGGTATTTTTCGTTCAATAATAAGAATTTTATACTTTCTTACTTAAATATGTTTGAATGTATTCATTCAACGTTACGTCAATTATCATAATGTATGTATCGAGATTTGTGTTTTTGACACTGATTAAATTAATATTTTTAATTTAGTTTTTAAAAATGTGGGTTCTTGAAAATATGGATTCTAGTAAATTTTAAGAAAAAAACTTAATTGCGTGATCTAACCAGATATAACCCTATAAGAAATATCGCTGGAAGTTAAGTTGAATTCCCAAAAAAACAATCAAAAGTCAGGAAAAAAAGTTCCTTAGTCAGAAAAATTTTAGTCAGGAGCTTGGAAAGAAATTGCTAATGTCAGCAAAATCTTTTTCTGAAAATCATCAATCTGATCTTTACCAAAAAAAAAATTAGTAAAATCAGCACAAGTTTTGCTAACATGTTGTTAATGAAAATTTAAAAAATCCTTGCTAAAAATTAATCAAATTTTTGCTGAATATTAGCAGGCTAAAGAAAAATTAAAAAAAGTTTTAGAAAAATTATAAATTAAATTAAAAAAATAAATTAACTTATTTGCTGAAAGTCCAAAAAAAAAAAAAATTCTTCTTTTTTAAAAAGAAATTTACAATACATTAAAAAATATAAAAATGTCAATACACGCAAAAAAATAAAAATTAATTTCAATCCCAAAAACAGCCGATTCAACTATTTGTATTGCTGAAATTCCGCCAACAACGAAAAGTCCTTATTCAATTAAAAATTGATAGTTCTTTTATAGAATTATTTTTAATTAAATTTAAATACACATTTGATTATGATTTGGTTAAAAATCAAGTGATTTTATTATTTATATTGAAACAAAGTCCATTTAGGGAATATGTAATGTTGTGTAGCTCGTTAAAGATCAGTCTTTGCTAGTGAGCTAGTTCACAATCTTCTTCCTTTTTAGGCCTTTCGCTCTTTTCATTATTATTCGTAATTTGAGTAATATTTCTTTTCAATGAAAATGATTCAAGTTCGAGGCCATACTCTATATTTCTTTATCAGAATATTTTCCTAACAAATAATCTAGAGTTTTTGTTTTCAAATTTATTAATTTACCGCTTTCATGAATGTGTTGATAGATCTATTTCGTGAATTTTCAAGAATTTTTCATCAGACCACGTTTTAAAAGAGGTAACAATCCCATGCAAAACATCAAGCATTCATATAAACTAGTTTTCTCAATAAATGAGAATTAATATATGAGCTCGAAGTTAAATATTATCACCATTGACCAAAAATAAATTGAAAACTTGCTTTTTGTGTGTAAGGTCTTCCTTTGGTAGATATTCAATACACGTTTTTGTTTTTTTTCCTTTTTATTTGTACACTTGTTTTGCTTAAAAACAATGTGTACAGGGGGAGTAGTAAACAAGACCGTACTTTGTCTTTTATACACGTTTGATATAGTTTGAGAGTTTGATGAAATAATATAATAGAAAAATAAAAAAATAAATATAAAATTTTGCGATTTTTTTCCCAAAAAGCACCAACAGCCTTTTAACTCCAGATAAATATTTTGTTTCTGAACATATAAAGTTGTGTCAAAAAGAATTTTGATTTGTATATAATTTCCCCCAGCGGCTTTTAAAGTTGCCAAATTTTTAAGGCAAATATCATATTTAACCCTCTGTTAAAAATTGTCCATGCCTCCAATTAGCTAGCGGAAGAGGTTGTAGATACTCCCAATTAAATGGGCAAGTCTCTTTCAATCCTGGCTTTAAATGGCTGCGAAAAATGTAAGAAATCCCATTTTAGAAAATTGTATTTCTTTTTATTTTGTGAATTGTGGAATTGCTAACAGCAAATTATAAATTCGGACATAAATTTCACATTGTTGACTTTAAAGTCTATTTAACTCCAAAAATGTCTATTAATAAATATTTTATTGAATAGGGAAATTTTACATTTTAACAGAAACAGAAATTTTTACCTTTTTTAATAGAATTACCCAAGTTTTTGTTCTACCAAGAGTGCTAAATGAGATTCTTTTTAAAAATTTCTTAATCTACAGTCAATTTTCTTTACGGATCCGCAAATATAAAATAACCATATATGGATTCATACAGTTACGC
Source organism: Delia radicum (assembly GCA_021234595.1). Lineage (NCBI taxonomy): Eukaryota > Metazoa > Arthropoda > Insecta > Diptera > Anthomyiidae > Delia > Delia radicum. The sequence continues at coordinate 75,768,041 of CM037855.1, read as the reverse complement.
CCAAAAATTAGGGTAACTTTTTCGTAACACAATTTAACGTTAAAAAAAGACAACAAATTTGGTGGGAAAATTTGCAATATTATTTTTAGATTATAGTACAACAACAACTTGTAATTTTAATAAAAGTAATTGCGAAGTATAGAATTAACTGCATTTTTTAAAAGACGAAAAAATAGGGTCAGTATGCAAGTTGTACTTATTATTCCATAATCCTTGCATTTTGTAATTGCAATATCGTAATGGTGATTGTATCTAAAGACAGACTAATTTCTGTATCTTTAATGTATCAACTTTGGAACCAAGGATTCGTAAATAGTTGTTGTACTGTAATGTAAAAATAATATCCAGGTTAAAAAAGTTCATATTTGATCATATTTATTTTTTATATGAACATATATGGCATCCATATTCGCTTATACTAGAAAAATTAACCAACATATCCAAATACGAACAGATATTGTCATACATGTTCATATATTCTTTTAAATGGTCATCCATATACAGTGGGGAGCACTCGTGAGTACATGTAAGTACTTTTTACACCTAAAGATTTGACATTATTATTATTTCGAATAATAACAATGTAAGTAAAATTTCAAGTTCTGAAATGGCACACCAAAACCCCAGAATATATAAACTTAATTTTGGGTTGTAGAATGAAGTCGTATACTCCGAGTTAATAAGCTAGGTCCAAATAAAAAGATATTTAAATATTAAGTTTGCATTGACTCTAGCGATTTTTTGAGTGTATTTTAAGTAAAAAACATCGAAATCTCTTTTGAAATGTCTTTATTTATTGTGTATATGTCGAAACTGAAGCTAACAAATATGTCCGCCCATTTCGAAATGATGTTTTCTAATGAAATTTGAAGATTCGAAGAATATGACACTAAACTAACAAATGTCGATATAAGTCAAAGGTCATTACCCTGACGTTTCGGATTATATATGTATATAAAAATAAATTGTATCCTCCTAAAAATGGACAGTCACCATTGTTAGACGTAAGTTAAGACAAACAAACAATAAATAAAGTAATTTCAAAAAAGATTTTGATGTCTCTTACTCAATATACATTCAAAAAATCGCTTGAGTCAATGCAAAGTTAAAATTTAAATACCTTTTTATTTTGACCTAACCTTTTAATACGGAGTATAACACTGTATTCAACTCTCCAAAATTAAGTTTACGTGTCCCGGGGTTTTGGTGTGTCATTTTTACACCGTTACTGTGTAATTGTAAACTTTTAAAAACCTGGCCTCCACATATGGGTATATACCTTCATATGTCTTCATATGTGTATATGATTCCATATAAGGGCAACTGACATTGAAATAAGGAAATTAAATTCATATATGGAATAATATATGAACTCTTATAAAAATATTTATGCAATATATGGAACTATATATGCAATATATTTGACCCTAACTTGTAATGTATTATCCCATATATGATTCCATATATGTTAGATATATTCTTATATGGAAATATATAAACATATATGATCCTTGTCACCTGGGTTCTTATATTACGAACAATTACAATGATTTCAGCTCCAAATTAATGAAAATTTAAATAGACCCAACGCTCTTTATAACTATATACTGTATTCTGAAGACAGGATTCAAAAGAATAATAAGTAAAAGTAAAGGTAATTCTAGTGTACATGTTTCCGATGAGTTTAAACTTTGGCCTCCTGAATCCGAAACTGAAGTCAGAAAATTTCCACCGGTTTGCCTTTCCGGTTTATGGACCATTCTTTTTAACCATCTTACCCGTCAATATTGCAAAGATGTTTTTAAAATCTTTTTTTTTACGGATTTGATTCGTACATAAAATTGAGAAAAATATTTCGGGAAATGTGCAAGGGTATTTTGGAATCCAATAGGGGTCTTTTTATTTTTCAAATTGTACACCCAAAAAATTGACCCGGTAGTAGCAACCGTATTTGTTGCCACGCGAATGCTTCGGTTGTTGCAACCGAATTTTTCGGTTGTAATAACCATAATTTTCGGTTGTAATAACAGTCATTGAATTGAAACAACAGAAATTCTCAACAAAAATTCGATGTTAACTACCAAAAAATTCGATAGCTACAACATTCATATTTGTTAAAAAAAAATTATGAAATATTAAAAGCATGTTTATAATATACACTTCAATAATAAAACGAGAGGTCAAACTTGGAAATCCATCCAGAAATATATGGAAAATATACGAAAGTTTTTAAAAAACATTTTTGGGAGCACCCTAGTCATATATTTCAGGAGGCTTGTTTAATTTAGGTGTTTTGACTTCAGATTCATGTTTAGGAGTCCTTAAAAAAGTTTTTTTTATAAGTCTGTGTTTGTCCATTCTATATCCCTATAAAATTTTAATTTCTGTTAAATTTCAGCCTAACCCTGAAAAATACGACTTCTAAATATTCACCGATTTGGCTGAAATTTGGCCTGAGCATAAAGGGCAGCCTTGTGGAGCTCTAAAATTACACAGTCTTTTTTTTGAGCCTCCCTTATGGGCATATACTCTCAATTTACGGATCCGATCTTATATAGAACCATATTTGGATTCATATACGCGCCAATATATGCACATTTATGAACATTTTTAACCGGGTTGTCATATTTTAATTGTTACTTGTGGAGTTATAAACGACATTTATGTACTGACATATAAACGGGCAGGAGCTAAAACAAAAGCTATAGTAGTAACAGTGTTAAAAGCAAAAGGAAACACTATTTATATTCCTTCTTTTTTTTTTTGTTAATATTAATGATCGCCGGAAGCTTAGCAATAATACAAGAACGCATGCTACTTGTCTTACACAATTCTAAATGTCGTACCGGTGTATGATAATGATATACACTCAACATTTCTGCTTTTTTATTTCATCGCTCGTTTATTTCATTAAAATAAAAACAAAACATAAATTTATGACTCAGACCAATCGATAGTTATTGTCAGCATGATTATTTTCTACGTTCGTTCGTTCGTTCGTTCGTACGTCCATCTAACCGTCTATCCATTCTTATTGCTGTAGCTGTTGGTCTGGCTGGTATTCCAACCATTGATCCGAACGTCCATGACAGACAGGACGCGTACGTAACAAATAATAAAACTAAACAGGATTTTTTACATGATTATGAACCACTAAACACAATTTTCGTTTAATTCCACTTTGTTGGTGTCTGTATGTCTGTCTGTATGTTGCACACGTAAATGTGGACAATATTAACTAATATTTTCAAATATATGGATATCCCGTAGAATCCTATCCTTTTAAATTGAATAGAGTTCAGGCGATATGCATTGATAATATTAATATGGGGAACAATAACTTTGAAAGGTACTTTATATACTTACCAGTGCACAGTGTTAGAATATCCCAGCAAAAACACACCTTACCAAATAATGTGTCTAGACATCTAAACTCGATAGTTTGGACGTATTACTCTTTATATTATAATTCTAATATTTTTTTATATGAAATGTTCCAAAAGTAATGAATAAAGACTGCCATGGCAGCCTTACTTAAATATGAATTATAATGGGTTACATATATGTATATAAGGGTATGATTAACAAGCCATTACCAGGAGGAAAAAGTAATGGGTCTAAAAATAGATTTTGAAAAAAATACGAATTTTAAAATATGTTATTAATTTTTTTTAAAACATGGTCGAGCTGAAAATCGATCACAGGTCGTCTGACAACTGCTCTATACCCTAAGCCACCGAGGCATATCATATTTGATGGTTTGGCACATAAATGAATTTTCTTCTATGTAAATTAGTTCAAGATATACCAAAACTAACACCTTACTCTATTGCTTACAAAAATACGAATTATAATGAGTCTAAAAATAGATTTGCTGAAATTTTTTTTATCATTATATTTTACATAGATGTAATAAAATGAATTTCCTATTATTGTTCAAAAATTACTTTTTGTATGAGACTAAGGCATTATACATTTCTTATAGGTAACAAGTTATTTTATTTGTTAAAGTTATGCAGAAGGTAATAAGTACTCTTTACAAAGTACCCTGTAAAATAGTAAAATCCATATAACAGATTGCAGAACAACTTTTAGTATATTATAACAGGTTATAATTTATGTACTACAACTGATTCTTTTTGTATGGAGTTTGTCCTATCCAAACTGGAACAGATTGCTTTAGAGCCGGTTTTAGAACCAGGTTCTATAGAACTGGTTCTGGAACAGTGAAACCTTACATTTTGGCTCAAAGAAACCTGTTCTAGAACCAGTTCCATGTAACCGATGGTAAAAGAAGCTGTTCTAGAACAGGTTCAAAGAAAATCTGTTCAAAAAAATGTAGCTGGGTAATGTATAAAATAATAAATAGTCATTACCATGTTTTTGTTGGGATGGTTAAAAATCGATAGCTTGTTAATGTTAATTCTGGGTTGTCACTCGAACAAAAAGTATTCTATTAGTCGAACGAACAAAACCAAAAATCGAACGAACAATTAAAAAATCATGATTTTAGAATAAGGAATAATTCGAATAATTTTTGACGATTAATCGAATAAAACGAAAAATTTACAAAAATGCTCTTTTTAATAAAACCTTTAGGAAAAATTACCCATTTTTAAAAGTCTGTTACTAATTTGTATTGAAAAAAAAATTTAAAATCTATTTAAAGCATCCACTTTGTGCAACCTTGAAATTTTAAAACTTTTTTATGAAATGATTTAAAGCACATCATAGTCAAAATTCTAACATGCTATCGTTTTAAAACAGCATTTTTTTATTTTTTTTTTTTTTGTTTAAACAATCCAGAACTATTAAAAATCATGCTTTTTAACAACGACATCAGGTTAGCACTAAACGGGCGCACATATTCTCTTACTTGGTGTGCCAGTTTTGACGATTTTTACGCCGAGTTTTTGGGATGTCAGTTAAACTCGGTTTAGTTAAAAAGACATTGAATTTTGTCTACCGTTTTCATGCTTATTAACCAAAAATTGTTGTTACCACTTTTATTTCTTTAAAATCTTGGCCTTTAGTATAATACAAAAATATAAACCACATATCCATATACAAACTTCGTTAATCTAAGTTTAAAGATAATTTATATCCTAAAAACTCGGCCTTAAAATAGCAAAAATGGACTATGTATTTGACCTAAAAATGCTTTTATTTTTTTCATGGGGTTCTCTAATTTTGTAAATGTTTTTATAATTTTCAAGGTTTAATATTATTAGATTAAACAAAAAAATTTTATAAAGGTTTTTTATATATTTATTTCAACCTCGGTGTATTTACAAAAGTAAAGCAAATTAAGTTAGTTATGTTGATACATGTATTCCGATCTGCCAAAGATCTCATCAGAACCAGAAGTTTTAGAAAAGCTAGAGCCTCCAGAATATTAAGGGCTTTTACAAAAAAATTGTTAATAATCAATTTTGCTCCATTATTGTCTTCATAGTAATCAAACACGTGGCTAGGGTCTTTTACTAACAAGCATCATAACCAGGGCAAGCACGAAAAAAGTTAAAAATGGCAGGCAAAACAGCACGAAAAAATATTAAAAATTACATAAGAAATGGCAAAATAGCAAAATAAAATGTGTGAAAAATAAAAAGTTAAATATTAAAGTATTATTCAAAATTTCTTTATTAAATTTAAATTGCATAGTACAATCATGTGCTTTTTCAAGTTTACTATTGTTCCAAAAATAGTTGAGTTTACTGAAAATGCGAGTTCCCCATCTGTAGATGTAACTGCAGCATATTTGAAAGCATATAGTTCCGAGGGGGATTAGTTTTCAATGTATGAATTCTTTTCATTCATATTAAAAATATCTGTTTTTTTATTTTAGTCAAAGTTTGTAGGCCACTATTTCGATTGAAAACTTTATTAAATTTTTCAATAACTTCTTTGTTGTTGGCTTCTTTAGTATTTTCCTTAACGCAATCTATAACATCTAAGCTTTAGTTTATAGAGAGTCCTTTTATTTCCAATTTGGCGATGCTTAAACAAAGATATTCGAAATTACTTTTTATATAAGCTAAATCAGATTTTATTCCAGGTTTTTTAAATATAAATTTTGCATTGCGTATAGACTCCCCATCATCGTCACTGAGCATATTTAATATGTCACAAATCTCTTTGAAATTATCACAACAATATTTTCAACTTTAATCCAAGGAAAAAATGGTAAATGGTGGAGCAAAAATGGCATGTTTGGAAAATAAAGGGTCCGCCATCTAACGTTTTTTTCAACTAGTGCTTATTTCGTGAATGGTAACACTTAGCTCATGTCTGATTTCACAGATAATTAGTTTTATCCTTCCGCTGAACGAATACGGTTGTGTATACGCTTGAACAACGCTGGGAAATATTGCAACATTATTTTGAAAATCATGGTAATGTTGCAGAATGTCAATGGTCAGTCAATGGCGATCGTTATCGGGCCATGTTGAACGAATTTTTGTTCACAAAAATTGAAGAGGAGGAAATACAGCTGCACACAATCGATAATGTGCTTAAAAATTGGACCGATCGTTTAGGCTACTGCATGGATAGCCGAGGCAGCCATTTGAATGAAATTATTGTCCATTATTAACCGGAAGGATTGTACTTTCAAATAAAAAAAGAAATTTGAGAAAATATTCAGTAGTTTTTTTATAGCATTTTCAAAAAAAAAAAAAAAAAGTTATTTGGCGGACCCTTTATTTGAAAAATAGGTCAGTGATATAGTTTGTGGCAAATGCCAAAAAAAACTTGCCCTAATCATGAAGTTACTAAACTTTACAATTCATTTTATATAATTTGTACGGTAAATAAAATGAGATCTTAACAGATCGGTAATACCGATTCGGTATATTAAAAATATTGCATCTATATACATTTGATAACACAACTGCTATTTTTTACATCATAAGCAGAGAAGACAAATTTGCTTTTTTTTTACTTTTGGACATATTTACTCAGGCTATCTTTTTTGTTTTCCATTTTTGAACTTAAAAACAACTTTTTCTTAAAATGTTTTGCGCTTAAAAATAATTTTAGTTCTATAAAAAGTATTTTTTTACTTGTTGGTGTAAAATGAGTTAAGTTCCACACTGAAAGAAATTTGTGCGTAGTATTAATGCATTAATTAATTAAGACAATGACTTTTTTCATAAAAATGTCCACAAAGAAATGTTTTATTTAATCAATGAAACATGTTTCATTGAATCAATTTTAATGAATGAAAATTTCATAAAGTATATGAATTTTTTTCATCAATTCTAACGTCAACGTTATATAAGTTGCATGTGATTAATAAATAAAATTCATTGTTTGCATGAAATATTTTCATTACTTTTCATTACAAAACAAAATTTATTTATAAAACAATTTTTAAAAAGGTTGAGATATTAGCCAAAAAATATTTTTTCCTTAAATTAACAAAATAAAAAAAAATAATTCTATTGACTTTTTAGAAAAGTACTTATATCGACTTAAGAATTTTTACAAGTTTGTTATAATTTTTAATAAAAATAAAAATTATGTTTTTTCGACCTATAATTGAGCAATGAAAATGAAAATTATTCAAGTTCGAGGCCATACTCTATATTTCTTCATTAGGAATTTTTTTTTAAGAATTTTGTGGTCATTTCACATCAACACTAAATGTTGATGTGAAATGATTTATTTCAAAGTTTTGGTTAATTCTGTTTAACAAAACTATTTATGTCTTTTTTAATATTAGAAGTGTAACTTCAGCGTTTTTTTTTTAATTTCAAATGTACTGTATGGGAAAAAATAACAAAATTTAACTAAAAAAAATCTTTTTAGCATAATACAAATTAAATTTTTCATTGAAAAAATTCATTAAAACTTTTATGAATTTTTTTAATGACATTATGAAAAAATCATAAAAAAAAATGTTATGAAAAAATTAACAATATTAATGAATTTTCATTGAGTTAATGAAATTATTCATTAAAAAAATTTATCCATTTTAATGAAATCGGTTCATTAATACTATCACTGTAGAGACATAGTTACTAAACATTTTTTCAAATATCTCAAATAGTAGTTAATATTCCACTCTAAAATATGGCTATTAGAATTAAAAATAAAAAAATAATAAAAAGGAGCTAAAATTTGGAACCATGTAAAGACCTTTTGGAAATTCTTTCAAGTTGTTACAATATCCAATAAGGCATTTTTTCGTACAGTCTTTAAACTGTATTTTTGTCCTGTTTCGCTTAAACCTCTAACTGGCAAACGATGTTTTGCAACGAAATTCATACCATGTGCTCCACTCGAAAAACAAATAATAAGTTCATCAACAAAATTGTTTATCTACAGTTATATTAGTTTTTTGTTTTTATATACATCGAGATTATTTTTATGTTATTTTCAATTTATAACGAGCTTTCAACCTCCGTATATTTACAAAAATAAAGCAAATCAAACATATTAGCTAGGTTGATACTAGTATCAACCTAATTTAGGCGATATGAGCCAAAATATTTTAGGGTGCATCTTGAAAACTAAAGCATATAAAAGAGAAGTTTTGAACAAAAATTACTTCTCTTACCAAGATATAACCACACTCCAAAAACTATTTTTTTCTGCTGCTATTTAAGAAGATATCGCGATATGCATTAGGCGAAAAAGTATCAAAACTTCAATTTATATTGTTCAAACTTCAACGCTTTGCTATTAATACTTAATGTCTTCTTTCTGCAAAATTTTATAAAAATCCGTCTTTTAGTTTATAAGTTAAGAATAGTCCTTTAGAGAAATCCTGATAAAATCCTGTGAGTCCTTGCACTAAAGTAAGGACTTATTATTAAAGATAAAGCTTCAATCTTACTTATATTCCCAGCAAAATAAGAGCTGAGGAAGAAGTAGTAAAAACACCACATCTACTGAGTCGGAAGTGGTGCAAATTTAGGTGAATCCCCAGCAAAATAAGAGCTGAGGAAGAAGTAGTAAAAACACCACATCTACTGAGTCGGATGTGGTGCAAATTTAGGTGAATCATTAATGATTTTAACTATTGTCGTGTCATTGGGCGGATGGAGTGAATATATAACTTCTTTAATAGCATTTTAAACAGTGCATGGATGCTATTTTTCAATAGTTCATGGAAGGTCTTTTTCAAATATATATTAACATTTTTATTTAATAAAAATGTGCAGCATACTTTAGGGACGTAACTTTAAATATTAAAAAAAAAAAGTCTTTTGGTGCCAGTGAGTATTGAACACACGAATCTGAGTTACGATCTGCTGTATTAAAGTAGACCGCGCTACCATTTGCACCAAAGTTACTTATGCAGTACTACAAACTTAAAACGAACTTAAGTTGAAAATATTGATATATTTTTATGAAAACAAGAAAAATATGCTACACAAATATATAATAAAAAAGATAAAATAATGATTTTTAAAATATTTTATTATTTGATTTCGTATCACTGAGATATAAATTTTTTTAAAATATTTTTAAGTTTTGATGAGGTTAAAAAAAATATTAAGAAATAATAAAAATGCTCATTTAACATTTTTGAATTCATTGCAAATTTCAAAATATTTTTTTAATAATTAATTTGACGAGAAGTGTCTTTAATAAGATAAAGACAATGAGAAAAAAAATATTGGAGAAGTAGTTTAACTACAGATCGGAAAAAGTGGCCTGCAATGAAACGATTGTGCCTTGGAACGTAAGATCTTTTAATGTTTCCCGTATTTTTTTCTAAAGATTTGAAGAAAGAGGTCGGTAAAAACTCTATAGGTAAATTAAAGTGATATATTTAAATTAATTAAAAGGTTTTAATTAATTAATTTACTAATTAATTATTATTATTAATAAACTAGCTTTCAAAATTTGGCTTCGATATTTTTGGTTTGGAAACAATAGAATTAAAAACTCAACTAGATTTTTGAAGCCAAAATTAAATTTTTTTACCTAATTTTTTTTTTGAATATTGCACACGTTTCAATTGAGGCACACCTGAAAAGTATATCTTGAAACAAATATGAAAAATTCGATAAAATAATTTTTAGCAGTGAAATGCATATTTGCATTTTCTTATCAACATAACAATAAAAAATATTAAACCTTAGGTTTTTTTATATTTTTAAATAAGTTTTACAAAAGGTTCCATCGCAAAGACCAAAAAATAGATTTTTATCAAATAATTATTTGTCCACTCTGGATAACAATTTTCTAATTTAATTTAATTTAATTCTTTATGATTAAAGTCAAGATGTTAATTATTTGGCAGTTTTTAAATTACTTAATTCTCTTAAAATACTCAGAAAAACCAAATTAAATAAAAAATACTAAAAAAAATAATTAGAATTAGAAAAAAAAAATAAAAAAAAAAATTATCTCCCCGGCCCGGAATTGAACTCGCAACCTTCTGATTGCAAATCCAACCCCTTACCACCTCAACCTCCATATAAAAAAAAATATGTATGAACTTATGAAAAAGTACTTCTTAGGATGTTATTAATTTAGATACCATGCAAATGCTGTTGAAAATAACTTTAATTTACCATTTTTGGCAGTTGTTAACAATAACTTCTATTAAAGTGAAAAATGTGCGTATGCTAATGCTTTGGAAGTCAAGTTAAAGAGGTTCTTAAAGCACTACTTCCACTTTATTTTGCTGGGTCATTAATGATTTTAACATTGTCGTGTCATTGGGCGGATGGAGTGAATATATAACTTCTTTAATAGCATTTTAAACAGTGCATGGATGCTATTTTTCAATAGTTCATGGAATGTCTTTTTCAAATATATATTAACATTTTTTTTAATAAAAATGTTCAGCATACTTTAGGGATGTATCTTTAAATATTAAAAAAAAAAAATCTTTTGGTGCCAGCGAGTATTGAACGCACGAATCTGAGTTACGATCTGCTGTATTAAAGTAGACCGCGCTACCATTTGCACCAAAGTTACTTATGCAGTACAACAAACTTAAAACGAACTTAAGTTGAAAATATTGATATATTTTTATGAAAACAAGAAAAATATGCTACACAAATATATAATAAAAAAGATAAAATAATGATTTTTTAAAACATTTCATATTATGTGATTTCGTATCACTGAGATATAAATTATTTTTAAAATATTTTTAAGTTTTGATGAGGCTAAAAAAATATTAAGAAATAATAAAAATGCTCATTTAACAATTTTGAATTCATTGCATATTTTAAAATGTTTTTTTAATAATTAATTTGACGAGAAGTGTCTTTAATAAGATAATGACAATGGAAAAAAAATATTGGAGAAGTAGATTAACTACAGATCGGAAAAAGTGGCCTGCAATGAACGATTGTGAATTGGAATGTAAGATCTTTAAATGCTTCCCGTATTTTTTTTCTAAAGATTTGAAGAAAGAGGTCGGTAAAAACTCTATAGGTAAATTAAAGTGATATATTTAAATTAAGTAAAAGGTTTTAATTATTTAATTTACTAATTAATTATTATTATTAATAAACTAGCTTTCAAAATTTGGCTTCGATATTTTTTGGTTTTGCTAATTTTTTGCGATCCGAAACAATAGAATTAAAAACTCAACTAGATTTTTGAAGCCAAAATTAAAATTTTTTACCTAATTTTTTTTTTTGAATATTGCACACGTTTCAATTGAGGCACACCTGAAAAGTATATCTTGAAACAAATATGAAAAATTCGATAAACTAATTTTAGCAGTGAAATACATCTTTGCATTTTCTTATCAACATAACAATTAAAAATATTAAACCTTAGGTTTTTTTATATTTTTAAATAAGTTTTACAAAAAGTTCCATCGCAAAGACAAAAAATATATTTTTATCAAATAATTATTTGTTCACTCTGGATAACAATTTTCTATTTTAATTTAATTTAATTCTTTATGATTAAAGTCAAGATGTTAATTATTTGGTAGTTTTTAAATTACTTAATTCTCTTAAAATACTCAGAAAAACCAAATTAAATAAAAAATACTAAAAAAATGAATTAGAATTAAAAAAAAAATAAAAAAAAAAATTATCTCCCCGGCCCGGAATTGAACTCGCAACCTTCTGATTGCAAATCCAACCACTTACCACCTCAACCTCCATATAAAAAAAATATATATGAACTTATAAAAAAGTACTTCTTATGATGTTATTAATTTAGATACCAATTAATTTATATGATGATGCAAATGCTGTTGAAAATAACTTTAATTTACCATTTTTGGCAGTTGTTAACAATAACTCTATTAAAGTGAAAAATGTGCGTATGCTAATGCTTTGGAAGTCAAGTTAAAGAGGTTCTTAAAGCACTACTTCCACTTTATTTTGCTGGGTTGTATTATAAAGAGTTTTTTGTCAACTTAAATTGGGTTTTTAGATTTTTTAAAACTATTTTGTATTCAAAAATAATTAATTTTTGAAATTTCACGAAATTTTGATTTTCTCGCTTCCAAACCGTGGACGGCACAGGAAAAATTTCATCGCAAAATATTTAGCAAATTTAGTTTTGTATCGGAATATATTAATTTCTAAGTATAAAACGCTCATTTGACGCATTTGTGGTAAATTTTATGAAGACTTCCCTGAGGCAGCCTTACACTTAAGAGGGTTAAACAATTTCTTCTTTTAATCGTTAATGTAGGAAAACTCACTCTGTTGGGTATAATTGAAAAATTTTGTTCAAAATCTTGTAAAATATTTTTTCAATGAAATTCAGGGCCTGTTCGATAATTTTTTACGCATTCTCCATTTTCATATAAATTTGAAATGTTAATTTTTAAAATTTTTTCATACAAATTTCAAACAAAAAAATAAAGGAATAAGTTAAAAATGTATAAAATGTATTTAACACATACATAAAAAGGATAATTGAAAATTTCATATTTCTATTTTCTATTCAAAATAAAAATTAAAAATGTGAAATCCAAAAAATTTCTGCTTCTCGTCCAACTAGTCCAAAGAAAAAAAATTGTCTAGAAAAATTTTAAATTTCAAAAAATTTCTCAAGTTTTTTTTATTAATTTTTCTGTATTTTAAATTTAAATAAATAAAAGTCATAAACTAAAAACAACAATTAATATTACGAAAATAATATAATATAATTCAAATAAATTTTTTTTTTTTTATTTAAAATATTATTTAGAATAATTTGAAAACATCAATTGATAATGTTTTAATTTGAAATGAAACATTGAAAAATTGTAATATTGCAAATTTTGTAAAATAAAAAAAAAAAAAATAGCGGGAAATCCCGCCATTTTCCAGGGTCGGGAATTGCAGAAACGCGAACTTTTTATTACCCGTGAAAGCGTGAAATTTTAGCTTGAAAAATAAATCATTAAATTTTTCATATTAAATCTTATTTTTTGTATGCAAAATGATTTATGAAACCTAAGACTTTTTTATAAAAATAATTGTCTATTGTATTTATGTGTTTTTTCGCAGAATTTTGTGTTTTTCTTAAGTCCCCAGCAAAACCACACATTACCAAATCATGGGTAAAGTAATGTATCGCCATAGGGCTTCACGCATTACATTACACATTACTTCACTGATGAATTTTACAGGCGATGAGCCTTAAAGTAATTTGTGGACGCATTACCTTGTTGGGGGTAAAGTAACTGGTTACTTATATTTTTACATGGTGGGAAAAATGAATGTGTCTATAAATGGATCTTCATAAAAAAAATGCATAAAAAATGTTTTTTACAGATATTTTTTTTTAATTAAATAAATAACTTTTTTTATTAAATTTAACAATTAGTTAGGCGAGAACTCTACCAACTGAGCTATCGATACATATAATATTTTACTTCTTAAAATGTAAATGAGTTGTTGTGCTTCGTGTTTTCGTTCGTGATATCAAAAATATACAATTTATGTCTATAAATAGATTTTCAAAAATATATTTTAATAATTACTTTACGTTTATAAATTATACATTATGTAATTGATGATCGGTAAGTCATTATTTTATGTTTTGAAGTAATGTAAAATATAATGAAATATCATTCATGAGTGTTCAGTTATCGGTAACTCATTACTTCTTGTTGGAAAATAATGATACAGGTAAGGAGTACACATTACAAGGTAATACATTACTTTATCGCACCCATTGCCACAGTTTTGCTGGGTCTGGAAGAAATTGATTTTTAAGATCAAGACCTAGAGTTTGATTAAAAAATATTCAGTATTAAAAATTGTAAGTTTAAATAATAAAAAAGTTCACAAGAAAATGGAAAAACTAGAAAAAATTTTACAATAATAAATCAATAAAAACGGCATTTAAAGTATACTTGGCAATTGAAAGTGTTTGGAAAAATTTTTATAATGGCAAAATTTGAAGATCGATTTAGAGTGATTTCAAATTTCTAACTTAATTTAGAAGTCTAAGATAAGCGGTGAAGATTTAAAAGTTTTTTAAAATGTTAATTGCTGCATTAAAACTGTTGAATATTTAACGTTTTTCTTTGAAAATGTGTTCTTAAACATCCTGGGAATTCGCTTGCGGGAACAGAAAAGTGGTTAGTTTTCCTGAAATCCCGAGATGAGAAATCTCGGAATGCATTCCCTAGACATGTGGTAACTTTATGAAATATTTCAAAACAATAAAGCTTGTCAAAAAAGTGTTAACACTTTTTTAATGTGTGCCACATGTGAATAACGAATTATATTCACATTATTATCCATTTTCTTATATTCTGATATGTGTAATTATGTGATAGAAGTATTTACCGTTATACAGACCCAGGTACAGTGTGAAAAATTTAAAAAAAAAAAATCAGCAAATTTGCCTACTGCCCAGTTTTCTACGATTTTAACAACTTTTAAATGGGTCGTGATATATCGTATAATTTTATGGAATTTTCTATTGGTTGAATATATTTTGCATTGTGTGTATTAAAAATTAAAAAATTTCATGTATTATGTAAAAAATATTACATTAACTTTATAATTTTCAACCGGTAGCAATGAATCAAATCATTTTGCAACACTTTCTTGACATAACTTATGATATTCCAAAGTTAAATTTTCCAAACGAACTCTAGCAATTATCTAAAACTGGTGAAACAATTCTGGACTCTTGTGTGTAGTTAAACTTGACTTAAATTGTTTATTTTTAATCTTCAGCTTAACATTTTTTTAAGACTTTGAAAGTTGCCATATCATTTTTGACCACTCGATCAAAGCCAAATTTGGCTAAAACAAAAAACCTTTCTGTGTACACAATTCCAAAAAAAAATTGACCTCCCCACAATACAAATTCCTGGCTACGGCCCTGGATATAGCTAATAATATTAATTTTTTAATATAAGCTTTGTTTTTAATTGATGAATGCTTATAATTTATTTTTGTCATTTCAATTACAATTGATCATAAGTGGATCAACGCCTCTTTTCTTATGGTTTGAATGAATATTACAAATTACAGTAAAACACGTTTATAACGAATACAATTATAACAAACTTTGGTGACTCGTCCCTATGGCTATTATTCCTATTTCCGATATGGGGATTGTGGATAAACATTTCGTGGTCACAATCGGCAAACTGAAATTTAAACTAGTGGTAGTAGTAATTCTTTATTTGGTATTTTCTTTGATTTTTTTTTTAAAAACGTTATAAAAATATCTTAAAGAATATACGGCTGTGACTATGTCGTTAGGCGGAAAAAAAGAGTTTCACATAAAAAATATAATTTAATTTTACAATGATTGTATTTTTTTTTTTTTTTTAATTATTATATTCAAGTATTAGTGTTTTACGATAAGCCAAAGCACTGATAATGTATTGTACTAAATTCTGCCAATTGTTTTCCCCATTTAAAATTCTAATTATTTCATCATCCGATAGAGTTATCTTATTAAACCATTTTAGTCTGAAGTAATTTAAAATTGGGCATCTTCCAATAAAATGTTGGATGTTT
The DNA here is from genome assembly GCA_021234595.1 of Delia radicum. Classification (NCBI taxonomy): domain Eukaryota; kingdom Metazoa; phylum Arthropoda; class Insecta; order Diptera; family Anthomyiidae; genus Delia; species Delia radicum. The sequence continues at coordinate 75,752,127 of CM037855.1, read as the reverse complement.
TCAACTTCTTTTGAATTGCACAAAGAGCAAATTTTGTTAGCTCTTCTCGAGTGCCGAGACCCATTCAGTTCTATCAAATCGCAGCGAGCTTTGAAGATCCACATTATGTTAGATTGGGTATCATTACCATTAAAATATAAGTGTCCTACTGTTGGGTTTGTTTTATTATAAAAAGATTCCGTTAGCTCCCACCCACGTAGATGTTTTAGATGATTTTTTTAACTTAACGAATTTATAAGAAGTGTTTGGTTTTGGTTCCACTCCTGTTGTGTCATATTTGGTGATAATTGGACATTGTACTCTTGACCCAATGTATTTAAACTGTTCGCCCACGATATGTTATGTGTTAGAGCTACTAAACTTAAAAAATTTGGTAGCCGTTCGTTAGTATACTGAAAGAGGGTTCGAGCTATGTAACGCATATGCAATTCAAGGGTAAATAAGTGGCCATCTTCCATACCTGATTCTAACAGAAGTGTATAATTCGGTGTGAATTTTGGTAAATTAATAACACGTTTTACAAAGTATCTTTGTAGGCAATCAACCTCGTCAAAATGTGAATGACCCCATATTTGCGCTCCATACGATTGTATGGAGCGGCAAACCGCATTATACAGGTGGGCTTTAGTTTGAAACGATATATCTTTTTTACCCAAAAAATTACTCCATGTTCGCTACATGTTTCGTAAATACACACTTTGGAGTTAGGATCATACCAAGATAACAGTATTCGTTGACTATTTCAATTTCCTCCCCATTGAATACAAATTTTTCATGATGTGCCAACTGTCCGCCATTTCGAAATACCATTATTTTAGACTTTATCAAATTTACTTCCAAGTTCCAGTAGTTGCAATAAGTTTCAAGTTTTTTTTTATCATTTTTTGCAGTACATTTACATCATCCGATATCAGAACAATATCATCCGCGTATAGCAACAGTCTGATTTAAATTACCAACTTGTAAACCACCTTCAAGATAATCATGGAGATCATTTATGTATAATGAGAAAAGCAAAGTGATAATATGCACTCTTGTTTAACACCTGAGGCAGTTTCAAATTTTTCAGATAGTTCTTGCCCATTCCACACTGTTGAATATGTTCCATTGTATACGCTTTCAATAAAACGTACCATTTTCGTTGATACTCCCATAGCATGCAACTTATATATGAGGGATTTTCTAACGACTTTGTCAAAAGCCGCTTTAAAGTCAACAAAGAACGCGTAAACTTTTTTTCCCTCCATAAACTTCAGGTGCACAATGGTCGTAATATTATAGATATTGTCCACCGTGGAATATTCTCTTCTAAAACCGGCCTGGTACTCGGAGAGAATGTTGTGCTGATAGGACCAACAATACATTCTTTCCGTGATAACACCCATTAATACTTTAGCTATGGTGTTCATGAAAGAGATGCCTCTATAGTTACTTGTTTGATTAGAGTCAAATTTTTTAAAAATAGGGAATATAACACTTGTGGTGAAAGTTTTATCTGCTTGAAAATTATTAAATAGAGCATTATAAGCATTTGCCATTTCGATAATTAACTCATGAGGAGCATTTTTGAAAAATTCGTAGGGAATTCTATCCTCTCCTGGTGCTTTTCCTGATTTTGCCTTCGCTAAAACTTGATATATTTCCGATGTTGTAATATTTTTATCCAAAAAACGATCTTCATGGTACATATGCGCATACTCAATATCTTTTGATTTTTGCAATGAGTTTAGTAGTGTCATAAAATATGATTTAAAATCAGACGCAGATATATTTGGCAGTTCTTGATCGTTTTTATTTCGGATCTCATTTGCAATCTTCCACCATGATTTACTATCATTTACTTTATTTAGTTTGACTTATAGTTCCGTATAGTACTTATTTTTTCTTTCGTTACAAACAATTTTAAAATTTTCATTTGCCTTTAAATATTTTCTTTTTGATTCATCATCCATAGTTTATTTTGAGTTGTTGATTTGTTTATAATATTCACTATGTCCTCCAAATTTATCAAATCTTTTTGATTCTTTAAAAGTCTCAGGTTATCTAGGACTTTTTGGTTGTACTGTCCTTTTAAATTATCATTCCAATGTAATTTTGGAAGCAGTTGTTGTATTTTATTTGGGGTATTTTGAAGTCTTACTTTTAAATTCAAAACTAACGGCATATGGTCCGACCAGATTTGTTCTTCTACCGTAAAACGTTCAATAAAACCCAGCAAGTCATGTGACACCGCACAAATATCATTTACTGACTCTCCGACACCATTCATAAATGTTAAGTTCCCACACTCATCTCCCTTTGTCGCACCATTTAAAACTATTAACCCAAAATCTTCACAGAACTCCATGAGTGTTCTCCCTTTAGCATTTACTTCGGAGTCTTTTGATTTTCGAATACCAGAATTTGCATGAAACTGATTTAAGATGTTGTCTTCTGCTTGTAGATCACCAATACGAAATTTAAACTATGACTAACAAGATATTGGTCATAATACTCAGTTCAAAATTCACACACTCCCAATAGGAATTACTATCGTTCATCAAAAGAACATTATTTCCGAAAAAATAATTCGAGAACCGGCCTCCGACGGGACTCAGGGGATTTCTCCCGTGTGGAATGTGCATCTTTGTACAGGAAAGCTTTTTATTTCCCATTTGTAAACTGTCAGAACGACAGTTTGGAGATTATGTTCCAAAATGTTTGTTCACGATTCCCTAAAAGGGAATAATCACAGTGGGCGTTATGACCTGTCATTCAATTTATAATACAAAATACAAAGATTAAAATTCAATTGAAATATTTTTATTAATTTTTACTTATATATTATATATATTTTGAATATCTTGTAAGCTGTGTAGAATATCTTTTATATCGTTGTCTTATATTCAAATGGAGCTATTTATATTTTATGAGAAAATGAGGCAGGCGTTGATGCCAAAATATTCACTGATGTAGCTGTCATCTATAGTATTAATTTTAAATTAAAAAGATTATTCTAACAATTAGATTGAGCTATCTACAACAACTAAGCTATCTACACCACTTTTTTGAGGTTATAATTACAATTCTAATTACTTTCGATGGGTTCTCTCCGATAATAATGAAATTTGGGTATGTGATAAAGAAAAAAAAATAAGGTATACGTATTTTTTAGTGGCCCAATCTCATGTTTAGGGGGCACATTAACTGGTATACGAAACATGTCAGATAACTTTCAAGAATTTTTTTATTCAAAAAAATGTGTTTTAAGTGATATTAAAACTAGCGTTATAGTAAAGAATTATACGAGGGTTAATTAATAAGTCCGTGACTTTTCGAACTTCCCTCTTATTTATATGAAATGCAACACTGCTCCCATCAAGTACCACCTGTTAATAGACTACTGTCACATTTTGAGCAAGTTCCGTCACTTACTTTGCGTTTAACAGCTGTTCAAAACATACAACCTCGTGGATTTTTTTAAAAATGGAAAAAAGTGAATTTCGGGTGCTCATTAAACATTATTTTTTGCAAAAAAAAATCAAACCAAGGAAAAGCTTGATAAATACTATCTGGACTCTGCCTAATCGATTTCAATGGTAAAAAAGTGTTTTACTGACTTTCGTTGTGGTCGCACAAGCACAAATGACGCTGAACGTCCTGGACGACCAATTCAGGTCAATACACCCGAAAATGTCGAAAAAATCCACGATATGGTGTTGGCCGATCGAAGAGTAAAAGTGCGTGAGATTGTACTAAGTGTATTTAACTAAAAGGAGATTATGTTGAAAAATAAATTTTTTTTTTGCAAAAAAAACTGTGTTTCATTCAAAAAGTCACGGACTTATTGATACGTCCTCGTAGTTGGCTTAAACTAAAAAATACCTCTTAAATTTAATCGTGGGGTGTCACAGCTTTTTCCTTCATTCGTCAAGATATGCTCAATGAATTTTTGCATTGGATCTATGAATTCGTCCATTAAAAATTTACATTAATTTTATGCAGTTTTTTATAAAATTTTATTAAAAATATTATTTTATTTGATAAAAATTTCATACGCCTAATGAAAAAGTTCCATTAAAATTAGTTTCATAAAAATTATGAAAATTATTTATAAAGCTTAAGAAATTTTGCATTCCCTTTGTGAAGAAAACTACGTTAGTTTAATGAAACATTTTATTGAAACTCGTCCAAGAATATGTTCTCTGTGTAACAGTAAAAAAATTTCTTAATAATTGTTACTGTTTTAATATGTTCAACTAACAAATCAAGAACTTGTTAGTATACAAAATTTTGATCGGTATAATTCGAATTTTTTTTTTGTATTTTTCAAAAATCAGTAAAAATCCATGAAAAAATACTGCTTACTTGTAAGTAGAACTGTAAAGGAGAGATTTGTCGAAATCGCTTCATATACTCGTACATATATAACACATGATTTTTGTTCGATATGAGCCGCTTATTGTAAGAAGCAATAGTTTGTGGATCCGAAATTCGCTGATATAAGATATTTTTTATCGAATGAATTCACTGCACCTAATGACTGCATTTTATTAAGTTCGCTATATTTTAATGCGTCCATGGAAGTGGTAAAGGTAAATAAAACAAAATTTGATACTTCCTTTATTGCCTTAGGTTAGGTTGCCAAGAGGGAGGGTGATTTCCCACGCTTCATGGTCATCCATGGGGTGACATACAAATATGCCAGCAATTCGGCATATTGTGCGCTCTTCCATTTGGGCACAAAAACTCTCCGGCCTACCTGAAGAATTCAGTATCCTTCAAGTAGCACATCAGTTTCCCCAAATCAGCACCCCGCAGACACTACAGCGACGGTATAACGTCCCGTAGCGAATGCCCCCGCAGATACCCGCGAAGGCTGGACAGAAGCACAAGAAGTATTCTAGGGTCTCATCGTCCTCCCGACAAGCCCTACAAACTCTGCAGTCGCCCCTTTCTATTCTCGAAAGGTGCAAGTTTCCTCTTTCCCAGCACTAAGACCGCTTTCGTCTTGCCAAGATCCGGACGTCAACACAAAACCTTCGTGACCGCACCAACTCCCTCAATGCCCCAGATCTATATGTGCATGTTGATGGCCCACTGTTTAAGCTCAGCCACAGTAGACTGAAAAGGCTTTGGATTGTGGTGGTTATCAGAGATCATTGTGAAGCCATTTACAGTTAGCTCGACAGCTCTCTCGTTACCCTTCACACCAAAATGTTCGAGTACCCATACCAGTCTCAGACGTCCCCTGCAAAAGTAAATGATCAGGCTAAGCATAATATTTAACAAAATAAAATACCTGGTGCTTTTGAAAGCGTTATAACAGTGTTCCACTGTAACTGAAATCAAGTTCTTAACACTTGATAGTATCTACTCAACATACCGTCAGCTTAGTATTGGTTTGACCATGAAGGTTTACACTAATTTTCTTAAAATCTTATACTACGTTCATATTGAACCCCAAAATAGGTATTTTTGTTTTTTACAAGTTTTCGATTGTCAAATTAAATACAAATTTTTAATCGAAAACCTGAAAACAACGTAAATACATATTTTGGGATTCAATATGAAAGTAAATATTTGTTTATGTTTTCCACATTAATTGCGGCATATATTCTAAACAACATTAAAAATGTTTTTTTAGTGCTTTGTGTGTAAACATTCAATATCTGTCCGGAAGATGAATAGCGACGCTTCTCGAAATATTGGCTTGATTAAGGAATTTGTATATAAATAAAATACTTTAAAAACAATTCAGACCTCGAGCTTGATTATATGGAAAACCAACATTTTAGGAAAAAGGTCGAATAAAATACTACTATATAATATGTTAAAACACACTTTTTTACAATCGATCATTATCTCGAGTGTTTGGATAAACGACTAAATGGAGCTTCGCAAGATATACCGTTAGAAAGCTATGGTATTGTTGATTGCTTTATGATATACTTTAATTTGAACATAATTGTGATAAAAAATGATATTAAATGAAAGCGATATTAATTTCAGAAAAGCCCCTGTTTAAATAATTTCGGTATCTTATAATATGCAATATGTTTTAAAATAGCCAAACAAATCTATTTTACAAGTTTTATTAGAAACTTTTACTCAAAATATTAAATAAATCTTATCAAGAGATATAAATGCAAGTATATTTAAAAAATAATTCAATTTTATTCTCAATATTTTTTGATATTTAAAACTACCGGTAAGGAAGTACGGTAATGCACATCAACTTTTTTTTTTAATGACTTTCTATGTCATTCCCAGTGTTGCCAACTTTTAGAGCAAAAAGCGCAATATAAATTGTGAAAAGAGTAAAAAAGCACCAGACATAATTTTGTTTCTAATTTGTTGACAAATTTAATGAACTCAAGTTGACATTAAAACTCAAGTTGACACTAAAACAGTTTTATAATTTGATTTCGAGCTAAAATACAGTTACCCAGTATAGTATTTTGTGCATTCTTCTGCGAAAATATCTGCAAAACTTTATGCAGTTTCAGCAAGTTGACCATAAAAAGAAGACACATTTTTCCGACAAGAATTTCGGTATTTAGTCTAGTATTTTGTTCATACTTTTGCCATAAAATAAATTAATTTGTCGTATCAATTTAACAGACAATTCCATTTAAAATGTAACGAAACAGTGACATTTGATTGCTATTTCCTTAGTACTGAAAAAGTTTGGTTTTTTCGATAGTTTTTACTACAGTCTAAGTGCTTTTCGAACGAAGTACTGGCCTCTAAAACAAAATTGGTTAAAAAGCACCAAAGGCACTAACGATAAATTACAAAAGTACCAATGTAGTGCTTCTTATGTTTGGGCACCATGATTAAAATTTTGGCGTTCTGTGACATTCAAAAGCACTATAGAAAGTGCCAAAAGCGCTAAGTTGGCATTAATGTGCTGACGTCTATTAGTAGTTCTCATTTTTATTTTGATTTACGTTCGTTATTTTGGTAATGCAGCCAAACAATAAGAAGGTTTTTTTTTCTTTGCTAATTTTTATATACAAAATTTACTGCATATACCAAACATTGCTGTACGCATCAAAACATTATTTCTTAAACGTTAAAATTGTGGATATTATGCAAAGTTGATTGCGAATATATCAGATATAACACATGATATCGGGAAATTGATTTCGGAATTAGAAAGAAAATATTTGCAATATATATGATCGACTTCTAACTTAATTTTTTCAAAAACAGGTAGTGTGTCAAACCAATATTAAGCTGACGATATATATTAACATATGACTGCAAACATTTGGAAGATATATCGCCGCGAAGATATTACAGCGATTTCTTTTTATCATCAATAAGAAATTATCAAAGTAGCATTTTAAACATATCTTGTTTTTATCAGCTGGAAGAAGTTTTGTCATTTCTAACAAAAATCATTGTCAATAAATCATTTTTTGATATTCCGGAAAATTAACATACTTGAAAAATGGACTTCTACGATCGAGAAATGGTACAAATAACATGCGAAAGCAGTGTAAGCTTTGTTTTACACTACGTTCATATTGAACACCAAAGTACGTATTTTCGTTTTTTTCATGTTTAGATTTATAATTTGTATTTAATCTGACAGTCGAAAACTTAAAACAAAAACGAAAATACATATTTTGGGGCTCACTGTGAATGTAGTTTTAGATAAATCTTTAAAAAATTTAATAAAAAATACCATTCTTCCTTGTAGCAATAGGCCAAACCGTTTAGACACCGGAGAGGAGAACAAGCAACCTCCAAATGGCAAAACTTAGCGAAGCTGTACTGGTGGAAAAGTCCAAGATTGTAATGGTAGTGGGCAATTAGATACATTTTCTTTTTTGTTTATAATTTTCCATTTATCTTATAACAAAATAAAACGTCATACTTAATTAGTATAAAAATAAAAAATCGTAGTTTTAGCCCCTTGGATGATAGTAGGGCAATATCTTCTTACTAACTTCCAGGTGATAGTTTGGTAATATCGCGGATTTGTCGTAACGTCGTAATCGCAAATTTATCTTCCAGGCGATAGTTTGGCTATAAAAAATGTCATAAAATATCGCCAATGTATCTTCCCGGCGATAATAAAATATCGCCCATTTAACTTGTTGGGGAATTGCTTACTCCCGACGGATGAAACTTCTGCAATACGAAAATGATTATTGCCGGCAATAAATGTTTTCTTCCAGGCGATATGATTGGATAATCTTTTTCGTATTGCCTTGTTTGCTGGGTAGGGGGCATTCATCGCCAACTACCAACTACAGTCATACCTATTTAATATTTAATGTATGTGATATAAATGTCCACACATATTCAATAATGTATGCAAAATATTACATACAATATTATACACGTGTATTTTACAGCCATTAATTACTGAAACTACCAACTACTGGAATTGAAACCCCCTTTTTGTGACCATTATTATATTAATGATTTTATTTTCCTTTCCTTTGGTTTTGAAGCACTAGAGCAGGGGTGGCAAGAATTTTTTCATTGCGTGCCAAAAAATACATATTTTGTTGTAAAAAAGAGTCGCGTGGCACCTCAACATTTTCTTAAAAGTCATTTTCTAGTGCAATCTTTAAAAATTCGAATTTTTTTTTTTAATGTCATTAACCGGTGAAGAAGTAATTGTAGTTCTTGTTCTTTTTAATTTTTGACCGCTCATGTAAATATTTATTAAGATATTCTGACGATTAATTTGTGTTGCAATTTAACAAAAAAAAGTAATCGAAATCAAAATTGCATTAACATAAATTTAAATAATTTTTATCTCACTTTATTCACTATCTAAGACATTTATTTAAAGTAGAGATGATGCACGTGAGCAGAATTTTGCACACGTGAACGTGAGTGAGTGTGAGTAGGAAAAAATTCTTCATGAGGGAGTGTGCGAGAGTCAAAATTTCGCGTGAGTGAGTGTGTGTGAGTAGATTTTTACCAAAAAATTATGGGTTTGCTTTAATAAATGTTTTCTTTAACTTTTTCGGCTATTAAACATTTTTGGGGTTTTAAAACACTAAATAAATGGCAAAATTACATATCCAGAGGAAATTTAAGATAAAGTTTCACAATATACCTTAATTTTTACATTTTATTTTTTCCGGTCTGATTTTATTTCGTGAAATTGAGAGATTCACGTGAATCACGCTTGAGTGTGAGAAAAATCTGAATTTAATCACATGAGCGTGAGTGAGTGGAAGTCGATAAAAACTTCTCGTTAGTGATTTTGCCTAAGTGAAATTTTTCTCTCGTGAGCGTGAGTGAGTGTGAGTCAAAATTTACTCGAGTGTCCATCTCTCATTTAAAGTAACTATAAATTATTTATTGAATCATAAAATAATTACATTTTAAGCAAATTGATTGAAAAAATAATCCTATTTTTGAAGGTCTGCTTTGAAGTGTAACATTTAATATTAGAAAATCATTTCTTATATCTCTTTTTAATAATTTGTATGAACAATGTTAAAAAATAGAAAAATTTTTAAATATTAATAATAAATGAGTAGTAGGAATACCATAGTACCTTAAAGGTTGAAATAGTACCAGAAAAAGTATTACACTGCGTTGCAAAACTATAATTACCAATTAATTTCACTACATTTCGTAAGTTTCACTACATTTCGTAAAAAAAGTAGAAAAGTTTAACCGGCATAAATGTAAAAACAAAGGAAAATAAATAATGTTTAACAAAATAAAAACAATTGAAGGGCTCCTAGTAAAAACTTGATAAGTCACATTTAATTATTAGTTTGTTTTCGTCTTTTAAAGGTTGAATAAAAATGCAACCAATATTAATTTTGAAGAACCTTCACTTGCAACAAGTGTTTAAGTAAAGACTTCAATCAAATATTAATCAATGGCTAAAACAGCACATCAAGTTTTTATACTAAGCCCTTCAATACATTTATTTTTTGTGTTACTATTTAATAAAAAATCAATTAGTGTTTCATAACTATAAATACAATTAAATTAATATATCAAAAATTTAAGAAAAATATTTTAAAGTAGCAGTTTTAATAATGCGTGAGGCCACCTTTTCTTTGAATCAACTCGAAAATTCGATCAGTCATACTGTCTACCAGATATTCGAAGTTCTTCCGTTGAAGATCTCCAAGCATCAATAACGTTGAAAAACGTTTTCATATTGACGGTTTTCTACAGGTTAAAACTCCCCAAATATTCTTAATGGGGTTTTGATCCGGAAAACATACGTGCCATTCCAATATGCTTATATTTTTTAATGATAGCCATTCCATTATCTGACAACTTGCATGTAGTGAGGCATTGTATTGTAGGAAATTTAATTCTAATTCGTTTCTATTTTCAATAAATGGCACCAATTTCTCTTCTAATACTGTAATTTACTCAGAAAAATTCATTCTGGTGCTTGAAAATGCCCCAAACAACCATACCGTTGAAACAAAAGCGGCCCAAACCACTAATGATCCGACTCCGAAATTTATATTTGACAAATATGGCGGCTCCTTACTAAAGTTTTCCAATAGCTATTAAAACTATCTAAACCGTCAAGATTGAACTTTTTCTCATCAGAAAAAATCACCTTAAAAGACATTTGTGTTTTAGCAGCGATTATTGACTTACCTTTCTCCAGTTGGTTTGTAAATTTCTTTTACCGAATTCAATTGAGATGCTGGCATAGTGGATTATTTTACGCTGGTCCCGATCAGAAAGCTTTTTTTGGGCCGCCTGTTTTATTATTATCATAAGCGCTCTGATTATTTGCAAAATATGTGACCACCACATCTGAACGGTATGTTTTTCTAGCAATTTCCCGAAAACTTAAGCCATGTTTTAAAAAGACTGAAATTTTCCATTTTTCAAAATCAGTTCTATATGAATCACGAGGCATTTTATTGCAAATTGATTAAATAACAAATATAATTATTTTTTTTTATTTGCTTTTCTACTTTTGTTGACCGTTATATGTAATTATAGTTATGAAATATCAATAAATCAAACAAATACACAATTTTTCTCTTAAATCAATTAAGAAATCTCTTAAATTTTACACAATTTCACACTCTTAGAAAACCGTTATCACACTCTTAGAAACTGTTACAAGTTTTAAAAAAATGTTTGCAATATAAGGAAAAAATAGCACAAATCATTTGTAATTATAGTTATGCAACGCAGTGTATAATACCACGATATGAAATTTTCTGCATTAAAACCTGAATCATAGTAAGGGATAAGGGGTAAGTTACTTACAACCTTCATCTATGTAAGGCCGAACAGTAAGCTCAAATTTTGTTTGTTTATTTTTATGCCAAAATCATTCGTTTCGTTTGCAGCTTCTCAGCAGAATGTAATAGTAAGCACTTACTTCAGCGCATTTGTTCTATCCTGCTTACAAAATTGCGAACACTTCTTACTGGGAAAGATTTAAACTTTTTAAAACTTTGTTTTAATCAATTTGAAAGGCGATTTACGGTGCTACCTAATAAGTGGATACTTACTAAAATAGAATAGGTGGCTACATATGACTTACAAAATAAGTGGTTACCATTAAGTTTTTTTTTAAAAGAGAAATCTTTAAAAAAAAATTTAAAATAAATAAACCCAGCAAAAATATGCACTAACAAGTAATTTAGAGCGTAAGTAGCTCACAAAGGTTTTCACTAGTTACCAGGGTATTTACTCGCTTAGTGAATAATGAGTTACCTGATTGGTTAATCATAGTCAAAGAACAAGGGGTTACTTTTATATAAGTAATAAGTTGTTACCCAGGTGGTTAAAAAAGTTTTAAAAAATAACTATAACTTAAAAAATGTATTTCTTAAAATTTTCAAAACAAAAAAAAAATTAGTAAATAATAATGGGCAACCAAAAATAAGCTAGGGCTTGTTTTTTATTTTAAAGGATAGAAATATTTAGACTAAATACAAGTTCTGATCAGGGAATTATGAACATTTTAAGCTATATTTGTAAGAGATTTTTCAGCTTATTTTTTGAATATGTGGTTATTTTAACTTACTTTTTAAATATAAGCTAAATTTGGCTTTTTTCTTTCAAAAGTAAGCTTATTTTAGCTGAGAGATTTTTTTTTGCTACTTTTTACCAATCGGTGTTTTGCAGTAATTTTTTATGTAAATGTTACATGTTGTTGGATAAAATATAAATATATTAAGAAACGGATTTTAACTTTGAAGCTTTGGAAAAACAATTTCTCTGTTGCACCTTTGTTTGACTGACGACGTCCCAACAAACAAATTTTACACAAATTTTATTTGTAGTAATAATTGTAATAACAAGTTATGCAATTAAAGGTTTTTTTATTAAATATATTTAAATAGCTTATTTTACGTTTATAGTAATTAAATGTGCTAAAGTCCCAAAACTTATTTAACAAATTGTGAAAAACAATCTGCTGTAGGCTTATCCCTATCCGGATTTCATTCCTGCCTAAGGAAATCTTCAGGGGACTTTGTTATTAGAGTTTCTAGAGATATTTGTTATGTTAAATCACAAACTCAATGATTACTGTTTTTCTAGCATTTTTGAAGCGCATAAAACATAGTTTTTAAAACTGATTTTTGGTTGCCCTAGTAATTACAATATTAAAATAAACAAAATAAGAAACCGATGCTTATATAACTAGTTACCAGTATCTCATTATTTTGAAATTACATATAAAACATTATCAGTAAGTCATTATATTGTATTTTAAAGTAATGTAAGAGGTAATTACCTATCATTACTTGGTAATCTATACTACCATATGACATGTCTTTACCAAGTTTTTCTGGGAACCTCGAAAAAAATTTTGTAAACATTTTCAAAACAAATTAATAAATACAAAATAAGAATAAAAAATATGAAATCGATTCTTATGTAACTAGTTACCTGTAACTCATTATTCTGCAATTACATATAACACTTCAACAACCCATTATCAGTAAGTCATTATATTGTGTTTCATACTAATGCAAGAGGTAATAACCCATCATTACTTGGTAATCTATAAGGTAATGACATGTAATTTTTACTGGGTGGATGTATTTTAAACTTGAAGTCCATACACTATGCAATATTTTTGCAAATAGTATTGCCAGTATTATTGTCATTTTGCCCTACACAATTCAACAAGATGTACAATACTTTTGCACAAAATATGGCACCACTCTCTTGTTGTGGAGGGATATAAAAGTTGCAAATTGTCCAAGCACTATAAAATACTTTTCATATTTCTTGGTTGCTCAATACGTATCAAAGCCATTTTGATTTTTTCCAATATACTGTACAATTGTTCAAAATGTTGCACAAGAATATTGCGTAGTGTATGGGTACCATAAAATATGGATATAATACAAATTCTAAAAAAACTTAACCTAAAATGACAAGTATTTCCGTTTCTGCTAATATTTTGTTTATTTTTTCCGTGATCATTTAAGATTTCATTTACGGTTGTTATCTCTCTTTTCTGAATTATATTTCGAAATTTTTTTCTGATTGTTTTTTGTTTATAACTTTTTAGAAATTTATCATTTTAAATTATTTTTCAAAAATAATTCAAAATTAGGGATGTCCGATTAATCGATTAATCTAACTTTCTGATTAACCGATTTCCTGATTAATCGATAAAGCAAAAATTATGATTAACCAGAACTATGATTAATCAAATAATTTGAGTTTGAATAATCGAATTAGAATAAATTTTATTTAAAATTTAAAAAATGTTGAAACAAAATAAAATGAAACAGGAAATGTGAAAAATTTAAAAATGTTTGTAGAACAGGAAGAAATATGTACAAGGATGTATGAATTTGTTTGCTATTTCGTGTACCACATAAAAACGGACACACAAAAAAAAACCCTATTTCAATCACAAAAATAACCTATTCAATACGTTTAATTGCTGAAATTTCGCCAACACCGAAAATTGCTAATTCAATTACAAATCAATATTTCTTTAATTGAATTATTTTTCAATTAAATAATAACTATTTTGATAAAAAAAAATTTCAATATTGCGCACATTCTTAAAAAGCAAAAAACAATTGCATAGTGTTGTTGACATACCAGATGTTTTTGTATAACTTGAATTTTATAACATTGAATTTAAACCGGAATGTAATTCTCATTTAGTAATATTTATAATTATGTGAACGAATACACACAGAAATTAGCTTTTTTTCTTTCTATTGAAACGTAGGGAGTATGTCAAAAAAAACTTTTTAGTATTTTTTTTTTGTTGCAAAAATTAGCCCTCTTGTTAAAACGAGAGTATTTTTTAATAATTTTTAATTTGCATTTTAGCATTTTTTCAAAAATTACGTTATCAATTTTATGATGTTTTAGAATAAATTAATATTCACATTGAAGCAACTGAAATTAAATTATTTAACTTAATAAAGTAATAAACCTAATGGGAATTAATGAAATCCAAGTGAAGTGAATTTAAAATATTTCTTTCTAAACATAAACATTTATAAAAAACAACTACATACATAAATATTCCAAAAAACAAAAACAACAACAATATGTTTTGAGCGATAGTATAAAAAATGTCAAGTAAGTTCTGAATTTCAGCAAATATTTAATTAATTGAATTAAATTTTAATTGACAGCTTTTATTTAATTTAATTGAAAAAAGTAGGGAAATATGTATGTACACTCATAATAATCCATGCTTAAAAATACAAATATATTTTTCGTAAATTTTTTTTCGTAGAATGTACAAACATTTTGTTTATTTTACAAAACTTTTGTATAAAACAAATTATAAAAATTTACAAATTTCGTAAAAAATACAAACATGATTTCGTAATATTTTTTTAGTACATTGTACAAAAATTTGTAATGTTACAAATATTACATATGGATGTTGATGTGGTTAGAGGTCGGATTTGCAATCAGAAGGTTGCGAGTTCAACTCCTGGCCAGGACAATTTTTTTTTTTTTTTAGTTTTTATATTTTTTTTGTTTATTAATGTTTTTTAAATTTCTATGTTTTATTTTTTTATTTCATTATTACTATTTTTGTGTTTTAATATAAATGGATATTTTGTATTTTGTTTAATAAAGAGGATCCTAAAACAAGTTAAAGAGGACCCGAAAACACTACTTCCACTTTATTTGCCGGGTTTAGTATGAAATTCAATAAAACAATTAGTTTGAAAATGTTATTTAAGTTTTTTATTATTATTATTATTTTTTTATTTTGTTTTTTAATATATTTTGGACAGAAAATCAATGCAAAAAGGCGACTCCACTAAAATAATTAGCATAAAAATACAACTCTGCTAGATGAAAAATCAAAGGTGTAAAGTCTAAAGAAAAAAGTTGAAAAATTATAAAAAAAAACAGTTAATAGTTTGTAAAAAAGTTAAAAAATATATTTTTCAATAAAAAAATAAAATTTTCATAAAATGTTTGTAAGAAAAATGTGAATTTTTAATTTAAAACCCGTTAAAAGTATCAAGTAGTATCGAGTATCCAAATTAAAAAAAGTATTCAAAAGTAACCGAATATTCCAGCACTACTATGTTCATATTGTACTCCAAAATACGTATTTTGGTTTTTTCAAGTTTTCGATTTAAAATTTGTTTGGAATTTGAAAGTCGAAAACTCAGCGTGAATACTACATTCACAAAAAAATAATAATGATTTGACATTCATAAGAGCCAGCATGAAATTTTTTGAGGGCCGCATTTTCCCATTCCTGTAATATGGGATGCGACTTGGTTATCTTTTTGATAACTTACAAATCTTCACAATTGTTGCTACATAAATTGCTGCATTTTTTTATCATTTTTGGACTGGTCGTATAATTAAATTTTCTTCATAATTATTAAGTGTCGTTTAAAAAAATATTTATACAGTAGGGGGTTTCGAATATGGCACTTTTTCGAATTGGTTGAGGGAATACCACTTAATCGATGTATACTAAAAAGCTGAATATGGGAAAAATAAGTAAAAAAAATTAACTGGATTTTCAGTACCCCAATTGTTAGCTTAAATTTGGAAAATTATTTTTAAATTTTCTCTAGAGTAATTTTGGTGCAAGAGAAGATTTTTTAATTTCGACCAAGTACAGTTTTTTCACTTCATGATAACAATGAAACAATTTCATAGAATTTTTTTCGTAGAACCAATGAATTCATTATTTCCAAGAATTGTCCAAAAATTGTTTCATAAACTCTTTTTCGTTAAATTTCAGAGTTTCGTAAATAAAATTCATTCGATTTCATAATTTATCTCTTTATAAATTTAATAAAAATTTTCTTCAGAGCTATGAAATTATTTCAGACTTATTTTTTAATAAAATTTCATTGATTTTCATACATTTAAAACTTTACACCCAAAATAAGGAATTAGTTTCATAAATTTTTGTCCAATGTAACAATTTCATCAATATTTATGAAACATTTCATAAACAACAAGTATTATAATGACCATTTCATTGTCTCCATGAATTTTTTTTACACAAAGTAATGAAAGCCTTACTAGTACAAAATATGCTTCATATAGTGAAACATTTCATAAATATGATGAAATTGATTTTGGTTTTTATTAAATGTTTCATTAATACTATGAAACGTTACATTGGACGAAAAATGATTAAACCTGTCATAAATATGATGAAGCTTTTCCTTTAAGTGTAGTTTTAAGATGTAATTCTCAAATCGTCAACATATTTTATAAAGTGCTTTATTATTTTAATGTAGACTTTTATTAATTTTGGACTTCAATGAAATTGTTTGAAAAATCATATGAAACGGTTCATTGGCTTAGTTCCAATGCATTTTTCAAGACATTCATAAAGAGTTTTATTAATTCAATTAAATGTTTTATTATTAAAAAGTTTTATGGAACTGTTTCATAAATTCTATAAACGCTTCATTGTCGGAATGATTCATTGGTTTAATGAAGAGTTGCATTAATTCTACAAGCATTTCATAAGCATTGGTTGTATTGAAACCTGTTGCATAGATTCCTATGGAAAGGAGGTACAAATTAAAAAAAATATGAAATATAGAAATTGTACTTGCTGAAAACTAAAAACCTCTCTTCGACCAAAATTACTCTACAGAAAATTAACAAAACAGTTTTCCAGTAACAAGCCAAAAATTACAAATATTTTTAGGCCTATTTCGAAAAAAAAAATTAAAACTTTTTTAACTGCAACCGGTAACTTCAATCACTGGTAAGGAACTGAAGAGGATCTTGAGAAGATCTACTTTTACTTCAAACAAATGGTTTTATAAAAAGTAATAAGCTTTTCATTAATTTTGAGAAAATTTTCGTTCACTTTATAAAAAAAAATTTACATTAGTTTACTGAACATTTTCATTATTTTCGATTTTTAATTTTGATTGTGTAACTCCGGGAAACTTATAAAAATATGTCCACACTAGGGTTATAACTTTTTTTTTGATAAATTTTTACCTATCAGCACGTAATGGGCAATAATATATTAATAGAAGTCGCTTTTTCAGGTCATTTAGAAACAAAGTTGAACTAGTTGACCAATATTATTGCAATACATATTTTAAATAACTTTTTACTTATTGTGTTCGATATTTTGCACATTTCGATGTCTATATCGCGAAACATCGCTTTAATATGTTTTATCAAAATCCGCGAAACGCGTCAAATTTGAAAACGTTTGTATCATTTAAGTTAGATATGCATCGTTATTGTCTAATTACGTTAAAATTTTCGCTAAATATTAATTTTTAGCTTAATTAAACAAAAAGAGGAAACCTTTTTGAAAACCGCGAAAAAATAAAGTTGCTTTACATTACTTTTTTATGGACTAATATACGGCTAGGGTAACTAAAAGTGCACCCAGAAACTTCATTAAAATCCGAAATATTTGCAGAAATTAACGTCAAATACGGGTTATTAATCCTTTTAGACTCTAACCACTTGCAAAAAGTGTACAGCTTTCTAATTTGGACAATTTATTTTATTCAAAAAATTGTCTTGAAATTACCTAAAAAAATAAGTTGTTTGCGAAAAAAAAGCTTTGAAAATGAAGATTTTATGGAATTTAGTAACTTACACCATTGAATAAAAAACACGGAAAAAACTTTGAAACTTAATTTAGCTTTTTGCATTGAAAAAAATCTAAAACTAAATTAAAAACTAATAATGTTACAAATAAAACAAATTCTTTTTTTTTAGGGTTCCTATGTCTTTTGTGTATAAGGTGTAGAAATTTAAGAACCAGAAAGAAATCAATTCTAAAGACAAAAATTGGGATAAATTTTGTGTATTAAATGATAATTAAAATGATATAGGCAATTAATTGTACTATTGTATTGATGTAATACATATTTATATAGAAAATGTGATTGACGAATTTTCTAGTTTAAAATAATAATATCTAAATTTATATTATTTTGTATTTCGCAATGTCTAGGTATATATAACGTCATTATTAATTGGATTAGTTTTAGCGTATTCTAAATGCAATTTACAATTATATATTGGCGAGATTCGATAAGACGCAACTATATATGACATCAAATTAAAATTTTTCGACAAAATTAATTTTATATATGAATTCGTATAATTATGTCCAGTTAAATACACTGGCAGACAAAAACGTATGCAAACGTTTTAACTCGGAAAATTAAAGATTTATAACCGTCCAAATACTACGTATTTTTTATTCGTAAACTCAAAAGTTTTCGATTTTTTAGAAAAAGTAAAAGGCTCCTATCTAAATTTCCTGACACTTTCGAGGAAGCTTTTCCGATGGGTTCACTTTGAACTTAATAAAATTTAGATTGGTGATAACGGAGCAAACAAATATGATAAACGTATTTTTCAGCGGCCCAAGCCCATGGTTTGGGGTTTAAAAGTGACGGTGAAATTTAACACATTTTTGTATGAAAATATGTTAAAAGTTTAGGAAATTTAGACTTATTTAAAAACAGCGTTAAAACACGCAAGAAATTACACATTTTAAAAGCAATTTTGACACTATGTCGTGGACATGGACTGCCACTTATTTTAATTATTTTAAATTATTCACTATTTTTTCTCCTTTTTCATATATCCGACTTTTTTAAGATCGGATGGAGCCCATCGGGGCTATACTCCATGTCTTGTATTAAGAAAATCGTAAATTTTCCAAGCAAGCGTTTAATCTCACTAGTGTTATTGTAGTCTGAAATAAATAATGATAAAGAAAAAATATGCAATTGGAAAATTTAAAAATATAAATTTTTAAATTTTCCAAATGTTTTGTTTAAACTAAATTATGTATTTCCAATTTACTCTGATTTATATTTTGGACGATTTCAAATGCTTTTTAAATAAAACCCCTTTAAAATTTCTAAAAAAAAAAAAAACAACATCGTTATAACACAAATAATAGTTTAGCTGCTTTATTTTAAAATGTTGTATTTCAAGGAGCGTCGATAAAAATTTGTTTAAATTTAGTCTAAAAAACAAAAATGTGAAAATTTGAGTCATATTGAACTACGTTAACACATGATGCATATCGGTCAAAGTTTGAGGCTTAAATTTATTTCGAAAAATTAAAAAAAATAGTATCTGTGTGCTGAACACGAGTCGTTTTAATGGATTTTGACATATTGTAATATATATCGTAAAAAAATACTGAAAACTATGTCGCCAGATGCGTGCGTAGCAAACCAAATTGAATTAAAAATATTTCACTGTAAGCAAAGTATCAACTTTTGAAATGACACATTACGTCACACGTAAACTTAAGTTTGGGTAGTAGTCGTATCGTATATCCGTAGTGGTATCTCCGTTTTAAAAGATTATGTCAAAATACACAAAAAAAATTGTTGTCAACAAATTAAACTTTTGTTCTATTTCAAACTCACTTTCAATTTAATGTTTAATAATATGAATTTACTGTTTAATTGAAAATGAATTTGGTATAAATTTTCAGTTTTTATAATGTATAATAACAACATAGATACAAATGCAAACATTTTAAAAAATCGCCAAAATTAAAAAATAATTTTGGTGCTATTTTTAAAATTTTGTAATTTTTGGGATTTGTTTTAATTTTAACAATTTCTTCTCCAATTTTTTGCGATTTTTTTTTTAATTTTAATTAATGTTTGAATAGTTTCTACTAAAAATTTGTTTGAATTAAAAACAATATTCAATTAAATTTTTAATAGATATGAATAACACAATAATTGAAAATAATATTAATTAAATAGTTACCAATTATTTTAATTGTCTACAATTTCCGCAATATTACCGAATTCAATTAAACTTTTAACTGAATCAACAAATATTTTAATTGAAACTAAATTTTAGCATTTTCGGTGTAGACATATTTAATTTTTAGTTTGCATTTTCTCATGCACTTTTTTGATTATATTTCAAGGCAAAGAAATCGAAATCTCTTATGAAATGACTTTATTTATTGTTTTTTTGTCTAAAATCAACTCTAACAATGATCGGAGCCCATTTGCAGGCGATATTTTCTAATGAAATTTGAATATTCTGACTATATGATACTGAACTAACAGGCAATTCCTATTTTATCCAAGTCAAAAATAAATATTTTTATTATAAAATGTATCAATAACATTGTTACTTCCTAACGAATTGTATTAAGTTTTCAAATTTCTCAAATCATTTCGGCGGGGCTCTAACAGACTATACTATTTATTTAATTATTTTTTTTTTAATGAATATTTTCAGAAGATCAAGTTACTTGTGATGACATCAATTGTGGCCCAAAACATGTTTGTCTTATTGACTTGTTAACACACAAACCCAGATGCACTTCATGTCGTTACAAGTGTTCACGGAAACGACGTCCATCAGTAAGTTTATATGCATACATAAGGGCACTTTCAAGATATATTTATATAGGTAGTCTTACTAGAACAACAACTACAACAAACAATTACAAACAATACAAAAACAACACGGTTTTGACATTGTTTTGTACTCAAGATACAGAAGAAATGAATGTCAAAACCATGTAAGAAACGTCAAAACCAGGTAAGAGGAAGATAAACAGCTGGGCTACTAAGACTACCTACATAAATATATCTTGGGCACCTTAATATTAATGTACCTGCATAAATAATTTATATCTAAATTTATTTTTTACAGCATCTACGCTATGAAGAAGGTAACATTTGTGGTGTCAATAATCGCACCTATCACTCTTGGTGTGAAATGCGTAAAGATTCATGTTCGACTGGATTTTATATTGATGTCAAATATTCTGGAGATTGTCATTAAACATTTAAGATAATTAATAATTAAAAAAAAATAAATTAAACTAATTAATTAATTAATTCAATGTAGCAGATGTTTATAGTATATTTTATGTTTTCTTTTTATTAATATTAAATCTCTTCCAAAGATCATTTATACATAATATTTATTTTTAAATACATAGTATTGGAAAATTTAAAATTGTTTACAGTTGCTCTAAAAAGTAAGTGCTCACCACAAATTTGAATGGAATAAGAAGTCCCGAAAGATTCTTACATTTTTAATACAACAACAAACACAAAAAACACAACCGCTTTGAAGCTCCCAAGAGTGAGTGCTCACTAAAATTTCTTCTTAAAAATGAATCCTTTGGTACACGAATTTATATTTAATTTATTTGCCATTACTCCTTAAGGAGCATATAGACGACATGTATTTGTCATCTGACATGTCAAATTTTCAAGTCACATGTAATTGTGCATGTCTGTCAAAATTGCTGTTTTACATAAGGTTTATAATATTTGGTCACAAACGTACATGTTTTTTGCTTCTGACACAGTCTCTGTTTTTTTTCTTCAACAGCTGATCAGTGCGAAAATTTTATTAAAATAATTTTTTTTTTAAAAGTGATAGTCAAATGGAATCAAAGGATAATGCAATTGCAGTGTGCAGTGTAATTTCAATTATAACTGCAATGAAATCGAAATTAAAAAAAAAAGAAAAGAGGAAAAGAAACCGTTCTCTTTGGAGCCAACAATCAAGTCGATCTGATTGTTGGCTCCAAATGCGGACATACCAATTTGGGATATAATTATAAAACTTTTTATAAACATATATATGTACATAATTTTATTAAATGGGAAAATGTATATACATTTATTGGTATTGTAAAATGTTAACTTTAGCCGGCTAATGATTCCGTCAATAGGGGACCGCCGCTGTTTGTTTTCTCACGGCATGGATTTATGACAACTTTTTGTTTCATATTTAAAACAGCTGATGTCAGATGGTTTGTCAGAAGAAAATAGAGCACGCTCTAATTGAAATTTTGTCAGATGACTTTGCGTCTGACTTTTACAGAAGCAAAGTTAAAAAGGTCACACACGACATGTATGTATTTTGCAGTGGGAAATTTGACATGTCAGATGACAAATACATGTCGTGTATATGCTCCTTTATTATACCTATATATATTCTAGGAAGAGTCTTATTCAGGGACCGAAAATAACAGTTATTTTCAAATTTTTAAACAAAAAAAGCAACTAGAAGTAAATGTCGGAAAACTGTTTCAAGTAAACCATTTTGATCCTTATGAACTAGTCTATAACAAAATGCATTGCTTTTTAAAATTTTGATTTTTATTTTTTTGAGCAAAAATAAAAAATATTTTTTGATTTTTATTTTTTCGAGCAAAAATAAAAGTTATTTTTGATTTTTATTTTTTCGGGCAAAAATAAAATTTATATTTTTATTTTTATTTTTTCGAGCAAAAATAAAAGTTATTTTTTGATTTTTATTTTTTCGAGCAAAAATAAAAGTTATTTTTTGGTTTTTATTTTTCGGGCAAAAGTAAAAGTTATTTTTTGATTTTTATGTTTTGGAGCAAAAATAAAAGTTATTTTTGATATTTATTTCAATTTCTTGAGTTGAAATTCCATAAGTTATGAACGAAATATATAAATTTTATGGTTGCCTTTTGTAATATTTTCGAGTTTTATAATCAGTAAAACTTATTTTTAATATGACGATTTTTTTTGAAGAATTCTTGTTTTAAAAATGACGATTTTAGTTTCCAAAAATTTCCGCACTGCTCGTACAAATATAGATGTTTGTCTTGTAGTTAGATACTTAAAAAATGTATAATAATATATATTAATACAGTTATCACAAAAAATAACATTGCAAAATATTTGCTGTATATCTATCATCACTAAAAAATCATAATAACGAAGCTAATAACTTTTATTTTTGGTAAAAAAAAAAAATAAAAAACAAAAAATGACTTGCTCGAAAAAATGAAAACCAAAAAATGACTTTTATACTTGCTCGAAAAAATAAAAATCAAAAAATAACTTTTATCATCTGACTTTTATGAAAAAAGGAATAATTTTTACGGTCCCTGGTCTTATTAATTGAACTATTTTCCTATTCTTCCTGTGTACCTTTAACCAGATCCTTTTTTCCAGTTATTTTCGATTTCTAGAGTGTTTTTTAAAAATTTTACCAACATTTTTTACTAAGATTAAAAAAATATGACTACAGTGCTGTTTTACTACATTTTTGTAAATAAAACTGAAACCCCAACCTGAACCCACCACATTTTACATTGGGACGATACCATAGTCGAACGCACCGCAGAACTGCTGAACAAAACGACTGAAAATGGGTTTTAAAAACATCAAAATAACGTATACGAGATTATATTCGTTTGATAATGTCAAGTTTTAGCAAAGACAAAAACTTGACAAAAAAAAATAGAGAGACCTCTCAGCAACAAAATACCGAACTCAAGCAAAGAGTATATACAAATAGAGAGACTACACTTCCCAAGCTTCTCAGCAACAAAATACCGAACTCGGGCAAGCAAATGAAAACATTTTTACACTAAAAAATAATGTCAACATGTTGATAAAAAAAAATGTTGCTTAAATCAATCACTTTTATTTTGCTTATGTATTGTTATTTTCTATTGAAATTGACATTTTATTAAATTATAATTCAAAAACATGATAAACATTAATTTAAACTTTTAAATTACTGCACATTGTTTTCATTTGATTGGTGCGAGTAAACGAACAAATAAAAAGATGGCATTTTGAGAGAGGCTGAGGTGGATAGAAACCAGGGATGTTAAATGGGGTTTTTAATTTTGTACCAACCTCCAAAACAAATTGTACTTTTTGGACCTTCACGGTACCATTTTTTTAAAATTTATTAAAACAACAAAAAAATTACATATCAATTCACTTGCACAGAAAAAAACAAAACCTTCCAATAACTTACATTATATGTATTAATAAAATAAGGCGTAAAAAAGTCGTATGAATATATGAGACCAAATCATGGAATTATTTGTTTAGTTAATAAACTATTTGGAATTTCTATATCATAGCAGCATGAATTTGTCGATCTTAACCAATCCTTTGTCTGTATGAGACTTGATAATGTTGGCTAATGTATTTTCTTTCCTTAGTTTTTATTATATTTTGAAAAGAAAAAACTCTTTCCACATTTGCAGACGAGTGTGGAATGGATAAAATTCCAGCAACAACTAGAAATGTCTGAAAACATATTGACATTCAGTTCATTTTGAAAATTAGCTACTACCGACCAAACACTACAAATGTTTTAATTTTTTAACGACTTCAGTTGCTCAACATCAGCTAAAGCTCTAAATTGATTATTTATTGAATCAAAATTTGCAATTTCATTCTGGAACATTTTTATTAGAAGAGGTACAATACTTCTTGTTTTAAGTTTTTACTCTGGCTCAAGTAATATTTTTACTAAGAGGACAAGAATGGAGAAAAATTAATGAATAATCGGTTTTTTGTTAAAGTTCTGCCTATTATGGAGGCTCGAACTTTTCTAAAAGATCGGGTTCTGATGAGATCTTTAGCCAGATCGAAATACTAGTATCAACCTAGCTAATATGTTTGATTTGCTTTATTTTTGTAAATATACGGAGGTTGGAAGCTCGTTATAAATTAAAATAATTAAATTAAAAATATATAAGATTGTTTGGGATTTCTTTCATTTCTTTAATAATAATTTAATTTTCATTTCTTCAGAATTTTAATAAATTCAAAATAAAAGTGAAGTTGGCTGCAACAAGTGTCAATATATGTAGGAGCTCTATACACCACAATTCCAGTCGCATACAGAGCTGCCAGATAAATTTTGTAAAAAATCGTAAATCTTTAATCGATATTAAAAAAAAAAAAATTGCCAATTTTATTCTGCAAAATCCTTAAAATGATGATAAATCGTCAAATCTGGCGGGTATAGTCGCATATATTTTAAGCACTCATTACATTAAACGAATAAATGCAATGAAAAAGGACACAATAACAATTTGTTTGCTATACTAAAAATTCAAAAAGGGGAAAAATTAAAAATTTTTAAATTGTACCAAATGAGTCGCGGTAGTACCACGGTACTTTAGAAGGTCAAAATGTACCAAAAAAGTACAATTGTAGCAACTTTAACATCCCTGATAGAAACCCAAGCAAATGAAAACATTTTTTTTTCACTAAAAAATAATTGCAACATGCTGATAACAAATTGTTGCTTAAAACACTCTCTTTTATTTTGCTTATATTTTGTTATTTTCTATTAAAATTGAAAGTATTTTAATTTTATCTTGCATATTTTATCGTTAACATTTTAAATAAATAAACATTTTATTTTATTATTATTCAAAAGCATGATATAAATTAATTTAAACATAAAATTTTTTTTTTTATTTTATTTCATTTCATTCATTACTTCAAAAAACAATTTATAAATCACAAACCAAAATTTCTGCAACATGTTTTCATTTTCTCGGTGCGAATTTACGAACAAATGTAAAGAGGGCAGATTGTGAGAGACTGAGGTGGATAGAAACCCACTGGTTTTAGACACTTTCGCATCTCTTGCATGCCATCACCACTACCTTTACTACCATAGCCATCATAATATATATGTATGTATATTGAGTATTTTTTGTGCAACGCGCATTTTCTTTTCAAAGTACTTTTCACTTTTCCTGATATTTCTTAAGAAAATCTTGTAATATTTTGACTTAGGGTTACCAGACGTCCAGTTTGGTATGTACTGCTTATTATAAAAAGTACTGTTTTATGCATAGCACCTAAAACAGTACGCAAAAGTACTGTTTTTTGGTTTGAACTTTTTTGGTAGAGAATTACATCTGAATTTTGGAGAACTGAATCCAGAGATAAGAAGTATAAAAATACCTTTAAAAACTTAATTCCACTTTTAAATCTGATTCGATTTTCAACGAATGGAAGAAAAATTAATTTTTAAGATAAATAGTTAATTTGAATTTTCTTGATTATTTAACAAATAATTTCAACCAAAAATGGTTCTTTTGATTTAATCTTCGCTAACTAAATCATAAAACAGGTTATTAAATTACCATAAATCATTACATCACTTTAGTGGAAGTGATAAGTAGGCAAGGGATTCCATGGAAATGCATGTTTTTTTTATCGATTGTCTGAAACTGATATGGACCAAATATTTATTTAACCCTCAAACCTTCCTAAACTTTTTTGCAACGAAATGTATATAATACGTATGGCGATTTTCGTTTTTCGACAAACGCAAAATTGACGAAAACGCATCTTAACTTTAATATAAATTGATTAAACGTAAAGGCTATGCTAAGAATATTTAATATAAAATTCTGACTTATAGTCCTAATACCTATAGTCAGAAAATGTTGTTGTTTATTTAATAAACAATAACAACACAGTGTATTATGACTAGAGATTCTAGCCCAGGAGTGCCCAAAAGTTCCTTATGGAAGAGCAAACACCAATACATTTAAAGAAAAACCAATTTTTATTCAACATTTTTTGTTGTAAAAACCAATACATACAAAGAAAAAAGAAAAAAATATTTCAATGTTTACCAGCAAAGCATACGAAAGTGTTGTTGCTTTGCGCTTGCGTGTATAATGTGAAGAGCGACAAAAAAACTTATAAGACAAAGTTGTTTGTGTATTTCGTATTGCTAGTGCTGAGCGCTCTATATGTGTATTAAAACACACAGCCTATAGCTAAGTGTTTTTACAAAAACAAATGAGTACCAAGCGCATAGGCCGTGGGCACCCCTGTTCTAGCCTATACACGAACAATGTTTATTAGTTAAAAATGTTTTATTTTTGATTTGAATTAGTTTAATTCTTCCAATTTTGTTTTTTATTTTCTCATCGGGTAAATAAAACAATACGGGTAAAGCGTTGATGTTTTTCCTCCAAAATTTGGGTAAAAATCTTCTACCCTTTCTACATTGGTTCTCTAAAGATTTTCGGTGACGCGAAATCAAACATGTAATGACATAATTGACACATTGCACGGTTTTTTGTTTAACAAAAAACAAATGACCTTGGAAAATTTATATATATTTTAATTAATTTTATTTTTATATCACTAAAACGAACTTAGTAAGAAATGGCTGTGTTTTTTGCAGGCATTAGCAGTAAAAGCGTTTAGAACTTATCTGAAGCCAAAAACTCGGTTTCCAGCCGAAAAACTCATTGCCAAGGCCACCGAAGATATGCAAAATGTGATATACACAAGCTAGTGGTTAAACTATTATTTTAAAAATTTTGTAAAACAGATCTCCAATCATCGTTAATTAATAAAATATTACATATTTTTCGTAAATTAAAAAAAAAATATATTTTAGATAGTGAAACAATTATAAAAGGATCTAGTTAGTGACTAATGTGACTAAAATTGTATCTAATTTGCCTCCTTAATTAGAAATAGAGATTATAAGAAATATCGAAATACAAATTTATTATAAATCCGTGTACCAAGTATTCATTTTTAGCCCCAATACCATCCTGGGGTAGTTTTCGACCCATAGGCGATTTAATTTTTTAATATTTCTTTAACTGTTTTAGACAAACATACGTAACTTTATGTATTAGAAAATTTTGTAATTTAGCATCAGAAAAACATAGTTTTAATGAAATATTTGCTTTTTTGAAATTACTATTAAAATACTTACGTTGTGCTCCCCCGGGGTCGATATTGACCCCATTCATTGCATCGCTGAATTTAATTATTCTAGTACAAAAAAAAATAAGTAAAATAACTAATAGGAATCTATCAATGGAATGTGAGCGTGGTATTAATAGAAAAAATTACTACTTGTAAGTAGTAAAAATATGTAGCAATTTATGATTGTGGAATCGTGTGTCGGACGGATCAACAAAATGGTACATCATCATGAAATTTCAGCAAAATATGACTTGTTATAGTAAATAATAAAATTTAAATAACTGCTCCACGACAACACAAATTTTGTTATTTGGGAATCATTTTGATTGCGTTTGTGTTACCATATGGCAGGCAGAAAAAAAAACAATCGGCACAGTGTTAGCAAAGCATCGGCGACGGTCGGTTATGCGTTGGCAGAACGTGAGACTAAGAATATTGACATTACCCAGCAAGAACAGTGACGGTCATATGACCGGTCAAATGACCGACACTGCTGATGGAAATATCCATCAATGCGTAGAACAAAGTTTCTATCATTTTCTTAAGGGCAATGTGAAAAAAGTGATGGAAACTTTGTGTACGCGTGATTTTGCATCTTCCTCTAATTTATAAATTCATAAGTTAGAGGAAGATGCAAGATTTGCATGTGTTAGTTTCGGTCATCCATTTCTTGTAGGGTACTGTCCTGTTACCCGATTGATAACAGTGACCAACCATTGGTTTGAACGAACTTGTCATAGTTAGCAACGTTGGTTATTAAATGTTGTGCTTTCAAAATAGCTTAAACTAAATTCATTTTGAGAAATATGTATAATAAAACACATTTAAAAATCTGCAATACAGTTTTAAGACTGAACTGTGTGAAATATTAAGAAATATTAAAAAAAAATGCTTCTAAATAATTGGTTGTAATATTATTAAAAACAATATTGGCAGTGAATTTTGCAGGTGGTATACTGGCAAGCCCATTAGTGTTTGCAGAGTATAAGTTGTACCTTTGGTAGTTTTTAGCACGGTGTGTTTTACAGAAATATCAGAGGTTTGCTATTACTATTTTTTTTTTTGTACGGTTGGCAATTTCTACCTGAGTAGATATGGTCTTAAGTGACTTTGTGAAATTAGAAAAAAACCAAGCACTATATCCTTAATATTGTTTAATATAATTTAAATAGACCTAAATGGATGTGATCGATTCATTAGTACCGAAATGTAAAGTCCATTTATACTCTCGAGATGCCTTAAGTTGCTACCCTGTGTCTTACCCAATATAAACCAAGGGTGACTAAAAATGTATTTTTTTTAAAAGCCTAACTCCTAACTAACAATTACACATACGTTTAGTTATATTCGGACCAATTGCATGTTAACTACCACGTTTTTCAGTTTCAAATTACAGTGCGTTTATTTTTATTTACTGAGTGTAGTTTCGATATACATTTTTTCTGATTTTTTTTCTTTTTGTGTGCATAAAACAAACTATAAATTATATGATCCGTCTTTTTTGTTAACGAAAATGTGAATTTTTTCATGCGCAAAAAGTTTTTGTATAGGAGTCAATATCGACCCCGAGGAAGGAAAGTATAAGTTTTTTTTTATTATGGTATGAAGGTTAAGAAAAAACATTAGTAAGCACTCACTTTTTGGAGCTTTAAAACGGATGTTTTTTTGTTTTTGTTGTTGTATTAAAAAATTTAGGAATCTTTCGGGTGAAAAATGAAAGTAAAACAAGTGGAAGCATTAAAGTCCGATGTGCCGAATTTGGTATAAAAAAAGATTAAATTCGGCTGTGACGAATTTTTGGATACCCTCCATCTCGGTGTTTTCATAAACCAGGGAAAGTGCAAACAATATTAATATCTATATTCTTTGTAAAAATAACAAAAATAATGTTGTTTTTATAAGTAAAACAAAATGTTACAAAAGAAAAAATGTTTAATTAAAGTTTACTAAAATGAATCTGAAATTCTGCATGCAAAGGTTATTCTGATTACCTAAAAAAGAACGTGTAGTGAAAAATATATATATTTTTATAGTTCCTTATGATGTTAAAAAACTGTTGTAAAATTCGCCTGTTGTTTGTCTCTTTGCCTATATAATAATGAAAGAAATAAGGGTTACTAAAATATATTTTTGGATCGTTAGAAGAGATGCAATGAATACAAACGCATAAAAACAGTTTCGAATAATCAGAATTTTAGATAAATTTAAGGGAACAAAAATACGCTTGCGGAGACATACATAATGATATAATTATGAAATGCCAGTTTACATTACATCACATAAGTAAATCGGAAAGTGTGATGAAACTAAGTTTGGCAAAAATTATAAAAGAAAATCTTTCGAGTGTTTAGGGTGTTTTCGAGACACAAAAAATTAAAGAAACTGGTATTTCAAATTATTGTTTTTCAGCTCAGTTGCTTGTGCAATTCTCGTTTACGACTCCTAGAATAAGAACCCTAAGAAATTTTCCCAAAATTCGATTGGTTTTTACACATCAATACTTTAATTAAGATTATTTTTGTATGTATCAAATAAAAATTGGGGCTTTTAAGGAAAACAAATGCATATAATCAAAAGATTTTAAGATGAAGTATGCACCTTATATGTCTTAAATAAAAAAGTTCTGAAAGTGAATGTCCATTAAATTTAATGGGGTTTTTAATAAATGTAATTAGAGTGTAAGAGTTTCCTTGCAAATTTATTAAAGGTTGAGAATGAGAATAAGTAAAAATAGTGTACGAAAAAAAGTTATGAATTTACATTGTTGGATTCGGGGATTTTGTTCCTGGATATTTTTTTGATCTGATAACGATTAATGTGTCTGGCAACTCCGGTTAATGCAGTCAAATAAATAAAATATTTTAACTAAACTATTTTGTTCTACCTTTTTTCTAATTGGTGAGTTTTTGATTTGTTGGGGTTAACAAAAAAAGGTATATGGCAAGCCTGGTATATGGAAAACAAAAGCATACTTTATAAATTAGCTTAACAATTTTTCGAGGGCTTCTCACATTTGCAGAGCATAAAAACGACAAATTTTCTAGAAAAAATCGTCAAAATCGTCATCATATTTTGAAAAATCGTCAAAATAAAATATATTTGTTAGAAGAGGGATAAAGTTTTAATAAAAAATAAAATACAATAATGTTATTCAAATGTTAACGTGTTATCGTTGTAATATAACACGATTTTTGACACTTCTCTTTGGTTTAAACTTCGAAAATCATTATATTTTACAACGATGTTCATATTTATAAAATGTTGAAACAGAGTGCCCCAGTAGGCTAGTTGGTAGCGTGCTGGCTTATCAGTGCGGGGGTCGTGGGTTCGATTCCCACCAGAGGCACTGATCTGTTTTCGCTACAACGCGCCGAAGGCCATAGTAGCTAGTGCTCGGTTAGGGTAACTTGTAATTATATGATTATTAATTAATAAAATAACAAAAATATAATGTTGAAAGATCAAATAAATACAACTTTAAATCAAACAAATTTTACCACTTGAACTTATATCTGCATAATTCTGTGAACAACATTTCAGCGGCACAACTTTTTAAATATTAAATTCTTTTACAAAATTTGGAAATTCTTTAACAATAAGTCTGTTCGATTACTTTTCCTGCAAAGTTCAGTAAACACTACTCAGTAACAAAATTACAAATAGTAAGACAAATTTACAAAAAAGTAAACTAACAGAAAATTTGTAGGAATTATTAAATTAGATAAAATAGCTTGTTTTAAATATTAAAAAAAAATCAACTGGTCATTATGGAAAAGGAAAAAGTTAATTGAAATTATCGACCAAAAATAATTTAAATGTTTTTTAACTTCTTCCATAGTTAATTATTTAATAATTTTCACTTTCAATCCATAAACAATTAAAATTTAATTTAATTTTTGTTTTTGTTTTTGTTTACTAAAAATACAAGCATATTTTTTTAGTCATATGTTTTTTTCATCTTACAAATTCTTTCTGGCAAAAATGTATCCAGTAAAAATTTGTAAGTTCTTTGGCATCAAACTGTCAATTTACTCTATCTTTTTACCAGTTTTTACTGCGTATTTGTCTAAACGAACACCTTCCAGTAAAAACTTGTACAAATTTTTGTGTTATCGAACAAACTTAATGTTATATTTTTTAATTATTAAATTTTGGCACTTTATTTATATTATTACGCCTGTTTTTTAAGCACCGGATTTATTTTTGGATTTATTTTATTTCATTTAAAGTTGTATATATATCATCTTTCAACATGAAATATATTCGGGCTAGAGATCTGTTTGTTTCGCAAAAAAAGTCCATGCCTTGTGTTTTAACATGAAAATTTTTTTATTTTTATTTAAATCTAACTCCAATTAAATTTTATAAAAATTTAAAGAAATGTTCTAAACATATAAACACAGAAACTAAATTAAGCTAAACCCGTAATGAGTTTATAAAAAAATAAATGCGGTTTGGATTAAGTTTTATTCAATTCTAGGATTTGCATTTTTGCAAAATTGTATTTCACATCATATTAGCATATAAAAGCTAGCTATCGATCAAAAAACAATGTTTTTGCTTTCAATTTTTAACGAAATAATATAAATTTAATGATCGAGCCGGCGATTTTATGAGAATGATAAATAAGTAGATCTTGCTGACATATTAAATTATTGTCAAAAAATCGTCATTTTGGAAGCAAAAGTCGTCAAATAGTTATTTAGTTAATTTGGGTATTAAATATCATGAAAATGACTACAAATCGTCAAACCTGGCAACTCTGCATGCGACTGCTACTAATTCATACGTACATACATACTGTATACAAAACAAACCAAAAAAACAACAACAATATTTTGTGAGTTTTTTTATACCCTCCATCCCATAGTGCAGGAGGGTATATTCACTTTGTCAAATGTTTGTAATTCTTTTAAAAAAATTCTGGGACCCCATAAACTATATATATTCTTGATCAGCATGAATAGAGAAGTCGATATAGCCATGTCCGTCTGTCCGTCCGTCTGTCTGTGGAAACACAAAATACTCCGACAATACAGAAGAGGTACTGCTAATTTTCAGTCAAATTGTTTGTTGATATCATGAGCAGTTTTCTAGTGAAAATGATCAAAATCGGTTAACGCGTTCAAAAGTTATGGGTGAAAATGTGGGAAGACCTCGAAAAATTTTGAAGCAAATTTTAAATTATACTATTTATTTCATCATACATACATACATACGTACATTCAATGCTTATACACAAGAATATACGCAAGCAGGGATGGCTGTCAATATTACTGAACTACCGTCCCCGATTCTAACACCTTTCAACTGACTATCGTTATCGCTAAAATACCGTTACCGATATTCTTGAAATACCGTTATCCGTAAAATACCGTTACCTTAAAATACCGTTACCGAAATAATCTAACAAGATCTGAACAAAAAAACTTCTGTACATAGATATATTTTCCCAAAGTATGATCATAAACTAGACAGTCATTTAAACTCGGGCATAATGCGGTTAAAAATTGTGGTGTGCATTACCTGAATAACTAAAATAACGTTATCCTTAAAATGCCGTTACCAAAATAATTGAAAAATCTTTTTCCCTAAAATAAAGTTACCGAAATATCTAAAATATCGTTACCGCTAAAAGACCGTTAGCGAAATAAATAAAATACCGTTAACGCTAAAATACCGTTAACGCTAAAATCCCGTTACCGAAATAACTGAAGTATAGTTTCCCCTAAAATACCGTTACCGAAATAAAAGAAAATACCGTTACTACGACCAATAACCACATAGAATCGGTTACCATCCATGGTCATGATCAACACTTAAAAACAAAAAAAAACCCACAAAATATTGTTGTTGTTTTTTTGTTTTGTTTTGTAATACAGTATGTATGTACGTATGTATTAGTAGCAATCGCATGCAGTGTTGCCAGGTTTGACGATTTGTCGTCATTTTGATGATATTTAATACCCAAAATAACTATTTGACGACTTGTGCTTCCAAAATGACGATTTCTGGACAATAATTTAATATGTCAGCAAGCTCTACTTATTTATCATTCTCATAAAATCGCCGGCTCGATTATTAAATTTATATTATTTCGTTAAAAATTGAAAGCAAAAACATTGTTTTTTGATCGATAGCTAGCTTTTATATGCTAATATGATGTGAAATACAATTTTGCAAAAATGCAAATCCTAGAATTGAATAAAACTTAATCCAAACCGCATTTATTTTTTTATAAATTCATTACGGGTTTAGCTTAATTTAGTTTCTGTGTTTATATGTTTAGAACATTTCTTTAAATTTTTATAAAATTTAATTGGAGTTAGATTTAAATAAAAATAAAAAAATTTTCATGTTAAAACACAAGGCATGGACTTTTTTTGCGAAACAAACAGATCTCTAGCCCGAATATATTTCATGTTGAAAGATGATATATATACAACTTTAAATGAAATAAAATAAATCCAAAAATAAATCCGGTGCTTAAAAAACAGGCGTAATAATATAAATAAAGTGCCAAAATTTAATAATTAAAAAATATAACATTAAGTTTGTTCGATAACACAAAAATTTGTACAAGTTTTTACTGGAAGGTGTTCGTTTAGACAAATACGCAGTAAAAACTGGTAAAAAGATAGAGTAAATTGACAGTTTGATGCCAAAGAACTTACAAATTTTTACTGGATACATTTTTGCCAGAAAGAATTTGTAAGATGAAAAAAACATATGACTAAAAAAATATGCTTGTATTTTTAGTAAACAAAAACAAAAACAAAAATTAAATTAAATTTTAATTGTTTATGGATTGAAAGTGAAAATTATTAAATAATTAACTATGGAAGAAGTTAAAAAAACATTTAAATTATTTTTGGTCGATAATTTCAATTAACTTTTTCCTTTTCCATAATGACCAGTTGATTTTTTTTTAATATTTAAAACAAGCTATTTTATCTAATTTAATAATTCCTACAAATTTTCTGTTCGTTTACTTTTTTGTAAATTTGTCTTACTATTTGTAATTTTGTTACTGAGTAGTTTTTACTGAACTTTACAGGAAAAGTAATCGAACAGACTTATTGTTAAAGAATTTCCAAATTTTGTAAAAGAATTTAATATTTAAAAAGTTGTGCCACTGAAATGTTGTTCACAGAATTATGCAGATATAAGTGATTAACAGTTCAAGTGGTAAAATTTGTTTGATTTAAAGTTGTATTTATTTGATCTTTCAACATTATATTTTTGTTATTTTATTAATTAATAATCATATAATTACAAGTTATATACTATTACCCTAACCGAGCACTAGCTACTATGGCCTTCGGCGCGTTGTAGCGAAAACAGATCAGTGCCTCTGGTGGAAATCGAACCCACGACCCCCGCACTGATAAGCCAGCCTACTGGGGCACACTGTTTCAACATTTTATAAATATCAACATCGTTGTAAAATATAATGATTTTCGAAGTTTAAACCAAAGAGAAGTGTCAAAAATCGTGTTATATTACAACGATAACACGTTAACATTTGAAGTGTGAATAACATTATTGTATTTTATTTTTTATTAAAACTTTATCCCTCTTCTAACAAATATATTTTATTTTGACGATTTTTCAAAATATGATGACGATTTTGACGATTTTTTCTAGAAAATTTGTCGTTTTTATGCTCTGCAAACCTGGCAACACTGGTTATGAGTGCAAATGCGAGAAGCCCTCGTAAAATTGTTAAGCTAATTTATAAAGTATGCTTTTGTTTTCAATATACCAGGCTTGCCATATACCTTTTTTTGTTAACCCCAACAAAT
Organism: Delia radicum; assembly: GCA_021234595.1. NCBI lineage: Eukaryota > Metazoa > Arthropoda > Insecta > Diptera > Anthomyiidae > Delia > Delia radicum. The sequence continues at coordinate 75,716,396 of CM037855.1, read as the reverse complement.
CAAAAAATCACCAATTAGAAAAAAGGTAGAACAAAATAGTTTAGTTAAAATTCTTTATTTATTTGACTGCATTAATCGGAGTTGCCAGACACATTAATCGTTATCAGATCAAAAAAATATCCAGGAACAAAATCCCCGAATCCAACAATGTAAATTCATAACTTTTTTTCGTACACTATTTTTACTTATTTTCATTCTCAACCTTTAATAAATTTGCAAGGAAACTCTTACACTCTAATTACATTTATTAAAAACCCCATTAAATTTAAAGGACATTCACTTTCAGAACTTTTTTATTTAAGACATATAAGGTGCATACTTCATGTTAAAATCTTTTGATTATATGCATTTGTTTTCCTTAAAAGCCCAAATTTTTATTTGATACATACAAAAATAATCTAAATTAAAGTATTGATGTGTAAAAACCAATCGAATTTTGGGAAAATTTCTTAGGGTTCTTATTCTAGGAGTCGTAAACGAGAATTGCACAAGCAACTGAGCTGAAAAACAATAATTTGAAATACCAGTTTCTTTAATTTTTTGTATCTCGAAAACACTCGAAAGATTTTCTTTTATAATTTTTGACAAACTTAGTTTCATCACACTTTCCGTTTTACTTATGTGATGTATAGTATAAACACATGTGTTGTAATGTAAACTGGCATTTCATAATTATTTCATTATGTATGTCTCCGCAAGCGTATTTTTGTTCCCTTAAATTTATCTAAAATTCTGATTATTCGAAACTGTTTTGATGCGTTTGTATTCATTGCATCTCTTCTAACGATCCAAAAATATATTTTAGTAACCCTTATTTCTTTCATTATTATATAGGCAAAGAGACAAACAACAGGCGAATTTTACAACAGTTTTTTTAACATCATAAGGAACTATAAAAATATATATATTTTTCACTACACGTTCTTCTTTAGGTAATCAGAATAACCTTTGAATACCCACTGTTATAAGCATGCAGAATTTCAGATTCATTTTAGTAAACTTTAATTAAACATTTTTTCTTTTGTAACATCCCAAATACATTAATCAATCCGTCATATTTTGTTTTACTTATAAAAACAACATTATTTTTGTTATTTTTACAAAGAATATAGATATTAATATTGTTTGCACTTTCCCTGGTTTATGAAAACACCGAGATGGAGGGTATCCAAAAATTCGTCACAGCCGAATTTAATCTTTTTTTATACCAAATTCGGCACATCGGACGTTAATGCTTCCACTTGTTTTTATGTGTAGCTTTGAATATTTATGGGCAATTTTTCCTATTTTGTACTTTAAAATTATTAAGAAAATACTTTGTTAGAACTGTTTCAGGCAAAAGTTATAAATTATTCTACTAAAGTGTTTTCTCTGGTGGCACTTTTTTCGATCAAAAAACATTGGAGATAATGATGGGTTCCTATAGTAATCTTATTTATTTATTTTTATTTATTTATTTTAAAAAAAAATTTCCATTGTTTCCTTGTGTTGTAAGTTATTTTGAATAACACGGAAATCCTCCCCATAACAGTGTTGTTTGGGCCTAATGAACGTCCAGCACGTACCATTTATGCTAAATTCGCAAGTTCGTTATTTCGTGGGTATTCGGCAACAATTCAGTGATTGAATTTTAGCGTTTTTTTGGCTGAATATGCTAAAATTTCTTAAGTCTGATGGAGAATAAAAAAAGCTACATAAAATTAAATAATTTATTTTTGTTGAAGCCATAGGCAATGTTATATAATATATCATTAAAAAAGTACTTGGGTTTTGCCGGAAATTAATTATATAGGCGTTTGTAAAAATGCTTAATTTCGAGATTTTTACCGCAATTGTTTGACTAATATGTGTCAATATCGACCTATTTTCACTAAAATAATATATATCTATAAAATGAGTCAGTCACACACATCAAGTACCAAATTTTAACCGAATCGGATAAAAACTTTCGATATCCAACGTACAAAATAGGCATTTTCATATATGTAGATATATTGCAATTAGAATTAGTAAAGGAGTTTGTTTTTGATTTTAGATCTTAATATCTAAAGACCTGTTTATGGAACTTAATGATTTCTGCATACCTTATAGTTCATAATAAAGTTAAATAAATACGAACTATTTTGATCCAAAATATAAAATGTAAAAAGTAAATGGTCTATCCTAAATTTTTACAAAAATCAGCATTCGTGAAACTAATTATTGGCCGGGTATCAGGCTTTTTAAAGCAAATTACTAAGAATATATAAGTCAATCATTAAAAAGTATAAAATTATGCCTGAAATTTTTTTGACACAATCGAAATTTACAAACTTTTTGAAAAATGTATCATTTTTGTATTATTCTTAAATGACTTCTAAAAAATTAAAATAAAGTTAAAGTTTTTTTATCAAAATTTTGAAAAAAAAAATGTAACAGACTAAGGGCCATTATTACAACTTGCCAAATAATTAAAAGTACGTTGCCACTGCGTATTTTTATAAACCAATTCATAAACCAATAATCGGTTTTTAGTTTGTTGCTGCCACATTCTCAAAAATATTAATTTTATTTTATTAGGAAGTTGTAATAACGAAAAACATTATAGCTCACTTTATTCCTCACTTTAGCTAAAGTTACCTTTTACTAACAATTACTTTAAAGGCAAGTTGTAATAATGGCCCTAAGGACCATTATTACAACTTGTCAATAGCTAAAGTTCGGATGTTATCTGACAGATTATTAGTTTTTGTTATTATAAGTATACTTTTAGATAAAAGTGACCGATAAGCTAAAGGGAAGATATCGTTGCCTTTAACTTTAAACGTAAGGTATATGTGTTTAAAGTTACCACGTTTTCTGCTCTATAAAGAAGAAGAAGAAAATACCGAATTTCACAACCGAATTTCACAAATTATTGTTTGTTTGTAAACATATAAATAAAAGGACGTTGCCACTACGTATTTTTATAAACCAATTCATAAACCAATAATCGGTTTTTTGTTTGGTGCTGCCACATTATCAAAAATATTAATTTTATTTTATTGGGAAGTTGTAATAACGACAAACATTATAGCTCACTTTATTCCTCATTTTAGCTAAAGTTACTTTATACTAACATTTACTTTAAAGGCAAGTTGTAATAACGGCCCTAAAAGTTTACTTTTGCAAAAATTTAAAATGTTCTACATTTTTTTCATGTTTTGATTTTGAAGGTCTTTTACTCCAAAACGCTCTAAGACAATGACATGAAATAACGATTTTATCAATTATAGAGCAATTCCATATGAAAGCGATCACCTTTTGGACGACCTCTCTCCGATTTTAAAATAAATAGTCTCAATTGATTGCCCAGCAAAAAATAATGTACCTACATATTTTTTTTTTTTTATAGTGACTGGTTTAGTGGTGGTGTGCACCACTGTCATGTGACAAAATTGAAGAATTCTTCATAAGGGACCTCATTGAAAGTTGTTTTAAACTACTAAAGCGATCGCAACGAGTGATAGCTCGTTGGAAAGGTATTGAATCAGGCTTTAATTGAAAAATAAAATTTTCCTAATTTTTCTCAGAAATTTACCTTTTTTCCCATGAAAATTAAATTTTCCCATGAAAATTAAATTTTCCCATGAACATTAAATTTTCCGATTTTCCACAGAAGCTCCTAAATTTTCCGGCTAATTTTATTTTTTTTTGGATTCCTCATAATTTTTGCTTTAAGAATCAGCAATAAAAAAATGGGCCCGACTCCTTGTTTGGACAGGGAAGAGCATTTAAGAGACCACCTTGTTCTCATTGTTTTTATATTTTTTATAATTGAATAATTTTTAATTATTTAACATTATTTTATTTTATTATTAAAAATACATTTTAAAAATTATTTTACAGTTAAAAATACATTTATGAAGAAAAAATCTTTCTTATTTTGCTGCTTATACTTAATTACAATATTTATTAAAAATTTCAATTGTCTTGGCATCATTATAAAATTAAAGTAACTTTAAATTTAGCACGTCGGCAGACGAAGAGTACCGCTTTACATTAATTGACATATCAGAAATATTTGGTATGAAGCAATGAAACTTTTGCGTTCCAGTTATAGTTTTGACATTATTATATCTGTTTTGAATTCGTCGCTCCATGGCATCGTGTTCTTTTTGAGTGCATAAAACTGTGTTAATGGCAATTTCCTTGCTTTGAATCCACGAAAACAAATGTTGTACATTTAAGATCTGGTCAGTATATGGCCTTTGCAAACTTGCCTTAGTCGCCATGCGTTTTAGGGTTCCCCCTAACGCATCGCATGGGCCCTAACCGTGGGACGTCGCAAAAAAGTGCTACTCGACCTTGCAGTTTTGTTCTTCTTCAATTATGCAAAGATTGTAAAATTTTTTTTTATTATTGTACTGAGAAGCCGCGCCGTCTGAGAAAAACGTTACTTTGTCGATTGCATCGAATTTTGATCTTAAGAATTCAAACAGTTTCATTTGAAATAAATAAACGGACACATAATTATGAGCTAAACTCTCCGCGACAACAACAAGGCTTACGGTCTGTAGTTCGTTATCTTCGTTTTTGAAATAAATGCAAAAAGGATGCACCGTGCACTGGTCGTTTGCCCAGTGATAAGCCTGAATTTCATCCTGAACGAGGAAAGTGTAATTCTCGGCAAAGTCGCTTATCACAATGAATTCATTTTGGGCTAATTTCTCCTTACTTTCCTTTAGAAATTTCGATTGCATCTCGGATATGAAATGGTGCGCCTTCAGTTCATTCAACTTGAATCCGAATTCCTCGATGAATTCCGGAATCTGCTTTACCACGGTCTCAAGGGAACATCTGCCGCTGCTAATTATCCACTGTTTGAAATGCACCTCCTGAATTAACAGCTGTTCAAACTTTTCCGCCAAATATTGCTCTAGCTCGTCAATCTTCGGACAATTGTCGCATTTGGACAGATGACAATTTTCCGTGGGGTATGCGCACAACGACTTCGACAGGAGGTCCCTATATGTTTCAGTTTCACCGTGAAATACTTTCAATTTCTTGCATGGAAAGAACATTAATTTGATGTTTTGATGAAACCTGCAAACGCAGACTGAATGCGTTCCGTGCCTGTCTAATGCCAGCACGCATTCTTTTGGTCGTAGGATGGCAAACTTAGAAAATCCCACTTTTTCTGCTGGGTATTTCTCTTTGAACTGATAGTATGCTTCGGATAGATTACATAATAATAATCTGCGCTGCTTGTGTACTTTTTCTCCATCTTCACGTGTGATAACATAGTCACGTGTACCTGGGCAGGCGCGGCTGTTGTCATCATTGCAGTAAAAATCTTGAATCAATTTCACCGTTGCTTCGCTGAGGGTCCTTGAGCCAAATATGCCCTTCTGTCGAACTAATTCTTTGCTTCTTCTCGCGATGTAAAAAGATGTTTGAAACTGTTCAGAAATCTTGCGTATAGACCATGATTGAGGCAGCACAGATAAAATGAGATATTTGTCCGGAAAAGTGGTCGCTAAATTGAATTTTCTTTTCAACTGCTCAATCATTTGTTTGCCGTCATCAACGTCATCTGCTTGACTGCATTCGTTATCAGAGCCTTCATCAAATATTGTCGCGATTGCACTCATAACCTTGCCTTTTTTCTCTTTCCTGTATTTTTCACTTCGCAACTTTCTTTTTTTAATAGGCGTTTCACCTAAAGTGGTAATAGCCTCATTCAAAGGACTCAAAGACATATTGACCATCGGAATGTCTGCCTCACTATCAGATGAAACATTTTGTTCAATTGTCATTTCACTCTCGGATTGTAGTTGCATTTGTTTCAATGCATTTGCTTGTTGAGACAAATCGATTTTACACTTGGGGCAAATGAATTCTGCTTCTTCACGGTATTGTATATTTAATTCATTCATGTATCGCTTCGAAACACCAGTTAATTTTAATACTTTTATCTTTTTCGAACGATGTCCACTCTTGTTAAACGGATTGCAGCAAAATTTATTAATTTTACTTTGAATTGTCTTTACAGCTTCACTCTTTACTTTACAAAAAACACTTTAACACTTTCACGTTTAGTATTCAACTGAAATTTGACTCAGAGTGTGTGAAGTATTTATATTTATTTTTTGGTAAAAAATAGGTAAAAAAAATAAGCGATATTTGCTTTTCTTTAATAGGAAATGCGTGAACTACTGGTCATAAAATGTTTTTTAAAGAGGGACTTAATTGGTTACTGCCAATAAGCCGACCACAGGTCATAAAATGTTTAGTAAATTTTTTAAATTACCAGGTAATAAATATTTCGCCATATTTATGGAAAATCCATGTTTTATGACTTGTTTCTGCACGTGTCATTTTAGGCCAAATATTTATTACCTGGTAATTTAAAAAATTTACAAAACATTTTATGACCTGTAGCCTCAGTCGGGTTTGGTGTGCCATTACATGCCACTGCTGCTATTATCCATGGATTTATGGCCGATCTTGTGAAGGCAGGCAGACCATATTCACTAGACACTCAACTTGGGGCTCTTAAAAAAAATAGATTTTTTTCTTCATAAATGTATTTTTAACTGTAAAATAATTTTTAAAATGTATTTTTAATAATAAAATAAAATAATGTTAAATAATTAAAAATAATTCAATTATAAAAAATATAAAAACAATGAGAACAAGGTGGTCTCTTAAATGCTCTTCTCCTGTCCAAACAAGGAGTCGGGGCCCATTTTTTTATTGCTGATTCTTAAAGCAAAAATTATGAGGAATCAAAAAAAAATAAAATTAGCCGGAAAATTTAGGAGCTTCTGTGGAAAATCGGAAAATTTAATTTTCATGGGAAAAAAAGGTAAATTTCTGAGAAAAATTAGGAAAATTTTATTTTCCAATTAGCTAACGAGCTATCACTCGTTGCGATCGCTTTAGTAGTTTTTTTTTAAAACAACTTTCAATGAGGTCCCTTATGAAGAATTCTTCAATTTTGTCACATGACAGTGGTGCACACCACCACTAAACCAGTCACTATAAAAAAAAAAAATATGTAGGTACATTATTTTTTGCTGGGCAATCGATTGAGACTATTTATTTTAAAATCGGAGAGGGGTCGTCCAAAAATTTGCCAATTTTGATCGTTTTCATATGGAATTGCTCTATATTTAATTTTTTAGAAAAAATTATGTTATAAGGTGTACACTTACTATGTTGGTAAAGACCACTGCAAATGTACAAATGAAATTTCATTTGAAAAAAGAACGACTTACATTTCAGTAAACTTAACTAACATTGTCAATTGTTTTTTACTTGTGCCTACTAGGCTGCTTTTTATTTTGAAAAACGTCGAATTTGATGGGACAACCCTAAGTTCGATTAATATTCCTGAAAAAAAATTTCTAAATTTTTCAAAATTTTTTTAAAAAAAAAATACGGGTTTGCTGCCAGATTTTCAAAAAGGACATATTTTCATAAAAATGGTTTATTTAAAACAAATTCCAAAAAAAAATTAATATTAAATTTTTTTGTATTATATTTAACCACAACTCATGAAAAAAATATTTAGTTTTTATAAGGTTGCTAACGCTTAACCACCATAGGCCAAAAAAATGTCAAAGCTCCAATTATGAATAGCAAATTAAAAATTATGAATAGCAATTGAAAGATTGTAAATACTAAAATATTTTTGGGTGCTTTCCTTGCAAAGCATCATGAGTATTAAAAAAAAATAATATTGAAGAGATCCCTCAATCTACTTAGCGTGTGAACCGATTTAGTTTTGGCGGATTTTAAAAGTATTTGGCTCATCGTTAACCCATGCTTTTCGTATGTATTAAATGTTATATAAAATAAAGTTAATAATTTTAAGTGAATATTTTTTAATAAAAAAAAATTCTAAAAAAAAAACAATATTTTGTATACATGAGGCAAAAAACGTTTGAATTTTTTCAATTTTTGTTTGAATCCTAATAGTTACCAAAAATTGCTCATCATCGAAATCAACTCATGTACAAAACCCGTTTTAGATTTTTGTGTCGGGACTTTTTCGGGCTTCGGTCAACAGGGGTAAACATTTTGTAATACTAATAATTTATTACTTTGAAAATTTATTTATTTATTACTAAACTTATTTTCAGTTAGTTCATTTAAACAAAATTCAGTTATAATTAACCATCAATATTATTTTGTGGGACAATTTTTTGTTAACGATTGGTTAACGATGCGCCAAGTTCTGATCTAATTAAACAATGTAAAATTGGTAACTTTCACCAAAAAAAAAAAACACTAGATTTCCTCCATATTCGCCAAAATTTAATCGATCCACACGCTATGCGGACTGAGGGATCACTTCAGTATTATTATTTTTAAATTCCATGATGTGTTTAAAGAAAAGGACCCAAAATTATTTTAAAAATTTTCCATCTTTATATTTTTTATTTTTATTCATACACTGAACCAAAAGTCGTAAGTGAAATGAACAATAAATTTGTTGTTAACTTTTTTCAAATTTTATTGTAAAAACAACAATTATTTTATTCAAAATGACATGAATTTTTGTAAAACCAACAAATTTGATCGTTTTACGAAACAATTGTCGTTCTGACAAATTTTTATTATTTAAATAACAAAATTCCATTTGTTAATTCCAGAAAAATTTAAAGGCAGTAAAGTTAATTTGATCAAAATATGTCAATTTGATAAAGTTTTATAGATGTAGACAATAATGTGGCATCACAGGCAGAAAAATATAATCGGCACAGTGTTGACAAAGCGTCGGCTACGGTCGGTTATGCGTTGGCAGAACGTGGGATTAACAATCTTGACAGTATTGTCCTGTCTCGTGTTAGCATGTTATAGCCATTTGAATAAGTTGCCAAAATTTGCTAAACTACAGTTTATGAGGGGTTCTTCAAAAAAAAAAAAAAAGAAGGAGAATTAAAAAGGAAACTTGTTTTATATTTTCGGTTAAGGGGGCCGGGGCCCAAAAACAGGTACGCGTAGTAACATACAATTCTGGTACTCTAATGAAAGGAAATTTCCTCAGGATTTCAAAAATGATATTATTTTTAGGATCTATGATACGTAGCGCTCTCGACACCTGTTTAAAACTTTAGCCTACAATGCTGTTTTCGAAAATACTTAAAAAAAATCAAAACTACAACAAAATAAATTTTCTTGATAAATTCGTAACATGGGAAAACTTTACACAGCGAAGCCTCTAAACTGCCTATCACATAGGAGAAAATCCATAAGCCCGGTCGAAGTCCGGTCATACTGAAAAACTTTACTCAGCGAATCCACTAAACTGCCTATCACATACACATAGAGAATTGCTTGGACGAGTTTTATGAAATCTGTTCACTAAACTAATAAAGTATTCTTCACAATGCGAATAAAAAATTTCTTAAACTTCATGAAAAAGCTTCATGGTTTTAATGAAACCGTTTTTAATTAACTTTTCCATTAGGCATATTGGCAATTCCTGGGCGACGGATGCGACACTCGCACACTTTTAGTTGAGCCAAAAACAATAAAGGAATATAAAGATGCGGTATATATCCTCAGTGTATTGATGCAAGGAAGAGTACTAAATTTGAGGATAAACATTTGGCAGAATCAATAATCAATGAATCTTGCAAACAAATGAATTTTTATTGAATATTTGGATATTGCGATTTTTTGCTGTAGATATATTAAAAGTTTTGCTTAATTTCTGAAAATCTGATCTTTTGGTGTAAATTTTTTTTTATAGTTGTACACCAGTGCAGTACACAGAAAAAACTAAAAACGGTTTTCAATTAAAAAATTTATTGAATCAATTAATATTTTAATTGATTTTGTACCTATCACGGAAATGATACTATCAATTAAACCTTTTATTAAAATTTAGAAGGAAAAAAAAGTTAAAAATAACTTTTACAAAAAGAAAAAATATGATACTCAAAAAAAAGAGTATGATCTATACGTTGGTATGTGTGTTTTTTGCATTGCTGAGTCTGTTTGTGTGTGTGCTTGTTTTGTTTGTTAACTTCAAATGTATTTGGTATTTTATACAGAAAATTTTCTATTTATGCATACAGTGTATGAAAAAATAATATGATAATTGCGTCTAAAATAAAATATCTATTTATATATTTAAAAGTCAATAAAAATGTTTATTGATTCAATTAAATCTTTGTTTAGAAACAAATTAAATTCAAATCAAATTTTTAATTAGATATTTTAGGTTGATAATTTTTCCTGTGTATTGTGCATATCGTGGTGCCACGTAAAAATGTTGCAGCCCTATTGAACAAGTAATATATGTAAATTAGAACGGTAACTGGTACATTGCTTTATATATTATAAAAAAAAATGTTTTTAAAAAATACGAAACAGTTTAAGCTTTTTTGTAAAATATAAACTGAAATAGAACATATTTTGATTTCTCGATTAACTCGATTAATTAATTGTTCGAGTTATTCGTTACTAGATATTGGCCATTTTAATTGAAAAATTGTTTGATTAAAATTCATCGATTTATCGAGTATCGGTCAAGTTTTAAGTTTTAATTTTATTATTTTTTATATTTTAACAAATTCTTATTTTTTTTTTAATATACTATACGTATAGTATTAAAAATTTATAAAAATATAAAAGATAAAGAAATATAAAATTAAAAATTAATAATAAATAATAAATCGACAAATACGAATAGTTTAAATAAAGCGCATTGTTAAATTGAATAAAGCGCATTTTTTAAAATAACAAAATAATTGTTCAATTTGATTAAATAAATTTGTTAAAATAACTAATTTCTGTTATTACATTTGACGATATTTCGTCAAAAATAACAATCAATAAATAGTTAAACGTCAAAAAATAAATTTATTACACAATTTTTTCAAATGACGTCGAGATTTGTCTTATAAGCGAGACTCATTTTACAAAAGAAAGCTATATACGAGTTGATAACTATAACGTATATCATACAATCCACCCAGGCAATAATGCAAGAGGTGGCAGTGCAATCTTGGTAAGATCCAATATATCTCATTATGAAGAAGAAAAAATTTGCAAAGATGAATTCCAAGCCACAACCATAACAATAACAACAAATAACGCATACACATCATTCACATCAGTCTACAGCCCTCCAAGACATAATATTACTTGCGAACAGTATATGGAACTTATTAACAAACATAAGTATAAGTTTATAATGGGAGGCGATTTTAATGCCAAACATGTATATTGGGGATCCCGATTAAATACAACGAAAGGCAGACGTTTGTTTGAAGCCTTACAAGCAACAGGTAGTGAATGCATCTCGACTGGTTCTCCTACATATTGGCCAACAGATAGAAAAAAGCGGCCAGATTTAATTGATTTTTTTATAACCAGAAAAATATCTAAACTCTCACTGGATATAGAAGAAGGGTTCGACTTGAGCTCAGACCATTCACCAATATACTTAACTCTAAACTGCGGAGTTCGTAAAAAAACACCGATTCCAACATTATCAAATAAGCACACTGATTGGAGTTATTACAAATTATTGATAAACGAAAATATTAAGACCTTATCACATATATCTACATCTCAAGATTTAGAAAAAGACGTACAAGACCTTGCGTCACTAATTCAAGAGGCTGCATGGAATTGCACCCCTCAAATGAAAGGGTTTCAAAATGGAATATCCTACCCTCCAAAAATCCGCGAACTTATAACAATTAAACGAAAACTTCGAAAAAAATGGCAGCAGACCAGATGTCCCCGTGACAAAACTGTACTTAATAATGCTACTCAAAAACTGAGAAGACAAATAAAAGTTTACAAAAACGAAAATCTTAATCAGTATTTATCGGAGTTAACATATGACAGCAAAACTGACTATTCTCTTTGGAGGGCCACAAAGCAGCTTAAGCAATCAACTCGTACAAACTCAGCTCTTAGGCAAATCGATGGAACTTGGGCAAGAACGAATTTACAAAATGTTAATTTATTTGCTGATTATCTAAGTAGCATTTTTACCAATGACCTTGCTGATAAACAAGAGCTAGGTGTGGTAATAAACAATGACTGTGAAAATATTTCAAATGTAACAGTCACAGAAGTAAAAAAGGAAATCAAATCCCTTAAATCTAAAAAGTCTCCCGGTTATGATTTAATAACTGCAGATCTACTGAAACACTTACCGCATAGGGCAATTGCAAATCTTGCAACAATATTTAATGCAGCTATAAAACTAAGCTATTTTCCAATCATATGGAAAGTGGCTGAGATCATAATGATACAGAAGCCAGGAAAAAACCCTGAAGAAGTTAGTTCTTATAGACCTATTTCATTATTGCCGTTAATTGGTAAATTGTTTGAGAAATTAATCTGCAAAAGATTAAAATTGGTAATTCACACTAAAGGTCTAATACCTCATCACCAATTCGGATTTCGCGAGAAACATTCGACAATCGAACAGATACATAGAATAACTCATTCAATTGAAATCGCCTTAGAAAAAAAAGAAATTTGTTCAGCCGTATTCTTAGATGTTGCAAAGGCGTTCGATGGTGTATGACATGACGGATTGATTTACAAGCTAAATTTACTTTTACCCAAGCACTACTGCGAATTATTAAAATCATATTTAGAAGAAAGAGTTTTCCGAGTAAAGCTAGAAGACGAGTACTCAAATCTTTATCCTATTAGATCAGGCGTACCACAGGGTAGTATACTGGGCCCTATTTTGTATCTTTTGTATACCTATGATATGCCAGTAAACAGAAATTGTGTAGTCGGCACTTTTGCGGATGACACGGTAATATTGTCAACAGGCCCGAACAACATGATTGCAACCGAAAAACTACAGAAAGCTCTTGATGATGTACAACTATGGACACAAAAATGGGGCCTACAATTAAATAGTTCCAAATCCATCCATATCAACTTTACCTACAAAAAAGCAGCTCATTTACCAATATTTATCAACAGCATTGAAGTGCCATTTGCAAACTCGGCTAAATACTTAGGTATGACGCTGGATACAAAACTTCATTGGAAAGAACACGTCAAAATTAAAAAAAATGAACTAGAGATAAAATACAGAAAAATGAGTTGGCTATTAGGAAGAAGAGCCAAACTCTCTATACACAACAAACTTATGCTGTACAAACAGCTTTTAAAACCAGTGTGGACTTATGGAATCCAAGTCTGGGGATGCGCAAAAAATTCTACAATACAACAAATTCAAAAATTCCAAAATAAAGTCCTTAGAAATATTGTTAATGCCCCATGGTATGTTCGAAATGCCGACATTCATCGTGACTTAAAAATAAGTACAATACATGAAGAGATAAGGCGTAACGCTGAGGCTCATAATCTTCGATTATTGAGTCATCCCAACGAAGGAATTCCGAATATATTAAACATCTCGGGATTACCTAGAAGGCTTAATCGCTATAAACCACATGACCTAATTGGTCGATTTGCACCAGATTAAGTTTTATAACTAAACTTTTATATCTGTACTTTTTATGTACCTAATTATTGTTAATTTAGCAATTAGAAATAAACTACTAGTTAGTCTATATAGACTAGTCGTAGTACAACCTTAAACTGTATTACTTTTATAATATTGTTTAAATAAAGAAAAAAAAAAAAAAAAAAAAAAAAAAAAAAAAATTACGGGCAGGTTTTGTTGGTTGTATAGTGATCACCCATTTATTAATTTAACATTGGATTTAGTTGATTTCACCGCTGTTTTTGGTTCAGTGTAATTCAGCTTAGAAAATAATGCAATATTTTAGACTATTTCCCCGCTAGTATTGTTAAGGGTTAACAGTCTTATAAAAACTAAATACTTTTTTGCCGAGTTGTCGATGTTAAATGTAAATCAAAATAATTTATTAATTTTTTTTTTTGAAAATAAAATATATCTATAAAAATATGTCCTTTTTGAAAATCGAGAAAATGTTCACAGTCTGGTAGCGATCCCTAAATTTTTTCCAAAATTCTGAAAAAATTAGATAATTTTTTTCATGAATCAATTTGTTTTTTTAAGAAGCATCATTAGTGTACACTCAATATCATTTCATATTGACAACCCGCATATAAAAAAATCCATGCACGCTGATTATTTTACTTCTCACTATTAAAAATCTTATAAAAACTAAGTACTTTTTTGGGGAGTTGCCCTGGATAAATGGTACACTTTGCAATATTATTGCAAATATTATTGCCAGTATTATTGTCATTTTTCCCTACATAGTGCAAAAAGAAGTACAATACTTTTGCACAAAATATGGCACCACTCTTTTGTTCTGTTGTGGAGGGATATAAAAATTGCACAATGTGCCCAACACACTATAAAATATTTTTCACATTTCTTGGTTGTGCAATAAGAATTAAAACCATTTTGATTTTTCCAATATATTGTACAACCTTCCAATATGACATACACACTGATAATATTTTGCACAATAGCAAAAGTTGCACAAGAATATTGCGTAGTGTATGGGGACATTAAGTCAAAAGAAAACATATTAATTTATACAATATTTTTATAAAAATATGTCCTTTCACATAAATTTGAAATAAAAAATTGAATGCGCTCCTTAAAATTATCATATTTTTTGATTTCGTATTTATAAGCGAATCTTTACGCGGTTGGCTAACTATGGACATAACACTAGCAAATTATTGAAATAATCAACAAAAATGATTTTATAGCATTTAGCGACAGAGAATCTTGAAAAAAAAAAACTGTATGGTCATATCGCTCATTTACTTCAAGACTGTCATAAGTCTAAAAATGCGCTAAATTTTTATAGAGAAGCTGTGCTACTCATGGGTCCCTCGATAATTAGTGAATTCGAACACAACTCTCATTTAGAGAAAAATACATTAAAACCCCCTATTTATAAAAAACGTGGCCAAATAAATTGAGAAAGGGTCAAGCGAAGCAGATATGGATTGAAAACTTTAAACTCGTTTTCTGCAAAATCGTTTTTTTTTTGAGTTATTTCAGTCTTGCAGTAAATGAGCGATATGTATTTTTTTATGAAACAAGCGTTTCAAAAACTTTTTTTGTGGTATGTATTTTTGCTTTGACAATTCATACTCCGGGTTAAAATATTAATAAGTTATTATGGTTGAATTTTCCTTGGTATAAACAGTTAGCACTGGTTAGTTACCCATGGTTAAGTGAAAGTTAACTTCCAGAGATAAGTTAACGGCACTTATTATCCGTTTTTAAATGGTTTACTCTTGTAAATGGTTTATCACTGTTCTTGTTTATTTTAAACAATTTTTCAACATGTGTCACAAGAAATATATCGTTTGTTTACTGCAATTAAAAAAGTTAGCATTACATACCGTCACCTAAAATGCAAAATAGCGTATCATCAAAAAACCTAAATTGAGTTTTTGATTGATGATGATTTATTTCTTCCTCTTAAGGAACCATAGGACATTATATATATATATATATATATATATATTCATGTCTCAACAAAATATTGCACTCATAGGTGCAAAAAATAACGATTTTATAACCTAAATTGTAAAAAACGTATAATCAACTGTATATATACATAATTATAATTTTCATAAACCAAAATAACGTATAAAGATATAAAAAATTAAAACACAATAGTACACCCTGCTCAGTGGGCTTGCCCGCAGTGATGCAAGCCGCCAGTCGACATGGTTTTTTTTAAGCCGCCGCTGACACTACATGAGTGGAAAACACTAATGATTAAATTGTGATATATTTTATTGTTTACATATTTGAATGAAGAATTCTTTAATACGACATTCATTCGATCTTACAAATAATTCCTTACAAAAACTCATATATTGACGTTCAGAAAATCTGGTTTAGCTGAAATTTAAAAAATGCTTTTATATAACACAGAAAAAACTAAAATGGGTTTCAATTAACATATATGTAAATACAATTTAAGGTGTAATTGAATTTGGTCCCAAGAATTTTTTTGCATATTAGCGATTTTTTAAAATGTTGACTTTTTTTTAATTTTTTAACGAGTTTTTAATTGTTGGTGACTTTTTTAAATTTCAGAGAATTATTTAAACTATGGCGATTTTTTAAAATTTTAGCAACTTTTCTTTTTTCAAATATTAGGGATTTTTTTAAATTTTGTGATTTTTTTAAATTTGGACTTTTATTTCAATTTGTTGTCATTAAGGGTACAAAAACATGACATTTTGTGTGCGCCAAGTTAATTTTCAATTAAACAATTAATTGATATTATTAAACTTTTAATTGAAAGTGAGTTTGAAATCAATCAACAGTTTAACTGAAATACTATTGGTGATAATTTTTGGTATGTATTTTCAAGAACGTGAATGCAAATCAAATCGATTTCAGAGAAATGTCAAAATTATGTCAATTGCGCTGTACACTCAAAAAAAAAAAAAGCCCGTACAAATAGTTGAAAATTCAGCTACGACAACAGAAAATAGTACCTGAATTTGCGCAACCAGAACTTTCAGTGATGATATATTTAATATTAGGTGATTTAAATTTTATAAGAACTAAATTTAAGTTGACAGTTAACTTATAATTTAGCTAAATCAACAGAATTGTTTTGCTAAATAAATTGAAAATTTTAGCTAAAAATTTCTTTCCGAATCTGTAGTTTGATTCAGCAATTTTTAACGATTCGGCAATCGCAAAATATATCGACCACTTTTGTTGTTTGCGCTAACAATCAAGTGATTCCTTAAGTATACCTAGACGATAGTCGACAACTCTAGTTTTCTATTTAAAAACTTAACTTTTTCTCGATTGAATAAACAAATCAAATATTGTTGTCGTTTATATAACAACAACAGCTGACTTTAACAATAACGAATATCGTTTAAAAATGTTAATAAAAAGCTAAATCGTTAATTTTGTAGTTTACCTTTTAAAACGATTCGATTATCGTTAAAACAAGTTACTGAATCGCACTACTGACCAGAGGCAGGTTCACATTTATTACCGGGGATATATGTAAGTAGTTAATATTGATTACTTAATAGATAAACACAAAAAAATTAAAACCCATTTTAATGACGAAACCCACTGTTTCAATAACTTTAATTGCTGAAATTCCGCCAACAACGGAAATTGATAGCTCTGTAATTGAATTATTTGTCAACTAAATAATAACTCATTTGATTAAAAAGTGATCGATATCGTATACCTTCGCCAAAAGCAAAAAAGAAATTGGATAAAGTGGTGTTGACATACCAAATGTTTTTTTATATCTGGAATTTTATCAAATTGAATGTAAATTTATTTATATTAAGTGAACGAATACACACAGAAATAATTTTTTTCTTTCTATTGAAGCGTAGGAACCATGGAAAATTTTTTTGTTTAATTTATTTCTTTGCAGAAATTAGCCCTTTGGTTGAAATCAGAGTATTTTTTTTTTTTTTTAAATAAGTTTTAATTTATTTTTTACATTTTCTTTCTGCTTTAAAACATTTTTATAAACAAAATTAAAATTTAAAAATTGCATTATCAACTTGATGATAATGTTTGAAAATAATTAAATAAACTGAAACTAAATTATTTAACTTAATAAAGTAATGAAGCTAATAAGAATTAATATCTAAACTAATTTAAATGGATTTAAAATATTTATTACTAATACCACTAAACATAAACATTTATAACAAACAGCTACATATATATATATATATTATACATTTTATATTATACAAGCCGGCTAAAGCCGGGCTTGCTCGGAGTGCACCTACACGCAGATAAAAAGTATGATTGAAGATGATTGTCATTTAGGATAATAATATGATTGATACGAATATGATGCTCTTAAACTATTATAAAACGATGCTCTTTTTTCTGCGTGTAGTTCTGCCTAAAAATTTTATTCATTGTAAGTTTTGTGAATATTTAAAGAGTTTTTTAATATAATGACTAACATGTGGAATATTATACAGAATTCATGTGATGTTGATCACAGATCCAAATCCTTGCCTGTAAACTCTAGCTGAAGGAGTTTGAAGCTTCATAACAATGTAGTTTGTGTTTGGTTTTTATTTACCTATAATTTATAACTTGAATTAGTTGTTGTTTGTATAAAAACATTTATATTCATGATTAGTAATATTTAATAATTAATGAAATTGTGATAAATCCACATTCTATAGATGCCCAATAAAGATGTGTAAATCGGCTTACGTCATTGGACATGCCTTCTTATAATGAGGTAATATCACATGTGCAAAATACCCCATGATACGTACACACTATGGTCCGAACCATAGCGGCTTGATGTATTTAAGATGTATTTTTATTACTAATTAAAAAATTTCTAAACATTTTTTACGGAAGGTTACCCACCCTAACCGACCGAGAGGGCTCATCCCTATGACTTTGGGATACGTACACACTATGGTGCGCTAACAATACAGTGGGTATGCCCGCTGCATTGTTAGCGTGGGGACGACATTGTTTTGCCTTCAAGTTTAAAATGTAATTGATTTTGGATAAGAATTTAGGATTTTTCTATTCTGTGGTATGTCCAAAGACGGCTTCCCTGAGTAAAACATTTATGGAAGGCTGTAAAATAAAAAAGTTAATACTTTATTCCGTTGCCCAATAAAAATTGCATTTTAAACTTTAAGGCAAAACAACGTGTTATCTATGATAATAACCTAGTGAGCTTTCACGTTACCATAACTTATGTGTTCATTGGTATAAGGTCTAATTTAATGAAAAGATAATGCAATAAAAATATAGTAAAAATGGTATTCATAAGATATTAATACCGCCTAATCTCGCTGCCTAAAACGCTGGAGCTTGGAACTTCAAATTAATCATTGAGGTTCCTTCTCCATCACATACATCTAATCACGATTTTAGGAAATTGTTAGTATGTAGTGCAAAAAGATAAAAAGTCCTCCCGTTATCGTCCTGTTTAAACCCCTTTGGCTAAAAATCTGAAATTTCAAGTGCATTAGCCAATAATCTATGGGCTAAAGCACTTAAAATATACCTTTAGGAATTTTAAACAAAACTTGATAAAAAAGGCAAATATGTTCCCTTAATCACTCAGCCCAAACCGCTTGATTTTTTAATACGGCATGTAGGTTTCTCCTCCACTCACAAAGATGAAATTACAGTAAAAAGGGGGTTTAATAAGAAAAATTGGGATTAATCACAAAGCTTAAACCGCTGGAGAAAGGAACTTGAAATTTGGCTTGAAAGTTCCTCGACCGGCGAAGACATTATCTAAGAATAAATTTAAGGAAATTCTTACTGTGAGAGCGAAATCTTCCTTTAAATGTCATCCCAAATAATATTTAGCTAGAAATTTGACTTTTAAAATATGTGTTTCTTTGAACTTCTAACTAAAACGCTGTAAAGGGATTGCCCGTTACTATAATTATGTGCACTTTGGTGTATGGACTAATTTACTGGAAAAATAATTTCTAAAATATGCAATACAAACATAGTAAAAATAGTATTTAAAAGGGATTTAGTACAGGCTCACCACTCAATCTAAGCCACTGGAGCTTGGAACTTCAATTCGTCATAAAGGTTCCTTCTCGATCGTGTACAACTAATCACAACCTATGGAAATTGTTAGGACAAAAAGGATAAAAAGTCGTCCCCTTATCGTCCTACTTCCCTTCCCCTTCAGCTAGAAATCTAAAATTTGCCTTTAGGAACTTCCAATAAAACTTGATAAAAATGTGGTACAAAGGCAAATATGTTCCCTTAACCACTCAGCCCAAACCGCTTGATTTTGAAATTCGGCATGTATGTTCCTCCTCTGGCGTAGACATCCACAAATATGGGATTATTGGAAATATTTACGTAATGGAGCAAAAAGTGAAAAGGTTTCCTCTTGATTTACTGCAACAACCCTTTGTTTATAGAAATATTAATTTTAGGATATGTATTCCCTGATGTATGGGCTAATTTATCGAAGATATACTTTTTGAAATTTCCAATAAAAACTTGATAAAAATGGTAAAAATATATTCAACTTCAAATTGTTATTAAATAAGACATCCACTAAGACGGGATTTTTGTAAACTTTTGTGGGGATGGATAAAAAGGAAAACATTGAAGAACATTTTTTTGGAACTTACCATAAAAGCGGGGTTTAAAATTGGGATTAATCACAAAGCTTAAACCGCTGGAGTAAGGAACTTGAAATTTGACTTGAAGGTTCCTCGTCTGGAGCAGACATTATCTAATAAGACATTTATATGGTGAAATTTCTTACCGTGAGGGGCAAAATCTACTTTTTAATATTTTGCCAAATAACATTTGGATACAAATCTGACTTTTAAAATATGTGTTTCTTTGAACTTACAATTAAAACGTTGTATAAATGGGGTTAAAAAGAAAAAATGTCCGTTAATAGCCCGGCTCAAATCGTAGGAGCTAGGAACTTTAGATTTTACATTTAGGTTCTCTTAAGCGTAGACATCAACCAAGAGAGGGGCAAAAACGGACAATCTCTATTTAACATCATAATCAAAATCATTAGGTAATTATATCGTAATTAACTTAAGATATACTTTCTGCGTTTTTATTTAAAACTTGTCATAAATAGAGATTTAAAGAGGAAAAGTGTCCTCTTAATGACATGTACAATTGCTTTATGCTTAAAATTTAAAACATCTTCTCGAACCATTTCGAACCATTTGAAACAGGAAATAATTTTCTTTTTAATGTATTCCGACATTAAAAACTATTGGTAACGATATCTCGGACTTTTAAGCTAGTCAAGTATATAAAAATTAAATTATAAAATATTTTGGATATTCAGAAGTTAACTGTATAAAAAGGGGTAAAAGTTGGTACTAATTCATAACTTTTAAATACATTTTCTTATTTTCTTGAAATTTTTAGATTCCAAGTGTTGCAAAATTATATACTCTTTTTTACAAATGAAAACAAAAGCTCAAAATTTGTAAAAAAAAAAAATATTTGGTCCTGGACGATTTTTAAAAGAAGTTAATCTTTTGGGGATCTACATTTTTAGGCAGGAATGACATGACATTATCCCAATTTCCAATTTGGGGATTATAAATTGAAATGTTTCTATCATAACCCTCAAACCAACATGGGAACTATGTCTAACATTATTATGCTAATAATCCCCAGTAAAAAATAGATATATTCTTCATAGACAAATTTTTCAAAAAAAGATTGTGTGAATATTAAAGTTTTTCTGCGTAGCCGGCCTGCGGCCGGACTTAGGGGTTTTTTACTCTGCGGTATGTCCGAAGCAGGCTTCGCTGAGTAAAAAAATTCTGAAAATCTGTAAAATAAAATAGGTAATACTTTATTGTATTGTCCAATAAAAATTGCATTTTGAACTTTAACGCAAAAAAAGGGTATTTTTTTTAAGAGGGTATTTTTCGGCAATTATTTTATTTGAAAATTTCGGTACTTTTTTTGGAAAGGGACATTTTTGAAAATTGTACTTTTTTATAAATAAATTTAATTTATTTGGTACTTTTTTGCCAATAGTTGTGGTACTTTTTTTTTAAAAGGAAATTTTTTTGGTACTTTTTTTTGAAAATGAACTTTTTCTGTACTTTTTCTCTGGAAAATGTACTTTTTTCTGAAAAGGGTAAAATTTTTGGTACTTTTTTTCGAAAAGGGAATATTTTCGGTAAGTATTTTTTTTTTGAAAATTTCGGTACTTTTTTTTTGATATTAACATTTTTGAAATTGGTACTTTTTTATAAAATTTAATTTTTTTGGTAATTTTTTTGCCAATAATTTTGGTACGTTTTTTTGAAAATTAACGTTTTCGGTACTTTTTCTTTGGAAAATGTAGTTTTTTTGAAGAAGGTACTTTTTTGGAAAAGTACTATTTTGAAATTGGTACTTTTTTAGAAAAAGAAATTTTTTTTGGTACTTTTTTACAATAGTTTTTTGTACTTTTTTCTGAAAAGGGTACTTTTTTGGAATAGGCAATTTTTAATTTTTTTTTGAAAATTTCGGTACTTTTTTTTGGAAAGGGACATTTTTGGTACTTTTTTTTGAAAATAAACTTTTTCGGTACTTTTTCTCGGGAAAATGTACTTTTTTCTGAAAAGGGTAAAATTTTTGGTACTTTTTTTGGAAAAAGGACTATTTTCGGTAAGTATTTTTTTTTGAAAATTTCGGTACTTTTTTTTGGATAGGAACATTTTTGAAATTGGTACTGTTTTATAAAATTTAATTTTTTTTGGTACTTTTTTTGCCAATAATTCTGGTACGTTTTTTTGAAAATTAACGTTTTCGGTACTGTTTCTTTGGAAAATGTAGTTTTTTTGAAGAAGGTACTTTTTTGGAAAAGTACTATTTTGAAATTGGTACTTTTTTAGAAAAAGAAAATTTTTTTGGTACTTTTTACAATAGTTTTTTGTACTTTTTTCTGAAAAGGGTACTTTTTTTGGAATAGGCTTTTTCGGTAATTTTTTTTTCAAAATTTCGGTTCTTTTTTTTGGAAAGGGACATTTTGAAATTGATACATTTTTAGAAAATTAAATTTTTTTGGTACTTTTATTTTGGATAAGGAACTTTTTCGGTAATTATTTTTTTTTTGAAAATTTCGGTACTTTTTTTTGGAAAGGAACATTTTTGAAATCAGTACATTTTTAGAATATTTAATTATTTTGGTACTTTTTTGCCAATAGTTTTGGTACTTTTTTTTTGGTAAAAAGAAAAATGTTTTGGTACTTTTTTTTTGAAAATGAACATTTTCGGTACTTTTTCTCATTTTTTTGTACTTTTATTTTTTATAAGGGACTTTTTCGGTAATTATTTTTTTTTTTTTGAAAATTTCGGTTCTTTTTTTTGGAAAGGGACATTTTTGAAATCAGTACTTTTTTGGAATATTTAATTTTTTTGGTATCTTTTTGCCAATAGATTTGGTACTTTTTTTGGTAAAAAGAAAAATTTTTTGGTACTTTTTTTTTGAAAATGAACATTTTTGTAACTTTTTCTCTTTGAAATTGTACCTGTTTTTGGTACTTTTTTTTGGAAAGGGTACATTTTTTAATTTTTTTGGTACTTTTTGTCAATAGTTTTGGTACTTTATTTTTGGCAAAAATAAAAATTTTTTGCTACTTTTTTTTGAAAATTAACGTTTTCGGTACTTTTTCTCTTGGTACTTTTTTGGAAGAAGGTACTTTTTTTGGAAGAAGGTACTTTTTTTTGGACTTCGTTTTCGGTACTTTTTTTTTTGGCAAAAGGTACTTTTTCGGAAAAATGGACACTATTTTCCGAAAAAGGAGGAGTTTTTCACTTTTTGGCCTTCTCCGTAGGAATATCCAAAAATCGCTTCTTAGTGGAGGTCTAAGCCAGAGGAGGAACATATGTACCAAATTTCAAGTTCCTAGGTCCAGAGGTCTTAGCTGGGGAAAAGGGACATTATTTTCCAAAAAAGGAGGAGTTTTTCCACTTTGTGGTCTTGTCCGTTGGAATATCAAAAAATCGCTTCTTAGTGGAGGTCTAAGTCGGAGGAGGAACATATGTACCAATTTTCAAGTTCCTAGGTCCAGAGGTCTTGGCTGGGCGATGTTGAGTCACTCAGCACTCAGTCACTCAGTCACGCCACTCTTATATAGTTATAGATTAAAAAAACAACGACAATGTGTTGATGTTTGCCTTTGAGAGATAATATAAAAAAAATGTCAAGCAAGAACCGAATTTAAGCACATATTTAATTGATTCAATTAATTTTTAATTAACAGCTTTTAAAATTTTCAACAAACTGATTTAATTGAAAACAGTAGGAAAATATTTATTTTTGTGTACGGAGTAACGATTTTTGGTCCATTTTGCTCTAGTTTCCAAGATATAACGATTATAAAATAAAAAATATGAGAAAAGAACGCCATCTACAAGTGAGACTGATAGCGGAGACACAAAAAAATAATGTTTGGAATACAGTTGTGGTTTAAATTAACTGACAAAATTTGTAAATTATTATTATTATTAAATTTTAGGTCAAAAAATTAGTTCAAATACGGGTGAAATTTGTTCTTGAGGTACGGCTGAAATTTGTTCAGAACACGTTTTGAAAGAGGTAACAATCCCAAGCCAAACATCAAACATTCATATAAACCAGTTTACTCACTACATGAGAACTAATATATGAGCTCGAAGTTAAAGATATAACCATTGATCAAAAAAAAAAAACATAATTTTTATTTTTAATAAAAATAATATCAAACTTGATAATTATTTACATTAGAAATTCCGTGAGTGTACTATTAATTATTTTCTTAAAACTCATCTAACTACAAGTTAGCTAAAACTTCATTTTAATTTGTACTTTTTGCATTTTGGGACTAAATATCTGGTACATTTTGTAACACTTAGCTTTATTAAGTAATACATACTAACTAATTTTAACCCAAAAATATAACAAATAGTCCAATAATTCTTATATTTAAGTTTTAGCTTAAAGTTCTAGCTAAAAAAAATTTGCTATTTCTAGTGGTTTTTTGAACAAAAGTTATCAACAGTGTGTGTATTACACTGTTGATTATATTACATATATTACACATATACATATATTACAGATATTACACTGTGTAATGCAAAAATAAATTTAGCTTGCTTTTTTCTATGCATGTGTTTTGTTAGAGTTAGAAAAAATAATTTGATTTTTTTTAACATTCAGACGAATATCAGACGTCGCCGACATTTACTTCCGGCAAGGCGTGGTTGACCACATTTTGGCGGCAACGGGCGATTAAACCGCCTCCGCCGGTTTGCCACGGCTTTCATCTCTGCTTGCCAGACGGTCTTGATTTCGCTTGATCTACAAGAATTTTTAATGCTCGTCAAGAATCAAGAAAATATATGATTTTTCAAGATATTTTAAAGACGACGATCATTACAATTTTTAATGCTCGCCAAGAATCAAGAAAATATATGATTTGTCAAAATAAAGGGTCCGACATCCAACGTTTTTTTTTCAACTAGTACATATTTCGTGAATGCTAACACTTAGCTCATGTCTGATTTGACAGATAATTAGTTTTATCCTTCCGCTGAACGAATATGGTCCGTATGTTCGTTATCTTGTGAAAAAAGTGAAAGAAACTGGCATCCTCATCCATAAACCAAAGCGTGAAAAGCCAAAAACAGTGCGTACACCCGAGAATATTGCTGCTGTGGCAGAAAGTGTGCGTGAAGCGCCATCAACATCAATTCACCGTCGTTCTCAACAATTGAACATTTCGGAGACATCATTGAGACGAATTTTGCATAAAGACCTTGGTATGACGCCATACAAAGTACAATTGGTTCAGGAGTTCAAAAAAAAAAGTTATTTGGCGGACCCTTTATTTAATAGTCCAACTAAAAAACACCTGAACAAAGTTTTGTAAAAAGCAATTGAACATTACATTCAAATATGGTGAAGCGTCTTCTTTTAGTGTATTTATTATAAATATACAAAATGATAAAATATGGTCTTATTTTCACGAAAAATGTTCAGAAAGCAACCTAAAAAGTTAAAAAAAAACTGCGTAGTGCATGTGGTATTAGAAAGTAGTTTATCTACTATACCACGGTCAGTGATTGCACAAAAATTTCATATAGACGCAATCAAAAAATGAAAAACTTAGCAAATATTACAGTATTCTCAGAATCACTGATGAATGTTAATTACCAGAAACCGCAGTCAGATTCAATTGAAACTATGATTTTTAGAAATATACTTATTCTTCTCTACCCCGCCTCTCAGAAAACTGATCTCATTTGTCTTATCAATATCAATAAGAAGGGATTTTTTTGAAAAAGCCTTTAGTATGTAAAATAATAAGAACTGCAACGATAGCAAGAGAATATCATTCGATCTATTAATAGCAATAAATTTTGATAAAGATTTCAAGAGTTTTGAAAACTTTTCAACAACACCTGACGGTACAGAATAAGTTAATTCTGTATATACACTCATAGAAATAAACCTTTAAAAATAGCAGAAACTGCTACTTAAAATTTGTTAAAAATTACGTTTCAGAAAAAACTGCTAAAATAACTAATTTTTTGCTAAATATTTATAAAATAAGATCAGTAAAAATAAAACTGTTGACTTTAAAAAATTTTAGTTATATTTAAATTGAATCTTAGTTAATTGAAAATATAAATTTACTCTGCTGAAACTAGCAGAAACTTTTACTAATTTTATGTAGACTAAATACAGCAAACAAAAACTGTAGTATCAACAACAAAATGTTTGCAATATTTACCATACATTTAGTAGAGAGCAAATAACTGCATATTATGCTAAAATCAACAGAAATTTTGCTAAACAATTAAGGATTGCTGATTTCAAGAAGTGCAAATTTTTATTTAATTTAAAAAAAAAAATCTTAAACAAACTTAAAAAATTTCAGATTTTTAATAAATTTTTTTGTCTACTAATATTTATCAAATGTTTTGCTGATTTTTGTACAGTTTTATTGTTTTTATGTATATCGAGATTATTTTTATGTTATTTTTAATTTATATCGAGCTCTCCACCTCCTTATATTTACAAAAATTTTATTTTTGTAAATTTTAGCACATTAATGTGTTACTTTCAGTTAACAAATATTTTGTTCCAATAGAACTAAATATTTGTAGATTCAACAAATTTATTTTTGCTACTCTTCGTACTAATATTTAGCAAAAAAAAATCAGCTACCTTAGCAGTTTTTTCTGCAACGTAATTTTTAGCAAATTTAATTTGCTTTAACAAAAATGTTTACTACTTTTTTTCTATTAGTGTAAAAACATTGAATACGTGTGGCAAAACACGTATTTATTATCATATATGTAAAAATACTGAAACCGTTGAATTTTAAGTTTTAGTTGTTGTTTGTTGTTTTTTTGTATGGATTATAACCAGTGCCCCCAAAGAGTATATACAAATAGAGACCCTACACTTCCACCGACTCACAGCAACATAACACCGAACTCGGGCAAGCAAATGAAAACAGTTGTTTTACACTAAAAAATAATTGCAACATGCTGATAAAAAAGTGTTGCTTAAAACTCTCACTTTTATTTCGCTCATATTTTGTTATTTTCATTTAAAAATTAATATATTTTAATTTTATCTTGCTGATTGTATCATTAATATTTGAAATGTTTAAAAAAATTATTAAATTATTATTTAAAAACATGATAAAAATTAAGTTAAACTTTTAAATGTAGCAAACATGTTCTCATCTGCTCGGTGCGAGTTTACGAACAATTAAAAAGAGAGCAGGTTGAGCTACACTGAGTAGTATGAAAACCCACTGGTGCTCCCCATTTCCCGGTTTTCAGTATTCCAGGTATTAACTGTAATAGCGGTTCTGTTCCCGGGTTCCCGGTTTTTTGTCTTATTCCCGGTATTCCCGGGAAAACCGGCATTAATATCATTAAATTTGGTTATTTATATTATTATTAGTTAAAATAGAGCTAAATACTTATTATTTGTATACAAGTTTGTATATTTTACTCACGAAGGCAGTAAAAAATATGTTGTCTGTTTCAAACCACTAACCGCAAAAACAATTCAAGATACTGAAGGAAAAATTATGACATTTGGATACATGCTGTGAAAATGCGACTCCTGTACCGAATTTTTTTTTAAAGACTGGTCTGTTTAGGGTGGCAAGTCTGTTCCGTAACAACATAGCAGCTGTAGTTGTATGGTAGTAATTTCATTATCATAATGTGTCCCAAAACCTTTTTTATATTATTTTGTACAATTTGGCTTATAAAATTAAAAAAAAATTGTCCTTGTGTTCAGGCACGTAGCTAGGGGGGGGGGGGGCTTGGGGGCTAGAGCCCCCCCCGAAATGATTTGACAAATTTAAAAACTTAATACAATTTGTTAGAAAGTAACAATGTTATTGATAAATTTAATATGAAAATATTTATTTTTGACTTGGATCAAATAGGAAATAGTTTTATATGGTTGGAATCTTAAAATTTCGTTAGAAAACATCGCCTGCAAATGGGCGGCTATCATTGTTAGAGTTGATTTTCGACAAAAAGCAAAAAATAAAATCATTTCATAAGAGATTTCGAAGTCTTTGACTTAAAATATAATCAAAAAGTTGTTTGAGACAATGCAAACTAAAAAATTAAATATGTCTACACAGAAAAAACTAAAATTGAGTTTTAATTAAAATATTTGTTGATTCAGAAAAGTTTAACTAAATTCGGTCGTGTTGATGCAATTGTAGTAACAACTAAAATAATTTGTATCTATTTAATTAATATTATTTTCAATTACATATAGTTTTATTCACATCTATTAAGAATTAAATTGAATATTGTTTACTATTGGGAAAAATTACAAACTTTTAAAAAAATCACCAAAATTGTAAAAAAAAAAATCGCCAAAATTTAAAAAAATCGAGACCATTTGAAAAAATTGCAAAATTTGAAAAAAAAAATTGCCAAAATTTAAAAAACAATCCTCAAAATTGCAGAAATTTAAAAAACTCCCAAAATAAACTCCGAAATTAAAAAAAATCATTAAAATTAAAGAAACGCGAATTTTCAACTTTAAACGATTTTTTTAATTTTGGCGACTTTTTAAAATTTTTGCATTTGTTTCAATGTTGTTATTATACGTTATAAAAACTGAATTTTTTTTTTTATACCAAATTCATTTTCAATTAAACAGTTAATTGAAAGTAAGTTTGAAATCGAACAAAAGTTTAATTGAAATTTTTTTGACAATGATTTTTTTCTGTGTATTTTGACATAATCTTTTAAAATGGAGATACCACTAAGACTCAAAATTAAGTTTACTTGTGCCGTAAAAGTCGTTACTTTACTTACAGTGCAATCTTTTAATATAAATTTGGTTTGCTACGCACGCATTGGTAACATAGTTTTCAGTACATTTTTACGATATATATTTCGATATCTCATATTTTTTTAATTTTTTGAAACAAATTTAAGCCTTAAACTTTGAGCGATATGCATAATGTGTTAACGTGGTCCAATGTGACTCAAATTTTCTCAATTTTTTTTTTAGACTAAATGTAAACAAATTTCTATCGGCGCTCCTTGAAATGCGACATTTTAAAATCAAGCAGCTAACCCAGTCTTTGTGTTATAACGATGTAGTTTTTTTTAGACATTTTAAAGGGTTTTTATTTAAAAAATTGATTAAAGACAATTTGAAAAGCGTTTGAAATTGTCCAAAATATAAATCAAAGTGAATTCGAAATACATAATTTTAAATAAGACCTAGGCGATGTCAGGCATATGTTTAAACTTTCCAATTTTATATTTTTTCTTTATTATTATTTCTTTCAGACTACAATCACGCTTGCTTGTAAAATTTACGATTTTTTAATACAAGACATGAAGTATAGCCCCAATCTTAAAAAAAAGTCGGATATATGAAAAAGTGGAAAAAATAGTGAATAATTTGTTAAAATAATTCAAATAAGTGGCAGCCGGGGTCCATGACATTGTGTCAAAATGGTTTTCAAAATGTGTGTTTCCTCGAGCATTTTAACGCTGTTTTTAAATAATTTTAAATTTCCTAATTTTTAAACATATTTCCATACAAAGATGGGTTAAATTTCACCACCAATTTTAAAAATAGATACGTTTTTCATATATTTTTGCTGCTTTATCACCTATCCGAATTTTATTAATTTCAAAGGGAACCCATCGGAAAAGCTTCCTTGTAAGTGTCAGGCAAATTATATATGATATTTGCTTTTAATTGGTTATAAATCTTTAATTTCCCGAGTTAAAACTTTTGCATAAAATAATGCATTATTTTATATACACTTATAAGGTTTTGTATGCCAGTGCATTTAACCGGACATAATTATATAAACTCATATATAAAATTAATTTCGTATAAAAAATTTAATATGATGTCATATATAGTTGCGTATAATTGTATATTGCATTTAGAATACGCTAAAACTAATCCAATTAATAATTACGTTATATTTATATACCTAGACATTGCAAAATAATATATATTTTGATATTATATCGTATTTAAAAAAAACACAATTTTATTTTAAATAAAATTTCCAAATGCTATGGAATTTGTTACAAATTATAAAGTTGTAAACCTTTTGCAAGCGGCTAAAGTCTAAAAGGATTAATAGATATTTCGAATTTTCATGACATGGTACCTTATAAACCAATTTAGTTTATAAGATACCATGTAGGGGTATAATTTAGTGCAATTTTCTGTGTTATTACCCCTACATGGTATCTTATAAACCAATTTAGTTTATAAGATACCATGTAGGGGTAATAACACAGAAAATTGCACTAAAGTATACATAGGTACCACAAAGAATAAACTGAAAACTAGAATAGCAGGTCATAAATCCGATCAAAAATACAATAAAACCACTTCTACGCAAAAAACAGCATTATCATTACACTGCAGCAACTCCAATCATTATCCAGATTTTGATAACACATCAATTTTAAACACAGAAAGCAATTATAAACGAAGATATACATTAGAAATGTTACAGATCATAAAAGTACCATCAACACAAAGGATTAACTATAAAACAGACACATCCAATATTGCACAGAATTACAGACATTTAGTCAATAGGAAATAATAAAATTATTATAATTCTCATTTAGATTTTAAGAAACTATTAATTTAAAATTGTTTGCTATGTTATGATATTTCAATTATTTATACTTTGTTTTCTGGGTTAATTTTTTAATTTGACATTAGAAAATATTTTATTTCCCGCCTTTTTTGTAATTATTATTTTTAAGTTTTTTAACTATAAAAAAATTTTCCCTGAAGAAGTCTTCCAAAGCGAAGACGATATGTTGGAAATAAATAATTATAATTATAAAATAAAGGATCTTTAGCTCAATAAAACAAAAGACAAAAAAAAAACTAAAAACTAATATTTAGCTAAAAATTTAACGTAATTAGACAATAACGATGCATATCCAACTTGAAGTACACAAACGTTTTTAAATTTGACGTGTTTCGCGGATTGTGATCAAACAGATAAAAACTTCGTTTCGCGATATAGACATCAAAATTCGCAAAATAATGAACAGAATAAGTAAAAAATGAAAAAATGCATTTTACGGAAATGCACTTTATGCGAGAAAGCGATTTCTATTATTAATACATGATTGCCCATCACGTGTAGGTAAAAATTTAGCAAAAATAAAAAAAAAAGCTGTTCTCTAGTGTGCAAAAAAAAAATATATAATCAATATAAAAAACTGAAAAGCCGCCCCGAAACAAATTCCTAGCTACGTGCCTGCTTGTGTTGGTTGTTTAGTTTTTGTTTTTGGGAGAGCAATCAGCTGTTTTTAGCTGTCACTTAACGTAGTAACGAAAATTCTGTTTTTAACAGGTTCGTCAGACAAACTAAC
Organism: Delia radicum; assembly: GCA_021234595.1. Lineage (NCBI taxonomy): Eukaryota > Metazoa > Arthropoda > Insecta > Diptera > Anthomyiidae > Delia > Delia radicum. The sequence continues at coordinate 75,685,060 of CM037855.1, read as the reverse complement.
CACACGCACTCATTTTCATACATCGAAAACAAATCAGCTGATTCGTCATGGAACGTAAAGTACAAACTAATGCAGCATAAAAAATGCAACGCTGTGTCATATGATCTTCGAGTGTGGCGGGAAAAAATAATGGTATCCAATACATCGCATCTTTTGGTGCTTAATTCTTGGTTTTTTATTCTTTGAATATTCACCTAGATATCAAGTTCCTTCTGCCTTCAATATTAAATGTAGTAATAGCAAATAATGGCTTTGCCACGAAATGTTATTACTATTAATATTTGAAGTATATTTTAATAAAAACTAAATATAGGTTTTAATAAATATTTGTATTGAATTACAAGCAGTGCATTTTTTTTTTTGCTCGCTCAGAATAAGGATTTTTTTTCGTAAATAACAAAAATAAGAAATGTTTTTTTATTGGTAGGATATAGTGACTTCATTTAGTTAACAAGAAGTGTACAAAATAAAACCCAAAGTAACAGACTAATTGGATGCAGTTACGAGCATACAGGCGTACGTAAAGATATCAGGACCCAGCGTTGCATTTTTTGTTTTTTTTGCTCGCTACTGTATATCGGCTATAGTAAAGGGTCCGCCAAATAACTTTTTTTTTTGAACTCCTGAACCAATTGGACTTTGTATGGCGTCATACCAAGGTCTTTATGTTGTTGAGAATGACGGTAAATTGATGTTGATGGCGCTTCACGCACACTTTCTGCCACAGCAGCAATATTCTCGGGTGTACGCACTGTTTTTGGCTTTTCACGCTTTGGTTTATCGATGAGGATGCCAGTTTCTTTCACTTTTTTCACAAGATACACAGAAAAAATTTTGTTCATAAATAGAACGAATTGCTTTCATTCATTTCAATTCTTAATATGTATGAACAAGTTCATGCTACGTATGAACTTTTTTATTTTTTTAATTTTAAAAACTTAGAAAGCCAGAAGAAAATTGTTTTAATTTTCATTTATTTTTTTTCTTTCTGTGAAATAAATACGTTTCAAATTTTTTTTTTATAATAAAAAATCGTTATTTATTCTTAATTCTTGTTGTTAAATAAGTGCTTTGTGAAAGATAATAAGAAGCTGTTAACAATTAGGTAATTTAAAAAGATAAAAAAATTAAGTATTTTATGTGCAAAGAAATTTGCACAACAGCGAATAATTTAATAGTACACCTAAAAAGTGTGCATAAATCGAAAACCAATGGTGAATTTTATTGTACTCATGGAAAATGGAAATTTTGTGGAAGCGCTAGCTTTATTGCTGATATAATCCATGGTTTTTGTTCACGATGTCCTACTTAGAACCTCTCTTTATTGTCCTACTTAGAACCTCTCTTTATTGCTTATATTAATTAGTCATAACGATATCTCATCCTCGAGGCAGCATTTCAGTAAAGCGTTTCAAAACACTCATCTAATTATGATCCGAAATCATGAGTATTTTCTCCTGGGATATAGTGGCATTGTTCTATTTAACAAGTTTGTAATTTATGTACATTATTAAATTTATTTATTCTCAATTTTTTGTATTTAAAAACAATAATAATAAAAATGCAGTTATTATGCATATAAAATCTAAAAAAAAACCTAATACTTTATTGGGAAAATAGATAAAAAATATTTTTTATTATGAAAATTACATAATATAGATAAATTTGGTACATACATACATATTATAAACATGTTTCGTAATATGTATGAATACATTCATAACTCGAATGAATACTTTTTTGGAAACTAGTTCAGGTTCGGCTTCATATTATGTATGAACAAGTTTATACTATAAATGAAAAAGTTTTGGGAAAAAAAATCATGTTCGATTCATACAGTTTATGAAAAAATTCATTCTGTGAATGATTTTTTTTTTTCTGTGTAACGAACATACGTTCAGCGGAAGGATAAAACTAATTATCTGTTAAATCAGTCATGAGCTAAGTGTTACCATTCACGAAATAAGCACTAGTTGAAAAAAAACGTTAGATGGCGGACCCTTTATTAGTATATCGAGCTGTTAAGATCATATTTTAGTTACAGTAGAAATTACATAAATGGAATTCACAGTAAGTGCTATCGTTGTAATTACTAATTAGAGTTGTCAATTATTCGCCTTACAACTTTGTTTGAATAATTCAAATAATTGTTTTCGCTCGTTCGATCAAACGATTAAATTTCAAAAATTATTCTATTAATCGATGAGAATAACGAATAAAAAAATAATTTTTAAATAATATTTTTATTAACAAAAAAATAAACAATTCATACAAAAAAAACATAAAAATAAAAAGTTAATACTTTTATTAACGAGAAATTCATAACTATCAATAAAAACCAAGTTTGTTATAATTTTTATTAAAAATAAAAATTATGTTTTTTCGACCTTTAATTGTGCAATGAAAATGAAAATTATTCAAGTTCGAGGCCATATACTCTATATTTCTTCATTAGGATATTGTCCTAACAAATAATCTATAGAGTTTTTGTTTTCAAATTTATTATTTGACCCTTTCAGGAATGTGTTGATAGATCTATTTCGGGAATTTTCTAGGTTCCCATCATCAGAACACGTTTTGAAAGCGGTAACAATCCCATGCCAAACCTCAAGCATTCATATGAACTAGTTTACTCACTACATGAGAACTAATATACATATGAGTTTGAAATTAAAGATTATAACCATTGATCAAAAAATAAATTGAAAACTTGTTTGATGTGCAAGATCCACCTCTGGTGGATATTCAATACACGTTTTTTTTTTTTTTTGTTTCTCTCTCCTTTTTTATATTTTGTTAAGTTAGTTAACAAAACAGGGAAAGTAAACTAGGCGGTACTTTGCCTTTTTTCCAAGTTTGTTATAATTTTTATTAAAAATAAAAATTATGGCCCATAATCATAGTCAGTCACTAAAGTTGGTTCTATTTAGAAGCAAGTTAAATATTTTAAACTGTTACTAATTGTTTATTAACTATAGTGAATATTAACATCAGCTTTAAGTTGAATGGGCTTTTAGTGGGTGATTGGTAAAATGTTGAAAACTTTTTATACAAACTGGTGTGAATACTTAACAAGTGGCATCTCTGCACAGATGATAGATAAACACGACAAAAAAAGTAAACAAAAAATAAAAAGTTATTTGAAATTGCACAATGGAAATTGGTTCAATGGAAAATTTAGAAAAGTAATGTAGATCTAACATTTTTACAATAATGGTTCCAATTTTCTATGTCCTCAATAGAACACATTTTTTTTTTTATTAACACCACCTTTTTCACAATTTGTAAAACAATTTAAAAAAATTCACTTAATTTATTTCAATTATTTAATCTTTTTGTTTTGTTTTGATTTTGTCACTTTTTTCAAGAGAGATGAAGAGAGAAAGAGAGAGAGTTAAAGTGATGTTAATTTTGTTAAAAACAACTTCAGCATGTTTTAAATTTAGAACTGACTTTTGCGGAAAAAGTATGCTTTTTCTCGTCTATAGTAGCTGTAAAGTATACTTTTCAAAAATGATACTTAAAGTATACTTTTTCGATGACTATGATTATGGGCCTATGTTTTTTCGACCTTTAATTGTGCAATGAAAATGAAAATTATTCAAGTTCGAGGCCATATACTCTATATTTCTTCATTAGGATATTGTCCTAACAAATAATCTATAGAGTTTTGTTTTCAAATTTATTATTTGACATTCCTGAAAGGGTCAAATAATAAATTTGAAAACAAAAACTCTATAGATTATTTGTTAGGACAATATCCTAATGAAGAAATATAGAGTATATGGCCTCGAACTTGAATAATTTTCATTTTCATTGCACAATTAAAGGTCGAAAAAACATAATTTTTATTTTTAATAAAAATTATAACAAACTTGGAAAAAAGGCAAAGTACCGCCTAGTTTACTTTCCCTGTTTTGTTAACTAACTTAACAAAATATAAAAAGGAGAGAGAAACAAAAAAAAAAAAAAACGTGTATTGAATATCCACCAGAGGTGGATCTTGCACATCAAACAAGTTTTCAATTTATTTTTTGATCAATGGTTATAATCTTTAATTTCAAACTCATATGTATATTAGTTCTCATGTAGTGAGTAAACTAGTTCATATGAATGCTTGAGGTTTGGCATGGGATTGTTACCGCTTTCAAAACGTGTTCTGATGATGGGAACCTAGAAAATTCCCGAAATAGATCTATCAACACATTCCTGAAAGGGTCAAATAATAAATTTGAAAACAAAAACTCTATAGATTATTTGTTAGGACAATATCCTAATGAAGAAATATAGAGTATATGGCCTCGAACTTGAATAATTTTCATTTTCATTATCAATAAAAACTTTAAAATAAAATAGCTACCCTGCAGGAAATGTCAATAGTGAAAAAGTATTGATTCACTATTGACTGTGTCACCAGTACTACTAACCAAATATTACCCAGGCAATGTAATTTGCTATAGACATTTAACATGTACGTGTCATTGAAAATCACTAGTGACATTAGAACTATTGACTAGGTAGTGAATAGGTAGTTCTTATGGACCAAAGATTCACTAGTGACTCGTTAGTTGTTATGGGACCACATGTAGACATAAGAACCATAGATTCACTAGTGACTAATTAGTTCTAATAGGACCATATGTAGACATTGGAACCAAAAGTTTACTAGTGAGTTAATAAAGTAAAAAATGTAGACGCTTAGTTGACAATGTCAACAAAATAGTAGACAAAAGTGAAGACTTGGAGACACTTGACCCCAAGCTTCCTGCAGGGTAGGTTGTTCTTAAAAAATAATCTTTTAAAAACAAAAGTTGACTTAATTTTTTTGCTTTTAAACGATTTTTGGTTTTGGTTTTTATTAAATTAGATTTTGAAAACACTCTTTCGCTAATTGTTTAGGTAGGTGATTATCTAATTTTTCTGTTCTTTTTTTAGATTTTTCCAAATATATCATATCGTCTGATATATCGCTGAAGTCTTTTTTATTTTCTGTATTTTTAATACTCTGAATTGAATTATTTAATTCACATAAATTATTATTATTTTCATTACTAATAATTTCTTCTATTTCAATACTTTTATCTGAATTATTGTGATTACTTTCAACATAAAATAATCTGGAGTACAATTCATTAGCATATTCTTTAGTTTCACTTTTTTGGGAATATTTTAGGAAACTTTCATTGCTCGGAAAATTTCCAGAATACAGAGATATTATTAACGTTTTTAAAACTTTTATACGTCTCTCATTTATTATACCCTCCATCCCATAGTGCAGGAGGGTATATATCACTTTGTCAAATGTTTGTAATTCTTTTAAAAAAATTCTGGGACCCCATAAACTATATATATTCTTGATCAGCATGAATAGAGAAGTCGATATAGCCATGTTCGTCTGTCCGTCTGTGCGTCTGTCTGTGTTAATACAAAATACTCCGCCAATACAGATGAGGTGTAGCTAATTTTCAGTCAAATTGTTTGTTAATATCATGAGCAGTTTCCTAGTGAAAATGATCAAAATCGGTTAACGCGTTCAAAAGTTATGAGTGAAAATGTGGGAATACCTCTTAAAATTTTGAATCAATTTTAAAATATTCTATTTATTTCATCATACATACGTACATTCACTGCTTATACACAAGAATATACGCAATCAGGGATGGCAGTCAATATCGCTAAAATACTGTCTCCGATTCAAACCCCTTCCAACTGACTATCGTTATCCCAAAAATACCGTTACCGAAATAATTGAAATACCGTTATCCGTAAAATACCGTTACTGATATAATTAAAAAATCAATATCTTAAAATACCGTTACCGAAATAATTGAAATACCGTTATACGTAAAATACCGTTACCGATATAATTAAAATATCAATACCATAAAAAAACCGTTACCGAAATAATCTACCAATATCTGAAAAAAAACTTCTTTAAATATATATATTTTCCCAAAGTATGATCATAAACTAGAAAGTCAACTCGGGCATAATGGGGCTAAAAATCGTGCATTAACATTACCTGAATAACTAAAATAACGTTACCCTTAAAATGCCGCTACCAAAATAACTGAAAAATCTTTTCCCTAAAATAAAGTTACCGAAATAACTAAAATGTAACGTTATTTTATATCTAAAATACCGTTAGCGAAATAAATAAAACACCGTTAACGCTAAAAGCCCGCAACCGAAATAACTGAAATATAGTTACCCCTAAAATAACGTTACCGAAATAAAAGAAAATAGCGTTAACCAAACCAATAACCATATAGAATCGGTTACCATCCGTGGTCATAATCAACACGCACAAAAACAAAAAATCCACAAAATATTGTTGTTGTTTTTTTGTTTTGTAATACAGGGTGGCTGATAAATGCCACTACAAAACAAAAACGTAATAACTTTTTTTCTGAGTTATTAATCGGTTCCATTTTTTTTTTGTTTCATTGCTTCGTCTTTCAATTTAAGGAAAATGAACGATTGGGGTAATCTAACTAAAATTTATTGCTTTTCAAATGAAAGAATAAAAAAATATTTATATGTATTGAAAAAAAGTTATTTGATTTTCTTAATATAGCAATATTTATCAGCCACCCTGTATCTATGTAGGTTTTATAAATGGTATGTATGTATGTTTAGTAGCAATCGCATGCAGCGTTGCCAGGTTTGACGATTTATCGTCATTTTGACGATATTTAATACACAAAAAAAATAAATAAATCATGATTCTATGATTTTTGCTGCCAACAAAATTACGAATTTTTGCCAAAAGTTTAATATATCCGCAAAACATATTTATTTGTCACTGGATCTACTTTTCGATTTTTATTATTATCGATTTATATTATTTGAAAAAATACTAGTTTCTTTCTTTTTTGTGTCTGGAAAACACTCTAAACACATAAAATATATTTTTTTTTTTATTTATTGACAAACTTAATTTTATTACACTTTTTGTTTGATTTATGTGATGTATAGTATAAACATATGTGTCGTAATGTAAATGGGTATTTAATAATTATTTCATTATGTATGTCTCCGCAAGCGTGTTTGTAAAAATAATTCTCCATCCCATAGTGCGGAGGGTATACACTAGAGTTGTCAGTCGATTAAGAATAATTCGATTAATCGATCAAGCAAAACCAAACTCTTGTTCGAATAATTTAAAAATGACGATTTTCGAATAACGAATAAATCGATTATTTAACGTCAATTAATCGAACATTTTTTTTTATTACAAAATAAATTAAATGAGAGCTTTTAATTTGATTTATTCTCATAAATTTTTAAAGAAGGATGACGAAAGCGTTATAAGTAAACTACGGAAATACGTCAAACTTTTTAACAAATTCACCGAAAAACAACAAAAACTGCAGACATATGTTTGTCAACAAGAAGGAAATGAAGTTCGCCTTATTCATGACGTGAAACACAGATGGTCATCATTATTAAAGATGCTGGAAAACTTCATTAGAAGCCATAAATGTGTTAATCATGCACTAATTGATTTTGGTTTAACATCATTTACGGACTTTGAAGTAACTGTTTTATCAAACCTTTATAAAATTTTACAACCACTTGATGTTGCTATAAAAGAGCTAGGAAAAAATAGCACATCCATAATAGAATTAGAGGGAGTAATCAAGTTTTTAATAAATAGTTTAGAAAAAAATTATAATTATAAAAAATTATAAATGAGAGACGTATAAAAGTTTTAAATACGTTAATAATATTTCTGAATTCTGAAAATTTTCCGAGCAATGAAAGTTTCCTAAAATATTCCAAAAAAAGTGAAACTAAAGAATTGGAAGTAGTTATTAGTAATGAAAATAATAATCTTTTATGCGAATTAAATAATTCAATTCAGAGTATTAAAAATACAGAAAATAAAAAAGACTTCAGCGATATATCAAACGATATGGTATATTAGGAAAAATCTTAATAAAGAACAGAAAAATTAGATAAACTATTTAATGCTATTCTTACTATATCACCTACCTCAACAATTAGCGAAAGAGTGTTTTCAAAATCTAATTTAATAAAAACCAAAACCAAAAATCGTTTAATAGCAAAAAAATTGAGTCAACTTTTGTTTTTAAAAGATTATTTCTTAAGAACAACCTAGCTAATTTATTTTAAAGTTTTTTTTTTGTTAGTTATGAATTTCTTGTTAATTAAAATATTAACTTTTTTATTTTTAGGTTTTTTTGTATGAATTGTTTATTTTTTTGTTAATAAAAATATTATTTAAAAATAATTTTTTTTATTCGTTATTCTAGTCGATTAATCGAACAATTTTTGAAATTTAATCGTTTGATCGAACGAGCGAAAACAATTATTTGAATTATTCGAACAAAGCTGAAAGGCGAATAATTGACAACTCTAGTATACACACTTTGTAAAATGTTTGTAATTCTAATTCAGAGTAATCCAAATATTCATTTTCTGTGCACAATTGTGCTACAAAAACAATAAAAAAAAAGTCACACACCGGCGCTTGTTCTCTTCTATTTCAGTTTGATTTCAGTCGTAAATTGATGCTATAAACACATAGACCACAGCAGACTGCAGAGCTACACGACTACAAATGCCGTTCACTGCAATCGTCGCCGTGTGGCCAGCTACTTATTATTTTGGAAACGACAGCAACATAATAAAAAGCTGTTTTTATACAAATGAATTTTTATTTCAGTAGTGCCAATTACATTTTTTTTTTTGCTTTATTAAAATAGAACAGCATGCATGGCTGTAGACACGTATATAAAGTTCACTTAAAATACAATTACTTATTTATAATACATTATTATAACGTGTAAATAAATTTATCTAACCCCTCTTGAATATTAATGCAATTATACCACTTAATGTTGCGACGTTTTTTGTGTTTAACAAAATAAAATATTTTTAAGCACTAATTTGTTACATATATTGTTTTATTGTCAACACTATTTTTGTTTTGCAGCCAACAAAAATAGAAATTATCCTAAGTTGACTACAGCGGCAAAAGTAGTCGGGTAGCCGTGTAGTTGTGTTGGTGCCAAAATAATCGTTTTCATATAAACGTGTGTATTTTATTTTTGACAGGCTGTAGTCGTGTAGCTGCAGTCGTCTATGTGTTTATAGCATGAGTGTTAACGAGTGCACATGTGCGGATGCTTACTGTTTTTTTCAGCTTTATTGTTTTTTCAGCTTTGATTTAATTTCAAAATAAACCAGCAAACAAAATAGTATAATGGCCGACAGAAATTTTTGTTTTTTCATTAAAAATGCTTTTGGTAACATGCAATGCATTTTATGTTACCAAACATTTAAAACAAAGAAAACATTTTCAATTAAAAGGCATTTTGACCTTTTTCACAAAGAAATAAATAAATTAAAAGAGGAAAAAATGAAAAAAAAAATTTTCAATAAAAATTTTTACTTCTCCTTCTTCCTGTAAAGAGACTAACTAAAAGAAAAATGTTTTTTCTTGAGCAAAAAAACCTTTATATGCAAAAAATTAAAGAATGGGTTCTGCAAGAAGAGCAAAATGATGAAATTTTGCTAAATAAAAAATTAAAAATGGAGATTTCAAGCCAAATAAGCTTGGAAATCGCTCAGCAAGGCAGACCATTTATGGATGGAATGCTAGCAAAAAATATTTTACAAAAAACTTTTCAAACGTTAAATTATAGAACAGATTTCATAAAGTCAATTCCCTTGTCACCCCAAACTGTGGCTAGGCGTATTGCCCAAATAGGAAATTCTTTGGAGTCTTCTATTAAAGAAAAATTGATAAATTGTAAATTTCTTTCGTTTTGCTTAGATGAAAGTACAGTATTTAATAACCCTTATAACTGTGATGTTACTCAATATGAGTTCGATATACAATCAGAAATTATATTTCTTCGAACCGAAGTCCAAGCTCTGGGAAAAATGGGAATAGAATTCTGGAAAAATCTAAATGATTTCGATTTTCCAGAGTTATTTCTTTTTAACTCTGGAAATTGTTACCCCTTTTTCCTTCTACATACTGCTGCGAACAAATTTTTTCCGACTTAAAATTTATTTGTTCCAAGCAGAGAAATAAATTAAGTTCTTCAAATTTAAAACATATTTTGTTAATAAGAAATTGTTACAAAATCTTAAATTTGAAAAAATTAATTTATAATGCCTAAATAAACTTAGTTTTTTAAGTTTCAATTGTAAATTAAACTCGACCAGTCAAATATGTGTGAAAAAAATTGCCTAATTCCGTAAAAACTGAGGCATATTTTGTATTTAATTTTATTTACTTTTTTTAAGCTTTATTTCCATTTTGCTTTTAAAAGTAAAATTCATTACATTTGTAATGCTTAGTTTTGTGTTTGCTGGGAAATATTATCTTATCCAATACAGACGCATTTCATTTATTGAGAGTTTTGGTTAATGCTATAAACACATAGACCACAGCAGACTGCAGAGCTACACGACTGCAAATGCCGTTGACTGCAATCGTCGCCGTGTGGTCAGCTACTTATTATTTTGGAAACGACAGCAGCATAGTAAACAGCTGATCACGATTCAATTTAAAAATATCAACAGCTGTTTTTTATACAAATCATGGATGTTAAAGTTGGTACAATTGTACTTTTTTGGTACATTTTGACCTTCTAAAGTACCGTGGTACTACCGCGACTCATTTGGTACAATTTAAAAATTTTTAATTTTTCCCCTTTTTGAATTTTTAGTATAGCAAACAAATTGTTATTGTGTCCTTTTTCGTTTTATGTAATGAGCTCTTAAAATATATGCGACTATATCCGCCAGATTTTACGATTTATCATCATTTTAAGGATTTTGAAGAATAAAGTTGGCAATTTTTTTTTTTTTAATATCGATTAAAAATTTACGATTTTTTACAAAATTTATCTGGCAGCTCTTACATATATTGACACTTGTTGCAGCCAACTTCACTTTTATTTTGAATTTATTAAAATTCTGAAGAAGTGAAAATTGATATATAGATATGGCATCACTTATAACATATGAGAAAACAGTGGACATTAGAGTGAGGTGAGTTTCTAAAAATAGAACTGTTGTGTTGTTGGAGTTGTACTTCTGAGATTATGTATGCAAGAACAAAAACACCGTGTATTGAATAAAACTAGTTTTAATCACAACAAAACTCGACCTAACTATAGCTCAGAGGGCTAAAGCGCTCTGTCTAACGTGTAGTGCGAGTGCATGTGGCATTAGAAATCAGTTTATCTATACCACGGTCAGTGATTGCACAGAAAAATTTCATATAGACGCAATCGAACAAATAAAAACATAACAAATATTACATTATTCAAAAATTCAAAAAAAAAACAGGGTCACTGACTAACGTTCAATACCAGAAACTGCGCAGTCTGATTCAGAAAAAATTGAATATTTGCAATGTAGTTATGATTTTTAGAAAATACACTCATTCTTCTCTACCACGCCTTTCACAATTAAATTAAATAAAATTGCATATTAATTATAGTATTAACTGCAATTGTCTGAAAAAGACGTTAAAATTCAAACTCAAACGAAAATTAAATTATTGTTAAAGAAATGAAAGAAAATTCCAAACAATCTTATATATGTTTAATTTAGAACGAGCTCTCAACCTCCGTATATTTACAAAAATAAAGCAAATCAAACATATTAGCTAGGTTAATACTAGTATTTCGATCTGGTTAAAGATCTCATCAGAACCCAATGTTTTAGAAAAGTTATAGCCTCCATAATAGGCAGAACTTTAACAAAAAACCGATTAATCATTAATTTTGCTCCATTCTTGTCTTCTTAGTAAAAATATTACTTGAGCCAGAGCAAAAACTAAATTTTTTTTAACTGAAGTCGTTAAAAAATTAAAACGTTTGTAGTTTTTGGTCGGTAGTAGCTAATTTTCAAAATGAACTGAATGTCAATATGTTTCCAGACATTTCTAGTCGTTGCTGGAATTTTATCCATTCCACACTGGTCTGCAAATGTGGAAAGAGTTTTTTTCTTTTCAAAATATAATAAAAACTAAGGAAAGAAACAGACTACATTAGCCAACATTATCAAGTCTCATACAGACTAAGGATTGGTTAAGAGCGACAAATTTATGCTGCTATGATGTAGAAATTCCAAATAGTTTATTAACTAAACAAATAATTCCATGATTTGGTCTCATATATTCATAAGACTTTTTTATGCCTTATTTTATTCATACATATAATGTATGTTATTGGAAGGTTTTGTTTTGTTTTTTTTCTGTACAAGAGAATTTATATGTATTTTTTTTTTGTTGTTTTAATAAATTTAAAAAAAATGGTACCGTCAACGTCCGAAAAGTACAATTTTTTTTGGATGTTGGTACAAAATTGAAAACTCCATTTAACATCCCTGATACAAAAGCATTTTTGTTTCAGTAGTGCCAATTACATCTTTTTTTTTCTTTATTAAAATAGAACAACATGCTTGGTTGTAGACACGTATATAAAGTTCACTTAAAAATACAATTACTTATTTATAATACATTATTATAACGTGAAAATAAATTTATATAACCCCTCTTGAATATTAATGCAATTATACCATTTGATGTTGCGACGTTTTTTGTGTTTAACAAAATAAAATATTTTTAAGCACTAATTTGTTACATATTTTGTTTTATTGTCAACACTATTTTTGTTTTGCAGCCAACAAAAATAGAAATTAACCTAAGTTGACTACAGCGGCAAAAGTAGTCGGGTTGTGTTGGTGCCAAAATAATCGTTTTCATATAAACGTGTGTATTTTATTTTTGACAGGCTGTAGTCGTGTAGCTGCAGTCGTCTATGTGTTTATAGCATAACTCTGTTCTAATAAAAAAAAAAAAATTATTGTTGTTTTTTTTGTTTTGTAATACAGGGTGGCTGATAGATGCCACTACAAAAAAAAAGTAATAACTTTTTTTTTGTTTCGTCTTTCAATTTAAGGCAGAGATGCCCAAGGTAGTAGTATTGGTGAGAGTGACGAAATAATACTGGAAGAAAACAATTTGCTATTCATTTTATTTAGTCGTCAACGAGATTGCGACGAAAGCACATGTGTGGCGGGTGTGACATATTTCGAAATAAAAAGATTCTTCGAAGTGTTTATAAATTTTCCCTCAATTAATCATTGTTCAATTTGCAATTAAAAAGTAATGAAATCTTCTATGTTGATACTCTTATTGCAGTTACGCGATTTCAAATACTTCAGTTCTAAGCTCAAACAATCTATTAATACTGTTACCTCGGCTTAACCAACGTACCTCAGTAAACATTAATAGATCTTGGTGAGAAGCATTTGAATTTTTTAGAAATGTCACAAATTTTCTATGAGTCAGTGAGTTATGGCCGCCCCTTTTGCTATTAATTATCCGCTCAGTAGCCTTCGTGACCGGATGCTCGGATATAAATTTAGAAGCAAGAGCAGCCTGGTGTATTATACAATGCAAGGTATAAACCTCAATTTCATTTTTTTTCATCTGGCCTACAAATCCATTACGTTTGCCTGTCATAGGGTTCGCACCATCCGTACAAACTCCGGCTAATTTGTTAGAATCAACAACGGAAAGAAGTTTTCGTTGACTACATCGAACAATAATTTGCCGGTTACATTGCCATAAAATGTTTCAACAGAATATATTGACTCGAAAACATTGTAATCTGAATCAACGCATCGAATGCAGATTAGAAGTTGACAAAGGTCATTAATATCGGTGCCCTCATCAATACAGAATGAAAAAAATTCGCAATTTTTTAATCTTTCTCTTAATGTCGATTCCACAATAGCACCCAAATAAAGAGAACGTCGGGTTTTACTATTGCGGGACAAAGATAATTTTTCAATAAAATTAGTTTTATAATGAAGTTTTTCAAAAAATTTACTCAATATATTTTTGACAAATGGCCCATCTGAAAATGGCCTTCCCCTTTTTACAATTTCTAAACTTATTAAGTTAGATAAACCCATTTTTAAATTCTCCTCCACCATATCTTCATCATTATTTTAGATTGATTTACCCATTCCTTCAACTTTTCAATAAAAATTTTATTATAAATTTGAAATTTTTTTTCTTTTTCTTCCCCTTGCAAATAATTCATGTCTTTGTGAACATCTTCAAAAGGTTTTTTTAAATTATATTTCTTAGTTGTTTTAAATGTCTTATGACAAATAAGACATTGCATGTCATCAAAAGCATTTTGTAACATAAAATAGTTTTTGGCTGACATCATTAATATATCGCAATAATTTCAATTTATGTGTTCACTGACAGCAGTCTCGATGACGATTAAAAATTAATTTAATTTTAATTTTAAAATGTAAAATAACTGTCTTATTATAAGACACAGACGTTCTGCAAGTGTAGTTTGTCTCTCCCACTCAACATGCTGATTTCCTATTGGTTGATTGACGATCAAACAAAAGAGCGTAAGTATACGTGTGAATTAAGTTTGCTGATATCAGCCACTACTAGGCATCTCTGATTTAAGGAAAATGAACGAAAGGGGTAATGAAACTATTATTTTTGATTAGCGCGACTACAATGCTTTGGAGGCTGGCGTTTCCGCATAAAAAAACTTAACGGACACATTAGGCGGCACTCCTTCGAGCAGATTGGGCTCGTAAATTACGCAATACAAGTTAATTCTATAGTTTCGACATGGAATATTTTTGCTCATATATGTATCACCAGACAGTCAATACGGACAGTTCTGCTTAAGGATTTTCATTTCTCTACTTTAAAAAAAATCAAATAACAAGTAATTGAACGCAGTAGACTTGCCCCTTGCCTTGGAATTTTCTCTGTAATTTGCACGGAATTTCGCTTGCATTTGATGTCATCAGGCGTGTTAGTCATTTTAATTAAATTGTTTCTTAAAAGCCATTAAAAAATACTTAATAAAAATGTATGGCTTTTCAAATGTAAAAACAAAGAAATATTTGTATGTTTTGAAAAAAAAGTTATTTGAATTTCTTATTGTAGCAATATCCATCAGCCACGCTGTATGTATGTATGCATGAAGGTTTTTATAACTGGTATGTATGTATGCATTAGAAGCAATCACATGTAGTGTTGCCAGGTTTGACGATTTATAGTCATTTTGACGATATTAAATACCCAAAATAGCTAAATGACTATTGGACGATTTTTGCTTCCAAAAAATTTACGAATTTTTGACAAAAGTTTAATATGTCAGCAAAACATATTAATTTGTCACCGGATCTATTTTTTGATTTATATAATTTGAAAAAATACCAGTTTCTTTAATTTTTTGTGTCTCGAAAACACTCTAAACACACAAAATATTTTCTTTTTTAATTTTTTGACAAACTTAATATTGGTAGCGATTCCTATTCTCACTTTCACCATTCACCTCAATTTTCGAATCTCATTATTTCCCGAGTGTTAATTATTAGTACTATTTTGATTTCAGGTTTTTAAATATTTGTTTATTGTAAAGACGATTGGACAATAAAAAATTTATAAATTTGTATTATTTGAGAGAAAATAAGGTTCGAAAACTGAGGTGAATGGTGAAAGTGAGAATAGGAATCACTACCATTACCACACTTTCCGTTTGACTTATGTGATGTATAGTATAAACACATGTGTTGTAATGTAAACGGGTATTTAATAATTATTTCATTATGTATGTCTCAGCAAGCGCATTTTTTTAAACCTTTTTTTTTAATTCGCGTATGCTTTTTAAACCCCAAATTCAGTAAAACTAATTCACTAAAACACTAATTTCCCTCTGAAATTCAATAACAATAAAAATTGCAAAATGGATCTTTGTTATAAAGAATTCATTTTATTTAAATTGTTTGTCTCGTCAACAAGCCTCCATACAAATGATGTCTGATATAACGAACTTCTTATATCCACATATTTCATAAATACTTCAATTTGCATTTCCCTTTAATTCTGTCCAATTCGACTGAATATATGTAACTGAAACGATTTCCACTTAATCTATGTTAATGTAGTATTTACAAAACAGTTCAAAAGTTTCTACGTAATCACCTTCTTGGATCCCTAAATGTTTTTTTTAAAGTCCATGTGAAAAAAGCATAACTTTGCTTAAAATGTTATATTAACATTATATGTAAATATTTCATGTATGGATAATATTATTTTCTACAAATATTGATTACTTTGAGACATCGATTTGTGCTTTTCCCCTATTTCAAGTGTTATAAGCAAACTGCATTTAATTATTGCAATAAGCTGAGTTTATTTTTGTCTACATAACCCTCGTTAATCGAGTGTTAGATTTTTTTCTACTAAAATCGTTTCATTTACAAAACAAAAGTTTTTTTCCTAAGAATATTTTTGTCTATTATTTTTTTTTTTTATAAACTTCCCTTCACAATTTAAAAGGTGGAGCCAGTTATTCTTCAAATTTGGTCCTTTCTCAATTACAATTATGTAGATATTAAATTAAATTACTAATTCACGATATATTTATTATTTTTAAAACAATTTTTTTCTTATTACTGTCCCTTAAAACCTATCCCTTTATAGCTTAATAGATGTCGCTATTGACAATTTTCCCAATTGGACGTTTCCATCAATTGCAATTGGATTCTTAAAAGAATATTAATTGGATTTTAACTCCCAGTTCAAATATATATTTTATATCATAGAAATTAAACATAGCGATTTCAGCGCCTGAATATCAACGATTTTTTTATAGCAAAGACACAAACCATATGTATTGAATTGTGTAAATCTTTATCTGCATTTATAAACAGTGCAGTTCGCTTTTAACGATAATTGATACAACATTTTTTTCTTCACCCCAAATACATTAATTAATCATATTTTACTTTACTTATAAAAACAACATTGTTATTGTCATTTTTACAAAGAATATAGATATATATATATATATTGTTTGCACTTTCACTGGTTAATTCAAACAATGAGATGGAGGGTATCCAAAAATTCGGCACATCGGACTTTAATGCTTCCACTTGTTTTTATTTTAATACGTGTTAGTAAGTCTGTTGCAAAAGAATTATTAATTTTGTCTAAACTATTTATTAAAAACTTGATTACTCCCTCTAATTCTATTATGGATGTGCTATCTTTGCCTAGCTCTTTTATAGCAACATCAAGTGGTTGTAAAGTTTTATAAAGGTTTGATAAAACAGTTACTTCAAAGTCCGTAAATGGTGTTAAACCGAAATCAATTAGTGCATGATTAACACATTTATGAATTCTGATGAAGTTTTCCAGCATCTTTGATAATGATGACCATCTGTGTTTCACGTCATGAATAAGGCGAACTTCATTTTCTTCTTGTTGGCAAACATATGTCTGCAGTTTTTGTTGTTTTTCGGTGGATTTGTTAAAAAGTTTGACGTATTTCCGTAGTTTACTTATAACATTTTGTATATTCATTTTTCATTGAAATCCATTATCAACGTCATATTTATTACTAAGTTCATCATCATCATCGCTTTCGTCATCCTCGCTCTCTACAAAGGATTCACATTTTTTTTTTTGGATAATGTGTCAACTACTGATAAATGAATTGCATGGTTTATGCATAACTGCGATTCAGCCAGCAAATTATGTCCGTATTTCTTCATTACAGCTGCGCCATTATGGGTAGAACCAACAATATCTTTATCGTTGTTAATTCCAAACTCATTTAATTTTTTTTAATTGAAGAATGAATATTTTCAGCTGTTCCTTTTGTTTTAATTTCTTCTAGACCCAAATTAATTATTTTAAATAAGGTGGATTTTGGATCGTACATTCGAAGAGAAACATTAACGTATTTTAAATAAGAAACATCCGTCCATTCATCTGCAACTATTGAAAATCTTCCATTTTCTTCTTTATTTTTTTTTTTCAATTCCGCTATAACTTCTTCTTCCTTTTTTGATACGTAAAAGTTTTCAACATAACTGCATATTGTTGTATTACTTAAAGGCATCGCAAGACCCTTAATTCTTAAATAATCCGATACTACTTTGGATTTTCGAAAGGAGTTTGCAGACATACCATCTTCAGCCAAACTTCTGCATACAATTTCTTCTATAGAACTGCCGTAGTCTCTCTTAACCCTTAAACCACTGGGATATTTTAAGTTTTCCTGTAATTGGATTTAAGTGATGACCGTCTGTAGACGGTCTTAGTGGTTTAAGGGTTAATTTATTTTGCCATTGGACCAAGTTCGGCATTTTTTGATGTCGTCGGATTCTCTTCCACTACATCGTTTTCTATGGTAATATTGTGGGTCTTACGCAAACGGTAAAGATGTGAGGATGTTGTAGATCCAACAATTTTGTATACTTTAGCACACTTGGTGCATGTGACTTTATTTTTTTCATTTTTGTTCTTGGTGAAATACTTCCAGACCGAGCTCATTCTGAAAGATAATTATAAAGGGTCCGCCATCTAACGTTTTTTTTCAACTAGTGCTTATTTCGTGAATGTTAACACTTATCTCATGTCTGATTTGACAGATAATTAGTTTTATCCTTCCGCTGAACGAATATGGTTGTGTATACGCTTGAACAACGCTGGGAAATATTGAGACATTACTTTGAAAATCATGGTAATGTTGCAGAATGTGTGCGAAAATTGCGTACGGATTTTGGAAGCCGCAGAGCTGATGTCGTTTGGCCACCTCGGAGCTGCGATTTGACACCGTTGGACTATTATTTGTGGGGTGCCATCAAAGATAAGTGTTACGCCAACAAGCCAGAGACAATTGACGCTTTAAAGGACAATATTCGTGAAGCCATTGGTGAAATACAGCTGCACACAATCGACAATGTGCTTAAAAATTGGACCGATCGTGTACGCTACTGCATGGCCAGCCGAGGCAGCCATTTGAATGAAATTATTTTCCATTATTAACCGGAAGGATTGTAAAATAAAAAAATTAATTTGAGAAAATATTCAGTAGTTTTTTTTAAAGCATTTCCAAAAAAAAAAAAGTTATTTGGCGGACCCTTTATAACTTAAATAAATTACAATACAATAACAACATTTAATACTTACATTGATATTATTTATATAAATCAATTGATTATTTTTTTAGCTTTTTATTTCTTATACCCGAGAGTGAAAAATCCCCTTTCTTGAAATTTTTTAACGTTTAATTTAAAAACAAAACAGCTGATACAATTGTTTGTCAAAGATTAGTTTAATTAGAACTTAAATACATTCTTGAACTACTCAAAATAGCGTTTGCTTATTAAACATTAAGATTAATTACATTCCCACATTTTGTATAAAATCTTTAAAAAATTTATGAGAATAAACCAAATTAAAAGCTCTTATTTAATTTATTTTGTAATAAAAAAAAAATGTTCAATTAATTGACGTTAATTAATCGATTTATTCGTTATTCGAAAATCGTCATTTTTAAATTTTTCGAGCAAGAGTTTGTTTTTGGTTGATCGATTAATCGAATTATTCTTAATCGACTGACAACTCTAGTTGTAATATAGCAACATTTTGCATAGTTTAAACTTCATAAATATTTCAATGCCATCACTTTATCTGTAAATATCTTCATATTTTTGCTTAAAAGTCAAATCATATATCTTTTCCCAAATGTTTTAAAATTTTAGTTATTTTTTTCCATAGTTTTGATTTTATTTTATCCATTATCATTTTTTATAAAAAATTCCCAAAATTGGTAAATATTCGAAAAAGTTTTATTAAAAAGAGGTATTTTTTTAAAGTATTCCTTTTATTCGATTAATCGTCAAAATTTATTCGAATTACTCGTTATTCGAAAATCATGTTTTTTAAATTGTTCGTTCGAAAAAAATTGCGTTTCATAAAAAATTTGCGTTTCGAAAATTGTTTATATGTATAATGTCTGTATTTTTTATAATATATGTATACTTTTGCTTATGGAAAAGTAAATTCGAAATGTTTTTTTGGAATTCATCAAAAAAAAAACTTTTTTTTAATTTGTACTGATTTCAAGTCAGAAAAAAAATGATCGCCCTAACCATAGCTTTCTACCTTTGACCTTAATGAGGGGAGTCTTAATATGGGTTCTCTCCGATCTTAGTGAAATTTGGATATGTGATAAAGGAAAAAATAATAAATAGCGGTCCAATCTCAAGTTTAAGGTTTAAAAGATAGGGTCAAAGTAGATACTTTTTTGAAACTCGATGTACTCGAGAGAAAAAAAATGTTGATACTAACATTGCCTGTGTAGTGTGTCAGTGTTGCCGTTTATTTCAAATTTTTTAATTATGGTTTAAAAAGCTCTTTGAAAAAAGTTGCATAAAAGCCGAACAATAAAGAATGTCGGAAAAGCTCAGACACCCCCTCGATGAAATTTAATAGGCATTGATATGCATATTTTTAGCTTAACCCAACTAAAATTCATTAACAAAACGCCAGTTTTAAAAGCACTTAAAACACATTTTTTTGAATAACAAATATATGTACTTGAAAGTTGTCTGACATGTTTCGTATGCCAGTTAATGCGTCTCCAAAAGCTTTTTCATTTGGTACCCCTTTTACCAAAAAAATAAAAACTGGGTTAATTTTTGACAACACTCTTTATGATTAGGTCGATTATAAAAAATACGTGTGCCTTGTTTTTTATATATTTATAACATATCCAAATTTCATTAAGATCGGAGAGAAACCATCGACAGACTCCTCTTGTAAGTGGACTTTTCTTTGCATAATTGCTGATTAATAGGTTTTTTGTTAAAGCTCTGCCTGTTATGGAAGCTGTAGCTTTTCTAAAACTTTGGGTTCTGATGAAATCTTTAGCCAGATCGAAATACTAGTATCAACCTTGCTAATATGTTTGATTTTCTTTATTTTTGTAAATATATGGAGGTTGAAAAAGCTCGTTATAAATTTAAATTTAATTATAACTACAATTTAAAATTTAGCTAAATACAAACACTCAGAAAAAGGATTGGTTGGAATTCGGTCAAAATCATTAAAATGTATTTGATAGTACGTTATTTTATTTGGAACTACTAATAATCGATTAATGAACCAAAAATACTGTACTGGAAATTAAAAAGAGGGAAAAGGAACAAAAAAACAAATCTATTATCCAATTATTGGTATTTGAAATCAATTTCACAAATAAATTTTTTTAGTAACCAACAATTTATTTAGTGATAATACATCTATCGAATTTTTAAAAAATTTGTCGATAATCAAAAGTGGTTACTGCAAATACGGGTTTCCCAATCAAATATGCCACTAAATTAGTATTTCAGTAGTACCAACCGAATTGTGGTTTGCATTGATTGTAGACTCAACTAATGCTATAAACACATAGACCACAGCAGACTGCAGAGCTACACGACTGCAAATGCCGTTGACTGCAATCGTCGCCGTGTGGTCAGCTACTTATTATTTTGGAAACGACAGCAGCATAGTAAACAGCTGATCACGATTCAATTTAAAAATATCAATAGCTGTTTTTTATACAAATCAGGGATGTTAAAGTTGGTACAATTGTACTTTTTTTGGTACATTTTGACCTTCTAAAGTACCGTGGTACTACCGCGACTCATTTGGTACAATTTAAAAATTTTTAATTTTTCCCCTTTTTGAATTTTTAGTATAGCAAACAAATTGTTATTGTGTCCTTTTTCATTGCATTTATTCGTTTTATGTAATGAGCTCTTAAAATATATGCGACTATATCCGCCAGATTTTACGATTTATCATCATTTTAAGGATTTTGAAGAATAAAGTTGGCAATTTTTTTTAATATCGATTAAAAATTTACGATTTTTTACAAAATTTATCTGGCAGCTCTTACATATATTGACACTTGTTGCAGCCAACTTCACTTTTATTTTGAATTTATTAAAATTCTGAAGAAGTGAAAATTGATATATAGATATGGCATCACTTATAACATATGGGAAAACAATGGACATTAGAGTGAGGTGAGTTTCTAAAAATAGAACTGTTGTGTTGTTGGAGTTGTACTTCTGAGATTATGTATGCAAGAACAAAACACCGTGTATTGAATAAAACTAGTTTTAATCACAACAAAACTCGACCTAACTATAGCTCAGAGGACTAAAGCGCTCTGTCTAACGTGTAGTGCGAGTGCATGTGGCATTAGAAATCAGTTTATCTATACCACGGTCAGTGATTGCACAGAAAAATTTCATATAGACGCAATCGAACAAATAAAAACATAACAAATATTACATTATTCAAAAATTCAAAAAAAAAAACAGGGTCACTGACGAACGTTCAATACCAGAAACTGCGCAGTCTGATTCAGAAAAAATTGAATATTTGCAATGTAGTTATGATTTTTAGAAAATACACTCATTCTTCTCTACCACGCCTTTCACAATTAAATTAAATAAAATTGCATATTAATTATAGTATTAACTGCAATTGTCTGAAAAAGACGCTAAAATTCAAACTCAAACGAAAATTAAATTATTGTTAAAGAAATGAAAGAAAATTCCAAACAATCTTATATATGTTTAATTTAGAACGAGCTCTCAACCCCCGTATATTTACAAAAATAAAGCAAATCAAACATATTAGCTAGGTTAATACTAGTATTTCGATCTGGTTAAAGATCTCATCAGAACCCAATGTTTTAGAAAAGTTATAGCCTCCATAATAGGCAGAACTTTAACAAAAAACCGATTAATCATTAATTTTGCTCCATTCTTGTCTTCTTAGTAAAAATATTACTTGAGCCAGAGTAAAAACTAAAATTTTTTTAACTGAAGTCGTTAAAAAATTAAAACGTTTGTAGTTTTTGGTCGGTAGTAGCTAATTTTCAAAATGAACTGAATGTTAATATGTTTTCAGACATTTCTAGTCGTTGCTGGAATTTTATCCATTCCACACTGGTCTGCAAATGTGGAAAGAGTTTTTTTCTTTTCAAAATATAATATAAACTAAGGAAAGAAACAGACTACATTAGCCAACATTATCAAGTCTCATACAGACTAAGGATTGGTTAAGAGCGACAAAATTTATGCTGCTATGATGTAGAAATTCCAAATAGTTTATTAACTAAACAAATAATTCCATGATTTGGTCTCATATATTCATAAGACTTTTTTATGCCTTATTTTATTCATACATATAATGTATGTTATTGGAAGGTTTTGTTTTTTTTTTCTGTACAAGAGAATTTTTATGTATTTTTTTTTTTTGTTGTTTTAATAAATTTAAAAAAAATGGTACCGTCAACGTCCAAAAAGTACAATTTTTTTTGGATGTTGGTACAAAATTGAAAACTCCATTTAACATCCCTGATACAAATGCATTTTTGTTTCAGTAGTGCCAATTACATCTTTTTTTCTTTATTAAAATAGAACAACATGCTTGGTTGTAGACACGTATATAAAGTTCACTTAAAAATACAATCACTTATTTATAATACATTATTATAACGTGAAAATAAATTTATATAACCCCTCTTGAATATTAATGCAATTATACCATTTGATGTTGCGACGTTTTTTGTGTTTAACAAAATAAAATATTTTTAAGCACTAATTTGTTACATATTTTGTTTTATTGTCAACACTATTTTTGTTTTGCAGCCAACAAAAATAGAAATTAACCTAAGTTGACTACAGCGGCAAAAGTAGTCGGGTAGCCGTGTAGTTGTGTTGGTGCCAAAATAATCGTTTTCATATAAACGTGTGTATTTTATTTCTGACAGGCTGTAGTCGTGTAGCTGCAGTCGTCTATGTGTTTATAGCATAATGATTGGTATCGGCAAACGAATTTCAGACTATGTTTGTTTTCCTAACAAAATATTTAAATTCAAATTTGGCACTCAACATTTATAATTGTTTCTGAGTGTAGTGGGTAGCGAGTTTGCCTTGTACTCGGAACTAACGAGTTTAAATCTCTGAAAAGACAAACATCTTTTTTGTAATTAAAACAAAACATTTAAATGTTTTAATAGCATATTGGGCAAAGAAAAGTTAAAGTAATTGTGGTGCAATCAGTAGGACAGAGGACTAGTGATCTAAAGACCACGGTTCAATACCAGAAAAATCAAAAAAGTTTTTTACTTTCAATAAAATTTTGTGAAACGTAATAATATTTATGTGGAATGTAATATTGGGTTGGGCAACTGAATATTAGCTTCTACGACTGAAAATATAATTTAACATTACGAAAGTTGTAACCGCCAGAATTCGTTTGGCGACAAATTCGGTGGCCACAACTGAGACTGTTTTCTGTGTGAACGAATATTCATCGCTTTTTTTAAATTTTTAAATTGAATTATAATAAAGAGAAAGCCTTTTCAAGAGTAAGTTTTAAAATAATCCACATAAAAGTAAATTTAAAAAGGAATTGGCGCCCTTATGTATACATTTTCCCCAACATAAATAAATTTCAAATAAAACTTAAAATAAAAATTGTAATGATAAATATATTAAATATAATTTAAATTAGAATTTAGTCAATTTATATGGAGCTAAATAAATATTTACATATAACAAAAACCCTTAAATGTTTAACAATAATTAGTAGTATTTATTAAATCTAATGAAATGAAAATACCGCATAACTTAACCCTTCGTCAGGCACATATTTTGAGCCCTTAGTTCTGGCACATGGTGTCTGGCCAGACCCCTATACATTTACATGCATTTGTATGGAAATAAGGGCTGTTTGCCGTTAAATTTTTTACTAAGATAGGAAAATATTTGTTATATTTTCTTTTTACTATGTTATTAGCTACCTGAGGAAGAAAAAATAGACCTGAAAAAATCTTTGGAATGAAAAGGACAACAATTTTTTTGTTCTATATATATTTCTCTTTATTATGGGTAAAGTAATAAATGTTTATGACAAAATAGAAAATTATTATGAAGAATACATTGATTTTTTTATTCAGAATTTTGCGGAAGGCAACAAAAACATAAATAATCTACTTTTGAATGTTGCTGACAAACAGGATTGTTGCATTTGCAGCAAAAAAAGCGTGTCTTACGGCGTATTTTGTCACCTTGCTGCAGGCAAATTCTGCAATCTTTTTTGGCAGCTAATGTGTCTGGACCACTGCGTGAAGCCACATTAAGGTTTGCTATATTGAGAGGTCTCCCAAAGAACGCTTCAAGTGCTATACGAGTTGTTGGTTGAGCCACAATGTGCGGATTATTGATGCGATTTTCAACGTTGGCCAGTACCAATTGCTTTGCAAGTTTATATAAAAATATGCGTCTTCTTTCTTTTCTTGTATTTTCATCATTTAGCTTACATATAATGTAACTTGCCAATGCCATCACATCAATCATGTTGCAGAAAAACGCGTATGTCCAGCGTCTGGTTGACCGTTTTGTTGTGTAATGAGTTAGCATTTGATCCATCGTATCGATTCCGGCTTTAGTTGAATTATAAAATAAAATTGCTTCCGGTTTCATGGCTACGCCTTCAACATGTTTCGTGTAATGCATGGTTGAAATTAAATTGACTGCCTTATTTTTTTTGGGCACGTAGCTGCAAAGTGCAACAAGATTTTCATGAAAACCAAACACACTTGAAAGAATTGGTCGTCTGGTGCTCTTCATAACTTCCTTAGGAAGACATCTTTTGTTTGCTCGAATGGTGCCAACAAATGCCAGTCCCATAGCAGCAAGTCGTTTAGCGCCGTTCAATGAGGTGAAAAAATTATCAGAAATAATTGTTCTGCCGCTGTTTGCGTTACAATTTGCGAAATACATTGGAACGTTTTCACCTTGATTTATCTCCCGATTGTCTCCTTCCTTTCCAGTGTATAGTTTTCCTTTCAATGGAAATTTAGTCTTAGCATCGCACGCCCACCAAACTTTGATCCCATGCCTTGCAGGTTTTGATGGGATATATTGGGTGAACTTTGTGCGCCCACGATACGGAAACAACTGCTCACCGATGGTGATATTTTCATAAGGTTCATAATAATTTTGCAGATTTTCATTGAGAAAATTCCAAAGGTCCCGGATAGGAGCTGCTTTATCTGTTTGCTGTCGGAATGCCCGCGTACGACTATTATCGAAACGAATATATCTGGACAGAGTAATGAATCGTTTGTGCGACATAGCCGCACGGAATATGGGCCGCGAATCAGAACGCCACAATATACTGGAGTCTTGCATATTATTATGGCTGAGACCAGAAGCCAACAAAATCCCAATGAATGCATCTAGCTCAGAGCTTGTCAAATCAATCCACTTTCTTTGGGTAGACTCTGGATGTTCTTCATTCCATTTTCTAATTGATTCTCGCCCATGCCGATTTGTTTCACTAATGATGACTATACTCTCTTTGCTTTGCCTATGCGTTCATACAAAATGCATAGGGGTCTGGCCAGACACCATGTACCAAAAGTAAGGTGAAGATTTTTTATTTGGCTTTTTTGTCCTTTCAATTATTAATTTATACATCGAAAGCCAACAATATTTTGGGAGATTACCTGAAATTACAGCCATGTACCTAAAATAGAAGTATGCTAAATTGAAGCATGAAAATGAAATATGTCTGGCCAGAACCATGTGCCACTTCGAGGGTTAAGAGGCTCAAATAAAGTTTAAATTCACATACGCTAAATTTACATATTTACTGCTACATTAGGGTATCCCGAATAAAAACAAAATTGGAATACCACTCAATTGATGTGTATTTAATAGCTAAATATGGGAAAAATAAGTAAAAAATGTTTGAAGTGGATTTTCAGTTGCTTACTAGCGATTGAAGTTACCGGTTGTAGTGCATTTTGACCAAAAAAAAGTTACGATTTTTTTTCGAAATAGAATCCAAAAGTTTCGTAATTTTTGGATTATTACTGGAAAAATATTTTTTAAATTTTCTGGAGAGCAATTTTGGTTCACAAAACGTTTTTTTTTTTTTTGTTGTTTTGAGCAAGTACAATTGTTTTATGTACAATTTTAAAAAAATATAGAGTATAGAAAATTAATTTATAGAAATTTTACAAATATTTTACCAGTAATAAGCCAACAATTACAAAACTTATAATCCCTATTTCGAAAAAAGAATTTAAATCTTTTTCTGGTCAAAATGCACTAAAAATAGTACTTCAATCGCTGGTAGAGAACTGAAGATCCACTTTAAATATTTTTAACTTATTTTTCGAAATAGTGCCATATTCGTTACACCCCATTCTACATATATAAAGTAAGAATACGGTAAGTATAAGAGAAATTATTAAACTTTCACCAACGGTAAGTTAAGACATTTTTTTGATGGATTTGAACAAATTTATTTAATTTTTATTGATTTTTTTGTTATTTGCCGGTCGAAAGTTTGAACTTTTTCTGTATCCCAGCAAAACAACACATTACCAAATAATGGGTAAAGTAATGTATCGCCATAGGGCTTCACGCATTACAATACACCGTACTTCACTGATGGATTTTACAGGCGATAAGGCTAAAAGTAATGGGTGGACTCATTACCTAGTAGGGGGTAACGTAACTGGTTACTTATGTGATTACCGGGCTCAGAAAAGTAATGTGTATATAAATAGATTTTCATAAAAAAATGTTAAAAAAAATATTACTAATAGTTTTTTTACATTAAATAAATAACGTGGCCGAGCTAAGATTCGAACCTGGGGTCTCTGGTTGTTAGGTGAGAACTCTACCAACTGAGCTATCGTTACATATAATAATGAGTTACTTAAAATGAAAATGAATTGGTGTGCTTCGAGTTTTCGCTTGTTATGTTAAAAATATATAAATTGCTCCCATGATTACAAAAAATCCTAAAGCAATGCGTCTATAAATAGATTCTCAAAAAGATATATCAATTAGTACTTTACATTTATTATGCATTATGTAATTGATGATTGATGATGATTATGTAATTATGATTTTATGTTTTGAAATAATGTAAAAGGTAATGATGTACCATTATAAGGTTCATGAGTGTTCAATTATTGGTAACTCATTACTTTATGTTTCAAAATAATATTGAATGTAAGGAGTATACATTACAATGTAATGCATTATGTAACCAAATATTGGTAACGCATTATACATTCAAAACAATGGTGAGTGTAAGTAGTAGTCATTACAAAGTAATGCATTATGTTAAACATTATCGGTAATTCATTACTTTTTGTTGGAAAATAATGATGCATTCCAATGTAATGCATTACTTTATCGCACCCATTACCAGCGTTTTCCTGGATATGCCTGAAAATGTTTCCTGGATATGCGCAAAAATTCGAGGCAAAATAAAGTTAGTTATTACATTTTATTGCAAATTATATTGAAAAGAAAAATCGTCATTCCAAAAAATGTCGATACGATGTTAGTCGTTTTTGGAATGGAAGTGTTTGATTTTATTGAAAAGTAGCAAGCACATAGTTATAGTATGGCCTTCTCTATAAATTTTCGACAAATATTGTGAAGGCAAAAGTCACCAAGCTTCGTTTTTGCCTACACAACTAAATATATTGCCCGTTTATAATATATTTGAATTTAAATAATGGTAACGGAAAATATATTCCAACTAATCGAGTCAGCCTGTTTAACGACAGAACAGTCTGATAGTCTGGCAAACACACACAGCTGGTGCATACAGCTGACGAGAAACATCAAATAAACACTAATGTCAGATTAACAAAGATAATCAACAGGTTCATGTGCGTGCCATTAGCCTAGCGAATTTATCCTAGGTTCACAAAAGACGTGCGTGCCATTAGCTTAGCGAATTTATCCTAGGTTCACAAAAACCAGGTGGCAACGCTGGACAAAGCTAATTTTATGACAGCTGCCATTTTTATACGTCTTATCATTCCCAAGTGAATGGAATTATTAATAACAATTAATAACAAGAAGAATGTAATGTACTTAAAATATATTTATTCAAAAACACACATATTCAGGAGCTAATTCTGGCTCCGGGGGACCGCGTACCAAAAATGTCTTTATGTCCAACGAATGTTTAGGACACAATGAATTCAAAAAACTTTATTGCAAGTTCTGAACAAGTACTACTTTTTGAATAAAACTGCAATTTAAAATTTTTTTTATTTGGAAACCCAAATACTCTGGAGCAGATTCTGGCTCCGGGAGGCCGCGTACCAAAAATGTCTATGTCCAATGTATGTTTAGGACACAATGAATCCAAAAAACTTTATTGCAAGTTTTGAACAAGGACTACTTTTTAAATAAAACTGACATTTAAAAAAAATAATTTATTTAGAAACCCAAATATTACGGAGCAGATTCTGGCTCCGGTGGTCCGCGTACCAAAAATGTCTTTATGTCCAATGAATGTTTAGGACACAATGAATTCAAAAAACTTTATATGGTATTTAAGGGAGTTCCGTTTAGGTTCCAGCTTCGTTCTCTTTAGGCGATATCGTGTATTTAAGGGAGTTCAGGTTCCCGCTTCGTTCTCTTTAGGCGATATCGTGTATTTAAGGGAGGTCCGTTTAGGTTTCTCCTTCGTTTTCTTTGTCTACTATTGCTCTTTCTCCCGAATAAGTTCTGAAGTAAAACACCTACACGCAGCCTGGCTCAGTGTTTGCTCCACTCCAGTACCTGGGCCAATACGACGAGCTCTACTGGATTCCACTGAGACAACCCTCGGCTAGGGTTTCACCGAAACATATTATTTAAGAATAATTTTACGAACAAAACAAATCAATAAATAACTTATTATCGTAATTTTAATTGATATGAAAACAAAAAACAAAACCCAACGACTCGTTTAATTTCTCATTCTCTGTCATTAACAAATAAATTTTCTGTGACGAACCAGGACCTCCGCGAGCGATACCCTAGCAACCGGAGGAAACTAGTCGTTACAATATTGAAACCGACTTTAGATGCCTCTTATTTCTTAAGGTTTTGTGAATTGAGATTAACGATGAAAAGGGTTAGGTTGACTATATTTAAAAGCTATGACGTGCAAAGTTTAACGTTTAAACGTCTTCACCAAAAAAAATATATGGCCATTTAAAAGTCGAAAAATTAAAAAAATTACTTTGAACGTAAGAGTTTTTTTTTTCATTTAATTTTTTTAACCATAGTATTTAACTTTCAGAACCAAACCAATATAAAGTGGACTCACTAGACTAGGGAGATACATTCACTGAAAAAGTAATTCCATATTTCTGCTTGGTAAGAAGTTGAATGGTGGTTTGCAATTGAAGCCAAAATTTTGCGATTTTCAACTTTCATAGGGCTTTTGAACCGTTTAATGGAATTGAGTTTCAGGAACAGTAATTTAAAAACGGTGTAATTTTATATAGTTTGAGGTATATCAAGTTGATGTCAGCGCTCAAAAAATGGAATACTAACAGCACGAACTTATAAGGAATTGGCGTAAATTGAAGTTGACTATCGTATTGCGTGAACTAAGTTACTTTTTAAACAGCATCAAAAAGGTATTTTAAAAATTGTAAACCGATCCGCAGGGATCGGTAATTGGTCCTATTTTATTTA
The DNA here is from genome assembly GCA_021234595.1 of Delia radicum. Lineage (NCBI taxonomy): Eukaryota > Metazoa > Arthropoda > Insecta > Diptera > Anthomyiidae > Delia > Delia radicum. The sequence goes on along the minus strand of CM037855.1, from coordinate 75,654,634 downwards.
TGATTTATTTGAATGATTTTATTGATGTAATAGATAATAACTGTTTTGAAACAGATGATGTACAGATTTTATTTTCTGGAGAAAGACAATTCTTTGATGTTTTGGAGGCAAACATAGAATTTTACCTTGTTCAGATTGCACGGTGGATGGACACAAATGGGTTAGACATAAAGCCTAGCAAAACGAAGGCTATATGCTTCGGTTTTGATTCCCGTGATTTAAGTGTATCATTGAGAGGTGTTAGTATCAACTTTGTTTCGGAAATGAAGTGTTTGGGTGTTCTTGTAGATGATAAGTTACGTTTTTCGAAACACGTTGATTACGTGTGTGCTCGAGTGAATGCTACGTTGAGACGATTATGGTCTCTTGATCTTTGTTTGCCTCTACATGTAAGGAAACGTGTAGCTAGTGCTCTTCTTATGCCCCAGTTAATTTATGCTTTGGAGGTATTTACGTCTTCATCTTACAGTTAACCGTATAGTGAGATATGTTTACAGATTGAGGATAAGAGAACATGTCTCTCCGTTTGTGTTGGATTTTCTTGGGTTTTCTTTTGAGAATTTTATAAAACTGAGAATCTTGTTATTGTTTTACAAGCTAATTAGAGCGAACTTTCCTGGTCACATTGTTGACAACTTTAGATTTACAAGATCGAGTAGAAACCCCCAGATAGTTTTTCAACGTATAAACCCTTCTATTTTCGAGAGATCCTTTAATGTGAGGATAACTAGAGTCTGGAATTCATTACCTAGATTTCTTAAAAGCTTTGTTGTTGCAAGTGCTACGTTTAAACGCAAACTAAGGCAGTTTTTTAATCACTCACTATAATTTTGATAATTTACGATCATTTTTCATATTTTTTTTTATATATTTTGTTTTATTTTTTAATCGTCTACTTATTTTGATAATCTTATTGCTACATTTTGGACCGTTAAACTTTAGTTATAATTTTATTTATTTTAGGCATTTCTTTAAATTATAAATTTATTTTTTTATTTTTTGTAAAATTTTATTGTAGAATACGAACCATACATATTTGGCCCTATGGGCTTGGTTTTTGAATTAATAAATGAAATGAAATGAAAAACTTTGCAAACTTTTTAAAAATGTTACGTAATTTAATTATTTTGTTTTGCATTTTTTTTTATAAAACAAACATGGCTTAAAAATAGAGTTAGGTAATCAGACTGAATACTAACGACGGACTAAAGTTATAAGGTTTGTTGTCGATCGTCGAGTTAATTGCACAGCGCATTACAGGGAAAATTCGTTTGTCAGTCGAACCTGCCGTATGCGGAATATACTTCCCGCAGTGGTCTTACCTAAGAATTGCAATGTAGGAAAGCTAATCCCAGCGGATCTTGAAATATTGCGTTTCATAATATGAAAAATATTCGAAAATTTTTAAAGAGTAGTCGTACGTAATATTTCATTTCATTTTAACGGCTTAAGCTGCGGGGGTCATTAATATCCCATTTTAACAAATACACTAAGAGAATTATCCTTCATAAATTTAATGAAACAGAGAATTTCAGAGATTTGTTTCGTAGATTCAATGAAGAATTTCATTATACCCTAGAAATTTTATTATTAATATTAAGAAATTATTCATAAACTTTTTATCGTAAAATTTCAGTTTCATAAACAAAATTCATTCGATTTCATAAATTATCTCTTCATAAATTTAATGAAAATTTTCTTTACAGCTATGAAATTATTTCAAAGACTTATTTTTTTTATTTTTTTATAAAATTTCTTAATTTCATTACTATTCATAATTTTCAAACTTTAATTCTCAAGTGCTCAACAAATTTCATTAAGTGCTTTATTATTTCATGCAGCCTTTTATTAAGTTTGTACTTCCATGAAATTTTTTAAAAACTTATATGAAGCGATTCATTGGCTTAGTTAGCATTCATTTTTCAATACATTCATGAAGAGTTTTATTAATTCAAAAAACTGCTTAATATTTAAAAAGTTTATGAAACTGTTTCATAAATTCTATAAACGCTTCATTGTCGGAATGATTCATTAGTTTCATGCAGATTTTAATTAACTTTACAAACATTTTATAAATATTCACTTTAATGAAACGTGTTTCATAGATACTATGAAAAGTTTCAATGCACGAGTTCCAGTGACAATTTTCATTAAAGCTATGAAGAAATTCATTACTTAATGGAAAATAAACCTCTCAATGAACTTAAATTGTGGTTTTACTAGTGCACGAAAATTATTCACTTCTCCACTGCAAAATGCTTTGTTTAAAAACCGCTGTTCAATAAGCTGCATTTCAAAAAACTGTTTTTTTTTTAAATATATGTTAATTATAAATTACTTCCCTATGCCGTGTCCAAACCCCTATGGAGCCTTGTTATTCTGAATTATGAATAAAAATGTGAAAAAATTTAACTAAACACCCGATAACTCAGAAACATGCAGACTAGGGTTATAACTTCTTTTTACCAAACTTTTTCATCGCACCACGCTATGGGCAATGTTGCACTGATAATAAAAAATCATTATTTTAGGTAATTTTGGTGAAAAAAGTTCACGCATTGAATGCTATTTCTAAAACTTCCCAAGAGTTTTAAATTGGCTATAAATGCTCCAAAATAATTTGTGAAGTAATTTCTTGTGTTCATCTCACGGTTTGGAATTACGCAAAATTTTAAAAAATAAATATTTTGAAATGAGCAAAACTTTCAAAAATCATAAAAACATATGTTGACTAGAAACCGCGCTAGTACGTAACACAAAGTAATATTGAAGCTTGAAACTTTTTAAAGAAAGCTCTGATTTTGAACCAAGAACATACAGGATTCCAACAGCATGTCTGAAAAATACATCGTCTTAACTTGAAAACTTATGGACGGATTTTTCTGAAATTTAGCAATAAAGCCTATAAGTTCAAACAATATATGTTGAAGTTTATGTGGGTTTTCGCTCAATTTCGCGTTTTTCGAAAAACTAAAATCGCCTATCTTATTAAGTCAAACAACAAAAAGGGTAATTTTTGGACTGTACAGTGTAAATCACGTATACTATTTTTCAGCAAGTTGTTTGCTAAAATTGTGTTTTCAGCTAAAGTTTTAGTAATACTTATTCAGCACTTAACTGCTTTGAACTAATGTTTTACTAATATTATCCTAATGTTTTACTAATTTATTTTGCTAAAAAAAATTGAGCTGATAAGCACATTAATAGTGTGGACGACACCAGATTGCAAGATATACGCAGAATGAATTAAATGTCGCTTCATATCAGGATGTAGTAGTGACGAGGAAAATTATACTAGAAAGTACAACTCTTGTATCTACTTTTCATACATAAAACAAAAGTAATTGTCTATTAATTAGATACAAGACAAAATAATATATTTAAATTTAATAATGATTTAATGTGTATTTATAAATTAAATGTTTATAGAGATTAATAACATAGTGTGTTCAAATTGCAAACAAATATACAGACAGATAGACAGACTAAAGCGAAAGACAAAGACACACATCTTACGCAAGGTTTTATGTTTCCTTTTTCTTATTGCAAAAAAGGGTTGTATATGTCATATTTTGTTTTTTTTTCGTTTCTATAATTATCTGCGACATTTGCGTTTCTTTAAAAGATAGCATCATTTAGACAACCATTGATGTAAGTAGTGGAATGATAATTTTATGCATGTTATATATAATTATTTATATATTTTTTAGATATTACATTAATTCATGTCATCAATGTGGGAGTATGAACATAATTTGTAACATATTGTAAATTATTTTCAAAAGGGTCACAAAAATTCGTTTTATGATTTTTAGAAAATAAATTGCCTAAAGAATAATTTTTCTACAAATTTTTTGAGTTTTTTTTCAGTCTACTAATATGCAGCAAAAATTTTATTAATTTTAAGCAAGGATTTTTTTATTTCTAATCCACTAAAAGTTAGCAAAAGTTTTGCTAAATCTGCTAATTTTGTTGCTAAAAGTCAACTCGCTGATTTTCAGCAAAAGATTTTTCTGGCATTAGTGATTTTTTTGCAAGCACCCTCCTGACTAAAATTTGGCGGACTCAGCAAAATTTTTTGCTGACTTTACTAACTTTTTTTTGAGTGTAGCTTTATACCTGGTTAAGAGGAATAAGTTATGCTTAAACTTATTAATTTTATGGATTAGTTTTTGAGATTCGCCATAAACCTATTTTGACTCATATCGACTAAATTAGGCAACGAAAAAATTGTTTTTTGTAAAAGAATATATTGCTTATGTTTCGTGCCGAATAAGTGGTATAAATTGCATTGGAAAAAAGCTTAGGCCGGCTTGAGGGTTAAGTAGATACACCATGGTTGGCACAGCGATTAGTGTGGCTAATTGGAATTTCGTCAATGTAATGCGGCAAACTTTTCTATAGCGCTGCAAAAGTTTTCTGTGAAAATCTGTGCGGTCACCGATTTTGATTTCGAAAAATGCGCCCATAATGATTTTGTTTTTCCCAAACTCTTTGTTTGGATATTATAAATGTTGTAAAGCCAGGAGTAAGTTATATTTTAATTAAATTTATTTAATTACTATCATCATTAATACTAAAAATATCAGCTTTCTGATAACGCTCCTTAGTTTTTTTCATTAATTCTAATTTCTTTTTTTCCGCCATAGTCATTACTAAACCAGCAGTAGGATCATCACAGCCCAAACCTTTATGACCAGAATTGGAGTCCACATTAATCTATAAAGAAACATATTGCACAATAAGAACATACAAGCAATGAAAACGATATTAAAACTTACCGGTTCCAAAAGACCACCACCGCCTTGAGTTTTACCTAAAGCTTCACCTTTATTCCAGCCCAATTTGGAAAGCATTCTAAAACCTTTATTATCGCTAGATATAGCACTGAAAACAGTAAAAACATGATGGTTTATGAAGATTAATTACATTATAATTAAACAAAACTTACGTGTCTACAGAAGCCGTATGCGTTTTCTCTTTATCTGAACTACTACCAACTTTTAAACGTCGGGTAGCAGCACGATCATGATAACTGCCGCTATTACTAGCACTACTACTTGCTGCTCCTCCCCCTCCCCCTCCACCAGCACCACCCGGCGTTTGCTTAGAATCGACGAATTCTGAAAATTAATTTATTGATTTATTATTTGTACAACTTTTGGATCCAAATCTTATTTACTCTCATTCTCCAGTCCATATTTCTTTTGGATTTTCTTCAATTGTTCTTTGTGGGAAAGTACCACTGTATATCCTGCTGGTGCTTCACGTTGCTGAGTTTCTATTAATAGACCCGGTTCACAGAGACCACAAGTACTGTTGCCTTCGTGCATGTGACACAAAAGTTTAGTTTGAGCAATTTGTAAGACACTGCCATGTACTACATCATATGAATTACTTTCAGTTTTTGAGACAGACATGCGTATTCCATTTAAGATGGTACCATTGCGAGAACCCAAATCCACACATTTGTATAAACACTTCTTAGTGTCGTAAGTAAATTTTAAATGAAACTGTAAAAGAAAAAATTAGAAACAAATCAAATAAAATATGCATTTTCAATTATCGAGGGTCTATATTCAATACACAGATTATACACAGATATCAATAAATCAGCTGATTAAGACAAGAAGATAGAAAATGAGCAAAATAAAATGCAAAAACTTAAGAAAAACACAAAAGAAACTGCACAAAAATCTAAAAAAGAGAAAATACATGGAGATTCTCTCTCTCTTCACATTCGAGATTACTTTTTTGACGTATGTCCATTGGTAGCACACCTGTGTATAATCTGTGATCCAATAGCTTAAATCTACACAATATCTTCTTCTTCTACAATATCTTTAATAAATTAAAACTGCACTCGAACAAATAATTGCAAATTCACTACTATGAAAGTAGTAAAATCGTATGTAAGATTACGCAAAGTGCCTAATTTTAGACATGAAATGTGTAAAATTCTCATATACACATTTTTATGCACAAAAATACCAAGAAAAAGATTGAATACACATAATGTTAATTTAAAATTACACATTCCATGTCTAATTTTAGTAATTATTATACATTATTATTATACGTGTAAATTTCGTATGTTGAAAGTAATTAATTTGTCAAAATTATTTGCAAATTCAAATTAATAAATATAAATAAAAACAAAAACATATTCTCGCCCTGATCACCAAATTTTAAACTTACCATGGCCGAGGCTATACACTAAGAAAAAAAATCTGTAATGGGTACCGAAAATTTTGCTGTTATTATGGGAAATTTACGGTATTTTTTTTTTTTTTTTTTGCTAAATTTAGCAACACATGTCTGCTGAACTGTAGTAAAATGAAATCTGTAGAAAAAATCAGTAGCCGCTACTTAATTGCAATTTAAAATTAATTTGCTAAAATCATCAACAAATTTGCTAAATTTTAGTACATCCAATAGAACTTCACAGAATATGTACTAAAAAAGTAAAATAAAACGACCTTTTTCAATCCTTTAAACTTTTTTCCTAATAGATGAACATTTTTTACTGTGTAATAATTTTATTTTATTTGTTTCTTTTTTGGTGATCAGCATAATTATTGCTTAATTTAGCAACTGGTTTTATAAAATTAGTAAAATTCAGTAATTTGTAAAATGAGAATAGCAAAAAATGTTACTAAAATAAAAAAGTGTACTAAAAATTAGTACAAAAATAGAAAAGTGCGAATGAAAATTTTTTCTACTAACTTTTTTTCTGAGTGTACGTAATGAAGGCTAATGAGTGGTTTGGATTAGTACAATTTTAATTCCACAGAGGTAGGTGACGTTATTTCTATAACTTTTAACGATTTCAATTTCCCTTCTTCAGACTAGTGGCAGTGGAATTTGTAAAAGCAATGATAACAAAATGCTGGAATGAAAATTGGTGTATCTGTAAAATGCCAATCGGGTAGAAGCAGAATGGGAGATAATGGCGAATTAACAAAAGCTGTTTACAGGAAGGTTTAGGCAGAACGAACTCATATTGCAGAAATTAGTGTCTATTGTTAAGAATATAACGAAGCAGATTCTAATAGAACATTCTAAAGCATAAAGTTGTGAATTGTTCAGTTTTTTTTTGCAAAAACAAGAGCCCAAATGGTAGTTCATAGAATTATTAATAAAAAATTTACCATTTTTTTAAAATAAATATATAGAGCAATTCCATATGAAAACGATCAAAATTGGCAAATTTTTGGACGACCCCTCTCCGATTTTAAAATAAATAGTCTCAATCGATTGCCCAGCAAAAAATAATGTACCTACATATTTTTTTTTTTTTATAGTGACTGGTTTAGTGGTGGTGTGCACCACTGTCATGTGACAAAATTGAAGAATTCTTCATAAGGGACCTCATTGAAAGTTGTTTTAAAAAAAAAACTACTAAAGCGATCGCAACGAGTGATAGCTCGTTGGAAAGGTATTGAATCAGGCTTTAATTGAAAAATAAAATTTTCCTAATTTTTTTCAGAAATTTACCTTTTTTCCCATGAAAATTAAATTTTCCCATGAAAATTAAATTTTCCGATTTTCCACAGAAGCTCCTAAATTTTCCGGCTAATTTTATTTTTTTTGGATTCCTCATAATTTTTGCTTTAAGAATCAGCAAAAAAAAAAATGGGCCCGACTCCTTGTTTGGACAGGAGAAGAGCATTTAAGAGACCACCTTGTTCTCATTGTTTTTATATTTTTTATAATTGAATTATTTTTAATTATTTAACAAGAAAAATTAGGAAAATTTTTCGCTTTAGTAGTTTTTTTTTAAAACAACTTTCAATGAGGTCCCTTATGAAGAATTCTTCAATTTTGTCACATGACAGTGGTGCACACCACCACTAAACCAGTCACTATAAAAAAAAAAAAATATGGAGGTACATTATTTTTTGCTGGGCAATCGATTGAGACTATTTATTTTAAAATCGGAGAGGGGTCGTCCAAAAGGTGATCGCTTTCATATGGAATTGCTCTATATATATTTTATATATTTAGTAAGAATATTGTTCTACCTCAAGTCCAAAAATCTAATATGATATTGTCATATTAGATTTTATTTGTTACTTTTCAAAAAGTTTGATCATTTTCATGATAGACAATACAATTATTTCATTGGCATCACCCAAATCTTCAGTTGGCTGCTATAAAAAAAGATAATTAATTGCCTTAACTCAAACCAAGACATTACATACACCATACTAAATAAACACTATGAGAATCTTTTTGTCTGCCGTAGTGTATAAACCACCTGATCTGGTAACCCTTATTATAAAATCAAACTATTTGAAAAACAACAATTTTACATGTCTGTATACTTTGAATTAGAGTTTGTAAAAACAACATATATCCCAACAAAAACTGTTTGTTTTTATACATTTTATTTAACGTCATTTAGAAGTTTTATCAATTTTTGCGCATTTTGTGCGTATTCTTACACGTAAACCATGTTTTTTCACGCACAACTATATTAAATTTACACATAAATTATAAAATATCATTAAACCTTTTACGAAATTTCAATGTACATTTACTCAATCTGTGTGCACAAACTTACACATAAAAGGTGTATTACGTTTTATTTACACACATAGTGTAAATTTAGACACTTTACAGTAGGAGTATAGTTTCCTACTACAAGTTATGTAAATTCCAACAGAAACTAATTAGAGTGTACTTTATATGTATTCTCTTTTCTTTTTTCATTTCGTTATTTACTTCGCGTAACGCAGAGACGTACTTCTGCCTAAAACTTTTGATAAAATTTCTTTTAATATTAGTAGATAAGGCTTGCGCACGAAATAACTAGTGCAATAATAAGTCGCAATTACTTTTGAGCTAAATGTCATATTAAAATGAAAAATACATTTTATTGAAAAGAATATTATATGAATTAACATTTCATTAACAATTACTATAAACTATGTGTCTTGTATGAAATATTTAACTTTATCTGGAATACCCCCCTTTAGGGTATTAATGGTACTTTTAAAGACCTTCTTGCTTGACTTATTCCAATTCTAAGAAAAGTTGTTGACCTAGTAGGCTACTTAGTTTGTAGTTTGCATCTTCCTTTTTATCAATGCCCAATATCTCTCTACTGGCCAGAGTTATGGACAATTAAAAAACACAGAGTATTTCGGTGTGTCTCTGTGTAGAGTAGTCATTTTTGCTTTTTGGCTTTAAAAAAAATTATATTCTTTTAACTTTGTTGTGTTTTAAGCGATTTTTCCAAACTTTTATACTTTTTTTCGGACAGTTTTATTGCAGAATTTTAATTTGTTTGTTAAATATTCTTGCATTTATACAATTTTTCCCATTATAATGATTTTTTTAAATTTTCTAAAAATCAAAAATTTAAAAAAAAAATAACGGATTTTTGTTACACAGAATGTCATTTATTTAAATGCCTTACTACACATTTTAAGGGTAATTTTTAAACTTTCGATGATAAAAATGTTAAATAAACGATACTATTTATGTTCTGAGAAGCTTGTGAAACTTTGATTCTTGTTAAACGAATTATAGAAATTTCGTTAAAAAAAAGTATTTAAGGCTATTTTAAACTTTTTTTTTTATTATTTCGAAAAGCGATTTAGTAGCGAAAATAAATATTTAAACCTCCGATAATTTTTTTAACAGAATTTGTCTAATAAACCAATATTTTAAAACATTCAAGAAAACGTTGCGTGCCGCCAAAAATCTGCTCGCGTGTCACTACTGACACGCGTGTCATTGTTTTGCCAGCCCTAGACTATAAGTTAATAATAATTTCAAATTTTTAAAATTGATTAATATTAAATTAAATACCATAGAGCACGATACAACAAATCTATAAAATGTTTTGGCTATAATTACAATTATGAGTGGAATTTGTAAGTAAAATTGCGGTTTTTCGCGTTAAGGCGGATTAAGATTATTATTTTTTTAATTTTTGCAGCAAAGCTGGTATCTCGAAAATTGTCTCTTAGCTTCACTTAATGACCAGAACAAAGAAATGGTTATTTTTAATGGTTATGTTGATGAGACAATATGAAAAGTTTTCTTCGCTAAAAATTAGTTCAAAAATCGTGCAATAGTTTCTGATAATCTGACCGATTGGACCATGCATTCTACAATATTTCAAAATTTATTTCGTTTTGACTTAAAACATAAATGATAAAATACTAAAATACTTATAAAAATTATAATGTCAGGTTGATTGAAAAATGTACAGCGGATCTGTCTTTAGTAATTTTACGATCCAAATTTTTCTTTAAAAGGGAATTCATTGCATTTTTTATATTTAGTTAAAAAATTGTATTTCAACCGATTAAATAATAAAATAAATAATTCGCTGTTAGTCCTGCATGTTACCGGCTTACTAGATTCCTGCATATTACCAGATTATTCTAATTCTTAAAAATCCATCTGCGGAAACCTCCTTGGGTGTACTGACCGAAACGGGTTTCAGTTAGTACACGACAAAAGTTAGGGTGTTGGTTACACTGCTTATTACGATCCGAGTGTCTGTTTTCCCCATAGTGGATTGCTAAAGGATCTTGTTGTTATTAAAATCAAGGCGTGTTTGCTTCCATGTTGGACGGAATAGTAGTCCGCGTTTATTTTACGTAATAGGTGAGGATCATTTAATTTGATGTAAAGAAAAGTTCTTTCGAATGTGGAAAGTAATAACTCGCATACTGAAGTCGGGCAGAACTATACGCCATGAACGTGAGCTCGGAAGTGAACCAAATGTTTTATAACAGTCCGACGAGGAAAAGAGTTTATTGATATTGACAATTCCACAGGAGTACTCTGTATACATGAATTCCTTGTGTGGAAATATGAGTACATGGTAATGAATGCAACCCTTGTGGAAGTTTATAAAACCACTGCAGCGTATTATCGGAGAAAAACAATGGGAAAACCCCATACAATCGGAAACACAAGTCTACTCCGATGCGCGAAGAACGGGATCTGCAAGTGATGACGAATCTGGTACGATCACGACCACAAAATACCCCTAGTAGGACCTGGTATTAGTAGTGGTGACATCTTTTTTGGGAGAATGTGCGGTTTCATCCAAGGACAAATCCTTTAATCCCGGGGAGATATCACGTGAAAAGTAGGTGTATTAGGATACCATCGAAAGTTTGATATCGTGGACCGAAGTTATACTGAAGGTAGGATGCCAACGAAAAGATGGCTTAGAGGATCAGATACGGACGGCACTAGTTAACGTACTCTCACACAGTGAAGATGACTCCTTTACTGAGTTCGCCAAGTTTCATAAAGGCGCAAAGAAAAATGGATGTGAAAACGAATCAGATCGCTTATAAGACTACCGTGAATATGTGGATTCCTCCTCTAATGATTGAGGATGTAGCCATACTGACACTGCTTTAACGTCAAAATAAGGGGCATGGGTCTATTTATTCGAGAATCATCACGAGACGGACAAGAGATAAGGAGATTGAAAAATATCTCTGACTAAAATCGAAGTCTTTCTCCTCTCCAAGGGAATGGTAAAGTTTGGGTTGAATCTTCTAAATGTAATTTTTTCCGCGGCAGAAACCAGCAATATGTCCCAGCGTCATCAGGAATTGTAGATTGATCTACATGAATGCGAGTCAGCGACAGACGATTTACTGCTATAAATAGGAATGAGAACATGGAAAATGACGTAATTTTGAGGTTTGAAGTCAGGCAGATACTTGCTTCTCGTTTCTCTACGTAAAGGTAAGAATATAAGCTTCATATTGTATAAGAAAGGTATTAATCTATTTTTTATATCTCATTACAGTTACGGTGTTAATACGGTAGCATCATTTCAACGCAAATGTATGTCAACGTGTTATATTGCTTTATTGTACGAAACATTACAGGCTGTCCGAAAAATGGTTAAGGCATGTATGACCAAGGGCCACGATCTTACAAGAGGAGGTGATGCCAATGCTCTTTACTCATTATGGGACAGCACTGATCTCAATAATAGAGTTGAGCCACTTTTTGATTACCAACAATCCATTAAAACACCAACATTTCTTAATAAGATTATTGAAGAGGCTATTGACATATTTTTGGTATGGAATACTGTCTCTGTAAGAATTCAAGACTAGGAGTTGCACATGAATGTATATTTTCTGACCCCTCCAGACGTGGATTTCCCAATTCTTAGCCTTAGCACTTGCAGTCGAGGAAAACTGACCAACTGTAGTGGAAACTATAGTTTTAGCTACTTATAAAGGATATAAGGATAAGATAAGGCAAAGAAGGACAATTAAAGGACTGGGAAAAATTTAATAAATCTTATGGATCAAAGTTGAATTGACACTCAACGAAAACAAGAAAATAGTAAATTGAATCTGTAGGTATTTATTAAGTCACACTAATAGACAATTTTGAAGAATACTTGAGGCCTTTAACTTTTTCTCAACAAGTCCTTTATGCTTCTTTATGGAATGCATAAGAGCGCTGTGCTAGAAATTATCAATTGAGTACAAATCTATATAAAATACCTTTGAAACATTAACATCCGGTATTATAACATCATGATTTCCCTCACGTCCTAGACTTCCACCTTTAAAGGTAATCAAACTGAGGCTGCCAACTTTAAGATCATCCAAATTGGTTTCTTGCACAACAAGCCGTAAGGAAGGAGGATATTTCTTAGCAATGTCTAAAAAAAAAATTTAAAAAAATTAATAAAAAAAAAATACCTAAAACAAAAATATCTAACGCGAATTTCTTTTCTTAAAAAAAAAAAATAAAACACACTTTAAAAAGTATACCTTGAAAACGTCCCGAACTTTTAAATATGGGCACTTTGCGGTTTTCATCTTCTGATTCACTTTTACTATCACTACTGCTGCTAGAACTGGACGTAGAAAGTTCTCCATCCTCGATATCTTTGCGTTTTTTACGATTTGATGACTTCCTTTCCTCGCTATCAGATTCCCCGCTACTTGATCTGCCATGTCTTTTGGAACGTTTACGTTTATGAGATTTTGACTTCTTTTACGTTCCTTTTCCTTGTCTTTATCTTGGGATGATTTTTTCTTATATTTTCGATCTCTCTCCAGTTTCTGTTGCTCTTTTTCACTACGCAACTGTTTAAGTTTCTCCCGATCAGTTACCACACCAAATTCATCAAATATGACATCGTCAACATCATCATCATCATTAACGTCCTCCTGTAACAGTAGAAAAGAAATCCGCGTTTTCATCGAACATTCTGGCCTTTAACTCTTACCTAATGCATTTTTACGCATTCGGTCTATATAAAGTTTTGAAAAACGATTTAAAAGTGAATTATTTACGTAATTCTCAAAGATGTTGTCATCATCGTTGTTGGAATCCTAAAACAAATTCAAAATTTTATCGTAACAATACAAATAAAATATATTTTCATACATATTCAGATAAAAGTTTATAAAAGTATAATTGAAAAACGATATGGAAAGTCATAATGAATGAAATGAAAGAACAAAATATTTGCAATCTTAATCAAAAACATGGAAGCGAAATATTTTCAGTTTCACAAACAATTTTCTACACACAGAGAAAAATGTAGCTATTTGCCAACTGAAATTCCTTTACTACGACTCAAATTCAGTTATTTCGAATATTCTGAAATATAATGTTAATATCGTTGTAATAACTGAATTCATAAGTTGTTACCAATAATATACAGTTTTCTATTCGGTTGGCACTTTATTTCTCTGTGTGTACTCGAATCTGGCCACTGGTAATGTTGAATATTTTAAAAGCAATAAATATTAGATTACTGATTTTAAAATATTCAAGATCACCAAGGGCCAGATGCGATCAGTAAAATAAAGGATAAGAACAATTCTCGGTACGAATTTCATTTATATATGCAATCTGGACCCAAGTCCAATACAAATAACTAAATTTTGTTTTAATCCCAGTGTAGAAAAGTATTACCATTACAATTGTCATTACAAATCTCATTACTTTTAAATTGGGATGTTGAGCAAAATAATGCCATACCACAGACTAATAACCTTACGAAAAATTTAAAAATATATGGTTACCTATATTCTTACCAGTATGGCATTTGGGTTTACTTTACAAGATCAAAAAATTCTTGCCTGCCGATTAATACTTATTTTTGAAAAGTTATTTATCAAATAGACATTTTTACGTCAAAAACAATGATTACAGTTCAGAATTATATGAAATAAATGCAGGGATACCACAGGGTAGTGTACTAGGTCCCATTTTATACACCATATACACTGCAGATATGCCTGCAATAGAAAATGTTTTGGTGGCTACTTATGCCGATGATACTGCAATTGTCGCCTCAAGTAATTCGCCAATTGAGGCATCTTTCTTTGTTCAAACCGAACTTGATGAACTTGGCCAATGGTTAAAAAGATGGAACGTGAAAGTAAATTCAGAAAAGTCAGTTCATACAACATTTGCTCTCAGGAAAGGTGATTGTCCTGATGTAACTATAAATGGAAACGTAATACCTAAACGAGAAAAAGTTAAATATCTTGGAATGGTTCTTGATAGACGACTTACATGGAAATCTCATATTAAAAGTAAACACGAACAATTAAAAAATAAAACGAAACGGCTTTATTGGCTTATTGGTCCAAAATCTAAGTTAAATTTAAATAATAAATTAAGAATATACAAGGTAATTCTGAAACCTGTTTGGACGTATGGTATTCAACTATGGGGCACAGCTAGCAAGTCAAATATAGATATCCTGGAAAGATACCAATCTAAAACATTGAGACTAATTCTTGACGCACCGTGGTATGTGAGAAATAACGTTATTAAAAGAGATTTATCAATCTCATCTGTACGAGACGAAGCTAGAAATATAAGTGAGAGATATTTGCAGAGGCTGAGCAACCATGTTAATCCTGTGGCGATAGCTTTGTTAGACAGTACCAATGAAACGAGAAGACTTAAACGAAGCCATATATTGGATCTCCCATTTCGTATCTAAAATCTACAACCATTGAAACATAATTTTCTTTTTATTATAATGTTGTAAATATTATTATTATTATTGCATTATATTATTTTTATGTTATGTACCTCATTGGAGTTGCATAACCCCTGTGATGTATTAAATTCAACAGATTTGCTTATTATCCTCGGATAGATTGTAAATAAAGAATAAATTTATAAAAAAAAAAAAAAAAAAAAAAAAAAAAAAATTTTCAAAAAAACTAAATTAAATAAAAAAATATTGTTTTTATTGAAAACATTTTTTTAATAAAATGTGCCTATACGGGATTCGAACCCGGGCTACCAGGTTGTCGGTCAAACGTTCTATTACCCAGCTTACAAAAAACCAAAAATAACTGCTTATATATGTCCTTACTAAAGTTGGAAAAATAATGAGTCTACAAGTAGATTTACAAACATTTTTTTAGATCAAAGTAATGATGATATTTAAAATAATGACAAAAATATGTACTTATGGGTAACGCATTAGTTTTTGTATTAAAATAATGAGAAAATTAACGAGTTATTAGTGAGTATTTATTATTTGTATTAAAGTAAGGCATAGAGTAAGCTGGTATCTTTACTGGTAATAAGAAAAGTAATGACATGTCATTACCGCTTCTACACTGGAATGTTTTAATCACAGATTACAATCGGCTTTAAACATGAAAATAATTCGCTTTACAAATTTTTTTTATATTACCTTAGTTGCCGTCGGTTGTACTTGAACTTGTGAATGAAATTCATAACAATTTTTATCTTGATTATAATTATAATAACAACCAGTATTGCCGTCATAATAAAGTCCATATTCCTGAAAAAAAAAATTACCATAATTGATAAGAAGAATCAAGTTTCTATTTGGATTCATGTTTATATACCGCATTATAGTAATAACCCGATTTCTGATCATAATATAAGCCAGATGTTGGCTCATAAACAAAATTGCTAAGATTTTGCGCCTGCTGGGCAGCTTGGCGCATTTCATCGACAAAACTAAAAGCATCTGTAGCAGAAACTGAAAATATAAGAAGTATGAGAGTTTTGTTATATTTTGAAATTGTGATAAAACTGTAAAACAAAGTTATGCAGATCCATGAAGTTCACCCTTTTTAAATAGAAACGATTTTAAACGAACAATGATGCAATTTGATTTATTTTCAAGAAGAACACATAGGAAAATTTGGGGTTATCCAAGATTATGGTATCAATCTATTCTCTAGCAGATTAATGCATCAATCATATTTGTGGGTTGGGTTTAAGGGGTTAATTTTTAATTTCAAAATAGGGCTTCTTTGCCGTAAAGTCAAAATCTGGAAGCTCGATTTTCACCGTAGACGTATGGTCTAGTGGACTTTTTTGCTCAGTACATTCCCAAGAATCAGAAACGCGACGCGCCCATTAAGATTTTTTTCCCTCCATACTAATCGCCCCACCCTAATATATATATTTCTAAAAATATGCACAGCATTACCAAACTTGAGCACAATTTTGTACAAAAAAAAATTTATGCCGTAACTTCTCTGAAAACCGCAAAAAAGTAATTAGTATCTTAATAATTTTGTATGGACTTAACGGATGGATGATAATATATTTGTATGCAATTGTCTATATTTTCATACAATCATATTTATGAAAATGTAAAATCTAGTGCAATTTTGAAAGACTAAAAAACTCGATTTGGATGTATCAGTTTACATAAAATCATAAACAATTATATCAGGTCAAAATCCGGATACAAAAACATCTGGTTTTTATATAATTGTATCTATTTGTATCAGTTTAGATATAAACTGATACAATTAGGTACAAAACTGATACAATCTAATACGATTCTATCGTGTCCTAATTCGAATAAAATTGTACTGGACATTTATGTAATTGCACCAGATCTTAACCCATATAAACATATTCAATTATGTAGGCCCATATTTCAGATGAAATTTAATAAGATTACATATTGCGTCACTTAGAAAAGAGTAAACGGCCTTATCCAAAAAGTGATAATAAATTAAGTACAATTCGAATTTTGTAAAAAATGTTAACATCATCTAATAGCTTTTCGATTGCTGCGATTTTTTACTTTTTTTTTTAATATTAAGATATTTTAAAAATTCTCTTAATTTCTGAACCGTTTGGTCTGTCTTTTTTACAGTTTTGACCCTTTTTTCGAGTATTATAATGTATCGTATGTATATTATTGTTCAAGATTTTTTAAAAATATCTTTAGAAATTGCTAAAAATGTGATATTTTTGGCATTTATCAAACGCCAAACGTTTTTTTTATCCAAAATAACCAAATCGTGCCGCCACGTTAATAATAAATATCCCTACCAAACAATTATATAGTATGAAAATTAAAACGGTAACTGACACATTTCTTTTTATTAAAAAAAAAAATGTCTTTTAGAAATAGGAAACAATTTAAGCTTTTTTTTATAAAATATGAACTCAAATTTGACGTTAATGTAACACTGTACTAAAATACATTATAAAATTTGCCCTGTTGTGATGTCTCAACTATAAACGCAAAAGTTGTCAACCCTGAACGTAAAAACCATACGTCAATCTGGTAACATTGTGAAATAGAGACGGAGGAGATTAGAAAAATAAACAAAAATCTAAAAATAGAATATTTGTGTTGTTAGTGTTGTCACTTCTGAGTATAATATACAATAACAGAAAAAGCTAATAGGAAAGAAAACTGCAATTTAGCTGCATTAGATTCGAGGCCATACTTGGGTGTGCTCGCTAAACGGTCATGACTTGGTATTGTTAAGTTTGCAATGTAAGAAGAAGCGCAGGTTTGATTCTTACAGCCGCAGGTTTTTGAAAAATTTATCATACACACAAAAAAATATTTCTTAAATTGCGCCAAGTAAACATTTTGTTGAATAAAAAAAACATAATCAATTACTTTTTTAATTGACTCAATTACTTTTTTAATTGACTCAATTAAAAAGTAATCAATATTTTAAATAATATTGATTACTGTTAATAAACAAAAATATTGATTACTTTTTAATTGAATCAATTAAAAAAGTAGTTGATTATTTTTTTTTATTCAACAAAATGTTTACTTGGTGCAATTTTTTTTCTGTGTATAGAGACAATCTGACAATTAAGACACAAATAATAATACAATTTAAATGGAAAATCACTGATGAGCCTGTCCATAAAAATGCAGAAACTAGTCTAGTCTGATTTAAAAATTAATAGCGTTTATAATTTTTAGAGAAAAACGTTTATTCTTCTTCTTAACCTCAACATTTCTAAATATAGAACATATTTTAATTTGCTCGATTAATCGAACAAAATTGTTATACGTTTTCCGAAATTGGCCATTTCCATATACTCGAACAATTGTTTGATTAAAATTCATCGATTAATCGAGTAACGGTTAACCGATTGAATACCCTAGTATTTTTACACTTGTATGTCGTTACAATCCGTTTACGAAACGTATCCGCTCGAGTAATGAAGCCTTACGTCTGCTACTTTAAATTTTACGAACACAAAATTTGATTTTCTTCCTCGGTAAATGTTGTTTGTATTTTTTTTTTACCTAGCGTTTTAAATTTATTATATGTTCCATTTTTAAAAAATAATATTTATATGTTTTATAAATGAATTGCAAATAATGCTTAATACTTGGTGGGCGTTGTGGTGTAATGGTTAGCGCGTTGGACTTTTACACAGAAGGTCCCGGGTTCGATCCCCGGTGCCGGCAACATCAAAATAATATGTATGAGTTTTTTCTATCCCTCATACGTATCGCAATGTTCACCTTCGGTGTTCCCATAGCAATTAACCCCACCGAAGTAAAATAATGAATCAGGGCTATGAACCAAAAAGCTTCAATAATTTCGCCAACTCTCCATCAGGTGGCGAGCAACAACTGTTCTAAGACTTATCATCTCGCGCAATTACAGTGTTGCCATGTCTGAATCCCTTCATCTTTCCCCACCTTTCATCTCTATACTATCATTTTCCAAAGAATGCAACACACTAAATATAGGAAGTATTTCCTGAGAGTTGCCTCTCTTTAAAAAAAAAAAAAAAAAAAATAATTGGATTAAAATAAAAAGTACTGATCTCTAAAACATTTTAAATTTTTTTTTTACTTTTTTAATTAAAAAACTTATTAGATTAAAATTTGTTTCAAATTATATATAATTTGATTAGTATATTTGATAGACCCAGTTTTCGGATCAAACTATAAGAGAGTATATCCCATGATATCAAATTATGTATGCCCTTTTTCGGATCAGATGAGATGTGATGTGATGTTTAGGTACGAGTATATGTGATGGTAATTTACAGGAATCATAAGGCACAAACTATAATCAAATTTTGACTGTGTAAAAAAAATTATAATTACACATTTTGTTAATAAAAATTGTAAACAATTAATCTAAAACAATTAAAAATAATTTTATGATCTAAAAAAATTGTGATATTATAATTTTATTTTAACATTTGTTGTAAAATATCATTAAAGAATTATAATCCTCCGAATACACTGATAAGACAATTTAACAAAGACTAAGATAAGAGTATTCATGTCAGAAATTTTCCCCTTGCAAAAATAGGAAATGGCGAAATCACACTATTGATGACGTGATCGTCTCTTTTTTTTTATCAATTTTGATTGTGAGAATACAAGCACCCTTGTAAGATCTCCATTTTACTGCATTACCAAACCAAATTTAAAGATAACGCATCCATTTCACAAAAACGCAGGTAGGATCTACCTGTGGTTCTTCTAAAATAATTTAATAGATACTTGGAAAACCAATGTTAGTTTTCCAAGAAAAGCCATATTTTTACATACCTCAAATCTCGATTATCAGACAAAAGGTTAAGTATTATCAGCACTTCAGCATTGCTCCACTTTTTTAATTCGTGTTTTTCAATTTATTTACATTTTACATCCTTTTTAATATTTTCAGATTTAAAATTAATTTTTTGATTAATATTTATATGTATTTGGGCTTGAGTGTCCAAAAACCCGACGAATTCAGACAACCGGTTGTCGGTTTATTCGAAAAATCAGATTTTTAAAAACCCGGTTACGTTTTAAAAAAAAGTTTTTTCAAATTTTGCACTGGTACTTTTTTAGTTTCTATAATAAATTTTTGAGATGTTTGTTAATTTTAAATAAATTAATTTACAAATATTCCAGGAACATTTTTGGGACCCTTCTAAAATTGCTAGTTCCAGAACTACTTCTAAGGGAGTTATATCAGGTTCTTTAATAGCATTCTTAGTACTACACTCAAAAAAATAAGTTAGTACAAAAGTTAGTAAAACGTCTTGTAAATCAGGTATACTATTTTTAAGCAAATTTTTTTGCTAAGAACGTGTTTTCAGCTAAAATTTTTGTTATACTTATTCAGCACTTAACTGTTTTATACTAATGCTTTACTAATATACTAATGTTATATTAATTAATTTTGCTAAAAAAAATTGTGCTGATAAGCACATTAATAGTGTGGACGACAACCAGATTAAAAGATATACGCAGAATGAAGCAGATGTCGCGGCATGTCAAGATGTAGTAGAGAAGAGGAAAATTATACTAAAAAGTACAACTCTAATAAGACATATAAAAAAATCAACCATGGAATATTTTTGTATCTGTTTTTCATACATAAAACAAAATTGAGGATTAAAACAACTTAAATTTTGCGTTGTCACCGGCTTGTGAAAATAATTGTCTATTAATAAAATAAAAGACAAAAGAAAATATTTAAATTTAATATGCATTTCTATAATAAATGTTAATAGATTAATAGTCTAGTGTGGTCAAATTGCAAACAAACATATACAGACAGAGTAAAGCGAAAGACAAACACACACATCTTAGTATGGTTCCTTTTTCTTATTGCAAAAAAAAAAAATGGTTGTTTTTTTCGTTTCGTTTGTTTTTGTTTATTTTTTCTTTTCGTTTCTATAATTATCTTCGACAGTTGAGTCCTTTAAAAGAAAGCATCATTTAGACTACCATTGATGTAAGTTGTTGAAAGAAAATTTTTGTTATGTTATATATATTTATTTCTATATATTTTCAGATATTAAATTAATTTATTACATCAATGTGGGAAAATGAAAATTTTTATATTTCGTAATTATTGTAAATTATTTTTAAAAGAATCACAAAAATATGTTTTATGATTTTCAGCAAATATATTAACTAAATTACAATTTGTTACGTGTTTTTTCAGTCTACTAAAACTCAGCAAAAAATTTATTAATTTTTACCAACGCTTTTTTATTTCTAAACTACTAAGTGTTAGCAAAACTTTTGCTGAATCTACTAATTTTGTTGCTAAAAATCAGCTCGCTGATTTTCAGCAAAAGCTTTTGCTGACATTAGCAATTTTTTTGCTAGCACCCTCCTGACTAAAATTTTGCTGACTCAGCAAAATTTTTTGCTGACTTTACAAACTTTTTTTTTTGAGTGTAGTGATGGTACAACTAGTAGTGATGGTACAACTAGTTAGTTAGTGAGCATTTGGAGTGTTTTGAGAACTAGTGCTTTATAACTGCACTCAAAAATAAAGTTAGTTGACAATTTTGTCAAACATCAATTTAATATTTAACTAACTTTCAACTAACTTTTTTTTGCTAACATAGCGTTATCAGTTAAAATTTTAGTTAAACGCTTTTACCAAAAAACTAATTTTGAACTAATCTTTAACTAATTTACTTTGCTACCAAAATTGTGCTGATAAACACATTAATAGCATGGAAAACAAGTAAAAGGATTAGATGTAGCAGTCGCAGCTTGTATGGACGAAGTACACAGAAAAAAAAAATTTCCCTACTTTTTTCAATTAAATCGATTTGTTGAAAATTTTAAAAGCTGTCAATTAAAAATTAATTAAATCAGTTAAATATTTGCTCAAATTCGGAACTTGCTTCACATTTGTCTATAATATTGCTCAAAACATAGTGCTGCTCTTGTTTTATAATATTTATATAGTTGCTTTTTCAAAATGTTTATGTATTAGTAATAAATATTTTTAATTAATTTTAATTAGATTTTATTAGTTCTCAATAAGTTTATTGCTTTATTATATAAAATACTTTTATTTCAGTGGATTAAATCTAAATATTAAGTTATTCTATAATATTGATAATTTAATTTTTGAAGTTAAATTTTGTTTAATAAAAATGTAACCATTTTTTTAAACAAAAAAATGCTAAAAATAAATTAAAAATTATTAAAAACAGTTTTTTAAAAAAAAAAAATATCCACAACAGTTTTGCCAACCGAATTTTTGTGGTTCCACGTACTATCACTATTATTAAATTTTAGTACTACTTACTGTAACAACCGACATTTATTTACAAATTTCGAATTTTTATTGTAAAAATTGAATATTTTATGTTTATGGACTATAATATTCTATAAATAGATTCACATGCGTTCAACAAAATTTATTTGATTAATAAAAAAATGATATGCCTCGAACTGGGCTCGAACCGGCGATTTCCGTTTGTCAGGCAAGTACTTTGCCTCTAGCCTAAACCCAATTTAAATATGTTTTTTTAAATCTCTACATTGAATATTTTCTAGTATCAAATTTAAATATTTGTCTAAAAATAGTTTTTTATATACAATAGAAATTCTGTTGCTAATCTCAATATTTTATTAGAGTTACCAAAACTATAAAAAAAATTATATTATTTTAAAATAATTTTATTAATAAAGAATTCTTCTCCGCGAACTGGGCTCGAACCGGCTACCTTCTGCTTGTCAGGCAATTACTTTACCTCTAGCCTGAACTCAATTTGAATTTCTAGTTTCAAATTTCTACCTTGACTATTTTTTTTCTTTCAAGTTTAAAGATTAATGTTAAAAATAGATTTGTATGAACAACAGAAATTGGATTGCTAATTATAATATTTTTTTAGAGTTATCAAAACTATTAAAAAACTTTATAATATTTTAAAATTGGTAACGAAAACTTATATTTTAGATAGAGTGATTGCTTTTTTGCAGGTGAAACTAATATTCGATTTTAACTGCAAATATTTTATTGAAGGGATAACATCTCCGAAAAGTGGTTGGTTGTTGGTATTAAAGGTAATGTAGAAGGTAAAATTTTTTAAATATTGATAAGGAAAACCAATAGTTTGAATGATGTGACTGTGTTTTGGTTAATTTTATATATTTTCTGTTTACAATATATGTAGTTCAATTATTCTGATGATGAATTTTAAGCACTTACAATTAATCCTATTGAATAATGATTAAATTTTGTTGGTTACAATGGAGATTCAACTAATTTATTCTCTGTGTGTAGGGAGTACGCTTCAATAGAAAGAAAAAAAACTAATTTATGTGTGAATTTGTTCACATAAGTATAAATAAATCTTCTAACTTAATAAGAATTGCATGCCGGTTTTAAATTCATTGTTATAAAATCAAAGCTATAAAAAAACCATTTGGTATGGCAACAACAGTAATTGAAATAGCAATTTTAGTTGTTGATGGAATTTCAGCAATAAAAGTTATTGAATAGGTGGTTTTCGTGATTGAAATGGGTTTCTATTTTTTTGTATTAAGTGAAAAAATAAAAGATACAAACAAACACAACCATTATAAATAAGACTTACACAAAATGCAAGCGAGATTGATTTCGTTCATTTAATTTCTTTTGTATATTGAGAGATTCCAGCATTCGGGATTTTACAAATCTCGATCCCGAAATACCGGAATTTTTCGGGATTTTGGAATTGTTTGAGATCGCGGGATTTCTCGGGATTCCGGTATTTGTTTTTGTTGACCAAAAAATGCATTTATCACAACTAAACCATTGGATTGGCTATAAATTCGACTGTCAACACGAATCTGTGTTCTTCTCGCACTGGAATTTCGGTAATATTGATTGTAAGTTATATTAAAAAGAATACTAGTTATGTGCCGTAATCTAACATCTAAAATTTAGTGTTCACTCGATACTGCGCCTTTAGCTATTCAAAATCAACAAAAAGTAACGTGCCTTTCCAATAAACCAGACAATATTGTTTCAATGTCGAAACAATAACACCTATGTGATATTCAATATCATATATGATAAACACTTGTTATACGAAATCAATAGTTTTTTGTTCCTTAATACACATTTTCTAACGACATCATTTTGCCATTAAATTTTAAATCCGTGTTCGCTATCGCTATCGCAATTCGCTTGAGTAACGATAGTGATATTCCCATAATTCAGTCTGGTATCGAAATATCTACTATCGTCATGACAGGCGATAACAATATCGAAAATGACATCGATAATGATATCATAATCAATGACAATTATAAAATCGTTTTTTATATTTCAAAGTAACGAACTGCTACCAGTGGGTTTCTATTCACCTCAGTCTCTCTCAATTTGCCCTCTTTTGATTTGTTCTTAAACTCGCACCGAGCAAATGAAAACATGTTGCAGAAATTTAAAAGTTTCAATTAATGTTTATCATGTTTTAGAACAATATTTTAATAAAATGTTTATTATTTTAAAATTGGTACGATAAAGTAAGCAAGATAAAATTAAAATACATTCAGTTTTAATAGAAAATAACAAAATATAAGCAAAATGAAAGAGTGTTTTGTGCAACAATTTTTTATCAACATGTTGCAATTATTTTTTTTTTTTTTGTATAAAAAAATGTTTCCATTTGCTTACCCGAGTTTGGTATTTTGTTGCTGAGAGGCGTGGGAAGTGTAGTTTCTCTATTTGTATATACTCTTTGCTACTCTTCCCTACTACACATCAAACAAAGGCACACATGTACACATACAAATTGTAAATATTAAAAAAATAAATTACTTAAATTAACTAATTTAAAAAAAATACTTAATGAATGATATTCCCAGTAGAAACTGGTTGAACTAGTTCCGAAAAGTACTACTTTTCAGACTAGTTCTCAAACAGTAATTTTGAAACAGTTGTGTACTAGTGTAAAATAATTTATTTTGGGACTGTTTGAAAAGATTTTATAAACTAACGTGTTTTTGAAATTTATGTTTTGCTTACTACATGTGTTTTTAAAAACATAATCTGAGCTTGGAACTAGTTGACATCCCTATGACATATCCATGTTAAATTCAACAGTAGTTTGTATGGAGAGGCGATATAATTCGTACCAGTTGCCTGGTAACTAGTACAAAACTGTATATGTACTAGTATTTTTTGCTACCCTGTATTTAAAATTGAAGATGTAGGCAAAAATAAAATGCGCTTTGGTGCTGCTGTAAAATACAATACTTTGATCAATTGAGGATGCAGGCAAAAATAAACTATAAAATACGCTTTGGTCCGACTGTACAAAACAATAAATACCAGAATCAGGTATTACTCGTATGATATTTAGAATTATCTTCATTTGAAAAATGTTAAATTTCGTCATACATGCATATACATTAGACCACCCATATGTTTGTTTTTACAGCTCTCCGCGCATTTTCCGGTACATTAAGGATAAAAAATAATTTACGTTGAAAAATTGTTCCTCTCGGATGAAAACAAGCCAGTCAAAATCAACTTGTACCCCTAAAAATGGACTAAAATTAGTTGAAATCTTTTTTAGTATGTAACTATTAAACTTTAGAGAAAAGTGCAATAAAAGCATTTTTATACAAAATAAAATGACAATTATTTTTATCATAAGCATTTTTTACTCATCAATGATGCTTGATGATATTGTAAGCGTTGAAAATCAAAATTTGTGCCTTTGCTTTTATTCCAACGGCTCCTGTATATTAATTTACAAAATTTATTTCTGTTTAGGTTTCGCCAAATTGTATGGTATTACAAATAGTTTTCATAATCAAAAACCATTTGAAAAATATATGTTTTATTCCATGGCAAACTTACCAAAATTCAAATTCCAATCTATAATATTTTGGGCACGTCATGTGTGTACACGTCTAATTTGCTCAATATTTTAATCGATTAAATTATTATTCGGGGCCTAAGCTATTCTAGATAATAACAATTGCACCTCAGTACAGCTTTAATCCGTAAGTAGGTAATAGGGACAGCAGGCAATACTCCTAAAATACCGTTACCCATAAAAAACACTTTGTAAACCGTAGCTCTTAAAATGTCGTATTCAAAATACCGTTACCGAAATAACTGAAATACGATTATCTTTAAAATGCCTATTCCGAAATAAATGAAATATCGATACTTTTAAAATATAGTTCAGGAATAGATGATAGATAAAATGCCGTTACCGAAATAATTGAAATACCGTTATACCTAAAATGTAGATACAAAGCAAACAAATTGTCAAATGATTTGTTGACAATTCAAAAAAAAGAAATCTAAACCTTTCGAAAGGCAACATTATGTTAATGCTAACAACGGTAGTCAGCAATTTCGAAGCATGCTGATAATTTTTAACAAAATAAAAAGTCAAAACCAATTTGACAACTTAATTGTATGTAAAATACTAAATAACCACGTGCAATTAAAAATGCAGAAAACTATAAATTTTAAGGATGAAGGTTTTTCGATTAATTCTGTAACTGTATTTGAAAGGCAACGGTATAAAGTTGAAAGAGATATTTTAGCAGTATTGCCAGCCAACCCAGTTATCAACTTATCGTTTTGGAATTCCTATCGTTTTCAAATTTTTTCGATTAACCAGTAAAGTTTAATGTCCGAATAAATATTTAGTCGTGCCCAAAATATAATAAATTGGAATTTGAAAATTGGTTTTTGGTAAGTGTGCCATGGCATTGGATTATTAAAAATACTTGTTACACTCATAATAATCTATAGGTAAAATACACGAAAACCGTTGTTCATTTTACGAAAGTTTTGGTTATTTTGACATTACGAAAAAATTTGTAGAATATACAAATCACATTTCGTAGTTTTATAAAAACTTTTTTTAAATAAAAATGTGGTGCATACCTTACGGGTTTATTTTAAAATTAAAAAAAAAAATGTTATGGTGCCACACCAGAATCGAACTCACGATTTCAGTGAAGTCCTGCTGTGTTGAAGTAGACCCCTCTACCATTTGCACCAAAGTGCTGATGCAATACAACAAACTAAAAAGGAACTTAAGTCGAAAACATTATGAAATTTTTATGAAAACTAGAAAAATATGCTACAAATATTTAATAAAAAAGGTAAAATGGCCATTAAATATTTTTATTATGTTTATTGAACTAAATAAAATAATATAATTTTTTTTATAAATATATCAAATAATATATTAAAAAACAAAATAAAAAAATAATAATAATAAAAAACTTAAATAACAATTTCAAACTAATTGCATTTTATTATTAAATATTTTATCTTTTTAAATATTTGTTTTATTGAATTTCATACTAAACCCGGCAAATAAAGTGGAAGTAGTGTTTTCGGGACCTCTTTCACTTGTTTTAGGATCCTCTTTATTAAACAAAATACAAAATATCCATTTATATCAAAACACAAAAATAGTAATAATGAAATAAAAAAATAAAACATAGAAATTTAAAAAACATTAATAAACAAAAAAAATATAAAAACTAAAAAAAAAAAAAAAAAAATTTGTCCTGGCCAGGAGTTGAACTCCCAACCTTCTGATTGCAAATCCGACCTCTAACCACATCAACATCCATATGTAATATTTGTAACATTACAAATTTTTGTACAATGTACTAAAAAAAATATTACGAAATCATGTTTGTATTTTTTACGAAATTTGTAAATTTATATAATTTGTTTTATACAAAAGTTTTGTAATATAAACAAAATGTTTGTACATTCTACAAAAAAATTTACGAAAAATATATTTGTATTTTTAAGCATGAATTATTATGAGTGTATACCGTACAATTTGGCGTAACCTAAACTGAAATAAATTGTTAAGTTCATATACAGGAGCCGTTTGCAAAAAAGCTATGACACAAATTTTGAGTTTCACCGCTTACTACATCATGACGCTTCATTGATAGGTAAAAAAAGATTTTGAGAAAAATGTTTTTTATTTTGTATGAAAATGCTTATGTAGCACTTTCCTCTATGACCTAAAGTTTAAGAGTTAAACCCCAAAAATATTTAAACTTTTTTTAGTCTATTTTTACGGGTACAAGTCGATTCTGAGTGGCCTGTTTGCATCCGAGAGGAACAATTTTTGCACGGAAATTATTGTTTATCCCAATGTACCTGAAAAATGTGTGGGAGCGGTATAAAGAAAATTTTTGCACATTCCATATACTTTGTGGGTGTTCTAATATACATAAATGCATATAAGTAATTGGGAATTCTTATGTTTTGTTATTTAATTAATAAAATATTTTTTTTATTTCCAGATGTTTTATTTAAATGGATTATGTTAACGATGTGGAAGTCCTGGCAAAAAATAGATTTAAATATCAGCAAAATAAATTAACTAAATACTAAGTTTTTAACAGTTATATTAGTTTTTTGTTTTTATATACATCGAGATTATTTTTATGTTATTTTAAATTTATAACGAGCTCTCAACCTCCGTATATTTAAAAAAATAAGGCAAATCAAACATATTAGCTAGGTTGATACTAGCATTTCGATCTGGCTAAAGATCTCATCAGAACCCGAAGTTTAAGAAAAGCTAGAGCCTCCATAATAGGCAGAACTTTAACAAAAAAACTATTAGATTTTTAAGTTTTTTTTTTCAAAATACTAAGCTCCAGCAAAAATATTTTTTGATTTCAACAAGTCGATTTTCATTTACATTGAACTAAGTGTCAGCAAAACATTTTGCTGAATTAACATTTGCAGATATTAGCAATTTTTCTGCAGGGATCCTCCCAGTAAAAATTTGTCTGACTCAACTAACTTTTTTTGCTAACTTCACGGAGTTTTTTTTTTTTTGAGTGTACTCAATTAGACAGAATGATATCAATAGTGTTTTAAAAATCTGAATCTAGTGGCGACACGTATGTCACTCGCTACTAATGTCACTCTGTAGTAGCAACTGTATTTGTAGCCAATCGAATGGTTCGGTTGTAGCTATCGAATTTTTTGGTAGTTATCACCGAATTTCTGTTGAGGCAATCGAAATTCTACTGTCGTGCTAAATTTTTTGTTGTTGCAATTGAATTGCAATTGAAAAAAAAAACAACTGCAATTACAACTGAAAAATTCGATCGCAACAACCGAAGCATTCGATTGGCAACAAATACGTTTGCTACCACCGAGTCTGGTTTCTGGGTTTAAAGTTGCATTTGCCATTACTATTTGTAAAATTTGTCAATGCTGGCAACGCTGTAAAATATGACACAAAACATATGTTTAGATTAAATTTTATCATGACAAATTTGACATCGCATTGACCCAAACGTTTTTACAACATTTGTGGGTAATTATTTTCTTTGTATTTGTTGTTGAGCTTTTGAAAAATTGTACATTTTTCCAAAACCAAAATTTCTGCCATGAATACCCTTAATATTTTGTTTTTCGTTTAGTTTTGTGCTTTTATCAGACATTAAAATAAAAATAAATAAAATTAAGTTACACGGAATAAAATAATAATAACAACAACAAAATCTTTTTAACAACAAAAACAATAAATTACAAGTTGTTAAAAAAAAATGAATAAACAACAAATACGCAAGTACTTCTTAATGCTAGAGATTTAATATGGTCTTAAAAAGATTTGTAGAACTTAATGCATCTAAAAAATATTTGTTTGTTATTTTTCTATTTTATTTTTCCTACAATAAAATGTTGTTTTTACTTGTCCTCTATTATACTACCCTAACAACTTGAGTTTCGTACGGGTAATAAATATTCATGTTTTTAATTATCAATTTATTACAACTTTCGCAAACATAAGTCAATTCGTACAAATTTCGGCTTTGCTGAATTGAAAATTAATTGGATTTTGCATTGAGCTAAAAATTTGATCACTTAAGTTTCGTACTTTTAAAGAAATTTAAACATTTTAATTATTATACAAAAAATAATGATTTATTAAGTTGAAAATAGCAGTTACCGCCTAGTTAATAAAGGGTGTTTTTTATACAGGTATATAACTTTAAGTTGGCATCACTTTTTTAACTGGTTTCCATTTTATCAGCTGTCAAGTGATTTATGTTTAGTTTGGTTTGGAATTTCAACATTAATAGACCGACGCCTGAACAACGTTCCAAATTGTGCAAATTTATTTGGAAAATTATGGTTCTGTTCGAAATACGTATCGCGCACGAATTTTGCGAATTTTTTTTAGCGAAGAAACTCACTTTTGGTTAAATGGATACGTCAATAAACAAAACTGCCGTATTTGGAGTGATGATAATAATTAAGTGTATGTTGAGACACCGTTACTGAGTGTTTGGTGTGCTTTATGGGCTATTGGCATCATTGGTCCATACTTCTTTAAAAACGATGCTGGTCAGAACGTTAATCAATGGTGACCGCTATAGAGCCATGATTACTGACTTTTTCGTTCATCAATTGAACAACCATGATGTGCACAGCTCGTGCCACAATTGATTTATTAAAGGAAACGTTTGGTAACCGCATAGTTTCACGTTTCAGACCCGTGAATTGGCCTCCAAGATTGTGCGATTTAACGCTGCTGGACTATTTTCTTTGGGGATATGTGAAGTCGCTAGTCTACGCCGATAAGCCCGAAACGATTGACCATTTGGAGGACAACATTCGCCGCGTTATTGCCAATATACGGTCACAAATGTTGGAAAAAGTCATGGAAAATTGGACCTTAAGATTAGACTACGGTTTGAGGACCCTGGCGTCGTACTTAACTGGACACTGTAATCTCAGATACCATCTGCACAAGAAGGGTCGATCGGACACGGATATGTGTAGGTTTTGTGAGATGGTGTCTGAGACCTCGGAGCATGTTCTCTGCGAATGTCCCAGGCTTTGTGATAGGAGACTTAGGTTTCTAGGTGATCGCTTCATTTCGCCTTTCGACATCGCGAACATTTTGCCTTATAGGATAATTGGCTTTATAGGTAGCTTGCATCTGTAGGTAACTTTAGGCAGCACAAAAGACCTACATTGGTCGCGGTGCATAGTACCTTCTGACCTAATCTAGACTACGTCCGAGCCAGCCGTGGCGGTCATATGCCAGAAGGCATATGACCGCCATTATAATGCCAGAAGATTATCTTTCGAATAAAGTAAATTTCATGTCAATTTAAAAAATCATTTGTGTTTTATTGCATTTCAAAATTCTATACCTCTATAAAAACACCCTTTACTTGAAACGCAAAATCTCAGAAAAAACTGTTACTGTATTTTAGGGTAACGTTAGTTTAGTTATTCAGGTCATGTCAATGCGCACCGATATTTTTAGCCCATTATTCCCGAATTCCAATTGCTGACTAGTTTATGATCAAACTTTGGGAAAATTATATATTTGCAGCGACCATTTTTTTTATCTTTTCAGATTATTTCGGTAACGGTATTTTAAGGATAACGCTATTTTAATTATATCGGTAATGGTATTTTAGCGATAACAGTATTTAAGTTATTTCGGTAACGGTATTATTGGGATAACGACAGTCAGTTGAAATAGTTTCGAATGTATAACGGTATTTTAGCAGTACTGCCTGCCATCTCTGGTTGAAATGCATAATTTAACAATAATATTTTTTATTTCTGTGAAATAACATCGAATTTGTGTTATTGATATTTATGTTGACCTATTCGATACGGATATCGGTTAGGGTAACGTCACTTTCTTTTATTTCGGTAACGGTATTTTAGGGGTAATGACATTTCAGTTATTTCGGTAACGGTATTTCAGTTATATCGGCAACGGTATTTTACGGATAACGATATTCTAGGGATAACGATAGTCAGTTGAAAGGGTTTTGAATTTTTAAGCGGTATTGCCTGTCATCTCTGGTTTTGATGCATAACTGAATAATAGCACTGTGTGTAATTTTTTAAGTCATGGCAAAATAACCATATACGGACACCACTACGTGATAAAAGACTAAAAAAAAGACCCGTGTCTCCCAATTTTTCCCAAAGTCATATCCTCTTTTGTTTATGGGCCGCCAAAGATTTGGGGCCTCGGTATCATTTTCGCAAAAAAGTGATCATTTTCTCAGGCTCATATCTTGCAAACCGTTCAGATTTACTCTCTATGGCAAAGTTGTAGCTCTTGTCATAAAGAACAAAAATTGCGAACATATAAAATCAAAAAAACTTCACCTTCCAGATCAAAATCGCAAAAAACTTTAAAAAATTCGATTTTTTTTTACCTCTTTTCCCGTGTTCAGGTCCATAGGTAGCAAACCGTTCAAAATTCAAGGAAACAATCAACTACAAAAATTCACCTAAGATCTCAATAAAGAAATTTCTAGAACATATAAACTTCCTAGAGATGATTCTTAACACTGTTTAGGTAGCGCGCAAAAGTGAAAAATTTTTTAATTTCATTTTTTTCCTTTTTTCTCCTGTTCATGGGCATAGGTAGCAAACCCAATTCCCAGGAAGTTTATATGTTCTAGAAATTTGTTTATTGAGATCTTAGGTAAATTTTTGTAGTTGATTGTAGTTGATTGTAGTTGATTGAACGGTTTGCAAGATATGAGCCTGAGAAAATGATCATTTTTTTGCGAAAATGATACCGAGGCCCCAAATCTTTGGCTGCCCATAAACAAAAAAGGAGATGACTTTCGGAAAAATTGGAAGACACGGGTCTTTTTTTTTTAGTCTTTTATCACGTAGTGGTGTCCGTATATGGTTATTTTTTTTTCGTGTTGCACTGTGTAGTTTTAATATAACATCGAATTTGTGTTATTTATCATCTTTTAAATTTAACCCTCAAACCGGCCAAAGCTTTTTTGCAATGAGATTTATACCGCTTGTTCGGCACGAAAAATAAACAAATGTTCTTTTACCAAAATTTTTTTCGTGGCAGATTTAGAGCGAATCTCAGAAACTAATCCATAAAAATTAATAAGTTTAGTCATAAATTATTTATCTTACCAAGAGATTACTACAGTCCAAAAATTGCCCTCTTTGTGGTTTTAATTATGACGATTATGACGATTTTCGTTTTTCAAAAAACGCGAAATCGAGCGAAAACGCACCTAAACTTCTACATATATTAAATAAAGGCTTTGCTAATACTATTAAATATAATCTTTCTGCCAAATTTCATAAAAATCCGCCGATACGCTTTCAAGTTAAGACGATGTTCTTTACAGGTATTCTATTGGAATCATGTATGTCCTTGGACCAAAATTAAAGCTTTTTTAAAAAGTTTAAACTTTAATCTTACTTCGTTTTAAGTATCATCAGTTTTTAGTACACATAAATATGTTTTTAAGATTTCTGAAAATTGTATTCATTTCAAAATATTAATTTTTTGAAATTTTACGAAATTTTAACTTAAACGCTTTCTCGCTTTCAAACCGTGCCATGAACACAAATTATTAATTCGCAAAATTTAATTTGGTTTTCTATCAAAATAGTTTAATTCCTTATTATAAAACACTCATTTCGAGCAATTTTGGCCAATTTAAAATACACCGCCTAGAGGCGGGCTTGCCGGTTGCAGAATGTGTGCGAAAATTGCGTACGGATTTTGGAAGAATAGAAGCACCGTAAGCTCCGTATGTTCGTTATCTTGTGAAAAAAGCGAAAGAAACTGGCATCCTCATCGATAAACCAAAGCGTGAAAAGCCAAAAACAGTGCGCACACCCGAGAATATTGCTGCTGTGGCAGAAAGTGTGCGTGAAGCGCCATCAACATCAATTCACCGTCGTTCTCAACAATTGAACATTTCGGAGACATCATTGAGACGAATTTTGCATAAAGACCTTGGTATGACGCCATACGAAGTCCAATTGGTTCAGGAGTTGAAGCCAACTGACCATCCAATGCGTTTTCGATTCGCTAAGTGGGCCTGCGATCGACTTACAGAAGATGCCGAGTTTGCCAAAAGCAATAAAGCTCATTTTGATCTTGGCGGGTATGTAAACAAGCAACATTGTCGCATTTGGGGCACAGAAAACCCGCACGCATACATTGAAAAGCCAATACACCCAAAACGAGTCACTGTTTGGGGCGGATTTTGGTCCAGAGGCATAATTGGGCCATTTTTCTTCGAAAATGAGCAAGGAGTGGCCGTTACAGTCAATGGCGATCGTTAACGGGCCATGTTGAACGAATTTTTGTTCACAAAAATTGAAGAGGATATTGGCAACATTTGGTTTCAACAGGACGACGCTACGTGCCACACAGCCGAAGCTACACTCGATGTTTTGCCCCCTGTTTTTAAAGATCGCATTATCAGCCGGAGAGCTGAAGTCGTTTGGCCACCTCGGAGCTGCGATTTGACACCGTTGGACTATTATTTGTGGGGTGCCGTCAAAGATAAGTGTTACGCCAACAAGCCAGAGACAATTGACGCTTTAAAGGGCAATATTCGTGAAGCCATTGGTGAAATACAGCTGCACACAATCGATAATTTGCTTAAAAATTGGACCGATCGTGTAGGCTACTGCATGGCCATTATTAACCGGAAGGATTGTACTTTCAAATAAAAAAAGAAATTTGAGAAAATATTCAGTAGTTTTTTTTTATAGCACTTTCAAAAAAAAAAGTTATTTGGCGGACCCTTTATAAGGCATATAAAAAATGGCATTCAAGAAAAATATTGATTTAATAACAATCAAAAACGTTAAAAATAACTCTTTTATCAGTGATTCTGATGGTAAATGATTTTTGGATTTTTCTTTCTAAAATATATACAAAATGCCTTCGGGAAAATTAATAATTTTTGTGTGATTTGAGATCATTTAATTACATTTACTTTAGATTTTTTGATAAAATGCTGTCAATAAATCATTTTCATACAATGAATTTTGTAAAATCGTCAATCGTAATTTTATCATATTTCACTTCAAAAATCTTCACTATGGAGACAAATCGTCAAAGTTGGCAGAGCTTGAATGATAAATAACAGAAATTCAATGATATTTCACAGAAATAAAAATATTTTTGTTTAAAATTTGTTAAATTTACCTGGTTCTATTTAAGTTAGTTTTTCTGTGATTTTGCATTTTAAGTATTAAATGAACGTTAAATGTTATTATTCAATTTAAATTTTTGTATTACAATTAAAATATTTCAATTTATTGGAAAGTACGAAACTTAAGTTGTCAAATTTTTAGCTCAATGCAAAATCTGACAAATATTCAATGACTTCATATGCTCTAACCCAAACGCACTACTTTAAGGTTTTAGAGAGTATTTAAAATAAGCTTTCCGAAAGGCCCAATTCAAAATTAAACGTATGAATACTTATTACACGTACGTAACTCCAGTTGTTAGGGTAGTATTTGAGTTTGGATATTGAACTATTTCAAGGTTAAATTTGCTGAATTAGTTTCTTCTATCATAAAGATAATTTTGGTATTTCATTGTTTTCATGATTGTTTTCCATTAACTATTGATTACAAATATTTTTATGATTTTGATTAGAAATTTTCCATTTGTTGAACTTGTTGCAGTTAACCTCCTTAGGATTATATTTTAAATTTCGAGTTATAGCTTGAATTGGCCAGAGCTTAGAAAGAATATTTAAATTTCAACATAATTTGCCACAGGTGGTCTTGACAATAAAAATGCTCCACAAAAAGTGAATAATTTATAAGGGTCGAATACACTATATTTCGATTTGAGAAAAAATCTGTAGACAAATTTAAAAGTTATGACAACACAGGCCTACCAACTTTTAGAGAGATCAAGGCCCTAGTTATGACGACACAAGCCTGAAAATTTAGAGAGCTCTAGACCATAGGTTAAATCTGAGTTTTGAAAACAACAGGGAAGAATTTCGGACAAGATAAAAAATTCTAAAAAAATAACATACCAATTATGGCAAAAACCGGAATTTTCTAAGCTTCATGTTAAGATATTTCAAAAACCTAATGTGTTGGGAAATTCAGAATTTAGCGGATTAGGAATTTTTGGGGTATTAACCTCTCTAAAATGTTGTAGGGCTGTGTTTTAAATTTGTCTGCAAATTTTTTTAAAATTAGATTTTTCTGACCACCACCCAGCAAAAACATGGTATTGACTACTTTTATTTTATACAATACTTTGTCATGAGTACTTGTTATCTTTTGCATTACTTTAAATAATAAAATAATGGGTTACCAATAAGAAACTTATAATGGATAACTTTAATACAAAAACTAATTGCTGAACAATAATAGGTTATTCATCTTATTACTTCCATCCAAAATATAATGATACACAATTTTTCTGGATCCTATTTTTAAACTCATTAAAATTAGCCTTTTCGTAAGCTAAAGGATAAGGTGTTAGTTTTGGTATATCTTGAACGAATTTACATAGAAGAAAACCTCATTTATGTTTTAAACTATAAAATTATATATGCCTCGGTTGATTTGGGTATAGAGCAGTCTGTTAATCTGACTACCAGGGATCGCTTCCCGGCTCGACCATGTTTTAAAAAAAAAAATTAATAATATTTTTTTTAAATTCGTATTTTCTTTTTTTTTTTGTTAAATATATTTTTAGACCCATA
The DNA here is from genome assembly GCA_021234595.1 of Delia radicum. Lineage (NCBI taxonomy): Eukaryota > Metazoa > Arthropoda > Insecta > Diptera > Anthomyiidae > Delia > Delia radicum. The sequence continues at coordinate 75,618,108 of CM037855.1, read as the reverse complement.
ATTTTTTTCCTTCTGGTAATAGTTTATTATTACTTTTGGGACATTTTATATAAAAACAGTTAGAATTATAATATGAAGCGTAATACGTCCAAACCTTCGAGTTTAGATGACTAGACTCATTATTTGGTAAGGTGTGTTTTTGCTGGGCAGTGTCGTCAATATATAATTCATCTTTAATGAATGTATGCAAAAAAAATTATTTTCCAAAAAATTTTCAATTAAACATTTGTTTTATTTTAAACTCACTTTCAATTTAATGTTTAATAATACAGTTTACAAACAAACCAAAGCATACAAAAAGAAAATTTATTTTTCTCCTTTCTTGTTTTTATTAGAGTTTTGCTAATATTTTATGATTATACTGTAATGATATCCGTTTATTCTCATATATTTAGTTAGAATATTGCTCTACCTCAAATCCAAAAATCTAATATGATATTGTCATATTATATTTTATTTGTTAATTTTCAAAAAGTTTGATCATTTTCATGATAGATAATACAATTGTTTCATTGGCATCACCCAAATCTTCAGTTGTCTGCAATATAACAATATAATTGGCTTAACTCAAACCGAGACATTACATCCCAGTAAAAAAAAAAACGCTGCTTACATGGAAGCAGGTTTGTAAGGGAGTAAGCCCAAAAGAATCCATTACAAACCTGCTTACATATGTCATGATTTTTATATGGCGAATTCCCACTTGGAAGCATTACTTTTTGGCATAATAAGCGCGTATTTTAGCGCTTACAAAAAGCTGTGATTTCATGGCATGCTGTTAAATCATATTTCATGTCTACATTATTACGATTAAAAGTAATAATATGCATATACATTATTTGTTTTACATAAAATTCTACAGATATTAATTTGTTTTGTTTAAATTTTTGACATATAATATACTTATTTTCTTTTACCGCTCCACGTGCTAGCTCTTCAGAAATAGTTAAATGACTAATTAATTTTTATTACATACTCGAAAATACCAAACACAATCGGAAATCACTCGGGAAAATTGGTACAGATCGTTTATAATACACGATATGAAACTTTCTGCATTACAACCTGCATCCTTATAAGGGATTAGGGTAAGCTGCTTACAACCTGCATCCTGGTTAGGGAAAACAGTAAGCTCAACATTTTTGTTTGTTTATTTTTATACGAAAATTATTCGTTTATTTTGCTGATTCTCAGTATTACGTAATGGTAAGCACTTACATCAGCGCATTTGTTATATCCTGCTTCTTCAAACACGAAAATTTGTTACTGGGATACAACAGACAAAATAAACTCTATAAAAAATTGTTTGTCTGCATTAGTGTATAAACTGCCTGATCTGGTAACACTAATTATAAAATCAAAAACTATTTGAAAACAAGAATTTTTGTTTGTTGTATTACAAATTGTAAAAACAACATATATCCCAACAAACAGTGTTTGTTGAGAAGAGCCGTGGTATGCTAATTGTTCAAAAATGTTTTAATTTTTGTATTAAAAATACAAAAATTTTTATACGTTATATTTAAAAGACGAATACAGGAAAAACTAGAGGGTAGCCTAAGAGAAGAACAAGCTGGGTTTCGTCCTGACAGAAGCTGCATCGACCAGTCCAACACTCTTCGAATAATCGTCGAACAATGTATTGAATGGCAAACTCCTTTATATATGGTTTTTGAAGATTTTAAAAAAGCTTTTGACATGATGATCAGATCTGCAATATGGGCGTGTCTTAAAAAGAAAGGTGTTCCCGACAAACTTATCAACATCATTAGAGCGTTATATGATGGTTCTGAAGTATCAGTCCTCCATAACGGCACCTGTAGCAACACTTTCACAACAAATGCTGGGATAAAACAAGGTTGCCCTCTTTCGCCACTACTCTTTACTATAGTACTGGACGAAATAATGAGAGAAGTGTGTTCCATCAAGAGAGGGATAACTTGGACATTTAGCAGTCATCTCGAAGATTTTGACTTTGCGGATGATATATGTTTGTTATCACATAAGATCAGTGATATGCAATCAAAGTTAGACCACCTACAAGAACTAGCAAAGAAAGTTGGCCTAGAAATCAACGTCGCGAAAACAAAGGCTATGAGAATAAAAAACAATAGCTCACATCATATTTTATTGAACAACCAACAACAACCGTCAACAAATTCTGTTACCTAGGTAGTATAATAACAACATCAGGAGGAACAAAAGACGACGTAGCCAATCGAATCAACCGAGCAAGAGCAGCATTCGGTAGACTAAACGCGGTATGGCGCTCAACACAAATATCTAAGAACACCAAACTGAGGATATTCAAAGCGTGTGTCAAATCCATTTTACTTTATGGTTGTGAAACCTGGTTGGTATCCATAGGCACGACCAGAAAACTTCAAGTGTGTTTAAATAAATGTCTTCGTATTATTCATAAAATATTTTGGCCAGCCGCTATACGCAACCAAGATCTTTGGCAACTAGCGAACGAAGAAGAAATTGGCAAACAAATAAAAAGAAGTAAATGGAGGTGGATAGGCCACACTCTGAGAAAAGATGCCACAAATATAACAAGAATGGCACTAAAATGGAATCCCCAAGGTTCTAGAAAACGTGGCCGTCCAAACAACACATGGAGACGATCAGTGAAAAACAAACTTGAACGATATGGTTTAACGTGGGACGATGCCGCAGTTGAAGCTAGAGACAGATTACGTTGGAGAAATCAACATGTTGAAGCCCTATGCTCATTGAGGAGTAAATATGGACAAAGAAGATTATAAAGACGTTCGGAAAATACAAAATTTAAACATTTGTATTATTTGAAAGAAAATTAGATTCAAAAACTGAGGTGAATGGTGAGTATAGCCAATCGATATGATTGTGAAATTATTTCACTTGTTTATTAATATTGTTTTCGATATATTTAAGCAATAATTTGTGTATCTGATTTAAAATTTGTTAAAATTAAATTAAATGATGGTATATGGTATATGGCTATAATTGCGACCTGCTTTAAATGTCTGAAAAATTCATTCATGTAGTACTTCAATTGTCACCTTGCCTTAAAAGTTGAAAAAATAAATTTAAAAATTCTATGTCTTTTTAAAGAAGTTAAACAAAAAATGTATTCCTAATAAGCTTTAAGTTTCTGAAAATTCTATTAAAGTCCTGTTTTTTAAAAAAGGATAATCAGTAGATGACACTTATAGAACTTTTAGTGTATGTGCAAAATTTTCTAAATTTCTTATTAAAAATTGAAAATGATATGAAAACTTATTTGTGGGACTGTCAAAAACAACTCATCTTAACAGAGGGTTTATCTTAAGCAAATTTGTATTAACGGATGTTAAATTGAAATTGTTACCAAAACGTCAGGACTATTTGTAAAGTTTTGTCTTCTGATTCCAAATCTGGTCCCAAATTTTCCTATCCCATCACAATTTTGAAATATCGTAAAAAAATTATATCCAGACAAAACTCGATTTACGAATCAAGCTAAAGAATGTTAGTTTTAAAAAAATTTTATTGAATTTATCATAAATACCAATAAAAATAAATTATTTTCAGAATTTAATTTCTTTGTATTTTCCCATGTACACAAATCCATTTTGTATTAAGTTGAGCGGAGATGCGAAATTATATTTAATTACAAATTTAATAAAAAACTATTTCAAAATTTATATATACATATGTACTTATATAGTTGAATATATGATCATATATGGTCTCATATATGAAATTTATAAACATGAAAAATAATATATTGTATATGGAGTACAGTAGGTTTTTTAACTCAAAAAGGTTCAAATCACAATGCATACAAAAAAGAAATAGAAACCGGTTTTAACCGGATTTTTAATAAAAACAAAAAACCGGTTTTTTTTAAATTGATTTTTCGAACAAACCAAAAACCGGTTTTCTTAATTCGTCTGTTTTTTTTCACGCTATAACTGTATTTTTTTAATTTTTGACACATTAATTAATATTATTTAACACAAATAATTTTCTCGCGGTAAAACTCGTCTTGTACACAACAGCGCTCTTTGAACATTTTCTACAAATAATTGGATTTTGTATTCCGAAAAAAAGTCAATTGGAATTTAAATTTTTTTATGCTGCAACTTGAAAAGAAGCTATACATTTACAATGCAAATTTATTGAATTTCCAACTTTTTAATACTTGCACTAAAAACAAAAATGCATTAAAAATGTTTGCTAAAACTACTAAAACTTAGTTCAATATAACGTGTCAGGAAAACCTGCTGAAATTAGCGGAGTTTTTTAAAATTGGTAGCATTTTTTTTTTTGCTAAGTTTTATTTAAGGAAGGAAAGCAGAAAGAAATCTGTTAAATCTACAAAAATCGTGTTATATTTGAGCTAAATATTAGTTCATTAAAAGAAATCAACAGTTTAAAATTCTTTAGCAAATATTTCTGTTGATTTTAGCAAAATATACTATTATTTGAATTCTTCTAAATTAAAGGTAAATATAAAAATTTTTTTTATATTATGTTTTGTTTGCTTTTTTTTTTGTCCACAAATATTCAGCCAAAATTGTTGCTAATTTTGGCAGCATGTAAATTGCCATTCTCAATTAAATAAAATTCAACGTCAACATAGTTAAAATTGTGAATATTTAACTGCTTATTTTTGCTGTTATTAATAATTAGCAAAAAAAAAAAAGCTGCTAATTTCTGCAACGTAATTTTTAACAAATTTCATTGTTCAACAAAATCAGAAACTTATCATTTCTAAATGACTGACAAAATTAGATATAATTAGAGATAATTATAGTAAGAAATATTTGCAAAAAACTTTTTGCAGAAAAATTTTATTTTTTTTCAAAACGGTTTGCAAAAAATACAAAATTGAAAATAATAATGCAACTTTCTTGCAACATTCAAATACTCTGAGCTATGCCTTCTAATTTTATATATTACACGTTTCGAAATATTCGATAATATTCTATATGCATGTATTTAAAATTGAAATTTCTCATTTTTCATGATTTCGTTAATAAAAAATCTACAGCGAAAATAAGACCCAAAACTTGAATAAGTATCTTTAGTAAACATCACTGGTTACTTAATTTATAAAAAAAAATTCGGAAACTTCAGGCAAATTGGCTAAAACTAAAAAAATTCCATTTATTTTTATGTATTAAAAATATGGAGTCTGTGACAAATCTTAACTAATAAAATTCAGATAAAACCGTTCAAATATGTTTAACACATGTTTTGTAATCAATACCAATCAATTTCTAGCTAACTGAAGTGCATTTTCCTAACGATTTTTAATCTTACATGTTTAAAATGTACTTTTCATATTTTTCCTGTAGTAAATTCATACTAAATTAATTTTAATAAAAAAGTTATAAAAATTGTGTTTCAGACCGAATTTTTTTTGAAAATTTTGATATAAAATTTTGGGGTGTTTTTGATGAAATGAATTTAGTGGAACATAAATTAACATCATGTGCTACAGTTTTGCAAATTCGATTAAGAGATTTTATAATATTCACAAAAAATAAAAAACATGCGAAGTTTTCAATTTAATTGCATGGATATTCTACGTCCTTCACCCAATAGCAATTAATTGGTATGGTTTAAAATGCTCAAAGTCCCCAGTTTAAAATCGTATAAAAAGTTGTTCGAAGTTTATTGAGGCATATGAATTAATAAGAAATTTTAGAGAGAAAACTTGATTTTTGGTAAAAATTAAATTTGCGAATATTTTGAAAACCGGAGCTATTATTATAACTTTGTGTTCACATTCGTGATCTACGTCGTAAAATTTATCAGAATTGATAAGTCGCGTGTCCAATGCTTTTTAGTGTTTAACTGTGTTTTTAGTAGCTATTTTCTGTTATTTTTAAAAGTTTATTTGTATAACTGTATATTACGTATGTATATGTATGCATATTTTTTATGCTTAATAAAATTTTAAACTCATTTCTTCATTTCTTTCATTTAAATCCTTTCGGGGGACTAGGACGCACTGGGTACCCCCCTTGGTACGCCACTGTTCATGAGTATCAAAATTGCACCTTCAACTTTCATAATAAGCAAATTTAACGCTTGCTGATTTATCTTGGTTTAATCCTTCCATTGGTTTGTAACCTAAATTAAACGTTTATTAAAATATTAGTTTTGCGTCCCAGTGTAAAAAAACATTACTATATAAGTGGTTCTATAAGTACATATTTGGTAATGGCATGTACTTACAATTGTCATTACAAATCTCACTAATTTTATATGGGGATGTCGCTCAAAATACTGACATATCATTACACAACACCTTACAAAAAATAGAAAAATGTGTGGTTACCTATATGCTTACTAGTATGGAGAAAAATATGAGGTCTAAAAATATATGGAAAAAACATTTTTTTTAAATAAAATGTGCCCACACGTATTTCGAACCCGGGCTTCCAGGTTGTCAGTCAACCGCTCTACCACCTGAGCTATGTCAACATGTTATTCTTGATAGATAAAAACATAAATAACCTGCTTACACAAAATAGCATTACTTTCCAGCTTACAAAAAATCAAAAATATGTAGTTATATATGAACTTACCAGAAGTGAAAAAATAATGATTCTAAAAAAATATTTTTTGTATTGAAATAATGGGAAAATTAACTAGTTATTAGTAAGTCCTTATTATTGGTGTTAAAATAATGCATAGAGTAAGCTGGTATCATTACTGTTAGTGAGAAAAGTAATGACATTGCATTATAGTTTCTAAATTGGGGTATCTTTAATCGATGTAATAATTTGTATTGAAAATTTCACTGCCAAGGTGGTAAGTTTTTATATTTAATTCTGTTTTCTTTTCGTCGCTGATTTGCGGTCTAAAATGCACTTTATAGCCAACCTTTGAGGTTTTCGAGCTTTGAATAAACTTTTCTAACAGATTCATAACACAACATTTAGTTCTTTCGGTTATACCCTTCTATTTCTATTTTCATAAAGCTAAAACCGACTGCTTTTTGTAAAAAATCAGTCGTCAAAACCGATTAGGTTCCCTTTAGGCTAAAAAACAAAAAAATCGCTTATTTTACATCGAAATGCAATTTTTTTCGACTTTCAAGTTTTTTAGGTTTTTGTGCTTAATTTGATGCTTATAACTTTTCATTTCACAAAATTGTGCTGAAAACAAAATGTAAAACATTTTTCGTAAGCATTCTTTATTTAAAAATTTTTTTAATATTCTTGAGCATAGTAAAATAATTAAAAATCATGTGTCATATGACGTAAACAAGATAATAGAAATAAACTAGAACCGTCTTCCGCTATAACCGTCTTCCGCTATAACTTGGGGTAAGGTATTTGTTCACTAATTTTGACCGTTGACTACCAATGGGATATATACAGTGTCGCGCAAAATAAAAGCAACAGAACATATGTATATATTTGATTTGAATATATATATGTATATCTTCCGGATAGTTTAGAAATAAGATTTGTATTGGATCTTTTATACTAGTAGTAGTAGTAGTATTCAATCGGTTAACCGTTATTCGATGAACCGATGAAATTTAATCAAACAATTGTTCGAGTAAATCAAATTGGTCAATTTCGAGTAACGAATAACTCGAACAATTTTGGTCAATTAATCGAGTAAATCAAAATATTTATATCTATTTCAATTTATATTTAATAAAAAAAAAAACACTAAAAATTTTTCATATTTTTTAAAGATTTTAGTCTATAAAACATAAAGCAATACTGTACTCATAACAAATTTTTCTTTGATCATTTTTTTGTGAAAAAACTTTGATTATTTTGGAGAAAAAACGTTGTACACCGAGTCCATTAACGAAACAATCAAATGTTCAGCAATTATATTTTTAAAATGTAGTTTATGAAAATGTAAAAAAAAAATTGGCAAAACTGCACTTTAAAGTGCAGTTTAGACAAAAAATTAGACCAAAAGGTCCGGTTTTTAGAAATTAAGCAAAAATTTTTAAATATCTAAATCAGCGGTTCCCATAACCTTTTGATTCACGAACCCCTTGAAGTACTTCTACTGGTTCACGGACACCCAAAAAAATGTTTGCTCCTATTTTTTAAAAAAGTAAATAAACAAACAAAATTTGGATTTTTTAGTGAAAAAACATTACTAAAACAAAATACAGTAGAACCCAATTAAGATGAACTCCTATGGACCAAAAAATGAATTCATTATAAGCAAGGCTCGTATTTAGTGGAGTAAAATGTCTACTATTTTTTTTTATTGCCCACAAAATGTTAAGGGGTATATGCAAAATCATTTTGTTGATTCTTATAAGCAAAATGTGTTGTTGTTTCACATGCAAATTTGATTTATAAGACTCTTATCAAAATACAAAAATTTAATTTTGCATATTTTTTGAATAAAGAAAGTTTCCACACAAAAAAACAGTATTTTTCGATACATTTGAAACAAATTTCTATGTGTTCGGTTTAAATTTTGATAAAATTCTAAGAAATTTTAAAAATAAATCCAAAATTTAATTTTTTTTTAATTTGTTTTAAATATTCATTTTGTCCGAACTCTTCGCGGACCCCCCGGAATACACGCGGACACCCATTTGGGAACCGTTGATCTAAATATTCAACAAAAAAGCAACGATCCTGATTTTGTAATTATTTTGTACGTTCTTATGTATTTTTAATGGAAAATTAATGGAATTAAATGATTGAAATTATTCGAGTTAAAAAAATCAAAATCGAGTTACTCGTTTATTCGAGAAAACTAAACCCAAGTAATTTGAATACCCTAGTAAAGACGAAGTATTTAAAAAAACGATTAAAACAAATATGTAGCAAATGTCAAACAAAAATATGGAAGATCCCAACAGCAGGCTGTGCAAATAAACAGCAACAAAATAAAATTTTATATTAGCTAGGTCATTTCGATCTGGCTAAAGATCTCATCAGAAACCGAAGTTTTAGAAAAGCTAGAGCCTCCAGAATAGGCAGAGCTTTAAGAAATGTTAGCAATGTTATGAAAATTTAAATTTATGTATTAATTTTAAATTGATATTTAACCTTTTTCTCTTAGATTTTTGTAATAATATAAAAGCCATAAACTGCCAGCCCAGGCAACAAACCAATCGGCACGGTGTTGGCAAAGCGTTGGCGACGGTCGAATATGCGTTGGCAGAACGAGGGATTAACAATCGTAACAGTACTGTCCTGTTATCCGATTGATAACAGTGACCAACCGTTGGTTTGAGCGAATTTGCCAACGGTGGCATAACATTGGCAATTCAAAAAATTTAATGCTTTTAAAATATATTAAATTAAATTTGAGAAATATGTATAACAAAACACATTTAAAAACCAGCAATACAGTTCGGTCTAAGTACAGAGGGTTTCCATGCTACTCAGTGTCGCTCAATTTGCTCTCTTTTTATTTGTTCGTAAACTCCCAACGAGCAAATGAAAACATCTTGCAGAAATTTAAAAGTTTAAATTAATTTTTATCATGTTTTTAAATAATTTTTTTGAATTATTTTAAATATTAATCATAAAATCACCAAGATAAAATTAATATATATTAATTTTTAATAGAAAATAACAAAATATAAGCAAACTAAAAGTGAGTGTTTAAGCAAAAAAATGTTATCAACATGTTGCAATCATTTGTTAGTGTAAACACATTTGCTAGCCCGTGTTCGGCATTTTGTTGCTATTTATATATATACTCTTTCCTAAATCTTATACATCATATTTAATGTAATAATGAAATATTTAAATAAAATGCTTCTAATGCTTTACAATAGCGGAAATCACTCTTGATAGAAAACTTTTTCTTGGAGGAAACATTATCGATTTCTTTTTCATTAAAGAGTGAGCGTCTTTTTTAGCAAGTTTGTTTTCAACACTGTCAGCTGATCTTTGTTTACATTTGTTATAGGCTGAACACGTTTTTCACCAAATGTAATTAAAAGTTAAATAAGCAAAATGCCAAAAACATCAGAAAAAATTAAAATAATTAAATTTATAGATATTTTGTCTCCTCATCTGTCCATTTTTTGTTTGATTTTTCTCTTATTTTCTTTTTTATTATCTTGTGACGCTTAAAATCAGTTGTTCTTCTGTCAAAAAAAGTTTTTCTTGTTTTCTACTACAACTTACTCAAGGTTTGAGTCAAAGAAATTTCCTATTAAGAAAAGGAGAATCGAAGAAAACGAGAAAAAACAAATCCCATACATTTTGTTGTTGTATCTGTCAAAAGTTTTCTTCTTTTCTCGTTTTCTTCGATTCTTCTTTACTTTTCTATCAAGAGTGATTACCGCTAATATTAATAAAAACAATATTGGGAAAGAATTTTGCTGTTGGTACTGGCAAAACACATGATTTACAAATTAATAGCGTTTTCCTATTACAATATTAGTTGCACCTTTGGTAATTTTTAACACGGTATTTTTTACAAAAATGGCAGTGGTTTGCCAGTACTAGTTTTTGTGACGGTTGGCAATTTCTACCTGTCCTGTTCAATGAAAATCAAAAATACCGCTTTCCTTTCCTGTTGTAGCCGGCGTTAAGCCGAAATTCGGACATTTAGATGGTCAAAATGCATGAAAAAGGAACAAAAAAAGACAATTTCATCTATACGATACTTACTAACTTCAAACATTAACTTTTTTTCACCGATATAACTTTTCGCGGTAAGTTTTGGGCTGTAGCACAGTGTTCTAGAACACATGTGAACAAACAATCGGGGTGAAAATAAGCAATCCTGTTTAAGTGTTCACCTCGATTTTACGATTAAAAAAGGCACACTAAAAATAAGTCTGTAAAGTCAGCAACATTTTTGCTGGTAAGATCCTTGCAGAAAAATTGTTATTAGCAAAATATTTCCTGAATTTACAATTTTTCTGCAAGGATTCTCCCAGCAAAAATTTTGACTTTTTTTTGAGTGCAGCTCAAAAAAAAAAAACGCGAACCAAAAATAAATGTAAAGGAATTTTGTTATTTCCATTAATGAAAATAGAAAATATCCGATACCTTTGTAAGTTTGTTAACATTTCAGCAGGCAAATTGGAGTGTGTGTCAAATTGGAGTTTTAGGATTTGACAATCCGCAAAAAAATTATATTTGCGGAATTTGGATTTAAAAATCGACTTCCCTAATACCAACGTATCTTTAAAAACATACCAAACTTTACTTCCATAAACAAAAATTTAATCCAGTGATGGCAGGCAATACCGTTAAAATACCGTTACCGAAATAATTGAAGTATCGTTATACGTAAAATATTATCATTACCGATATAACAAAAATATTAATATTCTTAAAGTAGCTTTACCGAAATAACTAAAATACCGTTATCGCTAAAATACCGTTACCGATATAATTAAAATAGCGTTATCCTTAAAATACCTTTATCGAAATAATCTGACAAAATCAAAAAAGAAATTATCGCCGCAAACAGATACATTTTTCCAAAGTTTGATCATAAACTAGCCAACCATTGGAATTCGGGCATAATGGGACTAGAAATATCAGTGCGCATTGACATTACCTGAATAATGCCCGTAATTTCAAGCAATAGATACCTACCGGTGCTTAGATACCTACCCGATTTTGTTCGTGTACACGGTAGGTATCTAAGCACCAGTAGGTATATATTGCTTGAAATTACGGCAATAACTAAAATAACGTTACACTCAAAATACAGTTACCGAAATAACGTAAAACCGTTCTCCTTAAAATAACGTTACCGAAAAAAAACTAAAATACAGTTACCGCTAAAATGAGGTTGCCGAAATGAGTAAAATAACTGAAATATCGTTATCCCCGAAATACCTTTACCGAAATAAAAGAAAATAGCGTTACCCTTACCGATACCCGCATCGAATCGGTTACCATCCATGTTTTAATTATATATAATATTATATTTTTCTACTTGCATTATTAAATTAGGCTTTCGCTATTAAGAAAAAGAAATATTTATGATAATTGAAAACAATTAATTTTTTTTCAAAGCTTTTTAAAAAAGTGACATTTAAAATTTTTTTTTGATAAAAAAAATGTCAAGTTTTTTAAATCAGTAACATTTACTATTGATAACATACTATCTATCAATTTGGATTTTTGGCAAATCTTTAAAGTTAGTGTAGACTGTATTATAAAGCACGTTGCCAAAAAAAGAAAGATAACTGCCTGCGACATTAATTTAATTTAACAAATAAAATTATGTATATCTTAATAAATTTAGGAGTTATCCAGTAGGAAATGTCATAAACATGTCTTTATGACGGTTTACAAGGGGAGTCTCCCGATACGCTCTCTCCTAATGAATCTTAATGAAATTTTCGAATTTTTTTAGTGATTTTAATTATTTATTTTTTAATTTCACAATTCCTCATTTAATCCAAATAGGTTGGTGTCCCGGTAGACGATCCTCCATGTTAAACAAATATACTTGTCCTAATTTAGTTTTGTTCAAAATAAGTTTAGGAGGGTCTAATGGTATCGCTATCTTTAAAATTTAAATAACTTAGATTTTAAGCCCTCTATCGCAATGCGTTATAAATTTCGAATAAGCCGAAGAAGTTCGACGTAGTCATTTAAAATTGTAGTAATTTTTTTAAATTTGACAGAGAGAATTTTAGTGACGGAAAACAAATGAAAATTTTCACTAAACTAATGATACATTTCTTCCCATAGAGAAGGAAACATTTTTTGAATTATTAAAAAGCTTCATACTTTTTATGTAACTAGTCTTTTTCACAAAGTGAATGAAACCTTTAATAAATTAAATGACAGTTTTCATAAAATTTTATAAAAACTTGAATTAACTTAATGAAAAGTTTAACTTTACAAGTTCCAGTCCAACTTCATTGCATTAATGCAATAATTCATTAATATCATGGATATAATTCACTCTGTGTCAGATATAAAGGGTCCGCCATCTAAGTTTTTTTTTCAACTAGTGCTTATTTCGTGAATGGTAACACTTAGCTCATGTCGGATTTGACAGATAATTAGTTTTATCCTTCCGCTGAACGAATATGGTTGTGTATACGCTTGAACAACGCTGGGAAATATTGCGACATTACTTTGATAATCATGGTAATGTTGCAGAATGTGTGCGAAAATTGCCATTTTTCTTCGAAAATGAGCAAGGAGTGGCCGTTACAGTCAATGGCTATCGTTATCGGGCCATGTTGAACGAATTTTTGTTCACAAAAATTGAAGAGGAGGATATTGGCAACATTTGGTTTCAACAGGATGGAACAGGAAGCCATTGGTGAAATACAGCTTCACACAATCGATAATGTGCTTAAAAATTGGACCGATCGTGTAATAAAAAAAGAAATTTGAGAAAATATTCAGTAGTTTTTTTTATAGCATTTTCAAAAAAAAAAAGTTATTTGGCGGACCATTTACATAAGCAACACAAAACGATTTGAATAAAAAAAAAAACGAAAACCGGTTTTGAAAAATACGGGTTTTTTTAACTATTCGAAACTCGGGTTTTTAAATAGGTTGAATATTTAACAACTTTAGTTAAATACTGATAAAGTTTCGACAATGTGTTAATAAAAACTTAAAATTTTTAAAAATGATTAACCAGTCTACTGCCAAAGTTAAAAAATCTTTGTGTGTTGCGTCGACAAAAAACAGCAAAGTGGGAAGCATAGCATTTTTTTTAACAAAAAATTATGAATTTTTTTTAATTAAACACATTTTTATTGAATTTTAATTACTAATGTTGAATAAAATAATTGATTAACTTTATAATTATGTACAGATCAGTAATTAAATTTTTTCTGATGGCAATTGCCAACTAAAGTATTCGATTATTTCTTAAATTTTCATATTAAAAATTAAAAGCTTTTAGAAAAATAGTTAACAAAACGCATTATGTTGTGTGGTATTCCTCGAAACTAGGTACAACGCAGAGATGACCTCACATTTTCATCACCAAAACCGAGCCTCATTTCGAATATTTTTTTTTTTGGAGCATATACCACATTTTCGTGCTGGAGTTTTTTTTAAATCTCAAAAAAGGAAACAAAGAGGATTCAGTAAATTGTTTTCATAAGTACGGACTGCAATTTGAACGAATATTTACGTCTTACGCAACAGAATAGGGGCTTTGATCAAATTGATATATTAGAAGCTGCGTTCATAGCTTCTATCTAATATATAAATTTGTTGTACAAATATAGAAAATAGTTAATCAAATTAGATTCATTACATTTTTTTACAAAAAAATATTTATTTATATATTTTTGACAGCCATACCGTTTGCAATTTGGACGCATATATACGTCTTACGTAACAGAATATGGTTTTGATAAAAATGCTTATAAATCCTAAATGGAGCCACTTACGCCACAGATTTTTTTTAATCTTTAGAAAGTTGCCCAAAGTATTTGATTCATTCGATTTTTTTTAAAAGATAAAATATTTCATACCGAATTGTAAATTATTTAAGCTGGATGTTACGTATTACGCAACAGAATAGAGTTAGGAAGAAACGTATAAAAGGAAAAGGTAAAATAACTGATATTTTATAAAAATCACCAGGATAACATTATTCTTCCTGCACACAGTGGAATATATAACAATATTTTTGGAAATAATTCGGCCATTTCTTACTTAGTAGTAGTCCGATTGCAATGAAGTTGAAACACGCACAAGTGGCGTAATATTGAGTTTAAGTTTTGATTTTGAACCTTCCATACCCGGAGTACCAATATGAACATCCAAACCAGGGAACTTTTTGCACATAAAAATTTGAATGCTCACCACGACGGAATCGGAACCATTTTAGTTTTTAAAATGGTGGTTATTTAACTAAATAAATTCTTGATTAAATAAAATAATATTGGATTAGAAACAAAAAAATGGCAAGCACCGAAATTGTATATGTAAAAAGTTCCCTATTTTGGGTGGTCATGTTACCGCTCCCGGGGGGTTTGGAAGGTTAAAAATCAAAACTTATGCTCGATATGGCCGAATTATTTCGAAAAATTTTGTGATAGATTAAAGGGTTGTTCTACAATCTTAACCGCAATAAAATTTTGATTCAGAATTCATTGAGA
This sequence comes from Delia radicum, assembly GCA_021234595.1. Lineage (NCBI taxonomy): Eukaryota > Metazoa > Arthropoda > Insecta > Diptera > Anthomyiidae > Delia > Delia radicum. Next base: position 75,603,068 of record CM037855.1, on the reverse strand, counting down.
AGTCCTAAAGGGCGTACTTATAAGTCATTAATATTTGTATGTACATTTTTTTAATTTGTATGTAAATTTCCATATAAAATATTAGAAAAAATTTAAATTTTTAGAGACCTTTAAACGTCATTCGATTTCGCTGAAACTTGGAACATATGTTAGTGTTGCCCATACACAACGATCCAGCCGTGAAGAGAAATAAAAGTATGCACTAGGGATGCCAAACGGGAAATCTCAAATACTCAAATTCCGAGATTTTAAGGATTTAGTAAATCCCGAAATCCGGGACTATCTTTTTTTAATCACGGGATTTTTTTTTATTTAATATTAATTACGCTTTATCTTAAATTTTCTGATATTTTTTTATGTTTATGATTGCGAACAACACATATAATTTGTGCTGGTACACTCATAATAATCCTAATGTGTTCATTGTAAAATTGTAAAAATATGGACTCATTCCATATAAAATCATTCAAAAAATATCCTATTTTCGACCTCTACTCCCTTAAACTTGGTAGATTAGATTAGATCAGAAGGCACTATGCACCGCGACCAATGTAGGTCTTTTGTGCTGCCTAAAGTTACCTACAGATCCAAGCTACCTATAAAGCCAATTATCCTATTAGGCAAAATGTTCGCGATGTCGGAAGGCGAAATGAAGCGATCACCTAGACACCTAAGTCTCCTAGAAATCTAAGTCTCCTTCAAACTTGGTATGGAAGGTAAGTGTTATATAAATATGTCTTCGTACAAGTTTTGGGTTGAAAGCTCTAACGGTTGTAGAAATATTGCGTTTTAAAATATGAAAAAAATCAAAAATTTACCAAAAGTAGTCATACATAATCGTCCATATATTTTTGACGGTTAAAGCTACATGATTTATTGATACCTCATTATAAAGCTACTGTTGCCGTTCTTTGAATAAAATAAGAAAAAAAGTAAGGTTTTTGAACTTAAATTGCATTTTTTCAAAATTCAAAAAACTGTTTTTTAAATTTTAAAAAAATATATGCTAATATAAATTATTCCATTATGGAGCAATTCCATATGAAAGCGATCACCTTTTGGACGACCCCTCTCCGATTTTAAAATAAATAGTCTCAATCGATTGCCCAGCAAAAAATAATGTACCTACATATTTTTTTTTTTTTTTTGATAGTGACTGGTTTAGTGGTGGTGTGCACCACTGTCATGTGACAAAATTGAAGAATTCTTCATAAGGGACCTCATTGAAAGTTGTTTTACTACTAAAGCGATCGCAACGAGTGATAGCTCGTTGGAAAGGTATTGAATCAGGCTTTAATTGAAAAATAAAATTTTCCTAATTTTTCTCAGAAATTTACCTTTTTTCCCATGAAAATTAAATTTTCCCATGAAAATTAAATTTTCCGATTTTCCACAGAAGCTCCTAAATTTTCCGGCTAATTTTATTTTTTTGGATTCCTCATAATTTTTGCTTTAAGAATCAGCAATAAAAAAATGGGCCCCGACTCCTTGTTTGGACAAGAAAAATTAGGAAAATTTTATTTTTCAATTAAAGCCTGATTCAATACCTTTCCAACGAGCTATCACTCGTTGCGATCGCTTTAGTAGTTTTTTTCAAAACAACTTTCAATGAGGTCCCTTATGAAGAATTCTTCAATTTTGTCACATGACAGTGGTGCACACCACCACTAAACCAGTCACTATAAAAAAAAACAAATATGTAGGTACATTATTTTTTGCTGGGCAATCGATTGAGACTATTTATTTTAAAATCGGAGAGGGGTCGTCCAAAAATTTGCCAATTTTGATCGTTTTCATATGGAATTGCTCTATGTCTTTGTGAAATTTCTATGTGGAGCTCTTACGGGATTCACAGTTAGAAAGATTTGCAAAACTAACTTTAAACTTATGTAGTTGTATAATTACTAAGCACTTCGATTGGATTCATTGATTGAATGAATAATTTTCATTAAATTAATGAAAAATTCATTAAGTAAATAAAATTTTTGTAAAATGTTTTTTGTTGCCCCTTAAAATATGCAATAATTTTTATAAACATATTTTTTTATACACCAAACATTTAATTCCATCAGATTTCAACAGGAAGCGCTTCAACTATCGGAAAAAGTTTTTTTAATACAAAGGCCTAAGTATATCATTAGGTTTTTGTTATTTAGGTCAATCGGTAACGGGGTACTGTTTACATGTTGGTGATTACGGGTTCAAGTCGAGTTCAAGGAGATGTAAAAATAAACCAGAAAAGTAAAATGAATAAATATAAATATTAACAAAATATAAAATCGAAATAAATAAATGTGAAACAGGAAAAAAAATATTTTTTTTCCATTATAATTCATTTAATGAAAAATATTTCATTAATCCAATGAAACTTTCTTTGGGGACTTTTTAATGAAAAAAATCATTGCATTAATGATGGATTTCATTAATACAATGCAGAAAATTGTATCAGTGTAGACAAGTATTGATTCATTAAATCCATGAAATTTAACTGGAATTAGTCTATTGAAACTTTTTATTAAGTTAATGCAAGTTTACATAAAATTGTATGGAGAAATATAATTTTATTTATGTAAATTTTTTTACACTCTACACACAAAAAAAAATTCATACTATTTATGAATATATTATGAAAAATTTACCAATGTACTAATTTAGGAACTTTTTCATAACATTTATGAACAGTTCATAAAAAATACTGGGAAAGTTTGTGTCTCGTAAATTATGACAAGGTTCTTAAAATATATGAAGAAATACTTAATATTTATGAAAAAGTACTTAAAAAATTTGCCAATGTACAAAATCCTAATATTTAAGAAAACTTGCATAAATTGCAATAATACTGGGAATTTTATGTGCCTTTTCATAAATGCTACAGAAACTAGGAACACTTCATAAATAGTAAGTAAATTTCATAAATAGTATGAACATTTAAAAATATGAACTTTTTCATAAAAAATTATAAATTTTATTTTTTTGTGTGAATGAAGAAGTTTTTTTTAAAACTGGTTTCATAAAAAATATGGAACTTTTAATTAACTTTAAGAAAATTTTCGTTCATTTTGTGAAATCACTTAATTGATTTACTAAAAAAATTCTTTCTTCAGACACTTTTTTCTCTTTAAACGAAAGAATGTATGTTTTTTTTTGTATGCAAAATAACAAAATTATTCGACAAATAAATATATTTGTATAGAATTTTTTAAAATAAAAAAGTATTTTCAAAGAAACTCTTTCATAAAATCGAGAAATTTTTCAATAGAAAAACTCAAGTGATTGAACAGAAGATATCAAATGTTCATGGTTGGCAAACACTACCTCTTCATTATAATATTTGTTGCCTAACACGCCTACATCAATACCGATATGAACATTTCAACGCTACGATTACAATACTGGCATGTGCCTTCTAATATCACAGGGTTTATTTCAAAATTATCTCATTAAATTTAGTTATTTCTACAAAATAACGTTATTTTCGGTATTTTAGCGTTTTTTAACTTTAGTTCAATATATTTCAAATAATCAAACACGTAAAAAGCGAAATAAAACCGATCATACAAGATGTCACATATCTTTAATGGAACGCCGTTTTTTTTTTAATTTTCATTTCGGTCTTGATGTAACTGTGGTAGCCAACCATCATTATTATGAGAAAGTATTGACTGCCAACCCTGATAATTTTAGGTTTTTTTCTTAAGAAAAGTTTTCCAGTAAAAAAATTAGTTAACCGACTCACCAATTGCTACAATTTTTTCTGACCATACCATTGGATTCGGTATTAACATGGATGGTAACCGATTCGATGCGGATATCGGTAAGGGAAACGCTATTTTCTTTTATTTCAGTAACGGTATTTTAGGGGTAACGATATTTCAGTTATTTCGGTAATGCGTTATTAGCTTTAACGGGGTTTTACTTATTTCGGCAACGGTATTTTACCGGTAACGGTATTCTAGTTATTTCGGTAATGTTATTTTAGTGATAACGGATTTTTAGTTATTTTGGTAACGGTATTTTAAGGGTAACGGTGTTTTAGTTATTCAGGTAATATTACGGCACACTAATATTTTTAGTTAGCCCCATTATGCCCGGATCGCAATGACTGACTAGTTTATGATGAAATTTTGGGAAAATATATATATTTACATCGATTATTTCTTTTCTTATCTTGGCAGATTATTTCGGTAACGGTATTTTAAGGATAACGCTATTTCAATTGTTTCGGCAACGGTATTTTAGCGATAACAGTATTTCAGTTATTTCGGTAGCGGTATTCTTAGGGTATTCGTATTATAGTTATATCGGTAACGATATTTTACGAAGAACGGTATTTCAATCATTTCGTTAACGGAGTTTTAGGGATAACGATAGTCAGTTAAAAGGATTTTGAATCGATAACGGTATTTTAGCGGTATTGCCTGCCATACCGGGATATTAATAATGTTCATAAAAATGTGATCACTTTTTTGCTACACTCAAAAGAAAAGCTTCATCATATTTATGCAGAACTTCATAAATATGATGAAAAACTTCATTGCCTTTCGTCCAATGTAACACTTCATAAATAAGATGAAGCCGTTTCATAAAAGTTCAAATTTAACACAAGTTTCATCATATTGATGAAATCTTTCATAAATATGTAGAAGTTTCATAAATTTTCATGAAATGTGTCATAAATGTTATAATTAAATTATTAATGATATGGAAAATTTTCAGAAGTGAATGATTATGAAATGTAATTGACGTCGCCTAAGTCTGGAAAAACTTTAATTGATGATAAGAATTTCCGTTTCCAGAGAATTTTATAAAAATTAAATTTATATTTCATTTTGAATTGTCAGGTTTGAGGTGATAATTAAATTTTACTATTACAAATTGTTAATAATTGTAAGAAAAGGTGAAAAAAATTTGTTGGGATCATCTTCAGTCTCATTCTAATCCACCACCCACAAGAAACTCAAGGTTTGATCAGGTATATATGTATATCAACCAACCACAGAAAATCGATGATGTTAATTAATTACCCGAACAACATGAGTTATTTTCGTCTTTTCTTAAGAGTTTAGCCAACAGCTTTAAATCTTAAAGCTTTTTATTTGGCAGTGTTGCCAGTCCAACTGCTTCGGCATGTACACTAATATTTAAACACAAGATATTCTAGTTAATTTTTTTCTTATTAGATTTTGCATTGCATGGAACCTATATGTTTGGTGTGAGAATTTTGTATTTATTGTTGATATTTTAAAATTGCATTTCATTTGAATTGTCAGGTTTGAGATCATAATTAAATGTTAAATGTTGTCAAATAGAAAACACTAATTGTTAATAAATGTAAGAAAAGGTGGAAAAAATCTTGTGGGGATCAGTGCTAGAGGGAGTACCGCACTTTTGATATAAGCGACTAAGTCATCTTCAGCCTCATTCTAACATCTTCAGCCTATTAACAATTAGTGTTTTCTATTTGTAATAGTAACATTTAATTATGATCTCAAACCTGACAATTCAAAATGAAATGCAATTTTAAAAGATCAACAATACAAAAAATTCTCAATTAAATTTATGTTCATAAAATTCCATGCAAAATTTAGAACACAACGCAGCTACTAGGGTGACCAATCGAGTAAGCCGTTTAACTATTTTTAATTTGAAAAACAATCAAAATTCAAACTTTTAGCAACATGAATAAGCCAAAGAAACAATTCAAGTAATTCATTCTATTAACAGTTTTTTTACTCATTACGAAATTTTCGTAAAGTAGTGTTTTTTAATGAACAACCCGGCTTTTTGTTCGAGTAATTGTTACTGGAAAAATTTTTCGAGTAAGGGTAAAAATCGAGTATAAGGAATTGTTGCACAAAATTGATTTCTTTCAAAATATGTAAGTCTGATGTCATAGATTTAACAACATATTTAAGAATTTTTAAATTTGAATATGTATTATTAAAGTTATAAGCAATTTTCGACTTACTCGGTTTACTCGATTTGATCACCCTAATTTCTACTGATTAGAAATTCTGAATTTCAATTGATATTATGATAGTTTCTCAATTTTAAATAGAAAATCTAAATTACATATTATATTTTCTTAATTTCAAATGAAAATTCTGAATTTCTATTGATGATTTCTAAATTTAAAATGAAAATTCTGAATTTCAATTGATAGGAAACCAAAAAAAAAATATGTTCACCCGGTTTATGACACTTTTTTATGAAATGGTGAAGATTTGTAAAACATTTGACATACATTTTTATGAAACTCTTAATGATGTCTATGAAAATTTCATAAATATGATGAATAATTGATGACAAACGATTTATGATATACTTAGTTTCATCCCTGAGTGTAGGATGAACCCATTTTATACGTTTCCTGAAATTTTAAATATTCACTAAAATATTTTAGCTGGTTATATCAGGTTTTTAAACGTAGCAAAAATTTTGAAATTCCTCTTCCGATTTTCTTTATATTAAAAACATGTATTGCTTATGGAGCCTATAACACATCTTTATATTCTGTTTTTCAATTTTTTTAAAACTTGCGATTTTTTATTTAACAAAAAAAAAGTAAAAAGTCACAAAAGTATGTAACTTTGAAGAGCTAGCCGTATATGTGAAAGTTGTTGGATTTCGTTGATTCGAAAAGCATTCGAGTTTTACGATAATGCAATAGAAAAAGTGCATTTAAAAAAATGTTTAAATAATTATCAGGGGTTTCAGGAAACTTTTTCAACTTTTATTCTAATTTGGCGTTCTAGTATCACATTACTACAAAATGTTAAATATGCTGTTGTTTTTGTATCGCATAATCTGTGCCCAACTCGCCTAATCTTATAGATACTTCAAAACCAATTAATTGTTAAAATTATCTTACTAATGTTCCATACTTTTTTTGTATTATCTAAAGCAGCTGTTCCCACCCACTCTTACTTTACGCTCCCATTGTGTCATTTTTTCTGGCTCACAGATTTAACTTTTTTATGTATTTTAGCAAAATATATTTTTATAAAAAAAAAATCTTTAAAATCGGATGATTTTTAGAAAGAAACATAATAAAACGAATATTAAGATATTGCTCACAATTTCAAGCAATACATGCTTTTATCCAGTCAGAAAGATACAAACGAGACACCGATGACAAGGTACTTTAACATGAGGTAGAAGTGCTGGTAACAAGTGCTTTGCCAATACCAAAATTATAACATTATTAGACAAAAGATCCGTCTGTTCAAAAAGTGTCAGAAAAGCAGTGGGTAAAAAATATTTTCAACATTGCAAATTGGTGGTAAAACAAATGACATGAGTGTTCTAAAACATAAATTTTCAAAAAAGTTCATTAATGGTTTTGTTAATCCTGCCGGGATTTAGGCCGACAGATTGGAATTGATAACTTATGGGTAACCGTGGGTGGCTCAAATATACTAGCACTGACATAAGGTTTGAAGAAAACAACTTGTCAACGTTGGGAAAACAAAAAAAAAAGGTTGGTCTTAAAAGAGCTTTTTCAGAAAAAAAAAAAACAATTTTATATAAAAAAAATATTAAAAAGTATAAAAAACACAAAAATAATATCAATCGAACTTGAAACCTTCTAACTACCAAATCTTTTAAGTAAAGCATCATCATTTTATAAAATAAATGAACCACCAGTGGTTAGAATTCTGAGATGTTGGCAATTTCTGACTGGATAACACTGGGAAAACACATTTTGCCAATGTTGACATAGTGGTCTCAACCAATTCGTTGCTAATGGTTTTTTTTTGTAGACCACTGAAATTACTTACAAACCGGTTTTTGGAAACGCTGGTGAAGCGTCCCTAGCAAGTGTTCAGACAGTAATTTATTTACAATTAATCGGTTAGCCAGTGGTATGCCAGTACTTGTTTTTTTGTAACACTGGCAGTTTCCGACTGGGTACTTGTACTTAGTTAGATACCTACCGGTTTTTGTCCCCCTACACGTTAGGTATATAAGCACTGGTTGGTGTATATTTCATAAAATTAGAGGCGTAAAAAAATTTACAGACTTTAGAGGTTTGAAAATTCGAAAGATTTTTTATGATATTCCAATTAATCTCCTAAGAACTAGTAAAAAAACATAAAAACTAAATCTATATTTATATTTTATTTATATTACCGTATTTTTTTATATAAAACTATGGCAACTGGTCGATAATGATAAGCTTTTGTTTTTTTTATCCAAGAAAATACTAGTTTTAACAGTATTTTTATCGGTATACGTCGCATACCCCCTATGGTGCAATTACAGACACCCAGCGAAGCGCAGCCCACCGTTTGAGAACCATCAATATAAAATATAAATTTGATATCGCCTCCTATAGACAGAATAAGAAACATATCACATTGGATTATTAAGACGTATTTGAGCATACAAAAAAGTACAAGCAATTGAAGCTCTTTGTGTATGGCAAATTCAGAAAATGAACACTTTAACGATAAAACCGCTAAGAACATCAAATAAAATTTAAGTTATTTTGAGATTTCTTAATATTTAAAAATATCGTTGTAGGCATTTCATTTAAATGAATTAAAATTAATTTTAGCTTACAGTGGGGGTATCCCTACCCGGACGGGCAGATCTTAATGAACTTCAGATATGTTGCAGAGAATAAAAATTTAAGGGACCCGTGTTTTTTTTATCTGTCCAATCTCATGTTTAGGAGTTACTAAGTGGGGTCAAAAATTACCACATTTTACGTTTTTTCTCCGTTTTTTTCGTTCTATTAAAGTAACTATAGACAACTTGGTTTAAAGGTATTTTGAAGACACTTTGACTGGAGTACAAATTTGGCCCAAAGACTTTCAAATATTTTTGTTATTCCAAAAAATGTGTTTTATTAAATTGTATAATTGTAAAAATAATTCATAGCAATGTCTATTTAATTTCGAATGGTGTCGGAGTTTTTTCCGATATTCGAAACCGTTCGGTTTTTATGCAACTTTTCCCTAAGAGCATTTTTCTCCTATATTTCAAACAATTCAAAAATGTGGCAACTCTGGTTGCACTGTATATGCAATATGGGTATAAAAATGTTTGTCTTCTTGATGACTTTAACCCTGCGAACAAATAAATCTAGTTTTCATAAATTAAAAACAGTTTTGCATACAAAAACAAATGAATTTGTAACCCTACTTTTTAACCTTTAAACGTGAGATTGGGCAGATAAAAAAATGCGTGTCTTTATTTTTGCTCCTTTAAAACATATCCAAAGTTCATTGAAATCTGCTAGTTCGGGTAGGGATACATCCCTTGTTCATATTTATTAAATTTATCAGTGTAAATTGATTAAATTCTACAACTTTTCAAAAAAAAAAAATCAGATTATGTTATAACGATGAAAAATTGCCTTGTGCTTTTCTACACATTTTTTAACCGAAAAAAGTGGGCAACACTAATTTTAAGCATAAGAAGGGTAATATGAATGGCTATGCAATGATCTCACCCTCTGTTAACACCTTGTGCTAGCAAACAGGAAATTAAATTTTTTTGCTGAAATCATAACAAATATATCAAAAACAATCAAAAGAAACATTAAAAAAGGTAAGTTTATCAATTTAAAGTCGTGAAAAATATTTGTTTTCCTATTTGCAGCCACAAGTTTTATATTTTTTCCCAGTAAGTGAGAGTATTAAAATCTCTTTATGTTCTAAACTCTTTGGTAATATTGCTGTTTTTTTAATAATTTGGCTTTTAATAATATAGTGACAGGTTTGTTCTTTTCTAAGGTTGCGGACAAAGTGTCACCGGAGTGGATCTTTGATAGATATTTTGATGTGTTATTGTTTGACAGAGACATGTGGACCAATCAATCCTGGGAACCGGAAGATGGTTCTCAGGTGTGGTTCACTGATGGCTCTAAGCAGTCGAATGGGAACACTGGTGCGGGCGTCTTCGGACCAGGCTTCCAGAGTGCCTTACCTATGGGAAAATATTCGTCCATTTTTCAGGCGGAGATTTGGGCCATTTGTGTCTGTACAGGGGAATGCCTGCGAAGGGGAACTCGCAGATCTCGCATCTACATTCATTCTGACAGTCAGGCTGCACTGAGAGCCTTAATGGCCTATAAGGGGTCGTCCGGGTTGGTCATGGAATGCATTCAGACTCTCAATAGGCTCGGTAGAGGCAACTCTCTAACCTTGGGGTGGATTCCTGGTCGTGAGGGGCATGAGGGCAACGAGAGGGCAGATTGTCTTGCCAACCGCGGGGCCCGAAAGCCCTTTATTGGTCCTGAACCATTCTGTGGAATACCTGCGGGGTATGTTAGGGAAAGGCTCAGGGCATGGAGAGAGTCTGAATTCTCTGGTTACTGGGAAAACTCTCCTGGTCAGCGCCAGGCTAAAAGATTGATCTCTTTTTCCAGTAGGGGGTCGAGGCGACTCTTGTCACTTGAAAGGGGGGGCCCTGGCGTAGTACTTAACTGGACACTGTAATCTCAGATACCATCTGCACAAGAAGAGTCAATCGGACACGGATTTGTGTAGGTTTTGCGAGATGGTGTCTGAGACCTCGGAGCATGTTCTCTGCGAATGTCCCAGGCTTTGTGATAGGAGACTTAGGTTTCTAGGTGATCGCTTCATTTCGCCTTCCGACATCGCGAACATTTTGCCTAATTGGATAATTGGCTTTATAGGTAGCTTGAATCTGTAGGTAACCATAGGCAGCACAAAAGACCTACATTGGTCGCGTGCAAAGTGCCTTCTGATCTAATCTAATCTTGTTCTTTTAGCAACCAAATTTATATTGCATTTATGAATTATGGCTACAAAAGACCTATTTTTTTTAATTATTAAATATTTTTTATTTTTAGTTAATAAATAAATTTTGTTTGCACACTTTTAATAAGATAAATTTTGTTTAATAAAATTATAATGAATAATAAATTTGGATGCTAAAATGGCAAGCCCGATGATAGATAAAGGCATGGTTCATTTTTAGCCGCCCATTTTATGGTTAAATGGTAAAAAGGTTTGGCAAAATTATGAGGTTCTGGATTTGTTCATGGTTAAAGAGAAATATATAAATCGAGTATGAAATGAGTTTTATAAGATCTGTTATGTAGATTGCTAAACATATGAAAAATTTCTTTCAGTTACGTTTTTAATTTGAATTAAAAAAATATATTTATCGATTACGGTATCGATCCTGGATGTCAACCCAAAGGAATATCCGTTCAAATGTTGAGCTTAATTTCGGTAACGATTATGGTTTTTAATTGAAATCGATATTTTACCGGTTATAATATTTATCCTTGGTTTTGAATTTCTACCCACCAAAAGTAGTGAGGAAAAATTATTAATAGAAACACTACAACTGTTGAATCGGATGTTGTTCAAATTTGGAGTTTTAATCGGTGAATTTAACATTGGCTTGTCATAGGAAAGGAGTTCATCTTTTAATAACAATCAATGTAAGTTGAAACCAATGAAAATTATGTTCTTTTTCACATGTTTCACTACCGACTTTTTGTTTGTGGATATATTTCTATTTATACTTCAGATTTTTGTTTGGGTACCTTAAATTAGACAGAAAAAGGTTGACATGACATGACCCCTACCAACCTACCCACCAAAAACTGGGTAGAAAAATCGAATTTTAAAACTTCTCAGCTAATTTTTACCACTAAAACATTTGATTATCCGAAAATGCATAGTTTGATTTTGTTCTGGTCATTAAATGAAGCTACGAGCCAAATTTCAAGTTTGTAGCTTTGCTAGTTCAGGCGATACAACAAACGCCCTTTTTTGCGGAGATAAAGGCTGATTAAAAAAATCGGACTTTGTTAACAAATTTCGCGACAATATTTCACTGATGAACAGATTATGTATATAACGATTTTTTTTCAATGACCGATATCCTAATGAACATATTTCAACAAAAATATAAATACTTATTGAATTATCAAATTGTTTCTAAAGGGTCCGCCAAATAACTTTTTTTTTTGAACTCCTGAACCAATTGGACTTTGTATGGCGTCATACCAAGGTCTTTATGCAAAATTCGTCTCAATGATGTCTCCGAAATGTTCAATTGTTGAGAACGACGGTGAATTGATGTTGATGGCGCTTCACGCACACTTTCTGCCACAGCAGCAATATTCTCGGGTGAACGCACTGTTTTTGGCTTTTCACGCTTTGGTTTATCGATGAGGATGCCAGTTTCTTTCACTTTTTTCACAAGATAACGAACGAAGGATAAAACTAATTATCTGTCAAATCAGACATGAGCTAAGTGTTACCATTCACGAAATAAGCACTAGTTGAAAAAAAACGTTAGATGACGGACCCTTTATATTTTTTTTAAATGTGTAAACTGTAGTGTACAAGGGCAGTCAAAGGATTAATAAAAAAAAATTGTGGCTGACGTGAGGTTAGAACACACGAACTTGGTCATGTCAAGCTGTTTCCAATAGTGCCATGTTCCCTAAAATGGACCTTTCGCCTTTTTCGCGTTGTTTCATGTATATGTCAAAACTGTCAACTGTCATCGAGTTCAATATCCCGCATCCACCTTTTTAATGGTATTATTGTGCAATATAAAGTGCAATTTTTCGTAAATAAAAAATAATAAATAACAAAAAGGTTTTAAAACAATTTTCCAAATCGGACTTTTTTAAAAGGTAAGAATTTTATTTTCAATTTTAATAAAACAAATTGATTTTATAAAAAAAAATAATAAATAAGAAAAACATTTGAAAAATAAATTTTCATAATGTCCCCTAAAGTGGTACTTTGTTTATTTCCTAAAGTGAACCTTTGTTATATTTGTTATATTTTCTTATTTTTAAATTTTTTTGGTGGGTTTCAAAGTTTTAGCATTTTTTACGCATTACTTTTCTTATTCTTGTCTATTTTAGTCAATTCTTCGACATAGATAACCACAACAGAAATATCGATTGAGATGTATTGTAAATTCAATTAATTGTTTACAGTTTTATTAGTTTTTTGTTTCTATATACATCAAGATAATTTAAATGTTAATTTTAATTTATAACATTCTTTCAACCTCCGTATATTTACAAAAATAAAGCAAATCAAATATATTAGCTAGGTTGATACTAGTATTTCGATCTGGCTAAAGATCTCATCAGAACCCAAAGTTTTAGAAAAGCTAGAGCCTCCAGAATAGGCAGAGCTTTAACAAAAAACTTTGAAGACCAAAAATGTTCTATTTATATAACAAAATTTTAGTTTTTAGTCTGGCTCAAGTAATTGTTATTTATGAAAACCCATATAAAAACTAAGGACGCATTTATCTGCAAGAACTGTGAATCTGATTGAAAATAAAAATAATACTAATTAGCGCAAGGAATTTCACGCTAATTTCGATGTTCTAAAATGGATATACCCTAGAGATGTCAGGAATAGTAGCACTGTTCTACAGAATTATTCGGTTAAACAAAATAGCTTAAAGTATTTTTATCTAAAACATTTAGAAAATCAAATTTTTCACACATTTTTCTTTAAAACGTCAATCACGGCTGTTTGTATTGAGTTTATCCACCTAAAAAAGTTTAATTATTTTATTTAATTTTGTCTATATCTAAAGTACAGTGCAGTTTTATATGAAATTTGTATGAAGGAGCTATTCGGCAAAATATCCGGTATTCGGTTTAAACAGAATACCGAATGTTCAATATTCGGTAAAGTGCCGAATACACTATTTGTAACATCTCTAATATAGACTAAATTTTTTCCGAATGTCAAATTGAGAACACAGTTGACATCGACTTGTAGTTGCATATTTTGTCAAAAGTGCATGATTTTGCATACTTTGACTTTGACTGCGTATTTTGTGCTTTTTTAATGCATATTTTGCTCTTTTTAATGAAAATTTGTGCATATTTTCCATTTATTTTAGGTGTTTTTCTTAATTTGTCAAAAAAATAAAATATGGAAGCACTTTAGAGCACATATTCCCTAATGTGGACCTTTTGAGTTGTTTTAAAAATGGTTATATAAATTTTTTTATATTAGTTGCCACAAGAAACTGATCTATGAAAGAAAAATACCCAACCGGTTGGCCATAAGCTGGTGTATTTAGATTTGGAATATTACAAGGGGAGTCTCCCGATGGGTTCTCTCCGTTCTTAATAAAATATGGATATGTTTAGAGGTTAAAAAGTGGGGTCAAAAATTACCACAATTTTCGTTTATTCGGCTTATTTCCAACTGTTTCAGAGAAATTTTAGGCAAATGGTACTCATTAACTGTTATACGAATTATGTCCGATAACTTTCAAGTATTTTAGTTATTCAAAAAATGTGATTTAAGTGATATTAAAACTATCGTTTTGTTAAAGAATTATAGTTGAATTAAGCTAAAAAATTTGTATATCAATGCCTGTTAAATTTAATCGGGGGGTGTCTGATCTTTTTACGACATTCGTAAATGTTCGCTTTTATGCGACTTTCTCCGAAGAGCTTTAGAACCAATATTTTAAATGGTTAACACACTACATAGGCAATATTTTTATCAAAATTTTTGTTTTCTCGAGTTCATAAGTTTCAGACATGGTTCCATACAAAAATGTATTAAATTTGGCCCCACCTCTTAACCCTTAAACGTAAGATTGGGCAGCAAAAAAATACGTGTCCCTTATTTTTATCCTTTATCACACATCCAAATTTCATTAGGATTGAAGAGAACACATCGGGAGACCCTTGTTAGTTTTTTTTTATATAGCCTAAATACCAGATGTAAGGCCACATTAGGATACATCCCTTTATTACTCACAATATTGTTTATTTAAAAAGTAATCAGTAAACGTCGTTCTAAGGGAATATACATTTGAACTACAAAGAATTATTTTTTAACTTATTTTACCATTTATTAAAAAACAAACTACTCATAAATGCTGTTTTTCAGTATCAGTTATTATTTTTATTTCAAATTTTCTTTTTACAGAAAATTCTTTATTTTAACCTAAAAGTTATTCATAGTAAAAAGAAAAGAAAAACTGTTGATTTTAACAATTTGGGTGTTAATTTTTGATAGGTAAAATAAAATGGTTTATTTTTACGGATTTGGGAGTTTTTTTAAATTTTTCATTTTTTTTTTTGATAGTAAAAATTATACAAAATCTTTTGTTTTTACGGATTTTGAGTTAAGTTTTAATAGTTGAAAATAAATGAAAAATTTAAAAGAATAGTGAGTATACCGGTTTTTAACTATAGTAGTTTTAGTAGTAGTACATTTTAAAGTACATATTCCTTTGATTTTAACGACAAAATATTGTGACTAATGTGGTCTTATTACGATGTTACTTACATACACATGTAGACTCCTAAAGATGTATTTTTAAAGAATCCTTGTTAAAATTTATTATTTGATTTTTATCTAAAAAAAATCAAGTTTAACAATCCAAATTGTTTTTTCTTTTTAATTTAAAAACAAAAATTGTTTAAGTGTTACTATAAAATAATTGCTATTTTATAAATACCCTTTAAAAACTATGTTAAAAATTAGTGTCCGACCGAACAGTTCGGACAGAAAATGCATTTGGTCTGTATTCGGTATTTTAAAGCATTATGAACAAATTTGGCGGATGGAAAAATGTTTATTGGGCTGATTAGATGCTATTTTGAGTGTCAAATTTGAAGAAAAGTCTGTAGTTAAGCAATGAATTCACTGTTCGGCCTCAGAAAGTTCGGCCAAATTGAAAATAGTTCGGCGGCCGAACTTTTAACTTTATAGCTAAACTTCGGCTTTTCTCTTAAATTTTATACACAAAATCGAATTAAATCGGCTCAACAAACATGTTTCCAATACCAAAATTTGTCATCATTGCCTCTTGATATCAAAAAACCGATAAAATATAGGTTTTTGGCCGAACTGTTCGGTCGGACACTATTAAAAATCCTTTTTAAAAAATTAAACATTAGCACTGGTCATAAGTAGGGTAAGGAATTTCATGCAACTAAAAAAATGAAAACATGAGCTAAAAATATGCAGTAAAGAATCCAAAATATGCCCTTAAAATATGCATTAAAATCGAAATATGCACAAAAATCCAAATAATAAGTACTAAAATCCAAAAATATGCACTAAAAATCAAAAAAAAAATGCACGTACAAATTGTGGATTTTTAAAAATCGAATTATTACTCGATATTGTTGAATTAAAAATGAAATCTATATAAATGTTTAACAAATGACAGTTAGATGCTACATTAAGAGTTACAAATGCTTACTTTTGTTCATTTTTAATCAAAACTTAATTTTAATTTTTACAAAATTTGCAGAAATATGCAATTAAATTGAAAATATACAAAATATGGAACAAAACATGCCTAAATATTAGTGTCCGATCGAACAGTTCGGCCAGAAAATGCATTTGGTCTGTATTCGGTATTTTAAAGCATTATGGACAAATTTGGCGGATAGAAAAATGTTTATTGGGCTGATTAGATGCTATTTTGAGTGTCAAATTTGAAGAAAAGTCTGTAGTTAAGCAATGAATTCACTGTTCGGCCTCAGAAAGTTCGGCCAAATTGAAAATAGTTCGGCGGCCGAACTTTTAACTTTATAGCTAAACTTCGGCTTTTCTCTTAAATTTTATACACAAAATCGAATTAAATCGGCTTAACAAACATGTTTCCAATACCAAAATTTGTCATCATTGTCTCTAGATATAAAAAAAAAACCAACAAAATATAGTTTTTTGGCCGAACTGTTCGGTCGGACACTACATATACATTAAAATATGCATTTATAGCAAAATTTGCAAAAACAATAACAGAAAAGCTAATAGGAAAAGAAACTGCAATTTAGCTGCATTATATTCGAGGCCATACTTGGGTGTGATCGCTAAACGGTCATGACTTGGTATTGTTAAGTTTGTAATGTAAGAAGAAGCGCAGGTTTGATTCCAACAGCCGCAGGTTGTTTAAAAATTGATCATATATAGACAATCGGACAATTATAAGATACAAATAATACTAATACAATTTAAATGGAAAATCACTGATGACGCCTGTCCATAAAAAAAGGCAGAAACTAGTCTAGTCTGATTTGAAAATTAATAGTGTTTATAATTTTTAGAGAAAAACATTTATTTTTCTTCTTAACCTCAACCTTTTTAAATTATATTTGTCAAATGAACATTAATTAAAATATAATTGCGACGGTCTATATGAGGTTAAAATAACACTGTACTGAAATCATGGCATCGATTTATTGCAAATTCTTTGATTCGTAAAAGCATTTGGTCAAAATCGGTTTTGGGTTAAGTAAAGAATATCGCCATAAATTTACAATTTTAAAGCATTAACAAGTAGATTTTTAATTAATGAATTTAAAAAAAAAATCAAAATAACTGTTATTTTTTAACATTAATTCTAAAAAATCAAAAATAAAAGTTTTGGTTAAGAAACAAAAATACCATACCATAACAAATAATTGCAGTATTGTCAAAAGGATTACTGATGAAGGTTGTGTTACCAGAAACTGCGCAGTCTAATTCAATTAAAAATTTACAATGTAGTTATGATTTTTAGAAAAGTATGCTTAATCTTCTCTACCACGCCTATTTCAAACAATTGAAAATATGTGCATATTAATTATAGTATTAATTGCACACTGTCTAAGAAGACGATGAATAAAATTCAAAAATCCCCAATAAAATAAATCTAGTTTGTGATTTTTTTAAATTAAATCACGGCTGGCAAACACTACCTTTTCATTATAATGGTGGTTGCCTACATTAATTCCAATTTAAAATTGCGATTCCAATCGTGGAATATGTGTTCTAATATCACAGGGTTTATTGCAAAATGTTACCCATTAAATCTTGTTGTATCTACAAATTACTGTTATAAATCGGCGATCCGGTATTTTAGAGTTTTTTTTTTTAACTTTAGTTCAAGTTATTTAAAAATCTGACCTGTAAATAAGCGAAATAAGACTGGCCATACAAGAACAAACATTTCTTTGATGGTATCGCTTTTTTAAAATCTTCATTTCGGTTTGGATGAAACTGTGGTAAAGAACTACTGTTATTATCAAAAGTTATTGAATGCCAACCCTGAATTAAATACATAACAGTTAGGGTATCTGAATGAAAGAAGTGATTCAGTTAGAAGTTGTTTCATTTTTTTTCTGCTGGGTAAGTTTAGATCAAGTAACTACACTTAGAATACTATGTAGGTAAAGACCACTTGAAGAAAGGACGACTTACATTTCAGTAAATTCAACTAACATTGTTATTTGTTTTTAACTGTTCAAAAAAGGAACCACAATTTTCATGCAGTAAAAAATAAACAAACATTCATTTGTTTTATTTTTTTAAATAAAAAAAACTACTGTATCAAATGTTTGTAAAATCATAATACAGTAATTTGATGTGGTTTGGTTTTTTAAATGAACTTCAAAACTGAAATTTCTTCTACAAATGACTGTTTTTTCACTTAATAATAAAGATACTGTATTACAACTGAAACAACTACAAATATTTACAGCAGATGTTCCCGGATTGTAGTTTTCCAAATGAAAAATTCTTTTTAAAAACTTCTATGTATTTAGCATTACTTCAACCCAATGTGCGTATGAATAAAATTAATATTTTTTTTATTAAAACCCACAAAAATAATAATAATTATAAGGAAACAAATGTTAAAAAATACACAATTAGAAAATGTATTCTTATCATAGTCAAATCATACCAGCTAACTAACTTTTCCATACATATGTATGTTAAAGGCAGCGCGAATAGCTTTGCGAAAAATTTAAGTCTTACCAATTCCACTAGATACTCTAAAATAGCAATCAATGTTTAACGGAACGGCAACGAAAAAACAGCAAATTTGAAATTTAAGTGATTTATATTTGATTCTAAAAATAAATTAGTCATTGAGTTATATTAGTTGAAATTTAATAGTGAAACGGGAGGGTTTTGTCATCAACTCATTCAATAAAATTAAATAAAAAGCACAACCACAATGTACGATAATCGTCTAAAGGATTTTCTTAGACCATTGCTTTATAGCGATTCTCAATTACAGGAAGCACACAATCGTTTTTGTGATGAAATACGCAAAGGTTTATCGAAATCAACACACAGGCAAGCGAATACAAAATGTTATGTGACCTATGTTCAAAATTTACCAACGGGAGATGAAGTTGGTAAATACTTAGCCTTAGATTTGGGAGGCACCAACTTTCGTGTACTATTGGTAACATTAAAAGGATCTCATGACGCCGTCGTTGAGTCTACGATTTATGCTGTTCCAAGGAATATAATGTTAGGACCGGGCACAGAATTATTTGATCATATTGCCCAATGTTTGGCCACTTTTGTCCAAGAACATGAAGTTGGTAATGAATTTTTACCGCTGGGATTTACATTTTCATTTCCATGTATTCAATTGGGATTAACAAATGCTCTACTAGTGCAGTGGACTAAAGGATTTCAGTGTTCTGGTGTGGAACAGGAAGATGTTGTTCGTTTGCTAAAGGAGGCCATTGCACGTCGAGGTAATTTAGGAATTCATGTAATAGCTCTTTTAAATGATACAACTGGTACACTAATGTCTTGTGCTCATCGTAATCCGGAGTGTCGTATTGGTATCATTGTTGGTACCGGCTTTAATGCCTGTTATGTCGAACGTGTCGAAGAAGTTGAATTATTAGAGCCCGAATATAAGATACAAAATAAACATATCATTGTAAATACTTAGATAGGAGCATTTGGTGATAATGGCGTACTGGATTTTATTCGTACAGATTATGATAAAGCAATTGATAGATATTCCCTGAATGCTGGCAGTCAACTATTTGAAAAAATGATTTCCGGTAGGTACACTTCACTTAAATAAATCACTATTTGATACGGTTGGTTAAATATAATTAACTTAATCATGCGTGAATCCAGGGCAGGGTGTCATGGAGTTAAACACTTTCTTAAACCAACTGAAGAAAATTACTGTATTTTTAATAGTAGTTTGAAGCAGTTATTTTGGTATTCTTATAAACAACTACCAAAACAGTAATTTATCAGTAAACAGTTAACTTTTGTTAGTTTTTTAAACAAAAAAACAACGATTACGTTGAGTTTTTAAAAATTATCGTTTAGTTTATATTTGTTATTATTGATATCCCAGGAAAACTTTGGTAATGAGAGCGATAAAGTAATTCATTACCTTGTAATGTGTACTCCTTACCGGTAGCATTATTTTGCCACATTAAGTAATGAGCCCCGTATAATGGGTTACAACATGCATTACTTTGTAATGAATATTCCTTACCTTCAGCATTATTTCGAAACATAAAGTAATGAGTTACCGATAATTGAACACTTATGTATTACCTTGTAATGATACCTCATTACCTTTTACATTACTTCAAAACATAAAAAAATTACTTATCGATCATCAATTACATAGTGCGTGAATTATAATTATAAAAGTAAAATATTTATTAAAATATATTTTTAAAAACTTTATACCCAAAAAAATACGAGCCCTCAGTTAGGAATTAATGGTAGCTCTCCAAAATCTGTAACTCTGTTTTTTCCATGAATAGAAATTTGCTGTTTCAGCGTCAAAGTAATTTCAAATTTGTTTATATTGGCATATAAATGACAAATAAAATAATAAAATGTGATCAAATCGAAAATTGTTCCTTAAGAAATAAAGAAAATATGACAATACAAACCTCATCATGTCCATGCGTGAAGATCTTAAAATTTTATATTTTTTAAAGTGCACATCCGCAGTTTGAAAAATAATTTGTTGATGTCCTGCGAGCTCGGTAAATATCATTATTGTGTGTAAGTGATAAATAGATCGTATTATTATTTTGGCATCCAGAGCCATTTAAAGTTCAATTTTGTAGCTTTTCATAGATTTTTGGAGCAAAAAGTGATGTAGAAACGAAAGGGATAATCCGATTCTTTTAACACTTACAGAGAAAATTAGTAAATCAGATTGAACCATATAATCCAGATTTCAACCTATAATGCTTTAAACTGGGGGTGTGCCAATCAATTTAAAGTTGGATTTTTAGCGTACTGTGGAGCTTAAAGGGATGTAAAACCAAAAAATAAAATCCGATCTATTTAGCATTTTCACAAAATGATTATTATGACAACATGTACAATTCAAGATATATTGGAACCCATAATCCTTGAAGCTGCGGGTGTGCCTTCAATTTTAAGTTAGCCTGTTAGCGATTTTTGGAGAAAAAATTTTTTGTAGAGAATTCAAAGTTTAAGCGTTTTCACATAATAAATAAATATATCAAGTCATATTTGACCCCATAATTCTTTAAACCTCGGATGTGCCAATCAATTTTGTGCTGTCTTTTCTTTTGCTTTTTTATCTATTTTGAAGAACAAATTGATATAGAGACAAAAACTATTATCCGTTCGATTTAATATTTAAATATAATAATGTCAATCATTAAAATAAGATTTGATCCTGTAATTCTTTAAACCGCGTATGTGCGATTTAATTTTAAGTTAAACTTTTCTTAACTTAGCTAGGAAAGGTTACTCGAAAACGTGTGGTAGCATCCAGGAAAAATCCAAAAATTTTAAAAATTTGATAAGCGAAAATTTTTGCGAATTTTTTTTATAATTTTTTTTTTTTATAAATTTTTCAACACTCAAAAAAATTTATTTTAAATATGCTAATCCAGAAAAAAATTGTGTGCAACTAATTTTAAAGTTTTCATTTCTAAAATCGTACGGTTTCGTAGAATTTCTCATATCCAATAACAATTTGGGCACCTTTAAGTCAAACGTGCTGGTGCGAATATTTCAAAGTCTGGAGCTTATTTAAAAATTTAGTGTTCACATTCGTGATCTACATTTTAACTCTATCAACAAAATATTATTACTCTTAAAAAATGCTAAGGAATTAGTTTGAAATTTATAAAATATTTTTTTAATTCTTGTACGGTAGCTCCATTTATAAGTATTTTAAAACTAAAAATTTATAGAAAGGCTAAAAATATGCAAAATTTATTAACAAATCAATGGCCCCTCAAGAATGAGTGAAAAAACTTTAAATTTGTAAAATGTAAATCAAACTACGCTTTTGACTAGAAAATTAATTGTATTCCTAGTTTTATTCCCACTGTGCAACAAGAAAAATCAGCCTCAATGATTCCAATAGGAAATGAAAGTATTATGATTTTCGTTTATAGTCACATCGCTTATAGCCCATTTAGCGATATAGTCCACACTTTACGCTTTTACTGTGGTTACTAAAAGTAAAATTGCAAATAACATAACATTTTTAGGTTCTAAAGTATTTAAAAGTTTAAGATGCTGAAATGAAAATTGGAATTAGAGGATTGAGCTGAAACTTTTCAAATATCGTGTTTATATACCAACTTTTCCACGCGTTATAATACTAATTAAATTTTATATAGTCATATTAAATGATGACTATATCGAAGACGTTTACATGCAACAAAAGGGCATATATTTATAACAATTAGACATATATCCACTTTAACGATATAGTCCACAATTTGTGTGGAACTAAGAGATGTGAGTACAAGCAAAGAGTACTCTATAACATTGAATAGATAAAAATTGCCAAAGGGTTTTATAAAGTTAGTACGAATTTTTTTTATAGCCTCTTAAAGTTGGGATATTTTCAACTATTTCTCCACTATGAGCGAAAATCAAAATAAAATATAAATATATTTGTTGGAATGTAGTTGTATAAAAATGATCTGATCCATTGAACTCAATGTCGAAAAATATATTTGTTTCATATATTTCCCCAAAAAGTAGGCGAGATAGGCGTGGTCAAATACAAAGAAATCATAGGCCTTTGGTAGATATAAACAAAAAATTCTAGATTAAATGCATTAAAAATTCTTTTGTATGGGCTACTGAATTCTGAATATTTTTGTAAGGAAAAAAATGGAATCGATTTTTAAGAAATTGTGAAATTGTTTGTTATTTTTATTTTATGAAATCGTTTATTTTAAAAATATGTGTTTTAGATGTTTAATTGCAATTAGAAATTCATAGTTTTCATTATGTTCACCTGTAACAAACAAAAAGATTTTTAACTATGTGGTTCGAGGTCTTTTCGATGTTGATGGCAGCTGGAAATTTTGACTATCGCCATAATTCAAATCACGCGTGGAAAGAGAGAGCATTGTGTACACCCACAAATGTCAATGCCGTTAAAGAACCTTTACACGGAGTTCACATTAGATATTAAGTTGGATATAATATGTGCGAGAACGCCAACCGAATAACGGAATTAAATTATCTATGTTCATATTAATGTTTAGGGTGGAGAAAACGTATTCATATTTATGTCATGTGTTCTCATAATTTTCTGTCTCCCGATGAGTAAAGACGTCCGTTTTAATTCATTCAATAACTTTAAATTGATTTATAACAGTTAAACAATTTTGAATACACTTTTTCTTCTTGTATTTCTTGAATTTTAGGCGTTTAACTTTTATTTATTGTTTTGTTTACAATCTTTATGTATGTGTGTTTGTATTTTGACAGCTCATATCATGATATTATTGTTTAGCGATTTATCATAACAACACTACTCGTATTTTGATATCAGATATAATACTAACAGTAACAGTAATGTGTGGTACACACGTAATATAATTCTCTCTGTGATTGAATTTGAAGTTGGCTGACAGAAAAATATCAAAGTTAATATCTAGTGTGGACACTATTAACCATACACTTCTTGGCATTGTGAAGTATCTGGAAAACAGTAGATAACAATTGTTTTAAAGAAGTTAATGTAGTTTTGGACCTCATTTTCAGTGAAAGCAAACCGAAATAACGAAAACAGCAACTCTTAATGAAATTTGTTGTTAAAAAAAGATCATTAATTGAATTTGACTATATTCCTTTTAAGCGTTCTGAATGGGCCAGACATAAGAAATTCAGGCATTTTAAATTAACTTATGCCAACTAAGTAAATGGACACAATTCAATATAAATTAGTGCTAATTAGGCATGTTTTTTTCACAATGTATTTTAATAAAATGTTTTATTGTAAATATTCAAAAGTGAAAAAATTCAAAATGAAAGTGTTGAACAAAACAGTTTAAGAAAAAATGTCATATACATGCTGGGTCGGTATCCTAAAAACGAAGTGTTACATCATTTCCTTAAGGAACAATTACCACGTAGCACAATATATTCCATATTCAAAGGGTTTGAAAATGGAGTGGCATCAACCGGGATAAAAAAGGACAGACGTCAAAAAAAATTGACCACAGCTGAGCTTGTTAAATTGAAAAAATCGGCGGTTAATCAAATTGGGGCATTAAATTGTAAGTTGGCCAGAAAATTTCGCGTTTCCAGGAAAACCATTCGCTAAAACCTACTCCAAATGAACGTGAAACAGTAACAGAGGAAGACAGTACCCAAATATAGGAAAAACAATTGGCAGAAATACAAACAAAATGCAGACAACTGAGAAAAAACTTCATGAAAAAAAATGTTCAAATAATTTTGGATGATGAAAAATACTTTTGTTTTGCATCGAACAACGGAAGTATTAAATCTGTATTTTATTCAGATGACTTGAAAAAAAACTCCCGACAGGGTACGGTATTCGGCCAAAGCGAAGTTTGAACCAAAAGTACTAGTGTGTAGTGCTAGTAATTTCGATTACTTTTCAATACTCGATCTTTTTAATTTAGATAATCGATACTACTGGATACTTTTAACGGTTTTTAAATTTAAAATTGACTTTAATATTTTACAAAAATTTTATCAAAATTTTAACTTTTATTGAAAACTCAAATTTAAAAAAATAATTTAAACTTCTTTATTAATAATTAAGCGTTTCTTTTATAGGTTTTCCGCTTTTTTCCTTTAAACTTTTCACCTTGCATTTTTGCTTCTAGCAGAGTTGTATTTTAATGCTAATTATTTTAGCGGAGTCGCATTTTTGTATTGTTTTTCTGTACAAAATACAACTCTGAAAATATCGAGTAGTTACTTTATCGAGTACCCATAAAAGACATATACTCGATACCCAGTACTCATTCATTTACCAGCAAATACGACATATTATTTTGGCCAGATTTAGCAAGCTGTCATTATGCCAAAAAGACGTTAGAATGGCTTAATGCAAAAAAATACCTTTTGTACCGAAATACGCAAATCCTCCAAACGTCCCAAAAGCGCGTCCAGTTAAGGACTTTTGGAGTTCGTTTGTGCCAAAAAGGATATGAAAATGGTTGGGAAGCCAAAAGCACTGAAGAATTGAAGAAGAAAAATAAAAGCAGTGAAAAAAATAAACATGAATGTCGTCCAAAGCATGATTGGAGGTATCAAGCATAAAATTCGCCAAATAAAAGATCGCGGTCCGTTGGATCTCTACAAAAAGTGAATTAATATAATATAAAAATACTTTAAAAAAAAAACAATTTTTTTTAATTACAAGCATTTTAAAATTTTCCAACTACTAAATTGGAATAGGTTATATCGAATTGACAGCTAGGCGCTCAATTAAAGAAAATAATGAAGAATTGTTGGTGCAAAATACCCCTAATAGCTCTGAACGCACAATAATGGCTGCATTTTCAAAAACTTCTAGCTGCCATCAACTTTGAAAAGATCTGGTGATTAATAGTTTAAATTTGAACAGAATAGCAAATCTGAATTTTTCGTTGCAATAAAACTTTTGAAACAAATATTTTTTAATAGTGAATTTTATCGTTGATCTATAAATTTATGTGTGTTAGAAAAAAACACAGAAAAAGTTATTAGACACTAGCATGAATGGAATGCATTTTCTGACCCACTACGGTCTTCATCAACATTCTTCGTGCCATTTTAGTGTTAATCGTAAATATCATCTATTTAACTCACATGTTAAAGAAATTGGGTAACTTTTAAATCCCACATTACTCTGTGTGTTGAGTTAGAATGAAATTTACCACGAACGATTTCTATTTACAGAGTGTTCGTTTTTTCCCTAGTCATTATCATAGTTGCCAGTTTAACTTTTAGTTAAAACTTTAAATGGCAGTTTTTTTCTCTAATGTCTTCATATACTATCCTTTTACATTAGCAAAGCATATCAACATACATTAAAGATTTTTTATTAATACATTTGACGAGCAAATACATTAAATGATTTTTGCACTGTACCCGGTGAGTGGTTTAATAGTGAATTTTATCGTTGATCTATACATTTATGTGTGAGATTCCTATTTGTTCGGTTTTAGATCATGACAAATTTTTCTCTAAATTAACAGAAAAATTATAATTTTTATATGATAATTAACTTTGACTATTAGAAAAAAACACAGAAAAAGTTATTAGACACTAGCATGAATGGAATGCATTTTCTGACCCACTACGGTCTTCATCAACATTCTTCGTGCCATTTTAGTGTTAATCGTAAATATCATCTATTTAACTCACATGTTAAAGAAATTGGGTAACTTTTAAATCCCACATTACTCTGTGTGTTGAGTTAGAATGAAATTTACCACGAACGATTTCTATTTACAGAGTGTTCGTTTTTTCCCTAGTCATTATCATAGTTGCCAGTTTAACTTTTAGTTAAAACTTTAAATGGCAGTTTTTTTCTCTAATGTCTTCATATACTATCCTTTTACATTAGCAAAGCATATCAACATACATTAAAGATTTTTTATTAATACATTTGACGAGCAAATACATTAAATGATTTTTGCACTGTACCCGGTGAGTGGTTTAATAGTGATATGCTTTGCTAATGTAAAAGGATAGTATATGAAGACATTAGAGAAAAAAACTGCCATTTAAAGTTTTAACTAAAAGTTAAACTGGCAACTATGATAATGACTAGGGAAAAAACGAACACTCTGTAAATAGAAATCGTTCGTGGTAAATTTCATTCTAACTCAACACACAGAGTAATGTGGGATTTAAAAGTTACCCAATTTCTTTAACATGTGAGTTAAATAGATGATATTTACGATTAACACTAAAATGGCACGAAGAATGTTGATGAAGACCGTAGTGGGTCAGAAAATGCATTCCATTCATGCTAGTGTCTAATAACTTTTTCTGTGTTTTTTTTTCTAATAGTCAAAGTTAATTATCATATAAAAATTATAATTTTTCTGTTAATTTAGAGAAAAATTTGTCATGATCTAAAACCGAACAAATAGGAATCTCACACATAAATTTATAGATCAACGATAAAATTCACTATTAAACCACTCACCGGGTACAGTGCAAAAATCATTTAATGTATTTGCTCGTCAAATGTATTAATAAAAAATCTTTAATGTATGTTGATATGCTTTGCTAATGTAAAAGGATAGTATATGAAGACATTAGAGAAAAAAACTGCCATTTAAAGTTTTAACTAAAAGTTAAACTGGCAACTATGATAATGACTAGGGAAAAAACGAACACTCTGTAAATAGAAATCGTTCGTGGTAAATTTCATTCTAACTCAACACACAGAGTAATGTGGGATTTAAAAGTTACCCAATTTCTTTAACATGTGAGTTAAATAGATGATATTTACGATTAACACTAAAATGGCACGAAGAATGTTGATGAAGACCGTAGTGGGTCAGAAAATGCATTCCATTCATGCTAGTGTCTAATAACTTTTTCTGTGTTTTTTTCTAATAGTCAAAGTTAATTATCATATAAAAATTATAATTTTTCTGTTAATTTAGAGAAAAATTTGTCATGATCTAAAACCGAACAAATAGGAATCTCACACATAAATTTATAGATCAACGATAAAATTCACTATTAAACCACTCACCGGGTACAGTGCAAAAATCATTTAATGTATTTGCTCGTCAAATGTATTAATAAAAAATCTTTAATGTATGTTGATATGCTTTGCTAATGTAAAAGGATAGTATATGAAGACATTAGAGAAAAAAACTGCCATTTAAAGTTTTAACTAAAAGTTAAACTGGCAACTATGATAATGACTAGGGAAAAAACGAACACTCTGTAAATAGAAATCGTTCGTGGTAAATTTCATTCTAACTCAACACACAGAGTAATGTGGGATTTAAAAGTTACCCAATTTCTTTAACATGTGAGTTAAATAGATGATATTTACGATTAACACTAAAATGGCACGAAGAATGTTGATGAAGACCGTAGTGGGTCAGAAAATGCATTCCATTCATGCTAGTGTCTAATAACTTTTTCTGTGTTTTTTTCTAATAGTCAAAGTTAATTATCATATAAAAATTATAATTTTTCTGTTAATTTAGAGAAAAATTTGTCATGATCTAAAACCGAACAAATAGGAATCTCACACATAAATTTATAGATCAACGATAAAATTCACTATTAAACCACTCACCGGGTACAGTGCAAAAATCATTTAATGTATTTGCTCGTCAAATGTATTAATAAAAAATCTTTAATGTATGTTGATATGCTTTGCTAATGTAAAAGGATAGTATATGAAGACATTAGAGAAAAAAACTGCCATTTAAAGTTTTAACTAAAAGTTAAACTGGCAACTATGATAATGACTAGGGAAAAAACGAACACTCTGTAAATAGAAATCGTTCGTGGTAAATTTCATTCTAACTCAACACACAGAGTAATGTGGGATTTAAAAGTTACCCAATTTCTTTAACATGTGAGTTAAATAGATGATATTTACGATTAACACTAAAATGGCACGAAGAATGTTGATGAAGACCGTAGTGGGTCAGAAAATGCATTCCATTCATGCTAGTGTCTAATAACTTTTTCTGTGTTTTTTTCTAATAGTCAAAGTTAATTATCATATAAAAATTATAATTTTTCTGTTAATTTAGAGAAAAATTTGTCATGATCTAAAACCGAACAAATATTTTTTTTAATAAAACTATTTCTTAAAAAAATTTAAAAATATGTTTTTTAAAAATCGATTCTAATTTTTTTTTGCAAAATATTTTAAATAAATTCTTTCAGATGCATTTGAACTAAAATTCTTTGGAATTATTTTCAAAAAGGACAATAATTGCACACAGAGAAATAAAGTGCCAACCGAACCGAAAAGTGTATTTTATGCGTAACATCTTATAGAACGATATTTTGGATGTTGGAACTAAAATTCAGTTGAATTAACCCAACTTTTTTAAAGAGAAACAACACTCAGGAAATTCTTCCTATTAATTAATGTGTTTGTTTCTTTGGAAAGGGGATAGTAGAGGTGAAAGGTGGGGAAATATGAAGGGCTTCAAGTATGGCAACACTGTAATTGCGAAAAATGATAAGTCTTAAAACAGTTGTTGCTCGCCACGTGATGGAGAGTTGGCGAACTTATTGAAGATTTTTGGTTCATAGCCCTGATTCATTATTTTACTTCGGTGGGGTTAAGTGCTATGGAAACACCGAAGGCGGACGCTGCGATACATATGAATGATAGAAAACTCATATACATATATTATTTTTCTAAATAGTTGTTGCCGTCACCGGGAATCGAACGCCCATAGCTAAATTTTTCTCTATGTGTGTATTTCTACCAAAAATGTATAATTTC
This sequence comes from Delia radicum, assembly GCA_021234595.1. NCBI lineage: Eukaryota > Metazoa > Arthropoda > Insecta > Diptera > Anthomyiidae > Delia > Delia radicum. The sequence continues at coordinate 75,573,596 of CM037855.1, read as the reverse complement.
TTTATATTTGACCACGCCTATTTCGCCTGCCATTTATTCAAATATAAAAAAAATAATATAGTTTTCGACATTGTGTTCAATGGAACAATAAGTACACACAATTACATTCCAATAAATATTTTATTTATTTATTTTAATTTTCGAGCATATTGGAAAAAATTGTCAAAAACACCCCAACTTCAAGAGGCCATAAAAATTAAATTCGAACTAATTTTGCATAACCCCGATTCTGTTTATCCAATACTCAACTTTCATTTCCCATTAGAAGCATTGATACTGACGGCGATAACCTAAAATTTTTTGTACAGTGTAATTGGAGATGATTTGATTTATTTTGCAAATGCCAGACTATTTTCTATAAAAAGGTTATTGATATATTTTTAATTAATTTAACGAATTTTGTCGATTACTTATTTTGTAATAAATAGGGCAAGTTTTTTATGACATTTGCGACGAACAGCCACTTTTAAAACTATTTTGTAAACATGCATTTTTTTCGAATCCATACCATAAAACGCCATTTTTGGACATTTTTTAGACTTTTAATAAAAAATTCTATAAAATATAGTTTGTACATTAGTTTAACGAAAAATTTAAAAAAAACATATCGAGGGTCTAAATTCAATATCGTGGGCTTACTACTGAATCTCACGTATAATTTATTTAAATTAAAATTTATAAAAATTAGCCCGCCACGGCCTTCAACAACATTCTGTGTGCCTTAAAGTGTTAAATGGTAAACATCAATTATCTATAATTTATAAAAACGAATGATTTTTTGTATGAAACTATGAAATTATATGTAGATAAATAATGGTTTCGATTTTGATAACCACAACCATCAGATACGTAAGAAAATATGTATATATAAAAGTTAATAATGTCGATTTTTTTGAATGAAAAATGCATTTATTATAATACCATAATGAAGGGGTAAGATCTGGGCTATAAGGCGGGTGAGCCAAAACTTCCCATCCACTGTTTTCCAAATAGTTTTTTGCCGGTGTTGCAACATGTGGCCGAGCGGTGTCATGATGGAAGATTACTGCCTCGTGTCTGGTCGAATATTCTGGTCGTTTTTCGTTGATTGCTCTCTTCAAACGAATCAATTGTGTTCGGTACAGGTCCTCTGTGATCGACTGACCCGATTTCAGCAGCTTATAATACTAAACACCCTTCTGATCCCACCAAATACAGAGCATTACCTTGGCGAAATTGATATTCGGCTTCGGCGTTGATTTGGCTGGTTGGCGGGCTTTACATATGACTTTTTGCGCTTGAAGTTATCGTAATGTATCATCACCAGTAACAATACGATGTAAAAATTACATATTTTTGTAGCGTTCAAGCAGCATTTCCAACATGCAATATCGCCTTTCAACGTCTCTCGGCTTTAATTCATATGGGCCCCAATTTCCTTGCTTTTGAATAAATCCCAATTCTTTTAAACGTAGGGAAATGGCTTGTTGTGTGACTCCTAATGATAATGCAAGTTCTTCTTGCGTTTGACAACAATCTTCGTGGAGTAATGCTTCCAATTAATCATCTTCAAACTGTTTCGGCTGACCAGGAATCTCCTTGTCTTCTGTGTCGAAATCACCACTTTTGAATCGCGCAAACCATTGTTCAGAAGTTTTTGGAATTGGTGCATGTTGGTACATGTTGACCGTAAGCTTCTACCAACAATCGATAACTTTCAGCAGCCGTTTTCTTCAAATGAAAGAAGGTTATCAGACTTCACCGCAAAACATCTTTTTTAGGCACAAAATTCTACATTATTATAGCTATTGAAAAAACTGTGTGTTTACACTTTGGCGTCTATCGAATACTGAATTATAATGACAGATGTTTATCCTCCAAAATAACATATTTGTTATTATTGACGCAAACCATATGTGATAGTTATGCCATGTTTTGTCCAAATCGACGTTATTAACTTGTATACCCAATATTAAAGTTTTAAAACAAAAACTAATATGGTAGAATTTCCGATTTTCCAAGAATGTCCTTCAAATTTTCTTGAAAATATAATGTTGTGTTATTTTTAAATTTATAAGCACAGAAAATTATTTCCTTCCAGATTCCCGGTTATTATAGGTCAGTAATAAAAAAAAATTCTTCGTTAAAAACTATAATTCGCGATATTATAAAAACAACCTACACGATTTAAGAAATTTGTTCATATTTGTGATCTGCATGCATAGTTTAGTAAGAAAACATATATTGCAATAGGAGTTTATTCCAAGAAAAATTATTGTATTATTATATAAAGAGATAGAGGATTTTTCATTCACAAAAATGAATTGTTTACGATAGAGAAATAACGAAATGCAAATGAAATTGCAAAAAAAATATACGCCTACTTTAAAATTGATACCATTGATGAGGCATATTTTACTGAATATCTGCCATCAAAAACACATTTCGTGAAACTTTAAGATAGAGGCTTTTGAATATAGGCCATCGATATCCGATCGAATTATAGTTTTTAACGAAGAATTTTGTTTTTTTATTAGTCACCTAATATCCGGGAATGCAGAATTAAATCATTTTCTGTGTTTAGAAATATAAAAAGAATATAAGATTACCTTTGATTTGAGTATAGTATCTTCAAGGAAATTTAAAGGATATTCTAGAAATATCGGGAGTTCTCCTATTTAAGTTTTGGGTTTAAAACTTCAAACGTTTTATAACATTTCTCAAGAGTTTTTAATTTAGAATGGTCAGGTTCGAGATAATAATTAAAATGTTACTATGATATAAACAACACATTTCTCAGAATCCTTTTATAACAAAATCCCCTCTGAATCCTGCAATTTTTAATATCAAAAATAGTTTACTTTAAAATATCCCAGTGTCAAAGAGTTTTCCGGAAGCAACAATGTTTCAGAATCAGGTAGGTTTTCTATATAAATGGGTTTGGAAATTATAATTTCTTAAACAAAATTACAACGAAAATGTATCAAAATTGGAAAGGTTTTCAATACTAACGTTAGGGTTTCTGGAAAATGGAAAATTTTACGCAATTGCACTTAAAGGGAGCATATTATTGAGCTGTTTATGGGAAAAATACAAACAATAATTTTCTAGGGTACTTATAGTTCGCTAGCAGCGTTTGAAGTTGCACTTTGAGGTGTATTTTTATTTTATTTGGTAACACTGAGCATTAGAGCGGGTCGATTTAAAAATCGCTCAACGTTCAAGGAAAATCGTATTCTAGGGATCAAAATAAGAAACTTTGCCGAAGGAACCATAGCTCTAAAACGAATTCTGATGTCCCAACTTTTGACCCGTAGGGTGAAATTTTGAAAAATCCCACTTTGACCCATTTAGAGTCACCCAATAGAATCCAACTCAATCGAATATATTTATACTCTATTTCTTCCGGAGAAGAAATAGAGACCCTAATCTTGGAAAGACTCCTCCTACTTTCTGAAATATCTCTATCCCGAGATTTGTACATTTTGCTAAAAAAGCACGGCTAAAAAGGCCCTCTTTTAACTTAAATTTTTACCCCTAGAATGGTGATTTATGCATTAATCTGCTAGCGCGTCTCCCGGAGAAGAAGTATCTCCCATAATCTTGAAGAAATTCCTCCTACTTTCTGAAATATCAAAGTGGGCTTTTTCAAAAGCCGGGACATCAGAATTCGTTTTGTATGGTTCCTTCGGCAAAGTTTCTTATTTTGATACCTAGAATACGATTTTCCTTGAACGTTGAGCGATTTGTTTGCCTCCATACAAATCGACCCGGCCTACTGAGCATATTATGGGAAAAAATCATATAAACACATTTTTCCAAATTACACATTGTTGGCCCTACTTTGTAACACCTAGATATCAGATTGGGCTTAGGGTGATCGAGTCGGTTTTTCAAGACCGGTTTCAACCGGTTTTCTGTGTCTTGTCGGTTTCGGGTTTTATAAAAAGTTAAATTTTCGAATATTGAATAAACCGGGTTTTTGTTGTCAAATAACTTGGTTTTTGTTGTCCAATAACCGGGTTTTTCTTAACTATTCTTTTTGATCTTCAATATGTTAGAAACAGTAAATTTACAAAATTCATTGTTAAAAACGAAACGTTTTGAAAGATGTTCTCAAAAATTAAATTTTTCATAATAGCAATTCATGAAAGAAAGATCCTTTTTACTTAAAAATTACTCATAAAAAAATTCAAAATTTTCATAACCTCAAAAACTATTATTTTTCTGTGTCAGTTCTTAATTGTTTCAGAGTTATTTTTCTGCCATTTTATAATTGGCTGTACTAACAAATACTGTATAAACAAATAAATTTAAAAAAGTATTTAATTTTTCACAGTTATATTAGTTTTTTTGTTTTTATATACATCGAGATTATTTTTATGTTATTTTCAATTTATAACGAGCTTTCAACCTCCGTATATTTACAAAAATAAAGCAAATCAAACATATTAGCTAGGTTGATACTAGTATTTCGATCTGGCTAAAGATCTCATCAGAACCCGAAGTTTTAGAAAAGCTAGAGCCTATATAATAGGCAGAACTTTAACAAAAAACCTATTAATAATCAATTTTGCTCCATTATTGTCTTCTTAGTAATCAACCACGTGGTTAGGTCTTTTCCTAACAAGCATCATGACGTTACTAAACTTTGAAGACCAAAATTTTAGTTTGTACTCTGGCTCAAGTAATATTTTTTACAGTTATATTAGTTTTTTGTTTTTATATACATCGAGATTATTTTTATGTTATTTTCAATTTATAACGAGCTTTCAACCTCCGTATATTTACAAAAATACGTTTTTGTTAAATTTTTTTAAATGTTTTATTTGAGTCGTTTTCAATAATGAACGGTTCTTAATAAATTTTTTTCAATGCAAAAGGTGTATCTCAGACAATAACTTCGGATCGCTTATAAATCAAAATTTTAAATGATTTATAAAAATGATTGTTTTTTAAGAAAAGAAAAAAACAACTACAAAATTTTATCGAACTAATTCAAAATGAATAATAATTTTTCAAATAAAAAACTAAAATTATTTGAATTTATAAAAAAAAAAATCTATTTTTGAGTATATTTGTGTAATATTTAAAACCCGTTATTCAAATTCCAGAAACTGAAACCGGGTTTTTTTATAATTACAACCATTCGGAAAAACCAATAAGCAGTTTTCGAAAAAGTTGAATAATCGACAACTGCCCCCCACCGGACTGCTAAAAAATACTCTCTCCTTATTTTTTGACTCTAACCCTTATCCAAATTTCACTAAGATCTTCGGGATAGTCTTTTTTGCTCAAAAATGTCAATAACTTTATTGATTTGAAAAGCAATATCTAATTTTAAATTATAATTAAATTTTTTTTTTAAAAAAACTGACAATTTTGTACGGAAAAAATAAGAAAAGTTTTTTTGTGGAAAAGATTTGAACATCCCAATGTGGCGTACACCTGGCATTTAAGCCCGAACTCGCAGATTTTAATGAACTTTGGATAAGTAATGTAATTACGGCCTTTTTTTAAACGATTTTTCTGAAACCAAAAAGCCGTAACTATAATACAAAAAATAATGCAAAAATAAAACAAACGATTACGATAAAAAATACTGCTTTTTGACAGTAATTAAAAAAGTTTTTAGTCAACTTATGTATTTTATATATATAAAAAAAATAATAAAATTAATTAGTTTATTCCCAGAAAATAAAATTAAATTGTTTAAACAGTTAAACAGTTAAACAGTGTAGATCATTACATATACTAGTATAACTGCCCTACAGGACTTTGTGGTTACGGCCTTTTTGATTTTCTTAAATAAAATTGATATTTTTGGACGTTAATGTGTAAAATTTTATTTGACGGTGTATTTGGGTTAACTACAGCGCAATCAATCAAAAAATCATTTTTGAATTTTTTGTTAGTTACGGGCTTTTGGATTTAAAGTGACGATATATAAAATTTTGAGTAAAATATCTTAATAGTAAAATTTATACGCAATTTTTTATAACATATATAATAAAAATGCCTATAATTTCACATAAAGATTCGCAAATATCTTTATTTGAAATTATAGGAAAATTTTTTTTATATTTTTTATTGAATGTAGAATAGTGCTGGTATAAGAATGAGTAGTGGGTATCGAGTATTTGTCTTATTTTTGGGTACTCTATACTTAAAAGTAACTACTCTGTATTTTGGACAGAAAATCAATACAAAAATGAGACTCCATTAAGCATTAAAATGTAAATCTGCTAGAAGAATAAATCAAAGTTGAAAAGTTTAAAGAAAAAAGTTGAAAAACTACAAAAAAAAATACAAGGAATAGTTTATAAAAAAGTTTAAAAAAATATTTTTAAATCTTAAATTTTTAACAACATGGAAAATTAAAAAAAAAAAAATGGAAAATTTTTGAAAAAAACGAAGATGATTTTAATTTTGAAGCTTGTTAAAAGTATTGCGTAGTATCGAGTATCCAAATTAAAAATATGAAGTAGTAACCGAAATTACCAGCACTAATGTAGAATCTGTTAGATGTGCTTTACATAAAAATCCAAGAATCCAAAAATATCAAAAAAATCTAAAGGGTCCTCCATCTAACGTTTTTTTTTTTCAACTAGTGCTTATTTCGTGAATGGTAACACTTAGCTCATGTCTGATTTGACAGATAATTAGCCAGAGACAATTGACGCTGTAAAGGACAATATTCGTCAAGCCATTGGTGAAATACAGCTGCACAGAATCGATAATGTGCCTAAAAATTGGACCGATCGTGTAGGCTACTGCATGGCCAGCCGAGGCAGCCATTTGAATGAAATTATTTTCCATTATTAACCGGAAGGATTGTACTTTCAAATAAAAAAGAAATTTGAGAAAATATTCAGTAGTTTTTTTTATAGCATTTTCAGAAAAAAAAAAGTTATTTGGCGGACCCTTTAGAAGTTATTCATCTTTGCTCCCTGTTAAAGACTCTCTAAAGAAAAAAAATAAATCAGGTTGTTCATCATTATCAGGGACAGGAACTTCATTCAATAAAAAAGTGTGTGTTTAGGCGCCTATAATATGCATGAAAAATCTTAAAATATGTACTTAAAACTAAAAAAATGTGTACATAATTTTTTTTGTTTTATTAAAAACACAAATATAATATACAAAAAATCAAAGAAATTACCAGCGATCATATAAATACACTAAAGTATTAAATTTTATATGCAAACATGTTTAGTAGTTTTTATGCGTATTTATTCATATAAATATTTAATTTATTTAAAACAAAATATGGAAAAATGTGCATTTAAAGAAAAAATATGCAAAAATATGCACTAACAAATCGATGTCATTTTAACACAAATTCTATGATTCGCAAAGATATTTTGTTTATCCTCTTATCAGACTCAAGGAAAAAGACATGCATTTGCATGAACTTCCAGTCCCTGATTTTTATATTATTTGCAAAAAAAAATTAATTTATGGGTCCTCAAGGGGGGCTAAGTCCCCCTAGCACCACCCCCTTGTAACAGCACCTGACTCCCATAATATAATAAGAAATGTATGAATAAAAATTAAGTTTTTTTATTTTGATAAAAAACCACTATAATAATAATAAAAAAAACGCAAAGTTATAAAAAAATAAATGTTAAAAAAATACACAATTAGAAAATAAATTCTTATCAAAGTCAAATCATATAAGGTAACTTTGAGAATTAGATGTTAAAGATATACTTCACAGCAGGGATGGCAGGAGAAATACTCGAAATACCGTTATCCGTAAGATACCGTTACCGATAGAACTAAATAAAATCCTTAAAATGCCGTTACCGAAATAATCGAAATAGCGTTATCCTTAAAATAACGTCACCGAAATAATCTGACAAGACCAGAAAACAATTTTGGTGTAAATAAATATATTTCCTCAAAGTTTAATCATAAACTAGCCAGTCATTGGAATTTGGGCATAATGGAAGTAAAAATATCGGGGTGCGTTGACATTATCTGAATAACTAAAAAAAACGTTTCCCTTAAAATATCATTACCGTAATAACTGAAAAATAAAATAACGTTACCGACATAACTAAAATAGCGCTACCTAAAACACTAAATGCTAAAAAAACCGTTACCGAGGAAATTAAAATATCGTCACTACTAAAATACCGTTACACCCAGAAAACAGTCTCAGTTATGGCCACCGAATTTGTTGACAATAGAATTCTGGCGGTTACGGCAACTTTCGTAATGTTAAATTATATTTTTAGTCGTGGAAGCTAATATTCAGCTACCTAACCGAATATTACATTCCAAATATAAATTATTACTTTCCACAAAATCTTATTGATATTAAAAAACGTTAAGTTTTCTTTGATCTTCTTCTATTTAATTCTTCTTATTTTAAACGATCTTAAGATCATTTATTTATTAATTATAATTATTTATTTCCAATACTTCGTCTTCACATTGGGTGACTTCTTCAGTAAACAATTACTATTATTGTAATAATTGTTCCCTGAAGAATAATTGTTCACCCAATGTGGAGGCGAAATATTGGAAATAAATAATTATAATTAATAAATAAATGATCTTAAGCTCGTTTAAAATAAGAAGAATGAAATTAAAAAAACTTTTTTAATTTTTCTGGTATTGAACTGTGGCCTTCAGATTACTGGTCATCTGTCCTACTGATTGCACCAAAATCACTTTTAATTTTAATTGACTTATTTGCTATTTAAACATTTGAATATTTTATTTTAATTAAAAAAAAACTTTTAGTGTTTGTCTTTTTCGAGATTTGAACTCAGAAGTTCGGAAAACCAGGCAAACTCTATACTCACAAACACTTATAAATATTAAGTGTTGAATTTGAATTTAAATATTTTGCTAGGATAAAAAATACTGTCCCAAATTCGTTTACCAATAACAATCATTAGTTGCTTCTATAAACAATGCAATTCACAATTCGGTTGGTACTACTGAACCTCTGATTTAGTGGCATATTTGATTGTGAACACCGTTTTTGCAGTAACCACTTTTGATTATCGACAATTTTTTTTAAAAACTTGATAGATGCCATCAATTTCTTGTATTATCACAAAATAAATGGCTGCTTCTACCGTACACAACAGTTTTTAACAGTTAATTGGAAATATCAATAATTGGATAAATGGATTGTTTTTTAGTTCGTTTTCCCTCTTTTTAATTTCCAGTACAGTATTTTTGCTTTATTAATCGATTATGACGTCGTTTCAAATACATTTTAATTGTTTCGACCGAGTTCCAACCAATCCTTTTTCTGGGTGTACCGAAATAAAAGAAAATAACGTTACCCAACCGATAACCGCATCCAATCAGTTACCATCCATGCTTCAGAGCAAATAGCTTTGTGAAAATTTTTAGTCTTACCAATTTCACTGCTCTAAAACAGCGATCAATGTTTAACGTAACGGCAACGAAAAAACAACAATTTTAAACTCTCAAGTAAAATATTTGAATGAAAAAAGATATATCGTACTATAGTTATTAAATTAATTTATATTAGTTGCAATTTGATAGTGAAACAGGAGGGTTGTCAGCAGCACATTCAATAAATTAATAAAAGTGCCATTATCCACATCATCCACAATGCACGACGAACGTCTAAAGGATTTCCTTAAACCATTGGTGTATAGCGATTCTCAATTACAGGAAGTGTATAAACGTTTTTGTAATGAAATACGTAAAGGTTTATCGAAGTCAACACACAGTCAAGCGGATACAAAATGTTTTGTCACCTATGTTAAAGATTTACCAACGGGAGATGAAGTGGGTAAATATTTAGCCTTAGATTTGGGAGGTACCAACTTTCGTGTACTATTGGTAACATTAAAAGGATCTCATGACGCCGTCGTTGAGTCTATGATCTATGCTGTACCAAAGGATATAATGTTAGGACCGGGCATAGAATTATTTGATCATATTGCCCAATGTTTGGCCACTTTTGTGGAGGAACATAAAGTTGGTGATGAAGTTTTGCCACTGGGATTCACATTTTCATTTCCTTGTATTCAATTGGGATTAACAAAAGCTCTACTAGTGCGGTGGACTAAAGGATTTCAGTGTGCTGGTGTGGTAAAGGAAGATGTTGGTCGTTTGTTAAAGGAGGCTATTGCACGTCGTGGTAACTTAGAAATTCATGTAATTGCTATTTTAAATGATACTACTGGTACACTAATGTCTTGTGCTCATCGTAATCCGGAGTGTCGTATTGGTGTCATTGTTGGTACTGGATGTAATGCTTGTTATCTCGAACGTGTCGAAGAAGTTGATCTATTGGAGCCAGAATATAAGACGCAAAATAAAAATGTCATTATAAATTGTGAATGGGGAGCATTTGGTGATGGTGGCATATTGGATTTTATTCGCACAGATTATGATAAAGTCATAGACAGAAATTCCTTGAATGCTGGTACTCAACTATTTGAAAAAATGATTTCCGGTAGGTACACATCACATCCAATTGTAATAACCGGGGACCGGAAGTTCATGCAAATGCATGTTTTTTCCCCCTTAAGTCTGAGAACAGGGTAAACAAAATATTTTTGCGAATCAAAGAGTTTGCGTTAAAATGGCATCGCTTAGTTAGTGCATATTTCGCTTTAAATTCTTATTATTATTGCATATTTTTACTCATTTTGCTTTAAATGGATTTTTATTGCATATTTTTACTTACCATTTTGCATATTTTTATTGAATTTTTTCTAAGTTTTTCGTAAAAAATCACTTTTAATATTATTTTATGTTCGACCATCTAGCATATAGACTAAAGAGGACCCAGATATTTAAGCCCATTTATGTGTTCTCTATTTGAAAATTGGGATTAAGAGATACACGTTTTAGTCGTTTTTTAAATGCGAAAAGAAAGAACGAAATTTTAAATTGTTGTTAACCGATTCCTAAGCACTGCCGGAATCCTAGGTAGCACGGATTAAGGACGTGAGAAGCATAAATCGTTACAGTGCAAGGAATATATTAAACAATGCAAATTAACTTTAAAGTTTAATTAAATTTGCTTAAAAACTTGAAAATAATTCATTTAAAAACAATTTAAGTGCATATTTTTTAGTTTTTAGTGCATATTCTACGATTTTTCATTCCTAAAACACAATTTTTAGTGCATAAAGTTCCTGTCCCTGATAATAACGTATGTGGAACGAAATTGTTACAAAACAAAAAAAGTTGAAAAGTTTTTTCTAACATAAACTTAAAATAATTTTTCCTTTTTTTAAAAAACAATACACTAAGAAAAAAAATTTGTAATCTGTAATGGCTACTGAAAATTTTCCAGTTATTACGTGAAATTTAACTATTTTGAGTCTTGTGGTATTTTTTGACAAATTTTGCAACACATGTCTGCTGAACTGTAGTAAACTGAAATTAGTAGAAAAAATTAGTAGCCACTACTAATTTTAGTAAAATTTCAGTAAACTGCAATTTAAAATTAATTTGCTAAAATCAGCAAAAAATCTGCTAAATTTTAGTACATCCAATAGAATTTTACATAATAAAAATTAAAAAAGTAAAATAAAATGACTTTGGGTTTCAATCCTTTACAATGTTTTCCTAATATATGAACATTATTTTAATTTTATTTATTTAAAATACAGATTTTTTTTTTGTGATTTGCAAAATTGTTTGCTAAATTTAGCAACTGGTTTTCAGAAACATAAAAAAAACACAATTTAAAATTTTTTTTTAATAAAGTGTCGTTTATATGCACTTTTTTCTAACGTTGGCAAATCGTTCTTAACCGGACTTTGCCAGTGCTTTAACTTTTATTACGGTTGTAAATTTTTTAAATCAAATGCCAACGTTGGGAAGGCATTGTAAATAAGGGCTACATAAGGTGCTTTACCAGTGCTTGATTTTTCTGACCATCGGCAATTTCTGGCTGGGTAGTTACTTTAAATAGAAAATTTTTGATCTCACTTAGTAACGCTAAAAACATGATTGGACAGCTTAAAATAATACGTGTCCCTTTAATTTTTATTCTCTACAACTTATCTAAGATTCTTTAAGATCTGCCGGTCCGGGTCGGGATACTTCCCTTGTTAGTCGTTTGGCCCCTACTAAATATCTAAGTTGATTTCAGATCTTAGGTCCGGTTAAGGAGACCTTCCCAGTTAATATTCGAAAAAGTTTACTTGTAGCTATAAAACCATTATCAAGGTATATGGGGAAATTTCCCCATTCATTTTGCAAATGAATAGAACTGCAAATGTGCAAATGTTTATAATCCACATACTTGAAAATTTAATGCAGGTGTGGAAAAAGAAAAAGTTAATGCGATATGTTTCTTAGAAATAACACAGCAATATTGTTTACAATATCAGAGGTATTCATGTCATGCAAAGAAAATAATTTCCCACAAAAATTATAAAATTGTCTGGGTCAAAACGATTGCGAAATTTTCAGGATAAAATTACTCTAAACAAATGTTATGGTGTAATATTTTATAGCATTGCCATCATTGACAAATTTAACAAATATTACTAAAAAATGCAACTGTGAATAAAAAAATACATAAATATTAATCAAAAATTAATTCGAAAACATATCCAAAAATTAGATCAGTGCTTTGATAATACTTGATTTTTTGTCTCCTAATTGAGATTTTTATGATAACTGAGCTTTTCTGAAATGGATGCGCTATCTGAACACTTGATTTGGTAATAGAGATCTAACACAGGTTTTTGCATTCTCGCAATCATAATTATGATTTTATCAATTATAATTGATAGGCGCTCACGTCAGCTATATTATAATTTTTGCAATAGGAAAATTTCTGACATGAATACACTTATTATTTTGATTTTACATAATCATATAAGATTACATGCACCACACGAGTTTTTATTGTAAAAAAATATATTCAGTAAAGTCTGAAGGTGGTTCTATCCTACGCTCATAAAAAAAGTTAGTACAATAGTCTGTTAAACGGGTTCCAATTCAGTTGAACTGATGTTTTCTGTTGTTATCGTTTAAATTTAGCTAAAGTTATTAGTTGTCTCCCAAAAACAAATATCAGCTGTACTTGAATTCTGAATAATTCGTGATTCTGAAATTTACCAATTTGCCAGTTTAATTAAATTTGTGAATTTGTGTCTCTGCTTTTAGTCTCACTTGGTATTGTAATATATTGTGGTATTGTAATATATTGTTTATATTCATAAAATATGTTATATCTCGGAAACTAAGCAAGATAGAGGCAAATGGACCAAATATCGCACCTATTAAGTTGTTTTTATTAACAACATATAGTCTCGGTAATAAATATAGTCCCGCAGATCCGGGAACTATATTTATAGTATAGTCCCCGGATCCGGGGATTATATTTATAGGATCCCGCAATACGGGTAAAGCGTTGATCTTTTTCCTTCAAAATTTGGGTAGAATATTCTATTTTCGGTGACGCGAAATGAAACATGTAAGGACCTGTCAGTAGATAAAGTCTGCTATAAGTTAGCGGGCAAAAACTTTTTTGAGTAATCAATAAACATTGCACTGTTTTTTGTTTAACAAAAAACAAATGATCTTGAACTTGAATAATCTTGCTCACATCGGAATTGTTAAATTTTTAAAAAATGTTGCTGTAAAAAATTCGCAGATTCCAGTAAAAGTTTTTTTTTAAAAAAATTTAAATAAAAAATACGGTTCTTAAATTTGAAAATTTGGTTTAAAAAGCGGTATAAAATTTAAGATGGGATCAGACTTTAAAAAGCGGAATGGTTGGTTGGTTAGCATATAGCAAAAAATCTCAAATTAACCTGCCTCTATTTCAAGGCAACCTCGGGAATTTAGAGGAAAGAAAATCTCCCCAATACCGTTGTGATGGAGGAGTGGAACGATGTTTCGTAAGGAATCCGTTCGTAATTGCGTATGGTTAGACTCCGCATTCTAACTGAGACACATTTTAGAGCAACGGTTCCCTGGATTCACGATATTTTTCACGATATTATAGAAAAAAATTTAATTCGATAATTGAAGATTTTCTTTTCAATTGGTTATTTTTGAATTTTAAACATAAATGGGTTTTTATTTCATTAAAAAGCCCTGTTAGCACGAGATTAAAAAAAAATAAATAAAATCATATTTCTAAAAATTCAAATTTTTATATGAAATAGTTCGTCAAAAAGAGATTTTTTTATTGAAAAACTCCTTAAAAAAATAGAAAATCTATGGCCCCAATATTAAACCATTTTTGATTTTATTTTTGATTCTTTCTAGAAGTCTCGTGCAGTAAAATTCGTTTAAGAGTCAATAAATCAATATAAACAACAATATTTAAACAATTATAAAATAATTAACAAATGTTTTTTTTTTTGAAAAATTCTTTTTGCGATAGAAATAATTATAAATATTCTAAAAACTATAATTTATAATTCGTTCTACCATGGCAACCCTGGTGACCATTTCATTATAGACCCATTTCTAAGGCAAAATCGGGTGCTATCGTGGAACCATGGGAACTCATCTGAAAATAAAATTTTTAATTTTTTTTTACACACGAATAAATTCTTTAGTCACTGACGTAGGCGGATTTTTAAATTTTTGATATGCATTAAAATAGTGCGAGTGTAAACTCAAAAATTAAAAAAAAAACACCCAAAAAATCGTTGCTTACTCCAGGAACTTAATTTTTTAGTCCTCTACGAAACAAAAAAAAACTTATTGAAAATCGGTATATTCGTTAGTAGCACCCGATATGTCCTTGGAAAATCGGTTATAAGTTTTATGAGAAAAAAGTACACTTGTTTTTTCTTACACAGAGAATACTCTCTGGACGAGTTTTGTTGAAATCATGCCTTGTTATCATGCATAGAATTCTCTCAGTGTACGCGTAATTATTACTGTAAAAAATTTACGCACTCTGGTCGAGTTTAGTCGGGAAGTTATTCATGAGTTGGTCTTAATTTTCATAGAAGCATTTTATTTTAGGTGCATTTTTGTGTTCAAATCACTTTTAATTAAGTTTTTAGCATTAATCAAAATAACTATTATCGATATTAATTGCAAAATAACAATTATTTTCAAGAAATATTTTTTTAGATTGCTAATTAATAATTATAAATCAACTTTTAAAATCACTCTCAAGTATGATGATAATAATTATGTTGGATCCTTGCGATTTGTAATAGTATATTGTTTTGAGAAAAAAGCATTTAAAGTAATTATCGAGCAAGTAAAATATGGAGCAAGGAATTTAATTAACAATTTGTCACATTTTTATTTCTAGTATCGCGAAAAAAGTTCAAACTATAAAAAAGTGAAACAAAAAAAATCAATAAATAAAATAATCTAAACATAGACCCCTTAAGACGAACTCGGTTACGAACCTCGGGTATTACGAACTACATTGAAATTTATGACGTTTTTTTAACAATTTAAATTAATACGAACATGCTTAAGATGAACTGTTTTTGACAGTCCCACAAACAAATTTTCATATATTTTTCCATTTTTCATACAAAGTTCAGCAATTTTTCCTAAAATTTCTTTGAATTTTAACAAATTTTAAACCGAACACACAGAAATTCTTTTCAAATGTTTTCAAAACTATTTATTTATGAAATTAAATGAAAAAATTTCACATTATTTAAAAAAAGTTTATACAAATTATGTTAAACATTTTTGTGATTGATACAAAAATTGTAAAGAAAATTTACTCCAGCAAAAACGAACCTCGCTCATAACAAATTAATTTATTTGGTCCTTCGGAGTTCATCTTAATCGAGTGTTGTTGTATTAGGTTTTTATATTAATTTTTTCATTTGTAAAACAGAAATACAATTTTTTTGTTTTTTTTTTCATAATATAAATATGAAAAAAAAATAAAAATTTGGGTGCCCTTCAACCAGTAGAAGTGTGTCAAGGGGTCCGTGAACCAAAAGTTGGTGGGAAACGCTGCGTTAGAGCAACGCAAAACAAAATCAATTATTTATTACATATTAAAAATTAATATGAGATACGAAATAACCTTTTTGAACGGCATCTTACGGCAAACTCGGTCAATTCTAGAAATTGTCAGAAATTGGATTTGGTTAACCCTCAAATTGGAATTGGTTAACCCACAAACCGGTCAAAGCTTTTTTGCAGTGAAATTTATAGCAATTTGTGGGGCCAAAATAGGTTTAGAGAGAATCTTAAGAACTAATTCATACAAAGTAATATGTTTACACAGAAAAATAAAAAATCGACTTTTAAATAAAATATTTGTTGATTCAATTAAAATTTGAATTGAATTCGGTCCAATTAAGGAAATTGTAGTATCAATTAAAATAACTTGTAACTACCGAGGAAAAAATTACACATTCCTAAAAGAAGGTGATGCCCACACTTGCTTACATATCTCATTGCCAAATTTAGTAACTGCAATACCAAACTCATTCCATTCTTTAAATTTAAACCAGAAAACATGAACTCAATAACAAAGTAATTATTTACTTAAAAGAAAATAACAATGTTATTAACTTATATGTATAACTTTTTGTACTCAAGAAGTAATCATATACTTTTTCTTAATAAAAGGACGTTATTGGAAGTAGTTCATAATTTTAAAAAAAGAAGTTATACAATTTTAAAGAATTTATCTCATATATTTTTTTAAACAAATTTATATTTGCAGGAAAATAATACTAAAAACAGAAATTGCATGTTGCCTAAATTTTGTTAAACTGTGGTTAGGTATAAATTAGGGAAGCGCTCGTGAGCAGAAAATTGTGAGTGGAAGTTGAAATTACTGACGTTATCGTGAGTGAGTGTAAAAAAAAATGTCGAGGGTGATTGTGTGTGAGTCA
Organism: Delia radicum; assembly: GCA_021234595.1. Lineage (NCBI taxonomy): Eukaryota > Metazoa > Arthropoda > Insecta > Diptera > Anthomyiidae > Delia > Delia radicum. The sequence continues at coordinate 75,556,803 of CM037855.1, read as the reverse complement.
TATTTTTGTTTTTCAATATTGAATTGTTCTTTTTTTTTGAAAAATTTATATTTTCGTGGTTTATAGCTCCAAAATTATAACAAACCCATGTCATGATAACAATTCGATGTTTCACTTTTTAGGATTTTATTTCCGTATGAGTTTTGATCATTATATTTGAGTGACCTAGGAGAATCACGTGTGAGTAAAAGTTGAATTTACTTATGGAACTACTTCTTTTTTTTTAAATGTAAGTACTTCTTATTTTATCTAGGGAACTATTTGTTTATTAAAAAATGTATGTAGTTCTTAAAAATATAAAGTAAATGGTTCTTCGGTAAAAAAAATAATCAATTCTAAAGAATCAATTATTTTAGTCTCACGCCCTGTTAAAAGAATCGAGTAGGTAATCTAGTAAGGAATGCGTTCTGCCCAAAATGCTTGATTACAAACCCGCTTACCTTTTCGGAAATTTTTTGCTGGGTACTTAATTGATTTTATTTAATAGATATTATCAATTAAAGTTTTAAGCATTATTAAACATTTAAATAAATATTGTTTTTAATTTCAAACAAATTTTTAGTGGATACTTAATAACCATTTGAAAAAAGTCGACAAAAATTAGGGGAAATCGCTAAATTAAAAAAAACGCTAAAGTTTTAAATAATCGTCCAAATTTAAAAAACCGCCAAAATTAAAAAAAAAAATATGACAAATTGAAAAAAATGGTTAAAATTTAAAAGAAGTTGCTAAAATTGTCAAAAATGAAAAAACGTAAAAAATTAGAAAAAAAATTTTAAAGCAATTGTCAAAATAAAAAAAAAAATCGCTAAAATTTAAAAAATCTTGATTGAAAATAATCTACAAAATTGAAAATTTCGGTAATATTTGAAAAAAATCGCAAAAATTTTAAAAAATCAACAAGATTGAAAAAATTTAAAAAAATTTAAAAACTCTAAAATTAAAAAATCATATCACTAAAATTAAAAACGTCTATTCTTAAATTAAATTTTTTTAAATTTTTGTATTTTATTTTTTTTTAATTTTGGCGATTTTTAAAATGTTGGTGATTTTATTAATTTTTGTTATTTGTTTTCAATTTCAGTCATTTATTTCAATTTGCAAATTTATTTTTTAAATTTTGGCGATTTTTTTTTAAATACGAAATTATTTTTTTTTCAAAACTACAAAAAATTTTCGTTTTTTTTTACGAAAAATTTTGTTATTTTGACATTTTTTCCTAATTTTACGCATGGCTTACTATCAGCGTAGCGAATTTTATAAATACATTTTTTTACCAGTTTTGGTGATTTTTTTTTAATTTGAAATTTTCTTCTTTTTTGTCATTATGAGTTACAAAAATTGGAAATTTTGTGTGAACCAAATTCATGTTCAATTAAACATTTAATACATATTAATATTATTAAACAATGAAAATGAAAAGTATTCAAGTTCGAAGCCATACGCTATAATTCTTTATTAGGATATTGTCCTAACAAATAATCTATAGAGTTTTTTGTTTTCAATTTATTAATTGACTACCTTCAAGAATTTGTTGATGGTTCCATTTCGGGGTTTTTCTAGGTCCCCATCATCAGAACACGTTTTGAAAGAACACGTTCATGTACACGAACACGATATTTCTGGCTCTATGCAATAAGTCCCATTGCAAAAGCTCCCAATGAAATAAATTCTAAAAAAATTAAATAAGTCCCGTCTCGAAAAAGTGAAATAAATTCTAAAAAAATGAAATGATTTTCAAAACAAAAATGAAACAAATTCTAGGTTTTGGTTGTTATTTCATCATGAAATAATTTCCAAAGAATAAAAATGAAATAACTCCCAAAAATAGTCCATGCTAAAACCAAAATGACATATTGCCCAAATGTCCCCATATCCGCCAAAATTGTGGATGTTAATATATTATAACGACCAAATCAATACAGAAAATAGAAAACTTTTTTTTGGGTGCTATGGCATTTTATTTTGAACAAACTTTTTTTTTTTGGGCGCTATGACGGTAAAAAAAAGAAGTTATTGCCCTAAATCATAATTTATTTTTTTTTTTAAATGTCATAAGACATAATGTCTTTTGTGTCGCACGCAGAAAAAACTTAATTTCGCGAAGCCGCCTGCGGCGTTCTACGGAGAAAAAAACCACTAAGAGCGGCCGAAGGCCGCCACCCAAAAGAACTTGTTTTTCAAATCAGATGTCGAATCCGTTGAAATCTTATATTTTTAAGACATCAAGTAACATTTATTTGACCTGTCATAACTTTTTATGTCCCAAAATACCAACCCACACCAAGATTTATTGTTTTTTAATGATTATTTTTTTAAAAGTATATTTTATTAAAAAATTTACGTATATAAATATGTATAAGTGTCTACACGTTAAAAAACAATCAATAAGCTGTTTAAATGATAAAGCTATGACTGGTCAAATGATAATACTTATTGTCTTAAAAATAAGATTTCAACGGATTCGACATTGGATTTGTAAAAACAAGTTTTTCTGTGTGGCGGCCTTTGGCCGCTCTTAGGGTTTTTTCCTCCGTAGAACGCGGCAGGCGGCTACGCGAAATAAATTTTTTTCTGCGTGCGACACAAAAAAATAAAATTGAAGCATTTTTTTTAAGTTTCCTTAAAACTCTTTTGTTTGATTTCATGAATCAGCCTTGACATTTAAGGTCTTATGACATTAAAAAATAAATAAATTATGATTTTGAGCAATAACTTCTTTTTTTACCGTCATAGCGCCCAAATTTATTTTGGCCAAACAAAAAACCGTCATAGCGCCCAACAAAAAATGTTATTTCGTCCAAATCAATGTCGTATTGCCCAAAAACAAGAAAATTTTTACAACAACAATTTACATATAATTTTTTTGGGCGCTATGTCGTTTTTTTCTTGGGCAATATGACTTTGGGGAATATAACGTAACGCCTTCAAAATTTGTTAAAGAACAGATTAAGTTAGGTCAATTTGAGAAGATCATCAAAATATTTTGAAAGATCCCGTTATAGGAATCGTTTAGTATATTAATAATATTAAAAAATAATGAATTTTTGAAAATGAAATAACTTTCACAGCATATGAAATAACACCCAACAAGAAAATAAAATGAAATAAGTCCCACGCTAAGTTCTATTGGGACTTATTTCATTTCGGAATTACTGCATTATGAAATAACACCTAATAACAAAAATGAAATAACTTCTAAAAAAGTGAAATGACTGCAAAAGAACTGTGTATTATTGCATTTGAAATTACTCCCAAATTTGTATGAAAAATTTTTGGAACTTGTTTCATTTTTTTTTTTTGGGACTTTTTTCACCTGGGTGTTATTGCACAGAGCCTATATTTCTTTTTATAAAACACTCATTTAGCGCATTTATGACCAATTTAAATTAACCCGCCTGGAGGCGGGTTTGCCGTTTAGATGGTTAAATACTACTCTTTCAATCACATTTCAATTTTAAAATTCACAACAACTAAATTCTACCTAAACATATTTTTTTTCATTTCTTTCAGGCATGTATTTAGGTGAATTGGTGCGATTAATATTAATTGATGCCATCGAAAGGAATTTAATATTTGTATTGTCGCAAAACAAACAGGAGTATGTAAAAACGCTAATCAAGGAAGGTTGCTTTGAGACAAGTATGATTTCAGACATCGAGGCCGATAAATTTCCAGAATGCAAAAAAACACGCATAATATTAAAACAATTATTTGGCATTGAGAAAGCATCTGTGGAAGATTGCCAGAAGTTGCGTTACATTTGCGAATGTGTATCGCAACGTGCTGCCAATTTAGTGGCAGTTGGAATCAGTGGTTTAATCAATAGAATTAATGAACCGAAAGTGGTGGTGGGCATTGATGGTTCTGTCTACAGGTTTCATCCTAAATTTGACGCTTACATGAGAGCAACAATGAAGAAATTAGTGGATCCGAAAAAACAATTTGACTTAATGCTTTCAGAAGATGGCTCAGGAAGAGGAGCAGCTCTTGTTGCTGCTGTAGCAAGTCAAAATAGTTAATAAGTGTTATTGAATTCTTTTTAAATTATAATTTATAAATGTTTTAAAAACATTTGATTAAAAAATGTGAATATGGAGTCTAATAAAATTATATCTCATTTGATAAGTTCCCATATATAAGCACATACACATTGATCCGAAAAATGGTCCATCAACATGTATCTAATTATATCAAATTAGATATAATTTGATACAATTTTATCCGAGATTTGTCCATATTCGAGACATTAAATTATATCTTATTAAATATAAATATATCTGCTTTTATAAAATTTTAGGCGATAGTAGGTACATATGCTTTTTGTAACTTGAAGTTATGCTTAAAAATATTTAAGTTTAAAATTTCTAGAAATCAAAAATTGGGTGGGGGTGATATATCCCCCCCCCCCCCAAACTGGTTGACAAATTATAAAATATAATACGACTCAAAATAACTTTAAAATAACACGGTTTGTAATTTTTCAATCATGGTTAAATTAAAAAGGTTTCTACATTCAAATTTTTGTTGGTTGCCTAAACTAGGACCGGCAAAACAATGACATGCTTGTCAGTACGCGAGCGGATTTTCGGTTGCACGCAACATTTTCTTAAATATTTTCAAATATCATAATTTAAATAGAAAAATTCTGTTAAAATAATAAAATTGTAAAAATTTTTGTAAATTTTATTCGAAATGTAAAAGAAGAAGTCTTAAATATTTTTGTTTTTAAATAATTTTGGTAGAAAAATTTTAAAATTCGTACCACAAGAATTTCGGAACATAAAAAGTATCGTTGATTTTTTTTTAATTTTTATCATCAAAAGTGTCGAAATTTCCTCTCAAAATGTAGAATAACCGGCAATATGATCGAAAAAAATAAATATTTAGTTCATAAAAAATGTACTAAAACCGGAAAATATGCTCTTAAAACAAACATTTTCTTTAAGAATTCGTATTTTTAAACTTATTTTTCAGTATAGTTGGAGTATCTTTAAGAAATTTATTTTAATTGCCAACAGAAAAGGAGATAAAAGATTGAATATAGATAGAAATTTCAATTTTCAAAAATGGCTTTGGAATCAAAGAAGTAAACAAATATTTTTTATTGAAACCTAATTTTACTTGAAGAAAGGACTACTAACATTTCATTAAATTTAACTAACATTTGTTTTTAATGTTCAAAAAATTACCAACAATTGTAGTAAAAATGAACCACATGTTAGTAAAAAATAAACAAACATTTACTTTTTTTATTTTTTTCAAATAACAAAAAACAACTGGAACAAATTAATGTAAAATCATAAAACAGTAATTTTATGTGGTTTGTTTTTTTAAAAAATTAAATTTATTCTACAAATGACTGGTATTTACATTAAAAATAAAGGAACTGTATTACAATTCAAGCAACTACATATTTTTAAAGCAGTTCCCTGAGTGCAGGAAAAACATGAAACAACATATTTCTGGTGGCGCTGAAACAGAGGATATTTTGTGTAACAAAAATCCGTAAAAACTTCTAGGAATTTTAGATTTATAGAAGTTGAAATGTTTCGGTGGAAAAGGCAATAAACGCCAGAAAATTTAACAAAAAACAATGTTAAATTCTGCAATAAAATTGTAATTATAAAGACAGGAGGAAACCAAAAGTGTAGAAGGTTGGAAAAACACTTAAAAAACAACAAAGTCAATATTTTTTAAAGCCAGAAAATCTTAACAAATATTTTGAAATATCCAAAAATGACAGATTACTTTTCTCTGGTTTTAAAAGAACAAATTTTCCGATATAATTTTTTTTTTAAATTTTATATAAGTGTTTGACATTTTTTTTTTAGATTTTATTCGATATAAATTTTTTTTTTTGTTAATTTATAAAAAAAAACACATCAAACATATTAGCTAGGTTGATACTAGTATTTCGATCTGGCTAAAGATCTCATCAGAACCCGAGGTTTTAGAAAAACTAGTGCCTCCAGAATAGGTAGAGCTTTAACAAAAAACCTATTAATCATTAATTTTGCTCCATAATTGTCTTCTTAGTAATCAAGCACGTGGTTAGGGTCTTTTCCTAACAAAATCAGATATGAATTAATCATGTATATATATAAAATTGAATGTGTGTTTGTTTATTTGTTTGTTTGTAGGAGACCAAACCTCTGGACCAATCTTCCTGAAATTTTCACAGCATTTAACTGGGACTCTGGCATGATTAATAGGGTACTTTTTTCGACCACGCCCACTTTTACGCCCACTTTTTTAAAATTATGTAATTGCTCCCATATAGTTTTTAACTGATTTACTTCAAATTGTATACACATTACACTCCAGGCGAGGTAGAAATAAACATTTCTTGCGCCACGCCCCCTTTCACGCCCCTTTTCACGCCAAATTTTGTTTGAAAGTTTTAAACTTTTTGTTCTCTGTACAAATTTGTTCCTTCTAACGGATTTTTTTTTATTTGGTAGTATATTGCTCTCAATACTGTTAACGTCGCCATATTACTATGAACCACGCCCACTTCAACGCCCCCTTTTTTTAATTCAGATGCTTATACCACTAACAATGTTTGCTATACAAAATACTTTTTTTGTAATATGTATTTACCCAAAGTTTTATACACTTTTTATATACAGGTAAGGCAGCCATACATTTTTTTATTACCAAATCCCCCTTTATCGCCCCATTTTACCTTAAATTATAATTAATCTACTTTCAATCTCTATATATATAAAATGGAATGTGTGTTTGTTTGTTTATTTGTTTGTTTGTAACTTATAGGAGGCCAGACCTCTGGACCGATCTTCCTGAAATTTTCACAGCATTTAACTGGGTCTCTGGCATGAATAATAGGCTACTTTTTTCGACCACGCACACTTTTACGCCCACTTTTTGTGAATTATGTAATTGCTTCCATATAGTTTTTAACACATTTACTTCAAATTGTATACACATTATATACTCCAGCCAAGGTAGATATAAACGTTTCATACGCCACGCCCCCTTTCACGTCCCATTTTGTTTAAAAGTTTTAATTTTTTTGTCCTCTGTACAAATTCATTCCTTTCAACGGATTTTTTTTCAAATAATGTATATTGCAATTGATTTCACTAATTAAGAATGGGTTTGATTGGCTGTCTTAAGAATAAATACTATTTCACCAAACGGGAACTATGTTTGCAGCCATTAAAGTTTTAACTTGGATCGCGTCTATTTGACTAATTACAATAACGTTTCGGATTGACAGGTTAAAGAAAAATTATTCTATTTTAGCAATCGGGAGCTTTGCTTGCATGTCTTGCATTTATTTACTTTCAGCCTTAAATAAAATTTTAGGCAAGACAACGTCTGCCAGGTCACCTAATTAATACAAATAAAATTTGAAGGCAAAACAACGTTTGCCGGGTCAGCTAATGTAAATATAAAAACAGCGTTATTTCAAAAACTGCAAATAAGAATTTTGTTTGCCAGATTTCTATTCAGTGTACATAGGTCAGAGAAACAAGCCGACCCCAAATTATCGGCGATGGCGGCGGCTTATCGGCTTGAAACGGTTTTTTTTAATCAAAATAAATAAGTTTAAATGTCGCAATGCAAATTTTGCATTTTATTAGTTCATATCTGGTTTAAAAAGTTAAATTACATGGCATGACATTAAAAAAACTAATAGAGAGCTGACCATTGATTATATATATTTCGGGCATGCTGGTTTAAATGGCGTACTTTAATTTGTTGATCAATGGTACATATTTCGAGAAAATTGTGTTTAAAGTTGGCGCTTTTGCAAGACCTATGTTTATATTTATGGCTCATACAAAATCTGTACTATTGATCAAAAAATTAGGTACGCCATTGAAATCAGCATGTCCGAAATATATATAATTGATGGTCAGGTCTTTATTAATTTTTAATAAGTAACATTTTGTGATGCTGTGTTATTATTAAAGAAAAAAATATTCTACGTTTTTGTACATAAATGAGCTAGTACTTAAGACTAATTTATATTATTTTGGTTCACAATTTTATAATTGTCATGAACAAACAGTTGTTTTTAACTGTAGATGGGTGCCATCTGCTTCTTTTTGCGGTTATACAGGAACCAGCAACTGAAAATGCTACTTCTGAAGAAGCCGAAGTAGCGGGAATTCCAAAACAAATGTTGGCAACTTTTGCTACTCTGGGGAAAACCATTAGAGTAAATATTAAAGGATATTGGTTAATGTATTTTCTTATACAAATAGGCGGCGCACATGATTGATTCGGCGGCTTCGTTTTAGCCGGCTCATTTTTACAGCCGATTCAAGCCGCTTAAAGCGGCGGCGGCGTGATATGTAAATATATCGTCAGCGGCGGCGCGCCGACGATTTCGAGCCGATCGGCTTGATTCACTGACATAGGTGTATTAAAAACGATGTGTTTCAAAGACAGGTTTTTTGGCCGTTAAGCAGTGTTATTTTTTATTTATTTTTTAACCAATCACAATAGTGTATAATTTTGTGAAAATGTGGCAACGTTAGTTAAACAATTTAAGTATAAAAAAAGCGCATACGAAATAAAGGTCAGAAAATGAAATAAGTTTTATCTCTCACGGACATCGGTGCACGAAATCGAATGTCAAACTGCATAGAAAAAACCTGGGACCTTTCCATTGTGTATATATACTCACATGGAATTATTTTAACGGTGTGAACTTTGGCATGAACTACTGTTATAAAATAAATAGTTTGTACTTACTCTCTGATTTCTCTTGATTAACATTTGAATTTATTTGTTCTTTATCATCCTTGATTTCCTTGTTGGCGGCTTCTTCTCCTTCAACTTTTAACTCCGAAGTCAGCCCTTTTGGTGTCTCTTTCGATTCATCAATTTCTTTGATCTGTTGTTAAAACAAATAAATATTAAAACTTTATTTAACAAATTATTTACAAATTATGTTTTCAGTTAATGCAAGCATTTTCAAAACAAATTATAAAAAGTGAAGGGCATTGGTTACTTTTGTATTAAAGTGAACTCCATACTTTTAAAAACAGAGACATTTAGATCAAAACTTAAGCGTTTGTTTTGAATATTAACCGATCAAATATTAGAATTCAAGTCTTACAAGGAGAATTTTTTGATATCCAGAAAATATTTAAGGAATTGTTTAAATATTCAACCCTCGAATACGTTTTTCTTTGTAAGGTTGCAGTTTTTAAAACTCCATTATCAATCTTAAAAACTCTACATAGAGAGTGAAACTCCTTCCCGTAATAATAAAGTGGGATCCACATTTCGACAATTCGTAGAGCATTTACTTCTCCTGCTGAAAACTTTTACCAAACATTTGGTAGTCTTTTAACTATGAATTAAGCCATTCATCAATCAATGCTTGTCACTGTAAGCTATTGTTCATACACACAGTGGTTCCAAACACAAAAAAAAATGTAATAATTATGGATCTTCTCAACTACTGGTCCAATCGGGAAAATGCGTTTACAATAAAGGGGGTATTTTAGTAAATTATTTCTATAGTCACCCAGCTTTAACACAGGGTGTGCTACACGGTGACAAAGTTGACCTAAGAGTCTAACTTTTACATATGTATAAAGATTTCACTGATTTTAGATTTTTTGTTATTAAGGTTACGAGATATGTGACATAGTAGCTCTTATAGCTTAAAATATATTTGACTTTGAATTTAAAAATTATTTTTCCTCTTGACTTTTTTTTGGATATTTAGGAATATTATTTATTCTTTTTAGTTTAAACGAGCTTAAGATCATTTATTTATTAATTATTTATTTCCAATATATCGTCTCCACATTGGATAACTTCTTCAGGGAACAAATATTACAAAACTTTCCTGAAAATGTAATTTTTTTTTTTTGCTCATATTCGCCTTTACATCTAGTTTTTTGGTATTTATTTCAAACATTTGGAAGATAATGCGGCAATATCATTATGAAAAAATTATTAAAATAACATTTTAAATAAATATATTGCCTGAGTTTTGCTTCAACTAAAGGGAAATATTTGAAGTTAAGGGTTTACTTTAATGATGTTCTATTTGTTGTAGTCTCTCTTTAATTGTTATGGGTAAATTTATTGTGCTGTTATATTTTGTTTTGTTTCTATATTTATGAAATTATTGTGTTATTTTAATGAACAAATCTCAGATAAAGAGTAACAACTCAACTAATGATCACTGAAAACATTGCAAAACCTTCTACCGTTGTATACTTCTTATTCGCATTTCTTTACAATGACATAACTTCTTTACAATGACAAAAAACACTATTTTGAATAAGAATCCGATTTTTCTTCCTTGTTGAAACACGCCAAACCAATCAGTCGTCGGAAAAGGGAAAACCTAAATAATGAAGATCTGAGAAGACGGAAGTCCGAGATTTCAATGGATAGTGTTTTGGTATAGTGTTTTTTGATTTCGTTCATGTTACAATAAAATAAAATGTCAAATTTAATAACATAATAAAATAATAATAAAAATAGGGCGATATCATCTTCTTATCTCCCAGGTGACATTTAGGCAATATCGCCGATTTATCTCGCCGGTAATAACTTGATGATTAATAACTAATAATTTGGCGATAAATATGTATCGCTTTTTTGTAATAGTTGTTCCCGGCGAAAGAAACTTCCGTATGACGAAAATGAATATTGCCGTCAATAAATGTTTTATTCTAGCGAATTGATCGGCGAACCTTCTTCGTATTTGGTTTTTAATATATTTTTTTTAAGAATACAGCAAACATGGCTATACGAATATGATTCTCCAATCGTACAATCATATTCGTATTTCGGAAGATATCCCATTTTGCTAGAAAACGTTCCACGAATGCAATACTTCACAGCAATACAAAAGCAATTCTTATGGAAGATAAGTTAGCGAAATGGCTTTATTGTCATCTGGAAGATATACAAAGGTATTGCTAATATCGCCGATATATATTCTGGAAGATAAAAAAAGATATCATTACCAAAACACCCGATGATAAAAATATGTTTTCATATAATTTATGCACTTTTTATTATATTCGTTATACACTTTTTATTGATTAACACATATTTTAACTTAAATACTGTAATATCTTCTTATTTTATATTGAAATCTTCTTTTTATCTTCTGGTAGATGAAAAGAAGATATCACTACAAAAACACACAAAGATAAAAATATGTTTTCATATATTTTATACACTTTTTATAGCAAACCATGTGGAATAAACTGCAAAAGTTAAAAACTATGAGGGAAAACAAATAAATTAATGAAAAAAACTCTTGTAAGTTTCAAGTAATTTTTTTACTTTTTCGGCATTTAAATGACCATAAATTCTTTAGGTGAAGACTCTTCAACGTGAAACTTTGCATGTCATGTTAAACCCTATTCAACATTTCTCTCAATTCAAAAATCTTGAGAAATATCTTTCATTTTCTTTGATATCTTTCGGTTTTAGCAGGTGTCGAGAATTTTTGAAGTCGCCCATATGCCCTTAAAGCTTTTATATAACCGACATTGTAAACTTTGACATCCTGTAGCCTGTGTTAAAACAGGGTCACTATACCCGAGTAAAAAACATTATATATAATGATATATTCTTTAATATAAAAATATATGATCATAGAAAATAGCATATGTATCAATATGTATTTACATATAATAATATTTTCAAAATGTTTTAGCAAAAAAGTTCATGTTTAAGCACATCCAAACATGTATAAAAAAAATAATATTCTGAATTTGTATATGATAATACATAGTTGATAAATTTAATTCAATTTTTATAAAATTAGATATAGCCCAACACATAATTATAGATAATACAAACATCAAAAACGTCTTCTGTCATTTTAGACATACTTATATATAATCCAAAATTGAAAAAATTTCCTAAGTCAGTTTCTATTTACCTATATATAATTCAAAAATCGCAAAATATTTTAGTTAAACTATTTAGTTTAGAATTTTGCGAAATCGATTTCCATTACAAATAACAAACCCTCTGGAAAAATTTTTTAGAACATATTATCTGTGAACCTGTTCTAGAAAAGCTTCTTTCAGCACTGGTTACATGGAACTCTTTCTAGAACATGTACCTGGAAGTCAAATTGTAAGGTTTTACTGTCCCATAACCAGTTTTATAACTGGTTCTAGAACCGGTTCTAAAGCAAATTGTTCTAGTTAGGAGGTAAAGAACCTATAGCAAATAGGACAAACTCCATATAAAAAGAATCGGTTGTAAAACAGAAATTATAACCTATTATAATACAGTATAAGTTGTTCTGCAACCCATTATTTGGATTTAACTGGGCCATTTTAATATTGACAAACATTTTTTTTAAATTAAATTAAAATTAACAATTTCGTTTAAAATGAAAAAAAAATTTAAAAGTTTAAGCTATTTACAAATTTCAATCATACATTTTGTGTTTTGAAGCCGTTTTATGGAGGTCAAATATTATGCAACTTAATGTATTGTAATTTAAATACATTTTGCTTATTATGTATCTGATTGTATCTAATTGTACCTAATATAATATAATTAGATGTAATTATATCGGGACAAAACTCGCATAGATTTGGATAGCGTTTTATTAAATTGAATTTATTTAAATAAAATTAGATCCAAAGTGATGCAATATAATAGAACCATTTTTCCGATCAAATTATATCCTCTTATATTTGCGGAAACTATCTCATCATATATAATTTTATATAAACTTTTTACTCGGGTAGATACAATTTCCTAAAAGTCTAAGCCCGTCTTTATAAATCTTGTTAACCCGAGAAAAAAGGTTATGTATGACCATATACAATTATATTAAAATTTTAGTCTATCCAATTATATTTGAGTCCATATATATTTATATATAAACTTATATATATTACCTTATATCTAAAATAATATATAGTTATATCTGAAGGTATGTTATATAAATATATTTGAACTCTGATATAATTGGATAGACTTAAATTTAGTATATAATTAGATATGATCATATCGGGTCAAATCTAAACCTTTCTACTAGGGAACACTTTTTCCCGATTGGACCAGAAATCCATAATTATTAACATCCCTGCAGGAAATGTCAATAGTGAAAAAGTATTGATTCACTATTGACTGTGTCACCAGTACTACTGACCAAATATTCCCCAGGCAATGTACTTTGCTATAGACATTTAACATGTACTTGTCATTGAAAATCACTAGTGACATTAGAACTATTGACTAGGTAGTGAATAGGTAGTTCTTATGGGACCATATGTAGACATTGGAACCAAAGATTCACTAGTGACTAGGTAGTTCTTATGGCACCATATGTAGACATTAGAAACATAGATTCACTAGTGACTAGGTAGTTCTTATGGGACCATATGCAGACATTGGACCAAAGATTCACTAGTGACTCGTTAGTTCTTATGGGACCACATGTAGACATAAGAACCATAGATTCACTAGTGACTAATTAGTTCTAATGGGACCATATGTAGACATTGGAACCAAAAATTTACTAGTGAGTTAATAAAGTAAAAAGTGTAGACGCTTAGTTGACAATGTCAACAAAATAGTAGACAAAAGTGGAGACTTCGAGACACTTGACCCCAAGCTTCCTGCAGGGATTTTTGTGTTTGGAACCACTGTGATTCATTTGAAAGTCAGCTTTAAATTACATCCCTGCAGGAAATGTCAATAGTGAATAAGTATTGATTCACTATTGACTGTGTCACCAGTACTACTAACCAAATAATCCCCTAGGCAATGTAATTTGCTATAGACATTTAACATGTACGTGTCATTGAAAATCACTAGTGACATTAGAACTATTGACTAGGTAGTGAATAGGTAGTTCTTTTGGGACCATATGTAGACATTGGAACCAAAGATTCACTAGTGACTAGGTAGTTCTTATGGCAACATATGTAGACATTAGAAACATAGATTCACTAGTGACTAGGTAGTTCTTATGGGACCATATGCAGACATTGGACCAAAGATTCACTAGTGACTCGTTAGTTCTTATGGGACCACATGTAGACATAAGAACCATAGATTCACTAGTGACTAATTAGTTCTAATGGGACCATATGTAGACATTGGAATTAAAAATTTACTAGAGAGTTAATAAAGTAAAAAGTGTAGACGCTTAGTTGACAATGTCAACAAAATAGTAGACAAAAGTGGAGACACTTGACCCCAAGCTTCCTGCAGGGATTCTACTTTGAAAAGGTTTGCATACACTATAATTCTTTCAAAGACTTTACCAATTTTTGCATTTTTTCCTTATATTTTTTTAATTTTTTCTCATGTTTTTTTATCACGGCATGGAGACTTTCAATGTATGCATGTACAAATTCGGGTTGCATTTCTTTGATATCTTTCATTTTCTTAATAGAAAATTTATTTGTTTTTGATGATTTTGTATCGTCTTTAACCGTATTTTCATTTTCGCTGCTAGACATTTTTATAGTTTATTTACAATTATATTTGCAAAAAAATAATCATAAACTTCGATTAAAATTTTTCTTTTTTCAACAACAACAAAAAAACATAAACTGTCAAATATGGTAGAGTTACCAACCCCTTAATTTTATGCCATATTTTACGCACAACAAAATATAGTCAGCTTATTTTTGGTTTGACTTAACGTCTATATATTTAATTGGTAATGTAGAGCGTTTAGATCAGTGTCGGGCAAACACTTGTAGAAACAACGAAGACTAATCGTTTTTCACACAGAAACAACCCGAACGTAAATAGAAATAAAAAGAGAAACCGAAAAAAACCAAAAAAAATGGTTAGTTGCTTGCCGGCATTGGATGGAGTAGGTTTATGTCGCTTTGTTTAATAAAATAAGTACACAGGTAATATTTGAAAACAACCAATGATATTTTAATTAATAAAGCCAAGCGTACTATAATTTTTTTTTAATGGAATTTTTTTTCATTCATTATGTGGGATTTTTTTAGGAAAACGCATTTTTATTTAGCTTGAATATATAAATATATCTTGATTTATTTATTCATTCATAACTTAAGTTTAACACACAAAACCTAAAATATTAAAACAATCTATATGTTAAAAAATTTAAAAATCTCTGAACTATAATTGTTTATTTTATTATTTATATTAAAAACAATTACAACGCAGATATTTTGAATTTTGTTGTATTTTATAAGAATTAATATAAAATATTTTTTTTGCTTCTTGTTTTTTTAATTTATTAATCCATATTTATAACATTATTATATATATTTGTTTGCCCAGTACATTATTGGCAAAGAACTCATGTGCCTATTTTCTTAAAGAACACTTTTTTATTACCTATTAATTTCCTCTTATGTATATTTCTTTTTTTATTCGCCTCATAGCTGAAATTTATCACGTAAGGACATAAATAGTAAAACAATAGAACAATGTAAACAAACAAAAAAAAAAAAAAAATAAAACCAAGTGATTTTGCTCAGTGAAATAGTACCAATACAATCTCATTTTTTTGTAAAATAACTTATACATTCTCAGTTCTCTTTGTGCCCAAGATTGGTTTAGATGGAAACAGTAGTTCGTATTTTATGCAAAAGTATTGTATTGTGTTGGGCAAAATGGCAATAATACTGGCAATAATATTTTCAATATTATTGCAAAGAGTATGAGTACCTTACACGGAGTCCACATTAGATATTAAGATGAATATAATATTAATAACAATACTAATGTTTATATATTTATATCATGTCTTCTCATAATTTTTTTTTTTTTGTATACAAAATCAAATGTTTTAAATTTTTTAATTGTTAGTGAAAATTCTATTTTCATTCTCAACTTAATTCTCATTTGTTTTAACAAATGGGATATATAAGTGTTTGAGTTTGTGAATGACTTTGCCACTGCTTTCTAAACTTATTCTGATGATGGGGACCTAGAAAATCCCCGAAATGGAACCATCAACAAATTCTTTAAAGTATATATATATATAGAATGTATTGTTTTCGAAAATCAGTTTATATGATTTGACTGATATATGACATACGAACCGTTAACGTGCCGTAAAAGGCGGATTCATGATTCCGTACGTGTAGGAGAGTCCGTAAAAAAGTTTCTTGGGTTATATTCTAAAATTATTAATAATTTAATTATAGAACATAAGAACTTCCAACAATTAAGAAAAATGAGTCAATTTAGGCAAATGAACAAGTCCGTTTTTGTAAAAAACCCGGAAACAGGCTGGATACGAAATGTTAAAAACGGAGTAGTAATGCTAATGAAATATGAGTCTGAATGAGTCTTAAGAGGAGTTTGGTGGCATAACTTTGAAGACTGAAAACTATTTACTCTAAATAGTATTTTTGAAGCTGATTAAAAAAAATGTTTGTCGGCGACGCCCCCTTGCGACTGGACAGGACATTTAAGGTGGTAAAGTTTTCTTTAATTCCATAAAAAAAGTACATTTCCGATCACGGCAATATGTATATCGTATGAAAACTTTATTTAAATCCAGACTAGTAAATATTCCTTATTTCTAATATTAATAAAAGTAATTTCAATGGTCTAGCTACTCATGTTGATTAATTTAAAATAAAAGTATGGAGCTATCTACTGTAACGCCGCGAATATTACGAATAATAAAAAAAAAAAAAAAAAATACATGTACTATTCAGTAGCAGTTTTTAATTAATATTGTAAAAGCTCGATTCGCAAATATTTTTAATTTAGGCAAATTAAACAAATTTTTAACTCTCCTGAATATTTGTATAGAAGTAGATAGCTAAGTTTGAATATTAGACAACGATATGCATAACATATGAAAGCCCTTTGAAATATATTTCCATATGTCCCCATAAATTAACCCTTTGCAATCAAATTTTAGATTTTTGTATATTTTAGTCTAGTTTTTTGGAGCAACGGGCTCCCCACTCAACAAAACATACATAGCCAATACCACCAGCTCTCATTAAAGGTATAATATGCCTCCATATCTATGAAATAAAAATGTTATTAAAGGTTAAAGCAGGAAAATGTTGATTTTTTTGTTGCTTTTGGTTACAATTAATGAAAAACTGGTACTGAATTAAACTGAAATAAACACAAAAAACGTCGCAACATTAAATACTATAATTGCATTAATATTCAAGAGGGGTTAGATAAATTTAGTTTTACGTTATAATAATGTATTATAAATAAATAATTATATTTTTAAGTCAACTTTATATACGTGTCTACAACCATGCATGTTGTTCTATATTAATAAATCAAAAAAAAATGTAATTGGCACTACTGAAATAGAAATTCATTTGTATAAAAACAGCTGTTTATTATGTTGCTGTCGTTTCCAAAATATTAAGCAGCTGACCACACACTTCGATTGCAGTGAACGGCATTTTTCGTCGTGTAGCTCTGTAGCCTGATGTGGTCTATGTGTTTATTGCATGAAGATCTTTCCCCTATATGCCTGGTACGCTTTTATTACAACTGTGTGTTAAAGCTAGCAGCTGTCAGTTTGTGTGTTTTTTTTTTGTTATAACGTGCTAAAGTCTACATGAGGAAACAATAACACGCGCATTATGGAAAAAATAAAATTTTGTTCGTGTTTAATTTTACTAGTCTTTTGTACATTTAAATGTTCAGAAACAACAAAATTAAATTATCCAAGAGTTCTTCTACCAATATTTGATAAAATTTCTATAAATTTTACATTGGAAGTTATAGAAAAGGGATGCTTTAAATGGTGAGTTTTTTTGCACAACCTCTTTGGGTAATGTTGTTGCTGTGTTTATACCGGCTTCTGAAAAGAAGAGAAAAAAAAAAATACTACAGGCAAGCCAGCTGTACATGGACAATTTTGGCGCTATACTATTCTTAACCTTAAAAATATATTTGATGAGACTTCCAATTTTCAGGACATCTTCCCGGCAGGATCTAATTTTGATTACACCCCTTTATGAAGATGCCGAAAATGAATGTTCCTATCACGCCACCGTGACTGTCTTGTCACGTGAACGTAGACGCAATACGGCTATAGTGTTAGCTGAGGAAGCAGCAACCGGAGAATCTTTACGTTGTGATGTCATTTTAGATGTGATTGATAAATTGAGTGTTGTTACCACAACACGCCAATTGTATTTAGAGGAGGCACCTGAAACATTTGTCATCCACGCCGAAGATTCTCAGGGAAATGCATTTACAACATTGGAAGGCTTAGAATTCAATTGGGCCATATCATCGTTGAATAAAGATAGCAAAGACTGGTCACCGGCCTTGAGATTTTTAACATTTACAGAAAGTTCGTATCATGAAGTGCCACCTGCTTTGGAAACATTCGAGGCACAAGGTCTTAAAGGTTATATGATATTGCTGGAGGGTATAAATACAGGAGCAGCCAAGGTAGGAAGTGATTTTTGTAATGCATGATTCAATCACATTAATTGTTTATTCTTTATAGGTCACTGTAAATATACCGCATGCCGAGTATAGCCACATTCAACCCCTTACAGTTTATATCAATGTTTTGGCCAATATTATCTTAGAACCTTCCGATGTTTATATATTATCTGGTGATACCGTCAATTTCCGTATACTTCAATTGAAAATGGGACGTTTACAAGAGATTTCTCTTAATAATCAATACTTTTTGGAAATCGATGATGGCAATGTTGCCAGTATTAAGTCTACAACAGCAACGGGTCTTAAAGTTGGTCGCACATTGGTTGTCTTACGCGATCGTAATGCTCCAAATGATGGCAGTTATGCCGGAGACAATCAACTAACGAAATCATCTGTACCCAGTGCTCGTATTACGGTGGCCAATCCTAAAAAGCTTGGTTTGAGTCTGCTGCCTTATAATAACTGGATTACCGTCGAAGGGGAAAAACATGAAATTGCTGTTGATTTATATACACAGTGAGTACAATTAACAATCAGAGGTCCAATCCGACTGAAAATAATCGGCGGCGGCGGCGACTTGGCAAAAACAATCGGCGGCGGCTCTTAGCCGGCTGAAGCCGATGTTCATATTTAATATTTTTTTTTTATATTTGGAAAGGCTTATTGTAAAAACTCGATAAGCCACATTTTATTTTTAGTTAGTTTTTTGCTTTTTAAAGATTAAAAAGATGCAAAAATATGACTTCTGCAAGATGTTTATACTCTAGTTACTTGCAATAAGTGTGTAAGCAAGACTACTATTATATATTATTCAGTCGTGCGCCCCGGTAGGCTAGTTGGTAGCGTGCTGGCTTATCAGTGCGGGGGTCGTGGGTTCGATTCCCACAAGAGGCACTGGTCTGTTTTCGCTACAACGCGCCGAAGGCCAAAGTAGCTAGTGCTCGGTTAGGGTAATAGTATATAATTTGTAATTATATGATTATTAATTAATAAAAAAAAATATTATTCAATGAATGTCTAGAAAACAGCGAAATCTACAAAACAATAAATGTGGTTTATCAAGTTTTTACAATAAGCTTTTCAATTTTTTTGCCAGACTGTGCAAAACTGCTCATACACAGAAAACATTAACAAAATCCTTTTTTTAAATATACAACAAAAAATTGTTTAAATAGGCACCAACAAGGCCAGAAAGGGCAGCAGGCACCAAAAATGGAGTTGTCAATTCAAACGCTCTCATTTTTAATTTCAAATTTATTTAAAAAAAAATTGTTTTTTAAATGCTTTTAAATTGTAGGTATTCATATAAAAATTCTTTAAAAACAAAAATTCAAAATTACAAAAAAACAACAAAAGTGTGTTTGTATTTACAAATCATCATTATTGGTTCCAATTTAAAAAACAACTTTTCTTTATGTATTTACAAAAATACTCTATGAGGAATGTTTAATATAACAAACAGAATTTTCTAAGTTGTTTCTCTGTGGGATTTGCAAATGCAAACACCTTTTTGTGTATGTTTTTGTAACTTTGATTTTTTTTTTAATATTTTTATATAAAAATCTAAAATTTACAAAAATATGAAAACAAAAAAAAATTTCGGAAACAAAACTTCAATATAAAAAAGGTGTTTCTATTGACTAAGGTGGTGCTTTCTTAAGACGTTCGCAGCTAAACGAATGATGTATTTTGTTTTGTATAAGTAAAATATATGGATTTTTTGTATTTTAAGTACTGGAAATTTACTATTTTTTTTTGTATTTTTGGTACAGAAAAAGAATTGAATTGTTGGTATTTATAGTATCGACAAAATACTCTTGAGGATTATCATCGAACCAAATACGGCAGTTTTGTTTATTGGCGTATCCATTTAACGACGCTTATGTTGACCGTAAAATGGACGTAGTGCGCGATACGTATTTCGAACAGAACCATGATTTTCAAAATAAATTTGCACAATTTGGAAGCGTTGTTCACGCGTCAGTCTATTCATGTTGAAATGCCAAACCAAACTAAACATAAATCACATGGCAACTGACAAAATGGCTGCCAGTTAAAAAAGAGTTGCCAACTTAAAGTTCCATACCTGTATAAAAAACACCCTTTATTTGATTAAAGTTGTAAAAGTTACTGGAAAGATTTTGAAACATATAAAAATGGTGTAACCATCCAATCAGTTTTACAAACATTTTTAAGACCGATTGTACACAACTTCAATAATTAATCCAATTCATAAGGACTCTGATTCATCTTTTTATTTTGTAGCAATACATAAACTACTAGTGTCCGACCGAACTCACTTTTTTCGGCCGAAGCCAAACTTCGGCCAAAAAAAAAATATGTTTTAATAAAAAAAATATAAATTGTTTTTTAGATCAAAAAATTTAAACTAAAAAGTTATTAAACATAAAAACAAAAATAAAAATTTATAGATATATTTTTTTTAAAAATCATATTTGGAAAATAGTTGTACTATTTTAAGTAAAACAACGAATAAAATATTTGTCCTATATTTTATAGTTAAAGAAAAATAGTTGATCGATTTTTAAGTTGATACAGAAAAAAACTTAAACTTTAATATTTAAAATTAAAAAGTTTGATATTGTAATGACAGAAAAGCAATTTTTCCGGATTCACACCATGTAAATTGCTTCGTCTATCAGAATACAGCTGTCTGGCAGCGCCTACTCTAGTTGGCGAGGCTGATAAATATTTTATTGCTACAGCTTTTAAATTTGTAAATGGACTTGAATTCCAATACTCAAATATATTTATATTTCCGGGACTTAAAGGCTCCGGAATTAAAATTTTAATTTCTTTTTCAATAAAATTTTCATTTGGTTCTGCTACTTATAAATCTCGTTCTGCAAATTGAGGAATCTTTTATTCTCTTTTTACGATTACTTACCTTTCGAAATTAGTTGCAAAATATATAAATTACATTTAAATTAAAGTGCATCATGAGAAAATACTCACAATTTACGGTACTCTCCTTATCAGTAAAATAATTAGATTTTTTTTACTACATTAGTCTTCATTACGATAATATGAACATAAATTAAAACATTTACATAAATTAAAACATTGTAGACAAATTTAAGATTATAAGTTATTTTCAACAGGACCTCCATGATCAAAATTCGAAATACTCAAAACGTTCCATTAACCTAACGGTTGTAATTAAAAAACTATTATTTTTTTTTTTTTAAGTATTTTTAATTATAACACAGTATAGACTATAAATTGTTAATTCACCTTTGTTTTATCAAGATGTTTTTTCTCAGTTGTCTGCATTTTTTTCTTTTCTACTTCTGCTAATTGTTTTTTTACTATATGTGGGTACTGTCTTCCTTTTTTTCTGTTACTGTTTCACGTTTATTTGGAGTAAGTTTTGCAAATAGTTTCCTTGGAGACGCAACATTTTCGGGCCAACTTACGATTTAAAGGCCCGATTCGATTAACCGGCGATTTTTCAATTTAACAAGCTCATCTGCGTTGAGGTTTTTTTTGAAGTCCCTTCTTTTTTATTCCGGCTGATGCCACTCCATTTACAAACCGTTTGAATATGGAATGTATTGTTCTACGTGGTAATTGTTCCTTAACGAAATGAAATAACACTTCGTTTTTAAGAATACCGCCCAAGCATGTAGACATTTTTTCACTTTTGAATATTTACAAAAATGCTTTTTATTGACATGCCTTTTGAAAAAAAAGCAGCAATTTTTATTTGAATTTTATCCATTTACTTGGTTGCTATAGGTTAGTATTAATTGTTGAACTGTACGTTCACATTTTCTTTAAAAATTTCTAAAGTACAATATTATAATTAAATCTTACTATTAAATAGAAAATTCAAAAAGTTTTTTTAATTGTAAGAGAAAAAATTAAAATATTTGAGTAATTTATATTTTTTATCTCATGATATTAAAAAAAAAAATTTCTAAAAAAAAAAAATAACAAAAATATATAACGTATTAAGGTATATTAATGACCATATCAAATAATATATGACCATATATGATCATATTTGTCCATATATGGAAATGTAGGTTAATGTTTCTATTACGTACGAATATGAATGACCATATATGATCATATAAAAAATTTATATCATCATATATGCACTTTTTTAAACGGTAATTAAAAATAATTGCAGAAACCTCTTCTGAACTTTATAAGATTTTAAAATAAATCCTTTTAAATTAGATTCGGAGTTTAAAATGGGTTTATAAAACTGATTAGATACACCACATTTATATGTTTGAAAATCTTGTTTTGTATGTGGATATGATTAAAAAAAACTAATATGGAGCTTTATGACTGATATAATATTCGAATTATGGCCCGATTGAATTGTATTAGATTTTATAATTTTTTTTAACTAATTGTATCAAATAGATATAATTATATAAAAACTAGATATGTTTGTATCCGAATTTTAACCTGATATAAATGTAAATATTATTGTATGTAAACTGATACATCGAAATATAATTAGATTCGAGTTTTATGGCGTTTTCTTTTCTGGCAAAAATGTCAAATTTTTTTTGCACTTTGCCCTCAAATTACCTTTTTGTGTTCTTTTCTAAAATAAGGCAAACACTCTGAGAGGGTGTCGTGTTTCTTTCTGAAAATGTTGCCGTATAAATGGCAAAAATGCAACATTTTCTGCCCTCAAAAAATTTACAGGGTTGGATGTTGCCCTGTTTTTTTGGTTTATCAATCTCATGTGTATATATTGCAAAGTTTTTGACGAGAAAACTCTCACCTTGGTAGCTGAGTGGTAGTGTGCTGGCTTCTGACTCAGAAGATCCCGAGTTCGAACCCATATTGGTATCACATTTTTTTATATTTTTTTTTTTTTTGCTAAATTTAATTTACGATTTTTTTTAATTTGTTTTTGCTATTTTTTTTAATTTTTTCTTTTTGTAAGTATTTAATAATTTTTTTAATCTGAAATTCGCTTACAAACAAAATTATGAAAAAAATGTATGGAGCTAAATCCAAATTTTTTAAATAATTAAAAAAACAAAAATTAATTATTAAAAAAAAACATTAAATTTTTTTTAAAGTTTGCTGGGATTCGAACCCGAACCTTAAAAACACTAAAAAACAGATTTGTTTAAAAAAATATAATATGTGATGAAATTGTGTTCTATTCTGATTGTAAAAATGCTTCATTTTAATGGGGCGAGGGCAAAATTTGAAAAATGTTGCACATTAAGAAGGCAACACTTTTTTCCAGAAAAGAAAACACCATTAGTGTAGTAAAATTGCACTAAATGTTACACTTTTGTATATGCAGAAAAATTGCTAATATCAGCAAAAAAAGTAGTAAATTCAGTAAAAATTTTGCTAAATTTAGCAAACTTTTTGCTGATATTACCCATTTTTCTGCAAGCAAACATGTTGCTGACTTTTTTGAGTGAAAAAAAATTAATGTTTCTTTACGCTTTTCACTCATTTAATCGTCTATAGATCAAACAATTTTGCTCTAATTCAAGTTAAATTCAAGTGTAATTCAAGTCCGATTTTCGAATTTCAAGCCTTGATTTATACTTGATTTACACTGCAATTCAATAGCATCCTCCGACAGCAAACTTTGTCTGCCATTTCCAAGTTTATGAACAAAAAATTGTCGAAAACACTTCATTTTGTTTAGAATTTTGGGCATTAGTATAACAAAATAAAATAAAACATATTTCAGAAGCATTATTGGTTTTATTTTATTTTGGTGTTCCATACACAAGACTAAAAGTCTTATATTGCAGTACAGCACTGAGTATTTGAAAAATAAAGATTTTAATGTAATTAAATAAATAATAACTTAAACTTCCATTTAAAAAAAGTTTAAAGATAATCTACATCCCAAAAACTAGTCCTAAGGTGACCATTCCCAGCAAAATATTGCATTACCATGTAAGTGGTTATATAATGAAAATAATAATTTGGCGTCAGCACTAGTTATTTTTGTTTTGCGAAGCCAAGCTTACTCGCGACTAGTTCTTTTATTACAAATATAATGTCTTTTTGTCAACTACATATTTTTCAATTACTGACAAGTATAAGTATAAGCCTTATTATTTTAAAACTTGTAACCACATATTTTTCTAGTTGCAAAGATTTAAAAAGCATATGGACTAGTGGACTAGTTCAAAGATTTAAAAAGCATATGAAAGCTTCAATTGTCTACTTTACAATTTGCGAAAATGCATTCATAATGCAAACGCAAATTTGCTCTTTTTCTCAACCTTCGATTTTTTAAACCTTATCATTTTTGAACAATTTATAATTTTTGGAAGGCCCTTTTTTGGGCCCAGAATTCTAACCATTTTTGATAACTTTTTCAAAAAGAGCATACTACATTTTTCCATATAAAAAGAAAATTTTAGTCTTTTTTGGATTAAAAAGTTTAAAAAAAATCATAACTGCACTGAATTGACTATTTCCCTAATCTAAAAATCATTTGAAAACCGTAGTTTTCTATTTTATGATTTGCGATTCAACAATCACGGGTTGTTTCTAAAATGCTTTTTAAATGCAAACGCTATTGATTTATAAATCATGAATTTAAAATGCATTTTTGGAAAAGAAACGTTATTTTAGTATTTAAAATCGTAAAGTAGACAACTATAGCCTTCAGACGCTTTTTAAAATATTGAAATAGTCGATATACTTCAGAAGATAATGCTAATCAAAATTCAGTTCTGTTATGATTTTTATGATATCAAAAAAAAAAAAAATTAAGTTTTTTTTTGTATGTATTGTTGATCTTTTTAAATTGAATTGTCAGATTTAATTTTGAATTGTCAGATTTGAGATCATAATTAAATGTTACTATTACAAATAGAAAACACTAATTGTTAATAAATGTAAGAGAATATGAAACAAATCTTGTGGGGATGAGCGCTATAGTGAGTGCCGCACTTTCGATCTAAGCGACAGTGTATTCGGTATTCGATCGAATACACTATTTGTCACATCTCTAGTTATCACACAAATAAGTTATAATTCTAAATAGTCGTTTCGAATTGCATATAATCCTTTTTAATATATTATGATATATAAATATGTTAATATATTATGATATATATATATATTTTAATATATTATGAGAAAAACTCCGAACTGTTTGTTTCAACTTTTATCTAATAATATCGAATTATATCTAATTTGATGCAATTATATATAATACACAAACATTTGTATAGGTACAAAACTCGGATGAAATTATTTCTAATATACATCAAATTGTACAAATTTGTATCTGATTGCATCGAATTCGATACGATCAATACGATACTATCATCGCATATCTAATTTATATATAATTTGAAGTTGCTGCATATCAATTTTTTTACTTGGGTAAGGAGAAAAAGAAAATGTTAAAATAATGTGAATAATCAAGTAAATGCTTACTTACATATTTATTAAAAGCCTAGACACAAGTTTGGATTCCTTTTAAATCTTCTAAAGAAAATTGTTTTTTTTTTTTTCAGTATTGACAGAAAAACAAAAACAGATTGTTTCAGTTTGTGTGAACTGGATTTTTACTGCAAAAAAAAAAAAAAACACTTGAAATAAAGCCTTGTTCAAGTAATTTTTAAAGCACTTGTTTTTTTTTTGTTTTCTTATTGGACAGACTAACTATTGGACAGACAGACTAACTAATGAAGCCCTTAATTGTCTATAGATACGTTTTTTTTTTAATTTACGACTAATGAAGACCGTTAATAATTGTTAAATATTAATTTTAGTTTAAAAAAATCACTTAAACAATGTGGTCTTATTAATGTTACATACACATATAGACTTCTAAAGATGTATTCTTAAAGATTCCTTATTCAAATTTATTTTTTGATTTTTATCTAAAAAAGTCAACTTTAACAATTGAAGGGCTTATTGTAAAAACATGATAAGTCACATTTATTATTTTACGGAGTTTCGCTGTTTTCTTGACATCAATTTACAGAAGTTTTGCTTAAACACTTTTTGCAAGTACCTAGAGTATAAACGTCATGTAAAAGTAATATTTTTTGCATTTTTTTTTGTTTACCTTTAAAAGCCAAAATTAACATAAAATAACATATCAAGTTTTTACCTTCAATTCAATTTGTTTTTTTTTTTTAATTTTAAAAACTAAAATAATAGTAATTGTTTAAATGTTACTATAAAATAACTGATATTTTATAAATCACCTTTAAAAACTAAGTTAAATATCCTTTATTAATGAATGAAATTAGCCTGGACATGAAAAATATCACCGTAAAATTACAATTTTGAAGCGTTAGCATGTAGATTTTTTATACATGAATTAAAAAAAAGAATAAGTTTTCAATTTATTTTTGATCAATTTTGACAATCTTAAACTTCAAGCTCATATATTAGTTCTCATTTAGTGGAAAAACTAGGTTATAGGAATGTTTGATGTTTTGCATGGGATTGTCACTTCTTTCAAAACGTGTTCTGATGATGGGAACCTAGAAAATTCCCGAAATATATCTATCAACATATTCCTGAAAGTGGTCAATTAATAAATTTGAAAACAAAAACTCTATAGATTATTATGTTAGGACAATATCATAATAAAAAATATAGAACTTGAATAATTTTCATTTTTAAAAATAATAATTTATTAAAAAACATAAAAATAAAAGCTTTGCAAAAGTAATTGCATATAATTGTCAATATCTTTTAAACGGCTTGAGCCACAAGAGTTATTGATACCTCATTTTAAAGGTACTTTAATTTTCCTTGTACTGATTTACAAAAATTAATTCACTTCTAGACGGCAAAAACTTTAAATACCCGTTTTCTGAAATACAGCTTTTTAAGCTGCGGTTTTTGAAAACCATGCGTTTTGCCGTGGAGAAATTAATAATTTTGGGCTCTTGTAAAACAAAAATTTAAAAAGCTTTAAAATGACTCGCAGTTTGAGCCGTTAAAAAAATATGGAATATTATGTGAGACAACTTTGTTCAATTTTTCGAATATTTTTCATTTTTGAAACTCGATATTTTAAGGTCCGCTAGGATTAGCTGTCCTACATTTGGATGCGGTTATAGTTATATGACAATACCAAGTTTGGTTGAAATCCGAAGGGGTGGAGGAAATCGAGTGATTGATTTTATAGGTTAGGTTAGGAAGGGTTATGTGCCCAAGGGCACATCTCCACGCGGAGACCAATACGGTCCATTGTGAATTCCTTCAGTGAAAAAATAGTAAGAAAGAATAGAAATAGACAGCAAGATAGATTGTAAAATAGATATAAAGAAAGATAGAAAGGATATATACTCCCCAGAACCAGCCCTGACAAATCTCAGCAAATCTACTGGATTGCATCCAGCGACACGCCCAAGTTCGTCGTGAAATATATCTCCTAGCCATTTCTGTTTGAGACCCTGCAACCTCGGACAGTGGCACATTATATGCTCAACTGTCTCCAGTTCCTCAACGTCCTCGCACATGTCCCGGTATGTCCCTGTCCCATCTGCTTGTGAAAGCCCTGACAGAGCAATGACCGGTCAGGAACCCCGTAAGGGTCCTGAGACCCCCCCTATGCAGTCCCAAAAGAACCTTGGTTGCCCCTGCGTCCAATGCGGGCCATAACGCCCTAGACACCCTGCAATCCATTCTGCCCTCCATGATTGTTAACTGTTTCGCGGAATCCCTTCCGCATAACCTCAAAGTAGTAACATAGTGGGGGCTTTACCCCCCGTCCCTTACCGCCAAGACCATATTCGAACCCTCCCTCGCAAGTTCGTCCGCCAACTTATTGCCATCCACCTTGCAGTGTCCGGGTACCCAACACAGCCTCACTGTGAATGCCCCCATGAGCTCCCTCAGAGCACACCTACATCGTGCGACCAGGCGCGAGCGCACCGTGTAGTTTGTCAGTGCTCTGAGCGCTGCCTGACTATCGACATAAATTGTCACCCTAGATCCCCCAACGATGTGACCCAGTATCACTTCCGTCGCCCTCCAGATCGCTAGGATCTCAGCTTGGAAGACACTGCACTCATCTGGGAGTCTGTATGACCTTTTTACGTCAGTGTCTGCAATATAAACACCGGAACCCGTGCCCGTGTCCATTTTGGACCCGTCCTTGAATACTGCCCACCCCTCGAACAGCACTTTGGATTAACGCCAGACTTACCGATCGGAAGTCCACTGGAGGTGTTCCACCGAAGTCTAAGGTCAAGATCATATGATCCGATATTCCCTCGAGAATACTACCCTGATCAAGCAGTCCTACTTCGTACAGTATTTTTGTGTGATCATCCCTCCTAGGTCTTACCAGCGCAGACTCGTAGAGCCTAAATAAGTTCCTAGCAGCCACACTCCTCACATAATGTTCAATTGGGGACAGATGCAGTATGATATCCAACGCATTGAGGCATTGAGTCCCCTTTTCATCCTTTTCTGAGTATTTCTCTTCCAAGACAATTTGCTGTCTAGGAAGCAACCCAAATACTTAGCACCGTCCGATAGAGTCAACCCGACGCCATCTAACACTGGCATCCTAAACTCCTCTATTTTATACTTTCTGGTAAAAAGCACCAGTTCAGTCTTGTTAGGGTTTACATCCAGTCCCCTATCTTTCGCCCGTGCCGAGAGCTCGCCCAGCCTCACCTGCATAATTTCGCTGATCGTGGGCAAAAATTTCCCCCTGACCAGCAGTACTATGTCATCCGCGTAGGCAACGACTTTCCCACCCCTGGAATCAAATGTCCTGAGAATTCCGT
This sequence comes from Delia radicum, assembly GCA_021234595.1. Lineage (NCBI taxonomy): Eukaryota > Metazoa > Arthropoda > Insecta > Diptera > Anthomyiidae > Delia > Delia radicum. The sequence goes on along the minus strand of CM037855.1, from coordinate 75,527,686 downwards.
TAACCGCTAGCAGCCACAGAAGAGGATATAAAACTCCCCCCTGAGGCGTCCCTCTGGTAACCCTTCTCCTTACGTTATGATTTTATAGGTTTTCAGTCTATTGTTGTCAAAATGGTTTTCTTTCTAATTTTTTTTTTTTTTTGTTTTTTCCCCTTATTTACAGTGATGATCATAAAATAACACTGGGGTCACGTTACTCCGTAAATTCCGAATTGGATGAATTGTTATTCTTAGTACATAAACGCAGTAAAAATGGTTCTCGTATAAACGGTGAAGCGATAAGAGAAGGTACTACACCCGTTTATGGTTCATTCAAAGAGGTAAGCGTGACACAAAACCTCATTCATTGTTTGATTGTTAAAATTTAATTATTTTCATTAATTTAGTTAACGGCACAAGCTGAATTACAAATCTTTAGTGAATTAACATTGAAACCGAATAAAGTGATACTGCCCTATGATCCAAATGCTTTGAAAACACAAAAAATACAATTTCAAGCTCAGGGAGGTGATGGTTCCTACATCTGGATGTCACAACAATCAAGACTCTTGCATATAAATCAAAATGGTTTGGCTACAACCGTTATACGGGATACGGATTCAAAACGTAATCTAGATACATTGGATATGAAAACCGGTTCTCTGCTAACAGCTCATGGTCATATTAAGGTGGCTTTAGCTAAAAATCAAAGAATTATTCGTCATGCCGATGTCTACTTTGTGCCACCGATAAAATTGGAAATCTTAAAATATAATTTTGAAACAGCTCTCAAGGATTATGTCCATCTACATGTTGCTGTCTATGCATATGTCAATAAAACACTGATGCCATTTACAAAATGTGAAAATCTTATATTTGATTTTGAATTTTCAAATCAAATATTCCAAGTTGATTATAATAATATGGCTGGTGTTGAAATGGCTGCAAATGCTTGTCAAGTTGTACATTTGCGTAGTACAGCCATTGGTTTATCTCATCTAAGACTATCATATAAATTTCAAGATAAAATCTTAAAAGATGAAGTTACTTTAAGTGTTTTTGAGCCATTAACCATTTTAAATCCTCTCGAAAATCAAGTAGTCTTACCTATTGGTGCTTCTAGAAATGTCATCTATTCAAATGGTCCTCAACGGATATACACTCTCGAGACCGAGCTAACCAAGGGCACGGAATATAATTTTAATATTGCTCGCGTATCGGAAATTGAATTTGATACACAAAATAATTTATATGCATTTACAATTTTGTGTCGTGAGGTGGGCGATACAGCTGTAACATTTAATGTCTTCAATGCTTTGTTAGCACCCAACTTTCAACCCTACATCTCTACTATAGTCACTAAGGTTTATTGTGTTAAGCCACGTTTTTTGAATCTATATACAACGGAGCAAATGCGTTCCTCTTGTCCTATGGAAATGAAAAATGCACTGTTGCAACTAAAAGATCGTGATGATAAATTTGAAATCGAAATTGAAGTACAAGATGCTAAAAATCGTAAATTAATGAATATTACTTCACTGTTTGTTGATTGGGAATTTGCTGCTGGTGATCAACGTTATCATTCCGGTGCCATAATGCATCATCGTCAAGTTGAGGAAGAATTTTTAGAAGGTGTTCGTTTACCGGGCAAAGATTTACTTGTCACAACACTCAATGAAGTGTCACAAAATTTCCGTATTAAAGGTATTGTTACCAAGTACGATGAAGGTGTATTAAGAAAACAAGATATTTATTCCGAACAACCACCATTTGGTATTAAGAATGTAAGAATGTTGAATTATTATATTATTCGAAATGAAATGTTAATATTTATTATTTTAGCCAAAAACTGGAGAAATTTTTACACCTGTCATTGAAAATGAAATACGTTTTATGACTGTCAATACCACATTTTTCCCTTCCGATCATATTAGTATATATTTAGCTAAAAATAGGCGTGAACGTATACCCTTGTCCTTGGGCAGTGGTTTTTATGATTTTCAATTATCTGAAGCCGGCATTGTTAAAGTTGAATTTGATGATAAGGAAAAGGAGTTAATTGTAACACCTCTGCGTATTGGCCATGTATGTAAAAGTAGACTTTTATAATTAATTATATTTTCATATGCGAGTTCTTTTTTTTCCCCACAGACTCGTCTTGAGTTAATTGATCGCTGTTTAATGAACGAACCAGCTCATCTTTCCATTTCGGTTGTTAGTATTGGTGCTATACGCGTTGAAGCTCCTGATCGTGTTGAACGTACTAAATCTATAGAAGCCATTGTTAAACTATATGATTCACATGATAATCTGTTGCATATTGATCCATTTAATTTACACATTTATGAATTGTCGGAAGAAGTTTTCAATTCAAATATATTAAGTCTTCAATTGGGTGATCAATTTGATTTAGATGTTGGCGAGATAAGGTAAGTTTTAAATATTTTACAATTTGAAAAGATAGATATTAGAGATGGGCACGTGAGTAGAATTAAGCGTGTGAGTGAAACCATATTTTACTCACGTGAGTGAGTGTGAGTAGGAAAAATTTCTGCGTGATTGAGTGTGCGTTAGTCTAATTTTTGCTTGAGTAGAATTTTTCAAACATTTTTTTTATTTTGTTTTAATTAATATTTCCTTAATATTTTGCTGATTTTATATTTTGGGATTTTTAGAATACAAAATAAATGGCAAAATTTCGTATTCAGAGTAATCCGGATCGGTTTATCTACAAAATTGGGGATTAATCGTTTAATACTTAATAAATGTATTTCTGTGTTAAGTTACCAATAAGTACACTCACAAAAGCTTTACAGTACACTCTACTCAAAATGACATTTAAAACAACTGTAATTTCTGTTAAAAAGGCGACAAAGGCGACAACTAACAAATGTAGTAAAAACAACTAATAATGTCGTAAAAACAAATGTAAATTTTTTACTAAAACATTTTTGAAACAACTATAAAATTGTTAAACACTACTGTTTTTAATACATAGTTATTTTTTTCGGTACCCGAGTAAAAATTTTAATATGGAGTCTTAACAAAATTATATCTCATTTGAGAAGTTTTCAAATATAAGCACATACAAATTGATCCGAAAAATGGGTCATCTACATGTATCTAATTATACTAAATTAAATATAATTTGATACAATTTTATTCCAGATTTATAAATATCCGGGACATTAAATTATATCTAATTAGATATAAATATATCTGGTTTTATAAAATTTTAGCCGGATAGTAGGTATGCTTTTTGTAGCTTGAAGTTATGCTTAAAAGTATTTAAGTTTAAAATTAAAATTTCTAGAAATCATCAATTTTAAAGAGCAAAATTTTTTTAAATGAAACAACGATATGATTTAAAATTATCAAGGACAAATTTAGCGTTTCAAAAATATATAATTAAGTGGTATTGTCTTATAAAATGTACACATTTTTTATTTGAAATTATATAAAATAAATCACTTGCAAATGATTTCGTTATATATCTCGTAGTAGAGAATTAGGTGAAGGTTTCATGAGAACGTCCAAAACTGTTCTCATTTTTCGTCCAATGAAAGATTCAGCAGGAGATAGTTTGTTTGGTGAGTTTGGGTTGGGAGTCGATCGATAAACTTCTAAAAATGTTTGAAGTCCTTCAGTAGGCGTTCCTTCCCCTTCGGATTTTTTTAAAGCACGTTTAGGTGTGTCCACAAATCTTTCTGCCTGGCCATTAGAGCTAGGGTGGAATCTTACTGTTCTGGTATGTTGGATGCCTCTTTCTTTGCACCAAGATTCAAAACTATCTGAACAAAATTGCGTTCCATTGTCAGAAACGATTTGTTCTGGATTACCAAATTGTGAACAATATTCATTAAGCATTTTTATTGTAGCAAATGCTGTCATTGTGTTTGTTTCATAGATTACAGGATATTTAGAATACGAGTCAACAATTACTAAATAATATTTACCCTTTACAGGTCCCGCGTAATCTATATGCACTCGTTCAAGAGCACGTGATGTTAAAGGCCATGAACAAAGGTCTGTCTTTACTGGGCTTTTTGCAGAAAGTTGGCAATTGTTGCATTTTCTATTGGTGTCTTCGATGTCTTTATCAATGTTGGGCCAGTAAACATAGCTTCTTGCGATTGATTTGCTTCTTTCAGCTGCAATGTGTCCTCTGTGTAGTTGCTTTAGAATTCGTTGATGAAAAATTTCCGGAACTACGATACGAGAGTTAAATAATATTACACCATCAACTTGTGATAAGGAATCACGACGATTGTAGAATGGGAGTAACGCTGATTCTATGTTGTTACTGTTGTGCGGCCAACCTTTATTCATGTAATTGATTAATTTTTGAAGAGTATCATCATTGTTGGTAGCTTTTAATACCATGTTGTACGAGACTGGAAGTGTTGATAAAGCTTCGTTGAGATCGCTTTGTACATCTTCTTCCATTGAGATTGATGCGATTATATAATCATCAGATGGTTTTTCGTGATTATCAATAAGTCTTGATAATACGTCGGCATGGCCAAAATCTTGTGTGTTGGTGTATTTTATCTCGAAGTCATATGCGAGCAAAATGAGTGCCCAACGTTGTAAACGATTGGCGGTATAAACAGGAATACCTTTTTTTGAACCAAAAATACTTAGCAACGGTTTGTGATCCGTGTGTAACCTAAACTTTCTTCCAAATAACATTTTATGGAAACGTTGTACAGCAAATATTAGCGCCAAACCTTCTTTTTCTATTTGGCTGTAGTTTTTCTCGGCTGGTGTTAAAGATCTGTATACGTGGTGTATAGCTTTAACACTTATCAGGAAACGTGTGGTAGATAACTGCTCCGATACCGTGAGATGATGCGTCAACAGCAACGTGTATTGGCAAATTTGGGTTATAGTGTTTTAAAAGCAGATCAGAAGTTAAAATTCTTTTAAATTCGTCTAAAGAATTTTGACATTCTGGAGTCCATTTGAAATTTTGCTCCTTTTTGAGTAGATCATCAAGGGGTTTGCGTAAATTTCTCATATTTGCTACGAATTTACCATAATGATTTATTGAACCTAATAGAGATCGGACTTCTGTGATATTTTCCGGAACTTTTAGGTTTTGAATTGCCTTGATCTTATCGGTATCTGGTCGTGTGCCTCCTTTGTCAACGATTTGACCCAAGTATTTAATTTGTGATTTAAAAAATTGGCATTTTTCGAATTTCAGGCGAAATCCAAATTCTTGAATTCTCTGTAAAAGTCTATTTAGATTAGTTTTGTGTTCTGAAATGGACTTACTTGATAACATGATATCGTCTATATAGGCTTTTGAACCATCTATGCCGGCACAAAGTTGATCCATTATACGTTGGAATGCTCCTGGAGCGGATTTTATACCTGGTGTAAGGCGGTTGAACTTGTATAGACCTTTATGCGTGTTGACAGTGAGTATATCCTTGCTTTCATCATTAACTTCGACTTGTAAGTAGACATCTGACAAATCTAAGTGACTAAATACGGTGCAGTCGTGATAATCTGCTAGTATTTCTTCAGGAGTCGGAAGAGGATACTGATTTGACTCGATCATGCTGTTGAGACCGGTGGAGTAGTCTCCGCAAATTCTTATCTTTCCGTTTCTTCGGCTTACTACAATTGGTGCTGACCATTTTGACGTATCAACAGGAGTGATAATACCTGCGTTTTCAAGTCTTTGAAGTTCAGTTTCAATTTCTGTTCTGGCAGCGTAAGGAACTGGACGTTTAGGATTAAACACTTCTTTAGCATCTGGTAGTAGTTGTATATGAACTTTGGTTTTTGTACAAAGTCCTAGAGTTGAATTATCAAAAACGGTTGTGTATTTGTTTTTGAGGTTAGCAATTTCATCATCAAATTTTATTTGACGACACCACGCTGATATTGGTTTATCCCAGAGATCAAATGATTCAATCCAATCGATGCCCATAATGTTTAAGTCATCTACGTCTGATATATAACATTGTACTGTGTTTGTTGTGTCACCAATAGTGACGTTGCAATCAAAACAGGCCAGAATATTGAGGTTTTGCGTGTTTGCTACATTTGCACGGTCATTTGTTGTATAAGCAGCAGGTTTACCAATGGCTTCCCAAGTTGTTGTTGATATAATTGATATATCGTAGACGGTGTCAATCTGTAGTGTAACAGGTTGATTATTAATTTGTAAATTCACATACGAAGTTTTTGGAATTGTAATCGTTTTGTAGAGAAAATAGCGCTGGTGCGATAATTTTGTTTAGAGTTGTTGAACTTTTTTGGAGGATTACGATTTTTGTTGCTGTTATTATTGTTGTCAGCGTGTTGTGTTTTGAAAGAGTATCCATTTTTAGCACTGATACAATAATTATCCTTATGACCAATTTGATGACATTTTGCACATTTGTGTTTGTTAAATGGGCAAAACTTGACGTAGTGTAATTCCCCGCAAAGCCAACATGGGGTTTTTGGAATTTTGTTTGTAGACTTAGGGTGTTTTGTAGATTTTTCGATAGCACAAACCACTTTTGCTGGATTTTCGATCATTGTGTTGTCGGTTTTTAGATCAAGAATTTTCTGGGTGTCATCAACTGGCCGGTCAAGATTCATGGAATCCTTTGATTCGTCCAGCAGCTTCAGTAATCGTATGCGAATGTCGTTGTCCTTACTAGACTTGAGACCCAAGACAAAAATAAGGCATTTAAACTGGTCTACTTTGATTTCGAATAATTTAAATAACTCGCACTGTAGGTTGACTCTGCTGGCACATTCGCGGAAATCTTCTTTTTCCCCTTTTGTCATTTGCAAACATCGATAACGTTGACTGATTTCGGTGTCAACTTTTCCAAACAGTTTGTTCAGTTTTTCCAGTGTATCCTTGAGAGTCATCTCAGAGGGTTTCTTTGGAAGTACGTAGTTTTGAAAACGTTCGTGTGTGTGGTTTGACATTTTACGCCACAGAAGTGCCACCTTATCGGCTTCTTCAAGAGAACTGGCTTCTCTTTCAAAAACGTGTTGGAACCGATTGTACCAAGCTTGAAAAACTAGGCCACTTTCAGGTTCATAAACAAAATCTGTCATGGAGTGTGCAAGAGACTCCATAAGTGCAGCCTTTGACGTACTTACATGCTCCGCTGGTTGTTTGGCTGACTGATTTGTTTGCTGGTTTTGCATCATTCTGGTTAGAACTTCCATCATTTGAGCCTGCTGCTCCATCAATTTTACAATTTTGTCGTCGGACATGTTTGCGTTTGTTATTTTGCTTGTAAGTGAAAATATTGAAAACTTTTGATGTCGTTGAAATTAAGCAGTTAATTTTTTCTTTTTTTTCGCTCGTCGCCACTTTGTTGTGCTTCTTTATGTAAATAAAAGACAACTTTTATAACTAATTAAAAACTATTTATTTAATTTAATAATTCAATGTGTGAAAAGATAGACGCGGTGTTCGAAGTTCTAGAAGGTACTATAGCTAGGAAAAAAAGTAAAAGTGACAGGTGGATGGTGATGCCAGATTGTTTGTGGTACCCCTAACACAAGATATAACTATTTTTACCCGTACTTTCGGTTTTATAAGTTATGGTTGCGATTATTGTAGCACTAGGTCTAAAAGTTAGATGGTGCGAATTTGAGAAAAATCGGATCGGAACCGGTGCGGTGATGCCCCGCGAACAAAGTTTTCGATGTTTGAAAATTTTTCTTAAACGGCTTTAATAAAAATATGTCTTGTTACACATTATTTTTTTTATTAAATTTTACATGCTTAGCATAAATATTTAAACAAATTTAAAATCGGACTAACGCAGAGTGTTTTTTTTTTTTGAGCAAATAATATTTCAGACCACAATTCTTAACCGATTTTAAAAATTCTTTTTTTTGTGTGTTTAAGTTACAAAATTTCGCACAAACCAGTAAGGCAGGATTTCTAAATTTTTAGTTTTAAATATTTTTTTAACTTTCTTTGTAAATGTCAAAAAAAAAATATTTTTTTTCGTTTTTAAAACTTCGTGGTATTAAAACGATATGTACCTTGAATTAAAGGTATATTGGATCCTTGCAACAATATTTTTGTTTTCTATTTATTTCTGTCTCTGATGATCAATTTACTTATCAAAAATTGACATTTTATTTTTCTTTTTTTTGTGCGCCCCGGTAGGCTAGTTGGTAGCGTGCTGGCTTGTCAGTGCGGGGGTCGAACCCATGACCGGTCGTGGGTTCGATTCCGACCAGAGGCCATGGTCTGTTTTCGCTACAACGCGCCGAAGGCCATAGTAGCTAGTGCTCGGTTAGGGTAATAGTATATAATTTGTAATTATATGATTATTAATTAATAAAATAAAAAATAAAATATTTTTCTTTTATTATTCTTATGTGGGTAGTATCTTGCACTTGATTTAAATTTAATTCTTCCTTTTTAAACGTCATATTGTCAAATTTATTAAATAAGTTTCACTAATTTTTTAAAAAATATTTTAAAAAAAGTTAAACATATTTAATAAATCTGACGTTATGACGTTTAATCTTTTTTTTTTTTCAAATTTTTATTTCCAAAATTATTCTAACATTTCATCTTAACTAACCCGAAGCCAGGTTTCGTATCTGCAGGAAAAAATGTGATTATTAATTCATTTAATTAGCTTTCATTTTTTTATATTTACAAAAAAATTTAAATTATTTAAAACTTAAAATTCAACAGTTTTGTGCAAAATTTTGTAAAGAATTTTTAAAATCGGTTCAGAATTGTGGTCGGAAATGTTATTTGCTCCAAAAAAGTGATTTTGGAAAGACTGTGTAAAGGTTTTCGAGATAATGCGACTTGATTTTTTACAAAAAATGAAGTTGTTTTCCTACATTCTACAAATTTTTTTAAAATGATCCTAAATTTTTTTATTTTTAAAGAAGCGAAATAGACAAAACTACTTTTTATTTGAGCGGAATTTATCAATATTGGTTGGAGGAGAACTTGTAAATTTACTTACAAATATGTCGGAAAAACTGAAAAATTACATAGTAAAATAGTTATGGCTTTCAGTTTTATACACATGGTTATTGAAGGAATATTTTATTTATTTAATTTCATCTACAGAATTAAATTCTTACAGACTACTTAACAAAAGAAACTTTAAAATTAGTTATAATGTTTAATTACATTAAAATTTAAAATTGGAGTACAACTATTACATAAATGTAAACATCTTACATTTATTGCAGAATAAGATCAACGATCTTCCAAAGATTGTAAGCTTAAAAATTTTCTCCTAACGGCAAAGCGTTGAACAAGGGCTTTCAACGGTGGTATGAGCTTTGAATTTCTAAAGATTTAAGTGATTTGCCAACCCCAAAGTGATAACACCGGACAGAGCTTTGCCGCTTCTTTTTTAAAGCGTTGGCACATCACTGGCAATTAGTGCTTTGCCAATACCAAAATCAAAATTTTAAAACGCCAAAGCATTGGTAAAACAACCAATAAATTGCCTTTTAAATGATAAAATAAGTACTTTGCCAACGCCAAAATGAAAACACCGGGCAGGGCTTGGCCTTTTCTTTTTTGAAAAGTTGCCAAATCACTGACAATGAGTGCTTCACCAGTACCAAAATCATAATTTTAAAACGTTGGCAAACAGTTAATAAAGTAATAAATAAATTAATAAAAAAAAAACTTTTTTTTTTTTTATAAAATTTAGTTTTTATTATTTAAAATAATAAAATTATGTAAAAAAAATAAACGTACAAATTTAATTAAAAATATCATTTCTATTCTGACTGAATTTGTAATTTTTCATAGAATAATTTGAAATTTATAAAGAAGAGGCTTTCATTTAAAATTAGGTAAATTCCAATTTTAAAATTAAAAATTGGGAAAATTTGATTGTATATTTGAAATTAGAAAATTTATAACTCAAATCGAATATCCATTTGATATTAAAGTTTTTAATTAAGTGAGGAGTACTCGACATAAAAGCGTGATTTATTAGTGAAATTTAGCAAATCAAGCAATAGCAAAGCACTTTTGGACAACGTTGGAAAAGCGTTGTGACCAGGGTCTGTGCCAGTGTTTTTTTTATGTTAACAGTTGTAAATTTTGTAAATTAAGTACTGGCAATGCACTTTTTGCCAATGTTGGGAAAGCGTTCTAAGCCATGGCTGTGCCAGTACTTTTTTTTGTAAATCAAGTACTGGAAAAGCACTTTAACTACCATTGGCAGAGCGTTGCAAATGTTGGACCATTGGCAAGTGCTCTGCCAGTGCTGGATTTTTTTCGGCAATTTCTGGCTGTGTGGTTTAACAAACATTTTCAGAACACGTTGAATTCGATCAGATGCTTTATTTACTTTAACTTTTGATTTTCATTAATTATTGTTTTGATTGTTGCAGCACTACTAGGTAGTATTGTGGTGCGAAAATTAAGAAAAATCGGATTACTCAAACCTTGGCGACCTGCGCACAAAGCCTCTGATATATAAGGAAAAAAATTAAAATTGACTTAAAAAAATATATTTTGTGATACATCGTCTCTAATTTCAGACATAATTATGATCAAGTGAAAGCATGTGAGTGCAAACACAAAAACATCTAAGATAATTTTTAAAAAATTTTCTAGAATAGAGGAAAAAGACGCCATTTTTAGAGAAAATCAAATCGCAATATCTCGGAAACCGATAGCCCGAGTTAAAATATTTTCAAAATTCGAAAACTGTTGAGAATTACACATTTATACAAATCTGGCATCATCCTTCCCACGCACTTATGGCAAACCTTATGGTTTTACATTAAGTGTATCTTCAACGTTTTCTTCTGTACAACTAATATAAATAAATGAATTAATAAAACTAACAGTTACGAAGATCCAAGTGCAGGCGCTTTTGGCAAAAAATGAAACATGGAAATACGTTTGTTGAAAATGTGTAAAACAAGAAGCAGCAACGGCCGCCATTTTGTTTCAAGAAAATGATGAAAAAGGAAAAACAGATTTTATAATATCTAATAGTCTATCAATCACAGGGACCTGCCCGTCAGGCAAAATTGCTAAAGGCTCTTATATTGACAAAAATGCAAAGCGGTGATGAAATGCGTGATCAATTATTATCAGGGATGGCTGGCAATACCGCTAAAATACCGTTATCGATTCAAAACCCTTTGAACTGACTATCGTTATCACTAAAATACCGTCACCGAAATAATTGAAATACCGTTATCAGTAAAATACCGTTACCGACATAACTAAAATACCAATACCCTTAAAATACCGTTATCGATATAACTAAAATACCGCTACAGCTAAAGTACCGTCACCGAAATAATTGAAATATCGTTATCCTTAAAAAATATTTTTTTTTTTTTTGCAAAAAAAATGTTTTTCATTCAAACGTCACGGACTTATTGATCCGCCCTCGTATTTTGTCTCAAAGCGTCGAACAATTTTAAAACTCCTCATATACATTTTTAATTCTAGATACACAATAACTGGCAATAACTTGGGCGAAACTAAAATAATATTCAATGCCGGTAGTGATGATCTGTTGGTATCCAGTGAACCCATTAATGTCCAAGTAAGTTCAAGTTAATGCAATTTTAAATCGGTAAATGAAAATTGTCTACTTTGCAATAACAAAAATACTAAAATGTTCCGCCCACTTTGAATGTTTTAAACCATTCACACTTAATCCTTAAGGCTATTAACTTTACTGTAAACAACCAGAGTTCAACTTTAACCATAGATATTTCCATATAAATTCGATATTCATAACTATGGTTAAGCCCTAAACTTTGGATAATTTGAGATAAGATAGCAGGTTCTAATTATTTATACAAATTCTAGGTATTTCCCCCTTTGCGTTTATATCCCCGTAACTCAACTTTAGTTGTTGGTTCAAGTGTACAAATATACTATCATGGTGGACCACAACCGGATGTCAATATCGTCTATCATGTTCACGATAAGAAAGTAATAAGTAAGTTTAATTATAAAAATATTTTTTTTTTTCATATTCTAAATTAAAATTGTTCATTATTATAGATATGGAATCTGCTATAGTGACTGCATATAAATTGGGCGAAACAAAAATTACTGGCAAATGTATTATGACAAATCCTATCGATGGCAAAGATGTTATTATATCGGAGGATACCGTTGAGGCACATGTAGTGCCATTGATAAATATACAAATAAAAACACCTTTAGCTAGAATACGTAGTGGTGCTGTTATGCCAGCTTCTATATGGGGTAAATTTAATACAAATTGTATTTTGCAAAATCTAATAAATACATACATATTGCTATATTTTTGTGTTTAGGCCTTCCGGATTTATCGCCTATGGTTTTAGGTACATTGGCTAATATGCATGTGATTTGGTCTACCAATCAACCCGATGTTGTTAATATTTATAATATATTTGCTGATGCTGGTAAGTTTTGTTTTCGTATTGATGGATTTTAAAGAACTTTTGAACTATGATACAGCATTATTTTTGGTAAGACAATCCTATAATGCTCACAAAATGTTCATATAATAAATGTTCTTCGATGATCTTGAATGGTTGAGTTACAGTTCAGGAACAGATACGGAACATACAAAACCAATTTTTTTAAAGTTAAACAGCAGCTAGGTCAAACTAAAACAATTTTGGGGCACAAAACAAAAAATTATCAAATGCATAAAGCTTTTAAGATTTGTTTTACAAAAAAAAAAAACAAATGTCAAATTCCATTGTTCTAAAAAAATTTCGTTTTCGAAGAAATCTATAAAACATGTTTCAGAAAAGTTCTACAGCTATTACATAACAGTTATTTCTGACATTTGCAGTTGATTGAGTTAAGTAATTTTTCTTAGTGTAAGAGTTAAAATAAATAACACCAATCTTGCTTTGAAGGCCGCGAATGTGGCCCTCATATATGTCAACCACATATCTTAGGGTGGATTGGAAACATTTTTTTTAATTTCTTTTTTTTTTAATATTTAAATAAATTTGCAAAAAAAACATTTTATTAAACACCGAAATAATTAATGCATCGCAATAGCAAAATGTTTCAATGTATATCAACATATAACATATTGAAGTAAGTCAAGACTGTCATAATTCAAAAAATGCGATTTTTGAGTTAATGATGCAGATTTATTAGTTATAGCATGCTTTATATTGTGTAAAAATTTCATATTAATATCATGTATACTTTTCGAGATAGATGATAATATATTTTATTTTTTCTTTAAAGTGGGTGCAAAGATTATATACTTCATAGAGAAACTGTGCTACTCATGGGTCTCCGATAATAAGTGAATTCGCACACAACTCTGACTAAGAGAAAAATGCATTAAAACCACCTATTTATAAAAAACGTGACAAAATAAATAGAGAAAGGGTCGAGCTGTGCAGATATGGATGGAAAACTTTAAACTCGTTTTATGCAAAATCGTGTTTTTTGAGTTTGTCGATATATTTTTTTAAAATTTTTAAAAATACAATTTTTAAATAAGTTCGCAACTTTATGTCACGAAAACTTGACCTTTGAACTTTTGAAAAATTAAACACGCGATTTTACAGGTATTTTGGTTCACGTATGCTTAATTTTTTAACGACATTTTAGTACATTTTCTATGATTTTTTTCAATATTTAAGAGCATATACTGCGAACCACGGGGTCTACTGAACCAAAAATTTAACCATTTTTGCCAAATTTGAACAAATTTGGAAGGGGTGAGGTCCAAAATTCAAAGGTTTTTGGTTTGTAATAAAAGAAACAAGCCGTAACTGTTATTTTATGACAAAAAAGAATGCCAAAATTGCAGAAAGTACAATTTTATATGGGGAAGTACAAAAAAACACACATTTTTGCAAAATTTTCTACTTATGTTATATACAATATTATATATCATTGGAAAGCTTATGGAAAAATACACAACTCAAAGTAAATATAACGGTACCCCTGCACACAAGAATATGAAGAATGTTGGTACTCATAATTACAAACTTTAGGAAGGAGGAATCTATCCTTTCCTAATGTTTAGTTTTATTATTAATTTAGCAAATTCTAACCGGACTTAAAAGTCCAAGCTGGAAAATGCTTTTTATTATTTTATTAAACGGTCCAAATCAGACTTTAAAGTCCAAATCTGTCCTCGTTTATATTTGTTTGTTTAAATAAAACTCCGCTTTTAAATTAAAATTGACTTCTTTGGTCAAATGATCATAAGCGAATGATTTTATTGAAATGAGAATGTTCTGACATAGCTTAACCAAAATATTAAAGAACAGAAAACAGTTATTTCTGAGTTTAAATGAGTTATTAAATTGAGCACTTATACATTACATTAAATGAACATGAACATGAACAATAAAAGGATTAAACCAGGAGTGCCCAAAAGTTCCTTATGGAAGAGCAAACACCAATACATTTAAAGAAAAACTAATTTTTATTCAATATTTTTTGTTGTAAAAACCAATACATACAAAGAAAAAAGAAAAAAATATTTCAATGTTTACCAGCAAAGCATACGAAAGTGTTGTTGCTTTGCGCTTGCGTGTATACAGTGAAGAACGACAAAAAAACTAATAAGACAAAGTTGTTTGTGTATTTCGTATTGCTAGTGCTGAGCGCTCTATATGTGTATTAAAACACACAGCATATAGCTAAGTGTTTTTACAAAAACAAATGAGCACCAAGCGCATAGGCCTTGGGCACCCCTGGATTAAACAAAGAAGTAAAACAATAACTTTTTAAACAAATTTACGGTCTGTTTTTGTAAGACGTGTCACTCAAAAAATTCGTGTAAATGAGTGAAGAAATTCATTTTGGGGTTTTGTAATGCAAATGTCACTTTGAATTGAGTGAAAACGTAAGAGTTGTCGTTTTCGACGTCACAAACGTCAAAAACAGACGTTCACAAAAAAGTATTCGCCAAAGAAAAAAGGCAACACAATTTAATATTAAAAAAAAAATACAGTAAAACTCGGTTAAGACGACCCTCAGTTAATACGAACTAATTTAAAAGTCCCGACGTTTTGGCAAAAATTTTCATATAAAATACATCTTATAATACGAACTCGGTTAATACGAACCCTCGGTTATTACGAACTGTTTTAAGCAGTCCCAAAAACTCGTTTTCATACAAATTACCATGTTTAGTACACTCTTTATCCGTTTAATGGGATAGAAATAATATGAATTTCATATCCCTGGATGACTTTCTAGATATAGATGCTAATGTTTTAACGTCGAATACTTTATCAGGTGAAGAAATATTGGAAATTGTTAATCCTGCCGATGTTGAAAATTTGTCAAGTAATATATTCGAACAAAATCGTGTGCCGAAGAAGCTGACAATCATATTTTGGCAATAGAAAAACTTATAACGAATGAAATCGTTAATTCAGTCATTCAGAAAAAAATTACATATTTTTTTTGTTTTAAATGAAGAATTTTAATTGAATTTTTAATTGTGGATGCATGAAATGCTAATTTTATTTTTATTTATGTAAAAATCTTGTTTTTGTTTTAATAAATACATATTTTTTATCGTTAAAAATAAACGCTTAATACGAACCGTGCTTAAGACGAACTAATTTATTTGGTCCGTCGGAGTTCATTTTAACCGGGTTTTACTGTAATACTTTTTAACAAAAAATTGTAATAAAAAAAGAATAATGATTTTTATTTTCATTTATATTTATATTTATATTTATTTACATTTTTAGTTGTAAATGTTTTTGTTTTTTTTTTGTACAAATTATATTTTTATATCCACTTTTATTGTTTTCTAAACAAAATAAATTAATTTTTTTTTAAGCAAAAATCAGCTGTTTTTGTTTATATTTCAATTATAGTGTTGGGTTGCCATCTAGCAACGAAAAATGAGTTATTTGTATATGAAATAAACTAACAAAAACTGAAAAGCAATGTCATGGCAATCTCTACTGTTTGACATAACGTAAAGCTTAACGTACTCAAACGTAAGTCAGGCGAACGAATTATAAAAACTCATTTCCTTACGTATTCGTTCGGGTGCCACACGTTCGTCTGAAATTATACACGTATTGTAAAAACAGACCGTTAAAGAGCAAACAAAATTGAGTCCAATATTATTAGAGTAAAGAATACGATTGAGTTAGAAAAATAAATTCGGTAACTGACTACAGTCATGTAAAATAAAATAAGTGCAATCAATATTTGGAAACACAGTTAAATCAAAAACAATTTAAATAAATAATATGAATTTAAATTGTAACTATCAAAATTTAAATGAATAAAATTAATTTAAGTTGTAAATTCCAAAATTAAAAAAAAAAATAATAATCATTTGTAAATAAATAATAAGCGGCTGCTTCAAACTAAAATCCAAAATGTTTATTAGACTGAAAAAACTCAAAACATTTGTAGAAAAATTATACTTTTGTTAAGTTATTTGATGAAAATCCTTAAAAAATATTTGCGTTTCTTTTAAAAAATTGACATTACATTAAAAATGTCCATACTTATTTTTTACTTTTAATATAATTATATATAACATAAACAAAAATATATATTGCAACTACTTACATGCATGGCTATCTAAATGACGACAATTTGGACTGAAGCTAAATTCCGTAGATAATTCTAGAAACAAAACAAAGACAGGACATATAAAAAATTGCTTAAGATGTGTGTCCTTCTCTTTCGCTTTAGTCTGTCTGCCTAATGTATATATGTTTGTATCAATCTGGTTTTCGTCCACACTGTTAATGTGCTTATTAGCACAATTTTTTTAGTAAAATATTAGTATAATATTAGTAAAATATTAGTAAAACATTAGTTAAAAACTGTTAAGTGCCGAATAAGTATAACTGAAATTTTAGATGAAAATTTTTTCAGCAAAAAATTTCTGGAGAATTTTTTTACTAACTTAGTTTTTTGAGTGTAGTTGTAGCATAACTAGCTCTATGTATGCTATTACAGAACTTAATATAACTGCCCTAGAACTAGTTCTAGAATTAGAAATTTTAGAAGGGGTTCCAAAAATGTTCCTGGGATACTGTGTTTTAAATTTGAATGTTAGAAATACCGGAATTCTTTATCGTCAACTAAAATCCAAAAGGCCGTAACTACACTTTTTTAGAGACAAAAAACATTGGTAGCGATTCCTATTCTCACTTTCACCATTCACCTCAGTTTTCGAACCTTATATTCTCTCAAATAATACAAATTTATAAATTTTTTATTGTCCAATCGTCTTTACAATAAACAAATATTTATAAATCTGAAATCAAAATGGAACTAATAATTAACACTCGGGAAATAATGCGATTCGAAAATTGAGGTGAATGGTGAAAGTGAGAATAGGAATCGCTACTATTATAAAAAAAAAAACTACTTGAAGTGTAGTATCCAAATGTTAATGAATGAATAATGCTTAAGAAATAATGGCGGCTTTGTTTCTGAGAAAAAATTCATGGAAAAATAGTAGTTTTTGAGTAATGTTACCAAAAAGCCGTAACTAACATACAAAAAATTGTTGAAAATAATAAATCGAACGTTTAAGACAAAAAATGCTGCTTTTCGACAGTAATTCAAAAGGTTTTTAGTTAACTAATGTATTTTTTTATATTGATTGTGTGTATTTTTAAAACAAGAATGGAGCAACATTGATTATTAATAGGTTTTTTGTTAAAGTTCTGCCTATTATATAGGCTCTAGTTTTTCTAAAACTTCGGGTTCTGATGAGATCTTTAGCCAGATCGAAATACTAGTATCAACCTAGCTAATATGTTTGATTTGCTTTATTTTTGTAAATATACGGAGGTTGAAAGCTCGTTATAAATTGAAAATAACATAAAAATAATCTCGATGTATATAAAAACAAAAAACTAATATAACTGTAAAAAATATTACTTGAGCCAGAGTACACACTAAAAATTTTTTATATAAATAGAACATTTTTGGTCTTCAAAATTTAGTAACGTCATGATGCTTGTTAGGAAAAGACCTAACCACGTGGTTGATTACTAAGAAGACAAGAATGGAGTAACATTGATTATTAATAGGTTTTTTGTTAAAGTTCTGCCTATTATATAGGCTCCAGCTTTTCTAAAACTTCGGGTTCTGATGAGATCTTTAGCCAGATCGAAATACTAGTATCAACCTAGCTAATATGTTTGATTTGCTTTATTTTTGTAAATATACGGAGGTTGAAAGCTCGTTATAAATTGAAAATAACATAAAAATAATCTCGATGTATATAAAAACAAAAAACTAATATAACTGTAAAAAATATTACTTGAGCCAGAGTACACACTAAAAATTTTTTATATAAATAGAACATTTTTGGTCTTCAAAATTTAGTAACGTCATGATGCTTGTTAGGAAAAGACCTAACCACGTGGTTGATTACTAAGAAGACAAGAATGGAGCAACATTGATTATTAATAGATTTTTTGTTAAAGTTCTGCCTATTATATAGGCTCTAGCTTTTCTAAAACTTCGGGTTCTGATGAGATCTTTAGCCAGATCGAAATACTAGTATCAACCTAGCTAATATGTTTGATTTGCTTTATTTTTGTAAATATACGGAGGTTGAAAGCTCGTTATAAATTGAAAAAAAAACGCATTTTAACTATTTAAAAATTTTCGAGAAAAATTTATAAAATTAATTAATTTATTCCGAGAAAAAAAAATTAAATTAAATTGGTTAAACAAAAAACATTACATAAAAGTCAAAAAACTGCAATACACGACTTTTTGTTTAATGAAAAATAACAAATTGATTTTTGTTAATAAAATTGGTGTTTTTGAACATAAACGTGTACAATTTTGTGCGAAGGTGTATTTTGCTTAACTACATCGTAATCAATCAAAAAGTTAATTTTTAATTTTTGTTAGTTACTCCCTTTTGGATTTTAGGTCACGCTATGTAGTCTTTAGTTTCTAAGCCAACCTGTTGCAATTAAAATACAAAAGTTTAAACCTTAACATTTATTTAAAATTGTTTTATTTATTTTGTTTCATTTACAGGAATCGAATATACCGACACGGATTTAATTTCTGTACGCATTAAAGCTTTAAATCCTGGCAAAGCTAAAATTCAGGCAACAGTACAATTACCAGGTGGACAAAAAATCTCTACATTCGTAGAAGTTGTTGGTAAGTCCTATTGGTATCATTTTGTTAATAAAAAATTGTTCAATAACAAATTCGCATGAATTTAATTTTTTAGTTTTTAAAACATTGGAATTGGAATATCCCAAGCATATAACAACCGATAGCATTTTATTGGCACCACGTAGTGCCATACAATTGAAGGCAAACTTAGATGATGTTCTATATCGACTATCAAGTGATAGCAATGCTATTGTTAAAGTGACACCAGATGGTATTGTACGCACACAAGAGACTTTGGGCAGAGATTTAGTTATAGTATGTACCACCTAAATACTATTCAATTTCACATTTCAAAACACATCGACAAACTGACGGACAGATAGACATACCGCTAGTGTATTTATTATTCATTCTAATGTGTCTTTTTGTTTCTTCCTTGAAAAACAAAAAAAAAAACAGGCTAAAACTTTTGATCAGACTTTAGCTATTGGCATTGAAGTTAAAAATGTACAATATATTTTGACTTCTTTGGATTATGCAACATCGAAATTGAAACAGACCGAAGAGAAAATACCACGTGGCATGAATTTTATATTAAAAGTTTCATTGCATGACAATTTGGGAAATGAATTTTCTCATAGTATCGAAGATGTTAATGGCTTAAAATATGATTTATCGCATAAGGACATTGTTGATGTCCAGATTGGCAATAATTTAACTGTAGCGGTAAGTGAAAATTAGATTAAGTTTGTACATTTTTTTATTGAGAATATGAAAAAGTTTTTCTTCTTTTTCTTTTTATTTGAAATGCATAAATTCTAATTAGTTTTGTTCTATAAACTAAGATTATTTTTGTTATCACTTTAAACTTTACTTTTTTATATTCATCGTTATTTATGCTCATCCACCATCACCATCATCACCCTCCAACCCATACAATCATGGTCGAGTTAAAATTCAATACAGTTTGTTGTTAGTTTGAAAACTAAAAACAAAAAAAAAAAAAAAAATGTAGAAAATCCTACAACAAAAAAGTTTTACCTTCATGTATTTTAAAACTATTTTTGTTTTTATGTGCCAGGATATTTTTAGTGTGTCATTTAATGTAATACAATACAAAAATATTGTCATGCATGTTACACTGGGTACCAAATTTAATGTTAGCAAAGATCTATAGAATCGTAAATTATATGACTATGATTCTAATTTATGTGCTATGAAGAAAATTATTCCAAGTAAATTCTCAAATAGCACTTACAAGTGAGGTATCCCGGCACGGACCGGCAGATCTTAATGAAGTTCGGATATGTTGTAGAGAATAAAAATTTAAAGGATCCGTGTTTTTTTAGTAGCCCAATCTAATTTGTGGGGTAAAAAATTACCCCATTTTAGCTTTAATTTGTTCTATTAGAAGTAACTATAGAAAAATTTGGTATCAAATGAAAATTTTTTTGTGAAAGGTTTTTATGGTGTGCAAATTATGCCTAAAGAAGTTCAAGTATTTTTGTTATTAAAGAAGTGTGTTTTGAGTAACATTAAATCTGGCGTTTTATTAAGGAACTTTAGTTCTATTAAACTAAGCAACTATAGACAAATTAGGTATCAAATGAAAGGTTTTTTTTGAAAGGTATTCACTGGTGGCAAATTATGCCCAAAGACTTTTAGTTATTTTTGTTATTAAAAAAAATGTCTTTTGAGTAACATTAAATCTGTCGTTTTATTAAGGCATTTTAGTTGTATTAAACTAAAAAGAATGCATAGCAATGCCTATTTAATTTAATCGTGCGGGTTTCTAAGCTTTTTCCGTTATTCGAAACCATACGGTTTGTATGCGACTTTTCTCGACGAGCCTTTTTCCTCTATATTTCAAATAATTCAAAAATGTGGCAACTCTGGGTCGACTATATTGGCAATATTGGTATCAAAACTTTAGTTTTCTGGAGTACTTTAACCCTGCGTACAAATAAATCTGGTTTTCGTAAATTCATTTTCATACAAAAACAAATTAATTGTTAACCCTACTTTTTAACCCTTAAACCCTTGGGCAGCTAAAAAATACGTGTCTCTTTTTTTTGTTCCATTACAACATATCCAAAGTTCAATAAAACCAGCGAATTCGGTCTGGATATCTAACTTGTTAGTTAGCCTCACCAAAGTAAAATAACATAACTGGGTTGTGAACTAAAGCTTCAAAAAATACTCGTCAACAAATGGTGCGCATCTACTATTCAAATACTTACCAACCTACACAATTACAGTTTTATCATATTTAAAGCCCTTCATTTTTCCCTACCTTTCATTTCTCCTCCATCTCCTTTTAAACCAGCGCACTGTGGAATATCGTAGTGTAAGACCACCTCATAATTAGTTTTTGCAAATGTTTGAATTTCGACAAAAAAACTTAGTATTATTATAAAACTTTAATGCCAAATATAACAATTGAAAAATTAGTAGATTCAGCAAAAGTTTTGCTAACACTTAGTGGATTAGGAATAAAATAACCCTTTCTAAAAATTAATAAAATTTTTGCTGAATATTAGTGGACTGAAAAAAACTGAAAAAATTTGTAAAAAAATTATAAAACATATATTTGTGATTCTTTTAAAAATAATTTACAATAATAAAAAAATGTTCATACTCCCAAATTGACGACATAAATTGATGTAATATCTAAAAATATAAATTATTTTATATAACATAAATTATTTTATATAACATATCTTTCAACTACTTAGAGCAATGGTTGTCTAAATGATGCTATCTTTTAAAGGAACGCAAATGTCACTGATAATTATAGAAACGAAACGAAACGAAAAAAATAACAAAATATAACATACACTGATAAAAATTTGTGCTAGTATTCATGAATACTTTCATTAATCCAATGAATTTTTTCATAAAAAGTTCATTGAGTCAACGAAAGGTGTTTCATTAAATCAATTTTAATGAATATTTTCATTGACCCAATGAAAATATCATAAAGTATATTAAATATTTTCATTAATCCTAGCCTACTCGTTATGTAAGTTTCATGTGTTTAATGAATAAAATTCATAGTTTGTATGAAATATTTTCGTTGATATTTAATAATTTGTACTTTTTATGATTTTTTTAGCATAGTATTAATTTATTAGTTATTGAGAAATTATCATTCGTTGATATTATTTATAAGGTCTGGTCTTTATAAAATCTATAAAATATTTTTATAAAAAAAGTTCGAAATCTAATGAATTCTGAATTACCTTATACATCCCAACTACTTTTTTTTTTTTTTTTAAGAGAAGCAACACTCAGGATATTCTTCCTATTAATTAATGTGTTGCTTTCTTTGGAAAGGGGATAGTGGAGAGATGAAAGGTGGTGGAAGATGAAGGGCTTCAAACATAGCGCTAGTAGATAAGTCTTAGAACAGTTGTTGCTCGCCACCTGATGTAGAGTTGGCGAATTTATTGAAGCTTTTTGTTTCATAGCCTAATTCATTATTTTACTTCGGTGGGGTTAAGTGCTATGGGAACACTGAAGGTGGGCGCAGCGATACATATAAGTGATAGAAAACTATGTAATAAAACGATTTGTTTTTATTTATAAAAAATTTATTGATTTCGTTATAATTTCATACAGTTTTTAATGAATTAAATAAAATTAAATAAGAATAAACAAAGAAATTCGCAATGTTTTTTGGTATTTTATATTTTTGTAAATTTTGATTTAATTTTAGTTTAATTTCGTAATTCTTCAGATAATTTAAAAAATATTTTTAAAAACATTTAAATCGAATGCACTTTGATTAAAGTTTGTTTTAAAAATGTTTTCACTATGGTATAACTTTTGTTTTGTTTTTTGAAATATATTATTTTTTTTTCTTATTACTAGTCAAATTTTTTATTGAAAAAAATTTGAAAATGTTTCATTGATTTAATGAATTTTTTTTTATGAAATTATGAAAAAATCATAAAAAATGATAATGAAAAAATACTAATATTAATGAATTTTCATTCAGTTAATAAAATTTTTCATTAAACCAATGAAATCGTTTCATTAATACTATAAAGGAAAATTCTATCAGTGTATACAACCCTTTTTTGCAATAAGAAAAAGGAAACATAAAAATCTACCTGATTATTGTTTTTTTGCAATTTGACCACACTAAATTATTAATCTCTATTAACATTTAGTTTACAAATACACATTTAACTATTATTAAATTTAAATGTTTTATTTTATCTTTAATTAATATACAATTACCTTTACAAGCCGGTGACAACGAAAAATTGAATTTGTTTCAATCCAAAATGTTGTTTTATGTATGAAAAACAGATACAAAAATCTTTCATGGTTGATTTTTTTATATGTCTTACTAGAGTTCTCCTTTCTAGTATCATTTTCTTCGTCACTACTACATCTTGACATGCCGACACATCTAATTCATTCTGCGTGTATCTTTCATTCTGGTTGTCGTCCACATTATTAATGTGCTAAACAGCACACTTTTTTTAGCAAAATAAATTAGTAAAACATTAGTAAAACATTAGTTCAAAACAGTTAGGTGCTGAATATAACTAAAATTTTTGCTGAAAACACAATTTCACCAAAAAATTTGCTGAAACATAGTATACCTGATTTACAAGACTAACTTTTCACTAACATATTTTTTTGAGTGTACACGGTCATACATATCTACACTCATATTTTTTTCGCAAATTAAAAAAAGAATATGCCGCCAAAAAGTCGTGGATCATTTTTTTTTCTTTCTTTAGTCCTATTTTCATCCATACATGATCTAGAAACTAAATCCGCTATCATATTAGAGTTACCAAAAATTGCATTTATATATATTCCAGAGCACCGTGTAAAATGCATCTAATTTGCAAAAATCTAAATTATTTACATACAAAGATGATGTACTTGGCAAAAGAAAAAATTTGATACCCATATTGTCCTATTTAAAACGAAGAGTTACCACCCATTGCATTTTTGTCAAAACGCGAACTAGCACGAATTTAAAAAAAAAGCTGAGACCCGTATTTAATTAAATTGACTAAAGATTAAAATATGTTAATTTGGCATTTTTATTACAAACAACCCCGAACAAAAAATTCAAAAACCGTTTTTGTTTACAGAGTATCCTTAAAAAAAGGACATGGATGATCGTCGTTGGACAAATTGTATATACAGTTGGACGCGCCTTAAAAAACCTTTCTTATGATACCCATATTGTATATGTTGGTAAGGAAACAGATTCTCAAATTAACAAAATATGCAAAAATAGACCCATTTTCAAAATGGTCCAGCTCACGAGAGGTCAAAGCTAGAGCCGAAATATTTTAGATGTCATCATAAAAAATACCATTGTTCATTTTGAGGGGGGGTACACCTTGCTCGAATTTCGCTTCCATACAACTTGAGTCGCTCTAATGTATACTTTATTTTTCTTAATTGCACTGTTTTTTTTTCGGTGTACTTTTTTTTGTGTCGAATTCATATCTGACAACCCTAGCAGAGGACATAAATAGGCTGTCGAATGTAACCACAATAATAATAATTTGTCAACTTCTACAATTAGTTTCAGCTTCACTTCCTTTGTCCAGTTGGCGAAGAGAGTCGCCAAAGTGACAACTACATATTCCTTACAGCGAAGAAATTCGTAAGATCTTGGATAAAGCCGTTCAACATACGTCATAAGCTATCAGTATTCTGACCCGTCGCCTGTATTGTACAATCGTCGGTACCTCTACCGGTAGTACCGGGAGCTTAGAAACCTTTAAATCAATATTGTGGAGAGAACATCGCCCTATTGAACTCCATGTTGAATTATACGGGGCTTTGATTTCTTGTTCTCAAACTCCACAAACGACTGGCGACCAGACAGATATCATAAGTGAGACTAGAGTCAGTAAAGTCTCTGGAGAGGTTCATGTAGCAGACCGTATCCGTATCCTTTCGCGGCTTGAGAATCAGGATCAACCTGCCAATTTCCTAGACCTTGGGCACTATTAGCGTCGATAAAGACAGCTTAGGGACTTTTGTCAGGTACTTGACTCCAGGCGCATCCAATTCTTGAGCATCACTTTTGATAGCTTGTCCAACCCTTGTTTACGTAAATGCTAGTGGTTCGTAATGACACGGAGCTCGTAATGTTTCCTTACGATACTTCGTTTTGCTGGCTAAAAAACTTCCGCACTTCCGCACCTCAATGGGCGTTTTAAGCACCTTATTTTACTTTGTTCGCAATGTCTGTGATTTAAATTTTTCATCTCGGATGAGTTCCAAAGAATAGACGCAATATAAGTCAGGTTATGAAACGAAAAATCGAGCTCGAAAATTCTCTATATTTTGGTCTAAGCAAACAGACACGATCTCATAAAACCTCGATAGCGACTAAAATCAAGCTCTAGAAATATCTCTCCTGCATGGAAAATTGGAGTAGCCAATGTCAAAACGAAGCTACTAGATACTTTTTTGGAACTAGTTTAGGTATTTTGATATCTAAACGGATAAGTTGCAACATTTTCGAATATTTGCAAAGCACTGTAAGCGGGTTCAGTCTTAACGAAACGTAGCACCAATTTAAACTTACAAAACCTCAAACATTCATGTTATTTTTAGTCTGTCACATCTTGAAGGATATTAATAGATTTCTGTTAAATTTAAATTTAAGTTTATTTAATACTAAACAAATTAAAAAATCCTTAATGAAAGAACAAAAAAATATTTTAACACTTACTGTACTACTACCTACCTAGTGAATTGTTTTAAATAATTTTGTATCATCTTTGATGCAGTGACCGTACTTTGGCCACAAGTTTTCAACAGTACTGACCGCACGTAAACTTGGACTTAAAAATAAGCAAAAAACTTGTGCTAAACAAAAAACGAAACTTCTCAAAGAATGAAAACCAAAAGAATGAAAACCAAAAGAATGAATAAAAAATTCCACAAGAAGCGTCTTAAAATCACAGCCAGGGATTTTAACTGTAATAGTTTATTTTTTATACGTACGTACAGTATATATTTTCTATTCTATGTTACCTTACTACGTAAAATAATCACACACACACACACTTGGCTTCGGCATGGCACCACCACTACTACTATTACACTGACACAATAGATTTGTTGTGGTAACCGAATTTATTTCCAAATGAAACGTTTAGTTACACTCCCCTCATGTATTAGTCTGTGACGACATAAATTCGGTTAAGGGGCAACTTACACGCTATACATCTCTGTCCACCCATGTCTACTATTTCCCAGTATTGGTAAGACGAATTGCCAAATTATTGTAAATTCTCGTTTGAAAGTGACATTTGGTATTATTAATACTGGTAAATAGTAGATAAGGGTGGACAGGGGTGGATAGCTTATGTATGAACTAAGTTTAACACAAGAAGTTTGGCTAGAACAATAGATTCGAATGTTGTACTTGAAAAACATTTAATTCCGACAATCAAAAACACAAACTCGGTTGCCACAACGAAGCTATTTTCTCTGTGTGTTATTATCGGCAGTGATGGCTTGGTATGTACTATTTATTTAAAAAAATAGGTGATTCCAAAGATTATAGGGATACAAAAAAACTTTCTAGTTAAACATTATTGTGTGCATTTTGAATGACCCATATGGAATGTTTTTTTAATACGTTTCCATAGAATATTTAGTGGTTGTACGGTACGACATTACGGGTATGTTGCAAGTAGCACGTATGTCCTACGGTGTTGTATGTATGTATTTTCTAATGATAGTGTCACCACGACGACACTATTCCTATGAAGATACTAATGTGGCAGTAGTTAAATCAGAGCTTCGAAAGCATTAATTCGATTTGAGCTTAATTCACAAAAAATTTAATTCAGAATTGAAAAAATGCTTATATGTTATTCCGTTATTCCATTCCCTAAGAATTCATTTACTAGCTTCATTCAACAGCTTCAATTCCTAACTTGAATGAATTCAATAATATGTTCATTCAACATTTTACTAATTGAATGAATAAATTTTAATATAATTCATTCAATACAAAGAAGTTTGACATTAACACACTCAAATAAAAACGTAACACACAAGCAATAACAAAGAAGCATAAAAGGAGTTTTTCTTTTGTTATAAATTAATTATAAATAATTTCCTTTTGTTTTATGTAAATATTTCCGTTGAATTATGACGACTTTCGTTAATCATTCGTCTAAATGAATGAAAGCAAATCTCTCTCCATTCACCCTTTTACTAAAAGAATTAAGAACATTTTGAATCATTCAAGAAAGAATTCATTCAAAATAGAATTCATTCATATTATTTAAAGCTTTTAACAATTAAGCTAGGAATTCATTCCTTAGAAATGCTTATTTCAGAATGAAATTTCAGTAAAATTTCATTCATTTTACAAATTTAAATTAAAGAACTAAGCCTTTTCAACCTTTGAGTAAAATGTTCGTTTTAATATGTGTAAGTGTGTGTTTATCTACAACATAAAAAATTCAATGCATTACGTAGCAAATATAATCCCACTTGGTTACGTTTTTATAATACAACATATAAATTCGTGTGTTTGTGCCTGTGTGTGTGTGAAAATGAAAATGTTGTGGTGGTCAGTCAGTTTGTTTTTCAACACAAACTTTTAAACGTTAAAACGTGGAACATCAATGGATTCATTTTGTTAGGACTTTTATAAAACCTCAAAACTTACTGTCAAGCTTGTTTTTGTTATTTGCTAAAACTATCACGTCAGATTTATGGGGGGATATATTTAGTTTGTCATGTTATTTGTAATACAAGCTGCTCCAGATTCTCTTTTGGAACAGCTGTTATTAATTGATTGTTAAAGGAGCAAGTTGAAAATGCATGTACTTCTAGAATCCTATGCACATTTATTATTCGCATTTTACAAAAGTGTTAATTTCCGATTTACACCTGTCTCATTCTCTGTCGCGCGGTATAAGAATCCTCTATTTTACCAGCATTTTGCAGATTGTAATAGTAGCTATAAGTAAAGCAGTTGAGCGTTTCTAGGTGGACTGGGTACAGACTATCAACATTTATATTAAAACACCCAGAAAACAGATTTGGTCTGACAACCGAACTTGTTGTCAATCGCAGCCACAAAATTTTACATTTCGGACTACTGTGCTCCGAGACTATGAGCATGCCGCCCAATCTTCCAAGGACCAGTCAACACAGCAGTCAATTTTAAAATGTGTGATGTGGTTGGTTTCAAGTCGTACTCCGGCCACGTCTGTCTTGCAGTTTCTCAAGTCCTATACTGTTCCGTACCTCTTGCTATCGCAAGATAGTGCTCACTGTGGTGTACCACTGAGGACACATCCAACGTTAAAACCTGTCCATGCCAGCCCATCTGCCCGTTTATTTCCACAGAACTCTCTGAGTCCAGGGATCTATATAAGAGTTATAATAGAAAGAAGTCCTAGTTTTAAGGGTTCATCCTTTATCCACAAGAGTGGAAGCTCAAGCTGCCTGCTGTCAATGATCCTACATACTCTCCATTGAAAAAATGACCTGCAGTCGAAGGAAAAACTTCATCATATTTATGAGAAACTTCATATATATGATGAAAAACTTCATTGGTTTTCGTCCAATGTAACACTTTATAAATACGATGAAGCTGTTTCATAAAAGTTCAACTTGACAAGATTTATCATATTTATGAAATTTCATAGCTTTTGATGAAATGTCTCATAAATATTATAAGACGTTTTATTAATATGATGAAGCAAATTAATAAATTTTTATGAAATGAAAAAATTTTCTTTGGTTATCAGCCAATGACGAAAATTTATTTTTAATACCCAATATTTTTGCTACTGTAACTCAGAATATATCAACTAAAACTCAGAATTTCAAATTTATATTTAGAAAATATCAATTGACATTCATTTTTAATAAAATTAAAAAAAATAAAATAATTTTGAATTTAAAAACATTAGTTGATGTTAAGAATTTCCGTTTCCACTGAAATTTCTAAAAATTAAATTTATATCTGACTTTTAATTGATGTTATGATAGTTTCTCAATTTTAAATAGAAAATCTAAATTACAAATTACATATTTTTAATTTTAAATGAAAATTCTTAATTTCAATAAACAAAATATGTTCTCACGGTTTATGAAACTTTTTTTATGAAATGATGAAGATTTCTGAAACATTTGACATACATTTTTATGAAACTCTTCATCATATCTATGAAAACTTAATAAATATAATGAATAATTGATGACAAACGATTTATGAAACAGTTTCATCAATATGATGACATTTTTTTCCTGAGTGTACACGCCTAGGTAATTGCTAGTACTACCGCCTGAAAAACACTAGTATCGTCGGCTGCCTACAAGCGTATGTAATATTCAATATCTTAGAGTAAATACTGGATCCAACACCTCGGCTCATTTTAGAACCGCCAGTGTAAACCTCAATATCAAAATGGTCATTAATACTAGCCCCGTGGAAGATAATTTAATCTTAAATAACTGGTCAAAGTCAATTCTCGGAGTTGAGTAGTAAGAAGGTCCGCCAAAAGTCTAGCATGTCCGTACGATCTTGGTCTAGCATGCCCGTACGATCTTGGTAATAGTTTAAAGCATAGTATTAAGCGCCTCAAAAAGAACACATACAAAGTGTCTCAATCTATATACGAATATATATACCTCTTGTCAGTGGCCATCCATCATACAAGCAATACATAAATTTTTTGAAAAAATTTTAACTTAAAAAAAATTAAAATTTAAGCCTCCAAAGGGGGCGTGTCTGACAAAAAATAAAATTCTCAACTCAGCTCATGTATCTGAATCGTTATTTTTTTTTATAAAAACCGGTGAGGTGGGCCTAAACTAAAAACTGTCCAAATTTTTAAAATTTTGATTGGCCGCACAAAAAGCGCCACCTAGATTTTTGATAAAAATCTAGTAAAAAAAGTAAAAAAAAATTAAAATAGTATTTTAATTTTTGGTCTCATGTCTTGTATAATATAATGGACAAAATACAGAGTTTGTTTTCATGAATATGAATATTAAGGGTTAATATTTAGCAATTTGGTAGTTGAGGGATTCATGAATCCTGGAAAATGAGTTGTAACAGAGGCTTGTTAGTCTAAGGTTTTAAAAAACTTTAGTGTCTTATATTTATCTAATTACCACCTATAGATTTAGAAAAATAAAGGAAGAAGATGATTGGGGGGAAGTCTAACGGTGCAGGTGAATAATGTCGGCAACAGGTAATCTCAGGTCTCCGTTCGAGGTTTTGGCAGACGGGTGGCCCACGCTTGGCACACGCTTTAGGCATGATCATTGGGGGAGGCCTCTTCTAGGAATGCTCTGAGGATGATTGTTGTAAGGCGGCCAAAGATTGGCACACGCCCTGTGCCAAGGATTGTTGGTAGGCGGCCTACGCTTCTCACACGCTCTGTTGAGAATCGTTGGAAGTGGCCTATGATCTTCAATAAGAAATTAAGATCTTCCATTTTAAATAAAATAATAAAATATAGTTTCTCCATTTGAAATTAAAAAAATTTCAAATAAAGTCAAAATTTTTTAATTCAATTTGAGAATATTTCAATTTCAATTGAAATCAGAATTTTTGTAATTTTTCATTTGAAATTCGAAAAATTCCGTATACAATTGTGATTCGGAAAAATGGGAAAATTTATTTTCAAATTGAGATTTTTAAATTAAAATTCAGAAAATTCGAAGTGAAATTGAGGAAATTACAACTGAAGTTGGGATTATAATATTTGAAATTGAGATAACAAATAAAGTTGATACAAATTTAAATAAACAAGAGTTTGAGAATTTTCATTTGAAATTGAGATTTTCCATTCGAAAGCAAGGAAATGAGTTAGATGTTTTAAGAAGTGACATTATATTATCCCAGTACTCGGCAGAAAAATAATGTTCTAAAAGTTTTCGGACATACCCCCAAACTGGACATCGCGACTGGAATACTTTGTGCCATAATCAAGAGAAAAAAATGGATTTAAAGCCCATAATAAATGAATCTAATATTTCGGTTATTATCGACCATATATTCTCTTTTCATATTACATTTTGTTTGTTTTGTAAATACGTATTATTTTATGATTTCTATACTTTAATACCTATGGAGTAGGATTACATGTAGGTGCATTCTACGATGCACACGCACACGCTGCCTTACAATTTATTTTTTCTTTGAATTTTAAATTATAGTAAATCATATTTTTATTTATTGTTGTTGTTGTTTTATACATTTTAGATAAATCTGCCACGTGAAACCAACAACATGATTGCCATAAGTTTAAAAGATGCTACTGGAGTTAAACATGCTGAGGATTATATCAAACTGTCAGTTGGTGAATCTAAACATATTTATCCAACCAAGGTAAGTCGAGTGTAATAATACTAAATGTACTCGTATGTATGTATGTCCTGTCGGCACAGTAGTTGGGTGGTGTAAGTAGTAGTGTCCGACCGAACAGTTCGGCCAGAAAATGCATTTGGTCTGTATTCGGTATTTTAAAGCATTATGGACAAATATGGCGGATGGAAAAATCTTTATTGGGCTGATGCTATTTTGATGCTATTTTGAGTACCAAATTTGAAGAAAAGTCTGTAGTTAAACAATGAATTCACTGTTCGGCCTCAGAAAGTTCGGCCAAATTGAAAATAGCTCGGCGGCCGAACTTTTAACTAAACTTCGGCTTTTCTCTTAAATTTTATACACAAAATCGAATTAAATCGGCTCAACAAACATGTTTCCAATACCAAAATTTGTCATCATTGCCTCTTGATATCAAAAAACCGACAAAATATAGATTTTTGGCCGAACTGTTCGGTCGGACACTAGTAAGTAGTATCTAAGTTTTATAACGATGTTATTGGTAACTCAAACAACTAGCATATAAATTGAAAATGTTTCTAATGTTTCATCAAAAAAAATGGATAAAAAAAAAAAATTACGAAGATGAAAACAAAATCTAAAAATCATACTATTGACTTATGTATAGTGTTGTTTATATACTGTTGGTAATTTTTAAATAGAATTTACTCTTATTTTTGTAAATGCACTTTATGGTCTGCCACAGGAGTGGTCTGCTATACTATCATCATTAGAACAGGCAGATGTTTGTCTCTCTAGTTAGAATACAACTTAAAAGAATGATTTCTTTTTCGTTTAATTTTAGTTATTTAAAACAATTCTATTTCGTTATTGTAATTAATAAGATATAACCAGATTATAATCGAAACTTGAGGGTAATTCGGCGAACAAAAGTATCTCGACTCGAACCAGCATATTTGAACCCTTTAACGCCCAAATCAAATCTGACATTGAAAAAGTGATTTACACTAGTTCGAATTGAACAAATATTGATAAAATTAGAATACATACAATAAAGAAAAATAATTAAAATATCCAATGATGTCCTTTTGCAGGATATGTTACCAATGGGAAGTGATATAAAACTGTTCAATCAACATTTTTTTTCGAAATATGTTTTTATAGATTTTGTTGCATTGAAAGTGTGTTGTTCCTGTAACAAAAAAATCACTACTAAGCGAATTACGGATATTTTAAGGCACATTTTTAATATCATAGTGATCGTATGTGTGCTTACATTGTCGCTGACATAGCTCTCTTCAATATTTTTTATATAATTTTACTCTGAGTTTTTCATCTTTAATATTATATTTGTTATTATGACACATTTTTATACATTATTTTGTTAGAAATATGATCAGAATTTCAATATTTCTGCTCTACTAGAATTTCATTGCATTCTTCTTACATTGTAACATCATAATTTTGACCCAATAACAAAAGTATGTCCTTTTTCTATTCCATTTAATAAATTTTTTAATAAATCTTTTCATATTTAATGCAACTTTTAAAAATTTTATGATTTACCCTGTTTAAAATCGACACATGGATTCATACATAACCACACATGCTTCATCCATATATGATTCGTATGTGTTCATAAATGATACATATATGTTCATATGAGGGATCATATATGTTCATGTGAATGCATTAATGAAAATTGAGGTAATATTTCCATATATAATCATGTGTTCATACATTTCCATACAGGGTCATATGTGTACATTAACGAAAACTGAGGTAATATTTGCATGTATGATCACATGTGAACTCATATGAGCATATATGAATCCTATATGATGGTATATGGACATATATGACCTCTTATATGATCATGTATGAGTTAATACATGTTCATAAATGGATGCATATATGTTAATTTTTAACCGGGTAGTTAAATATGTACGAACAATTACTATACATATCAACCCATTTTCCTCATTTGGGGACATCAATATAACTATCCAAGTAAAAAACTTTTTTTTTTAATCATTTTTTTAAAATTTGTATATATTTTTCTTCTAAAATACAATATATAAAAAATGTATAATCAGCTCATTTACAGTACACTTTAATGGTCAGTTTTCAATTTCATCTAATATAATGTTGGAAAAAAATTACTTTCGAAAAATAGCTTTAAAACTATAAAATATTTTCTGATTATCCAAATAAACTTTTGATGGCACAAAATATAGGTGTCTTCATATGGGGACAGTGGGCGGTAATAGGTTAATGATCTTTGTATATGCCGTAGAGCAGCAAAAATAAAAGTGACTCGTATTTTTTTTAGCTGCCCAATCTCACGTTTAATTAGCTTCCATACAAGTGTTTCAGAAAGCGAAAAAAAAGCTTAATTTGCTCAAATTAAAAATATTTGCAAATCAACCTTCTACAATATTAATCAAAAACTTGCTACTAAATACTACATGTCATTTCTTCTTAAAAATTCGTAATATTAGCGGGGTTTTAGTAGATAGCTCCTAATTTTTATTTGAAATTAATCAACATGAGTAGATAGACCCTTTAAACTACTTTTATTGATATTAGAAGTAAGCATGTCTTGTAACCAATTCGATGCTGGTATCGGCAAGGGTATCGCTATTTTCGTTTATTTCGCTAACGGTATTTTAGGTGTAACGATATTTCATTTATTTCGGTAACGGTTTTATATCGTTAACGGTATTTTACTTTTTTCGGTATCGTATTTTAGCGGTAACGGTGTTTTAATTATTTCGTTAACGTTATTTTAGGGATAACGGGTTTTCAGTTATTTCGGTAGCGGTATTTTAAGGAAAACGTTATTTTTGTTATTCAGTTAATTTCAATGCACATCGATAATTTTCGGCCCATTATGAACGAATTCTAATGACTAGTTATGAGCAAAATTTGGGATAATTTCGGTAACGGTATTTTAAGGATAACACTATTTTAATTATTTCAGTAACGGTATTTTAGCTATAACGGTATTTTAGTTATTTCGGTAACGGTATTTTAAGGCTAACGGTATTTCATTTATTTTGGTATTGCTATTTTAGGGATAACGATAGTCAGTTAAAAGTGTTTTGAATCGATAACGATATTTTAGCTGTATTGCCTGCCATCCCTGGAAATGAGTAATGTTTACTGGTCTAAATTTAAAAAAGTTTCGCATTTTATAACGGAAGTGATGTTGGACATAATTTTCGAAATAATATTATACAGATATGTACCATAGAAGCTGCGTTGTGCGTTTCGTAAATATTCAACGGGGAAAACATATTTGTTGTTGAGTCGAGTATGCTGAATGCGATGGTGCTCGCCATTTTCAGAAGTTATCGCTTATTTTTCTGATATTCGCGATATAAATTTCGATTTTAAAGTGTAATAAAAACGATTTTTTTTTTTTCAAGTTGGGTAATTTATTGAATTGAATTTAAATCAAATTAAATCTATTTAATATTTACAACATTACATTATATAGGAAAATTTTTTTCTCGCATTTTTTTTTAAAATTTTGATTATAATTTTTAAAATCCGCGAAACATGACAAGAAACAGCATTTTAAAAGAAACGAAATCGAGAAAAAGCTTAGGAAAAAGTTTACGAAAAATCGTGTTTTTTCTGAGTGCTTTTCCGTCAATGAATTGGAGTAAATGTTATGACATAAGCTATAAAGACTCTATTGAATATTAACAGTTTCTGCATACAATTTAAAATCGCAAACATTGCGATAAATAGTGCTCACTTTAAAAAGTGGATATGTCCAATAAATTCAGCGTAGTCGAATTTAGTTTTGTAGCTGTGTTCCCGGCTGGTCAACATTTTTTACTTGAGTTGATAAATTATATTCAAATAATTTATTATTTTCGTGCTTACATCGCGAATATCTCAGAATCGCTACCAGCTGAATTTTCTAAGACCAAATTCGTAATAAGCATATTATAATTAATATACGAAACAGTTGTTATAATGAAAAAAAGACTCATTAGTATTACTTAGCAATTATAAAATCAAAAAAATACTGTAGATAGCTTATTTTCATTCAAAAATAAACATTTTTGTAGACAGCTCAATCTAATTTTACAAAAAAACCAGTGTTAGAATGATTTTTATATTTGAAATTAATACCATAGATGACAACTACGTCAGTAAAAACTTTGTTATCAAAACCTTATTTTCTAAAAAATGTAGATAGCTTAGTTTGAATATATTACAATGATATGTTTTTATATGAAAAAATGTATGAAATTTACGAAAATTAGGTTTTATTGTACACAAGTTTAAATTTCTCAATAAACCAAAAATTGGTATACTTACATTGCCTATATCATTACTCAGACACTCGATTAAATCAAATGGACATATATATGCATTGTTTTTGGCCTACTCCAACTACAACTACTACTACTAGTTTTTTAATGTTACTTAATACACATTAGTATTTTTATAAAAAGAATACCTACTTGAAAGTATTTGTACATTTTTTTAAATTCCAGTAAATGTCCTTTAAAAAGCTTTCATTTGGTACACAATTTGTTTATAGCTGCTTTAATATAGCACGAAATAATCCGAAAAAACAAAAAATTAGGTAATACCCAACCTCACTTTGTAACCTTTAAATATAATATTGGGCAGCTAAAAAGAAAACACGTGTCCCTTCTCTCCTAAACCCAGGAAAAAAAGATTCATCATACTTTTTAAACAATTTCATTAGACGAAAATCTATGAACAATTATCATATTTATGAAGTTTTCATAAAGGAAATGTTTTAGGGATGAAAGTTTGAGTATTTTTACAAACTTTTCAATAATTTTTTATATATTTGTATTGAAAAATTTTATTTTGGGGGAGGCAATGTCCCATTTTCCCTGCCCCTGGTTCCGCGTCGGTTAAATGTGTGGGTTATCCCATATAGTTCCCGAGATATTTCCAATTACACATGTAAAATTCCAAATATGGTTCAACTCAGGACAATTTTTTTTGCGAATAACGAGACCAAATCTAGGAAATTTTTTTAAAAAATATTTGTTATTTAACCAAATAAATTTAGATTACAAGCAGATTACATATATATTAATTTTTTGAAAATCGAATAAGAAACAAAAAAATGGCGAGCACTTATACTTTCTTATGCTAAAATTCCTTTACTTTAAGTGGTCGAGGGATCAACGTCAAAACTTAAGGTCGATATTAGGCCACTTATGCCTGTTCCTAATTTCACTGCAATCGGACCACTAACAAGCAGGGTCTTGGATATGTTATAAAGAAAAAAAAATAAGGGGCACGTATTTCTTTTTAGCTGTCAAATCTCACGATTAAGTGTAAAAAGTGGGTTCAAAATACATAAATTTTTTTACGGAAACATCTCTGACACTTATGAAATTCATATTTTTTTTAACGCAGCTTTGATGTAATCGAGAAAACAAAAATGTTGATACCAATATTGTCTTATTTTGTATGTTAGAGTTGCCATTTATTTAAAACATTTAAACTATAGGTTAAAAAGCTCTTCGGAAAAAGTCGCATAAAAGCCGAAAAAAGTTCAAACACCCCCTCGATTTAATTTAATAGTCATTAACATACATTTTTTTAAAGTTAAATCCAACAATAATTCTTTTACAAAACGCCAATTCTAATATCAGATAAAACACATTTTTTTTTAATAAAAAAAAAAAAAAAAAAAAAGTTATGAGAGATGTTTCGTTTACTAGTTAATTTGTCTTCAAAAGCTCTTTCATTTGGTACATTTGTCGCTCTTTCAATTGGTACCACAATTCGATATAAGCCTAAAAGAAGAAGAATTGTGTAATTGTTGACCCCACTTTTTAACTTCTAACATTAGTTGGGCCGCTAGAAAAAAATACGTGTCCCTTATTTTTTTTTTTTTCTTTATCACAAATCCAAATTTCAATGAGATTGGAGAGAATCCCTTGTAAGTAATAAATAGTGTTACTTATTCGACCCAGTACCTTAAAACGTCTATATTTTTTACTGGATAAAGAAATTTAAGTGCTTTAAAAACCTTAAAATTACTCTGTACCTTGACTACAATCGGGAATTAAAATATTTTAGAAGATTGTTAACTAGCTCAATTTTTTGACGTTTTCTATGAAACCTTTTTCAAAAATTATTTAAAAATATAATCTTTTATATTGATTGTTATGTTGATGAGAAAATATGAAAATGCGTTTCTTTTCTAAAAATAAGTTTAGCAATTGTTTGTAATGTTGGAAAATCTGACCGATCGGACCATGAAATTTTTAAATACACAAAGTCTAAAATATTTCAAAATTTATTCCGTTTTCACTCAAAACATAAATAATGGCTGGTTTTTATTTAAATACTACCACACTTACACTTATAAAAAATATAATGTCAGGATTGCCATATGACAATTTAAAAACTGGTTTCCAAAAAAATTTAAAAATCGGTTAACCAAAAAATATTAATTTACAGTTTTATTAGTTTTTTGTTTTTATGTACATCGAGATTATTTTTATGTTATTTTAAATTTTTAACGAGCTTCCAACCTTCGTATATCTTTAGCCAGATAGTATCAACCTAGCTAATATGTTTGATTTGCTTTATTTTTGTAAATATACGGAGGTTGGAAGCTCGTTAAAAATTAAAAATAACATAAAAATAATCTCGATGTATATAAAAACAAAAATAAACAAAACTGTAAAAAAAAATACTTAAGTCAGAGTAAAAACTAATTTTTTTTTTATATAAATAGAACATTTTTGGTCTTCAAAGTTTAATAACGTCATGATGCTTATTAGGAAAATACCCTAAGAAGACAAGAATGGAGCAAACTTAATGATTAATAGGGTTTTGTTAAAGTTCTGCCTATTATGGAGGCTCTAACTTTTCTAAAACTTCGGGTTCTAATGAGATCTTTAGCCAGATCAAAATACTAGTATCAACCTAGCTAATATGTTTGATTTGCTTTATTTTTGTAAATATACGGAGGTTGAAAGCTCGTTATAAATTGAAAATAACATAAAAATAATCTCGATGTGTATAAAAACAAAAAACTAATATAACTGTAAAAAATATTACTTGAGCCAGAGTACAAACTAAATTTTTTTTATATAAATAGAACATTTTTGGTCTTCAAAGTTTAGTAACGTCATGATGTTTGTTAGGAAAAGACCTAACCACGTGCTTGATTACTAAGAAGACAAGAATGGAGCAAAATTGATTATTAATAGGTTTTTTGTTAAAGTTCTGCCTATTCTGGAGGATCTAGCTTTTCTAAAACTTCTGGTTCTGATGAGATCTTTAGCCAGATCGAAAAATCAACCTAGCCAATATGTTTGATTTGCTTTATTTTTGTAAATATAAGGAGGTTGGAAGTTCGTTAAAAATTAAAAATATTTTAATATTATTTTTAATTTATTACGAGCTTTCAACTACAAAATGAAGCAAAACAAACATATTAACTAGGTTGATTTCGATCTGACTAAAGATCTCATCAGATCCCGAAGTTTTAGAAAATAAAGCAGAACAAACATATTAGCTAGGTTGATTTCGATCTGGCTAAAGATTTCATCGGATCCCAAAGTTTTAGAAAAGCTTGAGCCTCCCGAAACAAAAACCTATTAATCCTCAAGATTGCTAAGTTCTTGTATTCTTTGTAATCAATCATGTTTTCTTTTCCTAATAAGCACCATGACGTTACTAAACTTTGAAGACAGAAATTGTTCTATTTATATAAAAAAAAATTTTTTTCTAGTTTTTACTCTGGCTCAAGTAATATTTTTTACAGTTTTAATAGTTTTTTGTTTTTATATACATCGACATTATTTTAGTATTATTTTTAATTTATAACGAGCTTTCAACCTCCGTATATTTACAAAAATAAAGCAAATCAAACATATTAGCTAGGTTGATACTAGTATTTCGATCTGGCTAAATATCTCATTCGAGCCCGAAATTTTAGAAAAGCTAATTGAAATTATATTTTGCAATAAAGATTTGTTCACAGAATTATACAAAATTAAAATTTTTAAAATATCTTTTACCGTCCAGGATTTATATCCTGCCAAAGTTTCAACTTTGGTTGCTAATATGTTCACTAGAGGGAGCTTTAAGGCAAAACAAGTAACAACAATTTCATAATAAAGCATGGTTCTGCAAAGTTTTATTGAAACATGTCCAGCGGATCGATGACGTGCCATTA
Organism: Delia radicum; assembly: GCA_021234595.1. Classification (NCBI taxonomy): domain Eukaryota; kingdom Metazoa; phylum Arthropoda; class Insecta; order Diptera; family Anthomyiidae; genus Delia; species Delia radicum. Next base: position 75,488,116 of record CM037855.1, on the reverse strand, counting down.
ATGAGTTAAACAAGAATTTGTAGAATTGAATTCTTTCAATGTTCTGTTCTTTAGATATTTTGTATCCTTTTTAGATTTTTGAACGACTATTTCAACTTGAACAACATTGCTGTTGTTGTTGCTGCCATTTCTGTTGTTGCCATCGTCGTCAAGAATAGTAATATGAATGTTGACAACACACTCTGTACAAGTTGCTAACACAATTTTACCACTGTTGTAATCGTCCTACAACAACAATGTATTGTCTTTACGACTAACCTATGCCAACTAAGTAAATGGACAAAATTCAAATTACTGCTAAGTATGCATGTTTTTTTTTTTCAAAATGCATGTCAATAAAATCTAATATTATAAGCATTGTTGTAAATATTAAAAAGGGAAAAAATTCCAAATGAAATTGGTTGAATAAGGAAACATTTCGCAAAAACTTATTCCAAATGAACGTGAAATACTATAAGAGGAAAACAGTACCTAAATATAGTAAAAAACAATTGGCAGAAATACCAACAAAATGCAGACAACTGAGAAAAACTTCATGAAGAAAATTTTTGAAAAACTTTTGGATGATAAAAAATACTTGTAGTGTGGTATACAACTTCACATCCAGGATTCAAAAGCTACGGCTGTAAACGCGGATGTTTACATTAATAAACTGGACAATTTTATCAGAGATAGACACTCTAACAATTACATATTATTTTGGCTAGCTTTCGCAAGCTGTCATTATGCCAAAAAGACATTAGAATGACTTAATGTAGAGTTTGGATTAATCGTTCATTTTGGTGACTCGGTCAGTATCGTTCAATTCGAGTCAGTGAACTAGTTCGTTCAAATCGTTCAATCGTTCTTTTTTGCTTTGACTTGTGACTGATCTGCGTGTAGTGAACTGTGTCGTTCGTTTGACAATTATTACGCACTATTCACGCACTATTTACGAGTTTTTTTCACAAATTTTACAATACTTAGACAAAAAGTGTTGTAAAATTTATTTATTTTGTGTAAAAAACATTTTATTTGTATGACTATAATTGCTTTTCCTAATTTGAAACAAATATTACTACTATTTTCTAAAAAAAATAATTGCTCTTACAAGCAGTTTTAATTGAATAGAGATGCAATTGTTCTGTGAATAAAAAGAACGAAATGAACGATTGACCGATTGAACGGCAAGATCGGATATTGGTGAACGAGTCATATCGTTCAATTGAGTGAGTCGTTCAATTGAACTAGTTCGTTCATGAACGACACAACTCTAACTTAATGCAAAAACATATATTTTCTACCCAAATACGCAAATCCTCTTAACGTCCCAAAAGCACATCCAATTGAGGACTTTTGTGGTATTTTATGCCAAAAAGTGTATGAAAATTGTTGAGAAGATTAATGCCCTGAAATGAATGTCGTCCAAAGTATGAGATGAGGTATAAAGTAAAAATACGCCCTATAGAAGATCGCGGGCCGTTGGCTCTCTACAAAAAGTGAATGAATAATTTATAGTCCATACTGTGTTATAAATAAAAACACTTTCAAAAAAAAAAAACACTATTAGTTTTTTTTAATTACAAGCGCTTTAAAATTGTCCATTTACTAAATTGGCATAGGTTATTACATTCTATTTGTCCATCTTTTGATTTTGTTGTTGTTGCTGCTGTTAGTTTTATTCTATTCTGTTCTAAATGCATTTTTTCTGGTCATTATTTTGTTTGTCAATTTATTTACTGTTGTGTTGTATGTATATTGACATTTTGAAAAGCCACAAACAAACAACTTAAATATAAATACACTGCGTTGCAAAACTATAATTGCAAATTAAGTTCACTGAATTTCGTAAGTTAAAAAAAAGTTGAAATGTAAAACCAATGGAAAATTAATAATATTTAACAGAAAAACAATTCATTTGTTTTTTATTTTACCATTTGAAATGGAATAACAAAAGCAATTAGTATTTCATAACTATACACAGAGAAAAATTTAGCTATTTGCCAATTGAAATTCGGTTAAGACGGTTGGTACGGAACGAACGGAAGATTAGTTTTCACTACAAATTTCCGTTAATTCAACTGAATTTTAGTTGCAACACCCAAAATATTCAGAAATCTAATGTAAATATCGTTTGAGTAATTGAATTTATAGGTAGTTACGATTAATTCTCTGTGTGTATAAACACACTTAACTTAATACATCAAAGTTTACAAAAATTTAAGAACAATATTTTAATAAACTAATTTTTTTAATAAACTCGAAAATGCGATCAGACATACTGGACGAGCCATTCCAATACTCTTATTGTTTTATGATAGCCATTCCATCGTCTGACGACTTATACACACAGAGAAATAAAGTGCCAACCGAATTAAAAAGTGTATATTAATAAATTTAGTTATTACAACGATATTAAAATTATATTTCAGAATATTTTAGATGTTGCAACTAAAATTCAGTTGAAATAAACAAACTTTGTTGTGAAAACTAATACTTAGTTGTGCCAACCATCTGAAATTCGTAATAACCGAGTTTGAGTCGCAGTAGATGAATTTCAGTTGGCAAAGAGCTAAATGTTTCTATGTGTGCATGTACTGAGGCATTGTCTTGTTCGAAAATTAATTCTTCTTCGTTGCTATTTTAAAAAAATGGCAGCAAAATCTCTTGTAATACTGTAACGTTCTCAGAAGAATTCATTCTGGTACTTGGAAATGCCAAATCAACCTTACCATTGAAGCAAAGGGAGCCCATAATCATTAAGGATCCGCCTCCGAAATTTCTTTTTAAGAAATATTGTGGTTCCTTACATAGGTCTCTCCAATAGATATTAAAACCATCTAATCCGTCTAGATTAAACATTTTTTCATATTAACAAATCAAATTTAAAAGAAATTTGTGTTTAATCAGTCCTACAACAGCGATTATTGACTTACCTTTCTCCAGTGGCGAGTGATTCTCTGGGAATCCTTTAAGATCCCACTTATGGTTGATTTGGACACATTTACCTTACATTCATTCATTATCTGATTGGGACTGTTCATTGTGTTGCTGGCACAGTTGGTTATTTTAAGCCGGTCCCGATCAGAAAGCCTTTTTTTCGAGCCGCCTGTTTTATTTTTACCATAAACACTCGGATTATTTGCGAAATTTGTGACAACCACATGTGAACGGTTTATTTTTCTAGCAGTTTCCCGAAAACTTAAGCCACTTTTAAAATAGGCTGAAATTTGCTCTTTTTCAAAATCACTTAGATATGAACCACGCGGCATTTTATTGCAAATTAATTGAAATTGCAAAAAAAAAAAACTAAAATAATTCTTTAATTTTTCTTTATTTGCTATTCTTGCTTGTTTCAGTGTTGCCAAATTAGGATGTTTCCCCCTTGATGTAGGGTTTTTTTTAGCCGTTTGTTGGGGGTAAAAATCGGAATAAAAGAGGTAATTTCGGTTTATAAAATATTCGGTTCTATTATTATTTTTGTCAAATTTTGGGCATAATTTTAAATTTTTTGTTTTAGTTTGTGGGTAAAATTTAAGTCACTTTACAGCGCTGTTAAAAATAATTTCAGATTTTGACTATGAAAACAAAAACAGTAAAACTCTAACAAAAATTGTATATTTTAACATTTTTATTCAAGGCATTTGAAATAAAAACTAAAAAATTTAACACGTTTTAGAAAAAAAATTTTCTGCTAGTAGAGTAAATCTAGGGGTTTTTTGGACAGTTTTGGCAACACTGCTTTGTTTACCGTTTTATGTAATTATAGTTATGAAACATCGACAACATATTATTACACAATTTTTCTCTTAAATCAATTAAGTAATCTCTTAAATTTTATCACACTCTTAAAAACAGTTAAAACTATAAAAAAGTTTTGTACACTCACAACATTTTGTCGTTTAAATCAAAGGAATATGTACTTTAAAACTACTAAACATATAGTTAACAACCGTTTCTTTTTAACTATTAAAAAATGACCACATAATCCGAAAAAATAAAATAAAATAAAAAATTTTAAAATTTTATTTTAACTATCAAAAATTAACTTCCAAGTTATTAAAACCAACAATTCTTCTTTAATTTTTATTATAATTGGTTCAAATAAAGAATTTTTCGTAAAAAGAACTTTTTAAATGAAAATAATAAATAGTACAGAAAAGCACTATTTTTATGTAGTTTTTTTTTTTTAATAAATGGTAAAATAAGTTTAAAAAAAAATACTTCTTTGTATTTCAAATGTGCAATATAGAATGTACAATATAAAAAACAAAGTTTACTGATAACTTTTTAAATAAACTACAATCACTTACTGTTAAAATATTGTGAGTTTAGTATTAGAAAAAATAGAAAAAATCATTTGTAATTATAGTTATGCAACGCAGTGTATCATTTTAAGGGATTAAATCTTTTGCTTATTACGTGATGTGTTTAATAAATTAAGAACAAAAAAATAATAGAAAAAAAATAAATTGTATATAAATTGTTTAGATATTTAATTGAAGTGTTACAAACTTTGGTTTGGTAAAGATGGCCAATTAATATTAAATATTTTGGAAATTAAACTAATGAAGAGTATTTTTATCGTGCTATAAAAAGAACATACAAAATAAGTTCAAATTCTCCCAAAAACGTACCAATTTTTATTTAAATGCCTTTTCATTATTGAAAACTTCAAGTTTTCAGAATTTGAAAAAGATTTCTTAATGATAAACTCGATATGCGTTATCAGCGGCGTACCCAGGATTTTGTTTCGGGGGGGGGGGGGGGGGCCCAATTTTTGTTTTTTAAATTTTTTTGTTTGAAAAGCATATCATTTTGGTTTAAATTTATTGATCTAAAAAAACAATTTATATTTTTTTTATTAAAACAAAAAGTTCGGCTTTGGCCGAACATTGATATTATGGCCGAAGTTCGGCTTCGGCCGAAAAAAATGAGTTCGGTCGGACACTAATATTTTGTATCTGTTAAATAAGTTTTGGATGGGAAAGTCACCATTGACGTTATACCCAGTTATGATAGCAATTTTGAAGCAAAAATGTTTTGACATGTCTTTGTTTTTTTTTAGTTTTTTTATATCTACAAACAAGTTTTTTTTTTGATATATTTAACAAATTTATGTATCAATTAAATAATTTTATTTTGATTTTTAGAGTGAGCTATCATATTAATTAAGATCCTTATATACTATTAACAAAGCTCTTAAAATTTAATTCAACGATTTTTTTTTCATAAAAGTGTCAATGTTGTTTTGCGTACAACGATATTATTTGCCTAAATACAACTTTTAATAGCACTCGATTTATCCACAATAACAACACGATTATTTTGATTAAAATTTGTACAAGTTTTTTTTTTATTAATCCTTATTAATATTATAAAAATGACTGTTGGTTTGTTTGTTTGTTTGTTTGTTTGTGTGAGCATCACGTCCAAACGCCTGAACCGATTTTATTCAAATTTGACACATAGATAGTGGGCGGTCTGGAAGGAACTATAGGCTATATGAAATTTTTATATGATGGGCGTGGCACTTTTACGCCCACTTTTTCACTATTTTCGATATGGCTTTACCGATGCAATTGATATTTGGTACCCAGAAAGAGATGTCACAGATAAGCACTTAAAGTTATATCAAATTTAGATATTGTGGGCGTGGCACTTTTACGCCCACATCTTCACTATCTTCTATATGGCTGAACAGATTTTATTGAAATTTGGTACACAGATATTGGGATGACTCATAAGCACTATTTGCTATAAAAGATTAAGACTTGGTGGGCGTGGCAGTTTTACGCCCATTTTTTGTTATCTTTTATATGGCTTAAAGGATTTTATTAAATTTTGGTACACAGATAGTGGGCAAACTGAAAAGTTATCCATCATCCCAAAAACTAGGTCTAAGGCACGCTAACAACGTAGCGGGCAACGCCCGCTAGTTCAATATAAAATTCAATTTTATTTTTATTATAAATAATCGGGATAACGTTTTAGTATGAAACAAAAAAAAGAAAGAGAGCTTTAAAATTATTTTGTATTTGACCGACTGTTGCTTTGTTTAAGACTGTCCACAAATTTTATTTTATTTTTCTTAGCTATGCAATTTGTAAAACTGTCTACGTGACTTTTTGTAGTGGACCGTTATCCCTTTTATACATAATACATATACGTTTGTTAAATATCGTATATAGATTAATGAAGGAGAAATTAAAAAATATAAAAAATAAGTCAATCACACATGTGTGTATGTGCAGAGAAATAATTATAATACATAGATCTGCATCTTTCTTTTGTAATTTAGGGAAACATAATTAAATATAAATTTCAGAGGTTTAAATCAATGAACTCTACTTTTCATATGCGGCAACAGTTCCCTCCTCCGTAAACGAGTTCGATTAGTCGAGTTTACTTGAAGAGCCGCTGCTTTCTACGTTCAATACTGCCAACTTTGCAACTGGCCGTTCTAGTACGCTGTTTTTTGTTTTTACCGTCACTCTTCTAACTTGGCCATCTTTGGCTACTATTGTATCGATAACCATACCTTTAGGCCAAGAATTTCTAGGGAGATCTGGGTCTACAATTACGACTATATCACCGACTTTAATAGGCGGTTGTTTGGTAAACCACTTGCTGCGGCGTGAGATTACGGGTACATACTCTTTCAGCCATCTACGCCAAAATTGATTGGCAAATTCTTGAGTTTTGTGCCAGCGTTGCCGTAGATCTATGTTTTCGTTTGCAATAGGTTTGTAGCCATCTGACGATCCGATTAATAAATGATTGGGTGTGATTGCTTCATCATCACTGCATTCTAGTGAGACAAAAGTCAATGGGCGACAATTAATTGTAAACTCTACTTCACATAGTGCGCTTTTAAGGCTTTCATCGCTAAAATTCATTGATGGGCATATACTATAAAGCACGGTTTTTATGGACTTGACCAATCTCTCCCAAGCGCCGCCCATGTGTGGCGCCGCAGGTGGATTAAATTTCCATTTTATTTGTTCAAATTCTTTTTGAATTTTTGATAAATTTACATTTTTGATTTGGCTGCATAATATCTTCTCGGCGGCTTTAAAATTGGTGCCATTGTCGGAGTATATTTCCTTGGGCGTACCACGTCTTGAAATAAAATTACGAATTGACATGATGCATGAGCTTGTGTCTAAACTGTGAGCGATTTCGACATGTATAGCACGAATTGTTAAGCAGGTGAATATAACTCCCCATCTCTTCTCTCGTCTTCTGCCGACTGTTACATGTATAGGGCCAAAATAGTCGACACCTACAAAAGTAAATGGACGTTCAAATGCCGCAAGTCTTGCCGCTGGCAATGCTGCCATTTGTGGTAGAGATGGCTTGGCATTATTTATTTTACACCACTGACACAATCGCCGAACTTTCCTAAACAAAACACGGAGCCGGGCTATGTAGTAGTGACTTCTTATTTCATTGATTGCCGTTTCGTGAGATTGATGACGAAATTTTTCGTGAAAACTACGTACCAGTAAAAATGTTATGTGGTGGTTTTCGGGAAGTATAATAGCATCTTCGTGGTTATTCAGGTATTCTGCTCTTCCACGGCATCTCATCATGTCGTTTTTATCTAAATAGACATTAAGGGAAATTAGTTTGCTTGCTTTTTCTATAGGCTTACCGTTTTTTAGACTAAATAGCTCATTACCGAACTCGTCTCTTTGGGCATATTTTATTAGAAACGCTTGTGCCATTTCAACCATGACGGCGTCGACGCTTTGAGATATTTTAATAGTTTTTTGTTTTGTATTTTCTCTTAGCTTATTGCAGTATAAGATGAATGTAGCCACAGCACGGTATAAACGTTTCCAGTTGGAAAAATATTCGATGTTGAGTTTAATATGGTGCACTCTTCCGATCACCAAAGCAGATCGTTTAATTTCGGTTTCATCTAAATCTCCAAGATGTTCACACTGAGGCCATTCATTTGCTTCAGCTCGTAAAAAATCAGGACCATCAAACCACATTTTTGAATTTTGTGGTGCTGGTACTTTCGTGGCAAAATCAGCGGGGTTTTGTTTAGAGGGGACCCATCTCCATTGACTTACATTTGTGCTTTCGAGTATTTCACCCACTCAATGCATGACGAATTGCTGGAATTTCTTCGGATCTATTTGTAGCCACCTCAAAATTGTTTTTGCATCGCTCCACCAAAATTGGGAATCAATTTTTATGCGCCGCACTTGTGCTATCATCTTTGCAAGTCTCGTACCGAGTAGAGCTGCTTGCAGCTCAAGCCTTGGAACAGAAAGCGGCTTCAATGGCGCCACTTTGCTTTTGGCCGCTACCAGTGCGACGAATATGTCGTTATTTTTCTTGATGCGCAGATAGCAGACGGCAGCGTATGCATTTTCTCCAGCGTCCACGAACGTATGCAGTTGCACTTCATCGGCAGTTGTCATTATTAGAGAGTAGCATCGTTGAATTCTGACAGACGTTATAAATTGAATAGTAGTTTTCCATCTGCACCATTTCTGATTTAATGTATCCGTTAACTTTTCATCCCAAGCTATACCTGAACGCCATATCTCTTGGAGAAGTATTTTAAGGCCTATGGTATAGCAGGAAACAAAACCGAGGGGATCAAATATGGACATCAGTACCTGTAGGGTTTCGCGCTTGGTTGGAGTTATTGACTCGTTTAACACATCACGTCTGAGCCTTGCAAATCTGCAAATGTATCTAAATTCATCATTATTTGGATCCCAATACATACCTAATATTTTGGTAGTAGTTCCCCAGTCCTGCATAGCTTGTTCAGATAAATTGTTGGCATGTAGCTGACTCAAAACCATTTTCGAATTGGATGACCAGTTGTGCATTTGAAACCCTGCTGTTGCATGAATTTCTCTGACCCGCATCGCTAAATCTAGTGCTTGTTCTTCATCTGGTGCACTGTCTATGAAGTCATCAACATAGTGATTTTCCTGAATGGCTTCAACTGCTCGAGGATGTTTGTCTTTGAACTGATCAGCATTTTTGTCTCGCACAAAATGTGCAATACAAGGCGCACAGCTTATGCCAAAAGTTAGCGCACGCATGACGAAAATACTTGGTTGCTGCAAATCATCATCTTTGTCGTACCACAGAAAACGCTGTGCATGCATGTCACTTTCTTTAACGTTGACTCTATGAAACATTTCAGAGATGTCGCCGCATATAGCAGTTTTACCTACTCGAAATTTTAGCAATATTTCTGCCAGAGGTTTCAGTAGATCTGGACCAGTCATCATAAAATCGTTTAATCCCACACCATTAGATTTAGCCGCCGCGTCCCAAACAAGTCGGATTTTGTCTGGTTTGTTTGGGTTTTTTACAACAAAAATTGGCAAATACCAAGTCTTTTCGTAATGTATCTTTAATTCGTTTGGGCTGAGTTTTTTTAGCATATCCTTTCGAGACCAGATTGTCGATTTGTTTTTGTATAGTTGACTTTAAAGACGAATCTTTGTTGAGTTTGTTTTTTAAGCAAAGTGAACGATTAAAAGCATGGTTGTAGCTGTCTGGTAGGTTTACGTTTTCGTCGCGCCATAGCAATCCAATTTCATAGTGGTTGTTGACCTTTCTGCACGTACGTTCTAAAATAGACATAGATTTTTGATCATCAGAAGATAAAAGTTGAGTCGGCCGAGCTGATTCCAATTTAAAATAATGCTTCACCATATCATGTAACTCATTGTATTTTTGCTGACAATCGCACATATGAATATTCAGTCTGAATCCACTGATGCCATCAGAACTGCCACCCTGTAGTGTCCAGCCTAAACGTGTCTTTGTGGCAATGGGTTGATGCCATTTTCCTTCTCGTATTTTTAAAGGTATAGCTAAATTCCAGTTATTAGCGCCTATCAGCATTGTTGGTATAGCGTTATTGTATGACTCTATTGGGACTTTTGCTAAATATGGGTATATTTTTGAAATTTTGACTGCGTCAATGGTTTGGGCTGAAAGTCCCAAATTAGTGACTGTATGAACTGCGTTTAACGTAAATTGTTTGTTGTTAGACACGTTGGAGATTGTTATGGCAGCTCTCACTGATTCGCTTTCCATACGGGTTGTATCACCGGTCCATTTCAAACACAGGGGATCTCTTTCGCCTTCAAGGCCCAGCTCTTCGAAAGTACTCTTCTCAATTAACGTTACTGAAGACCCCTCGTCTAGAAAAGCAAAAACTTTTTTAATTTTATTTTGAGAATGTATATTTACAGGTATGATTCGAAATAATGGCTGTGTATCGTGCTGGCTGTTGCCGTGAGTATTTACTACGGCATTTTGTTGATTACTTTTAATGATATTTTCTTCTCTACTTGTTGTACTGTTCATCTCTGGAACGCTTTGAGAATCGACGTTTACGTTTTTGTGTAGCAAAGGATTGTGTTTATATTTACACCCATCTATGCCACATTCATTGTTGAAATTACATCTTTGTCTGTGTGTACCCAAACATTGACGACACATATTTTTAGTTTTTACACACTCCCACTTTTTGTTGAGCGACATATTTTTAAAAACGTCACATTGTGGAGCTTTGTGGCCAATATTTTTACAAATAATACATTCAGTACTTACTGTGGGTTTGTTGGTGCGCTTATCACAGTTTTGTATGTTACCTTTATCACGGCTATGTGTATTTACTGCTGCCCCGGTCTTTACAAATAACGGCGTTACAGTGCTGGCGGCCTCTGCCACATGATAAAGCCAATCGCTGAATGCTTTCACTGCAGGAACTCGGTCATCTTTTTTGTACATCGCCCAGCTGAGTTTGTGGTTGTTGGGTAGCTTGTCAACTAATTCTTTGACCAATAATGGGTTATCAAGGTGAGACAGTAGCTGGCAACCTTCCATGGTCGCGCATATATTACGCACACACATTGCATATTCAATTAGTGCGTCCAATTTATCCTTGATTGGCGGCATGCTACGAGCTTTGGCGATAACGCGCTCTAGAATGTGCTCAGGTCGCCCAAAACACATACGTAGGGTCGGAATAATTTCAGGCACCATCTGGGGCAAAAGTAATTTATTTTTAACCAAGTCACGTGCCTTACCTTTAAGTGATGCTTGCAGCCTAATTAAATTCTCGGCGTTTGAATAACCTGCCACAGCAGTACTGTTTTCGAACGAGCTTATAAAGAGCGGCCAATCTTCTGGGTCGCCGTTAAAGTTTGGCAATAGCTTAGGAATGGCATTTCTTGCAGCTATTTGGGAAGATGTTGGGCCTATTGCTGGTGTCACAATTTGGCCATATGGCATCGACAATTGATTTGCTTCCGATAGCATTTTATATTTATTTTCTAAACATTGTCGTTTATACAGCATTTCCTCTTCCAGTTTTTGTAGCTCTATATTACGTTGCCGGGTGATGTCGTCAAAATATGGGGCATTCGTTGTTGTAGAAATAGCGGGCTGGCTTTGCACATACGGCATGAAACCTGATTGAAGATAATTCAACGGCATTTGTTGTTGTATATATGTTGTTTGATGTGTAGTAGGAACTATTGTTGTTGCTGGTTGGTGGCCAAACTGCCACGTTACGTCCGGTACGTATGATGTGATAGGAGTTGTATAAACCATTTGCAGCGCCGTTGTCAGTGGTACAGATGGTGCAGTTGGCAGATTTTTTGTAGTAAAATTATCTACATTGCCTTTTGCATTTGTTATATCTGTAACTGACGATGGCAAAGTTAAAAATGCTTGCTGGTTTAATGGTGGTATACCGGCTATAGTTGATGTATTTCTATTTTCCGAAGTTGGCGTAGAAGTGTGAGTAGCTTGTGGAATTGATGATGAAATTTTACATTGTTCACAGCTCCAACTTACATCAGCCACGTTACCGTCCACTCCAACACATCCAAAATGGTACCATTGGTCACAAACGTCACATTGCACCATATCATCCGTGTCCTTTTCAGAACACTTTTTGCAATTATAATTTTTACTTTGCGTGTTGGTCACTGGCATTTTTTATATAATATCACGTACTACGTGTTATTCTTTTAATAAAAATAATTTTAAAGAAATGTTGTTTTGCGTACAACGATATTATTTGCCTAAATACAACTTTTAATAGCACTCGATTTATCCACAATAACAACACGATTATTTTGATTAAAATTTGTACAAGTTTTTTTTTTATTAATTCAATATAAAATTCAATTTTATTTTTATTATAAATAATCGGGATAACGTTTTAGTATGAAACAAAAAAAAGAAAGAGAGCTTTAAAATTATTTTGTATTTGACCGACTGTTGCTTTGTTTAAGACTGTCCACAAATTTTATTTTATTTTTCTTAGCTATGCAATTTGTAAAACTGTCTACGTGACTTTTTGTAGTGGACCGTTATCCCTTTTATACATAATACATATACGTTTGTTAAATATCGTATATAGATTAATGAAGGAGAAATTAAAAAATATAAAAAATAAGTCAATCACACATGTGTGTATGTGCAGAGAAATAATTATAATACATAGATCTGCATCTCTCTTTTGTAATTTAGGGAAACATAATTAAATATAAATTTCAGAGGTTTAAATCAATGAACTCTACTTTTCATATGCGGCAACAGTCAATGTCAAAAGTGTCAATGTCAATGTCAGGTTCAACCCTTTCTCCAGGGACTGTAAAAATTATTCCTTTTTTCATAAAAGTCAGATGATAAAAGTTATTTTTGGATTTTTATTTTTTCGAGCAAAAATAAAAGTTATTTTTTGATTTTTATTTTTTCGAGCAAAAGTTATAATTATTTTTTGATTTCTATTTTTTCGAGCAAAAGTTAAAATTATTTTTTGATTTCTATTTTTTCGAGCAAAAATAAAAGTTTTTTTCTGATTTTTATTTTTTCGAGCAAAAATAAAAGTTATTTTTTGATTTTTATTTTTTTGAGCAAAAATAAAAGTTTTTTTTTGGTTTTTATTTTTTCGAGCAAAAATAAAATTTATTTTTTGATTTTTATTTTTTCGAGCAAAAATAAAAGTTATTTTTTGATTTTTAATTTTTCGAGCAAAAATAAAAGGTTTTGTTTGATTTTTATTTTTTCGAGCAAGTATAAAAGTAATTTTTTGGTTTTAATTTTTTTATTTACCAAAAATAAAAGTTATTAGCTTTGTAATTATGATTTTTCAGTGATGATAGATATACAGCAAATATTTTGCAATGTTATTTTTTGTGATAACTGTATTAATATATATTATTATACATTTTTTAAGTATCTAACTACAAGACAAACATCTCTATTTGTACGAGCAGTGCGCCAATTTTTGGAAATTAAATTCGTCGTTTTTAAAACAAGAATTCTTCAAAAAAATCGTCATATTAAAAATAAGTTTTACTGATTATAAAACTCGAAAATATTACAAAAGGCAACCATAAAATTTATATATTATATGTATATATTTATATATTATATATATAATATAACTGCGTTATTTGTTATTTATTTGCCCGAAAAAATAAAAACCAAAAAATAACTTTTATTTTTGCTCGAAAAAATAAAAATCAAAAAATAACTTTTATTTTTGCTCGAAAAAATAAAAATCAAAATATAACTTATTTTTGCTCGAAAAAATAAAAATCAAAAAATAACTTTTATTTTTGTTCGAAAAAATAAAAATCAAAAAATATTTTTTACTTTTGCTCAAAAAAATAAAAATCAAAAAAAAACTTTTATTTTTGCTAAAAAAAAATAAAAATCAAAATTTTAAAAAGCAATGCATTTTATTATAGACTAGTTCATAAGGATCAAAATGGTATGCTTGAAACAGTTTTCCGACATTTACTTCTAATTGCTTTTTTTGTTTAAAAATTTGGAAATAACTGTTATTTTCGGTCCCTGCTTTTCTCGATACACTGATGCAAGAGCTAGAGCACCAAGTCTAGCTTCACCCATAGAATTCCTTAAATATGTTTTCACTCTTTTTAGGGTGGAAAAACTTCTCTCCGCGGATGCAGTTGTAACAGGAATTACTATCAGTAAATGTAAAAACATGTAAACGTTTGGAAAAAGTTCCTTGTTGCAATCTTGAATAGCATCTAGCGGATTTGATGGTCTTTATGGTAGTGTTTCCATAGATCAATTTCAGTTAATATATCATTAGTTTGAAAAATTATAGTCTCAAAAAAATATTATAAATTCATTTATTACATACTAACCAAAACAAAAATAAAATAAAAAATCGAAAATATTTCGGGGGGGGGGGGGCTTTGGCCCCCAGGCCCCCACTGGGTACGCCACTGTGCGTTATTATTGTGCGTTGATATCAGCGGGTAAACATTTTCTAACCCAGTTGGAATATTACACATTGGGGGAAACTTTTAAACGAATCGGAAACTCAGTGTTGAAATAAATCGCGATTAGGCAATACAGACATAATAAGCAATAAGCCCAATGGACCAAAACCCTTTAGAAAAATATTATATTAAGCTTGCAAGCATAAGCGTTAAGCTTTAAAAAGACTTTAGAAAGTATTGAAAAACGCTTTAATTTTATTGTAGAAAAATCAAAACGGAACCCTCGTGATAATATTACTGAAATAATATTTAAATAAGCTTATGCCGCTAATTTTAGAATAAGCTTATGTCAACAATTGTAGAATTAGCTTATGCTTACAAATTTAGAACAAGCTTATGCTACGAATTGTAGAATTAGCTTATGCCTACTTTTGTAATTTTTTTTATTATCGCCCCGATTTTCAGAAATTTTTGTGACTGTCTTACATTTTTGTGACTCTTACCTAGAATTTTTTTTTTCAAGGTAAGATATTCAGACAAATTTAGGACAATTACAAAAATGTGTAAGAATCGGGCCTTATGTTTGAATATAAGAAATTCACATTTTATTTAATTTTTTTTATTAAGAAATTTTTATTTAAGTTTTTGGAATTGAAAAACGCTTAAAAAATAATTTTAAAAAAATCAATTCATTAAAAATTCAAGTTTTTTACATTTTAAAAGCAAAAACTTAAAAAATTTTAGTGTGCATAGGCAAAGAAAAAAAATATGACTGGAATAAAAAAAGAAAACAAAATTAAAAACTACAAAACAACTACATGATAATGCAAAGTAATCAACGACGTACATACAGAATTTAACGGGACTTTGCTGCAGCGACATGTTGTCAGCACGTTGTAAAGAATACTACTTTCTCAAACACGGTTGAAAAAGGCTTTAGTATTTTTTTAAAAAATGCTTATTCTAAAGTACTGTTATACTTTACTTATTTTGTGGTCCATTGGGAGCTTTGTTACAAGTTCGCTGTACCATACACTATCAAATGTCTTGAACACATTTAAGACAACACCTTGATCTTATTAAATATATGAACTTTGAAGATGATAGTTCACCATGATCTTCAATCATATTCGCAGAGCAAATTGCGATTTGGCAATCAATTTTAGTGTTATTTTCTAAACAATTTTTAGGGTTTGACTGAAGAAGATCGCTAAAAACGTGCAGAAAGATTAGCTAAAAACGTGCATTTTCATTAATAAAAACAGAACACTTCGGAACTGCTAACGGGACATTACGAAATTTAAAGTTCGTTAAGAATGTGGAAATGGAGCAAAGACCCGAATTACCGAGAGGTTCAATCACTATCACTTCATATTTATTCGGATATGTTATTTTTAATATAAAGAAATTTTAAATGATGATCTTCCATGATACGGTTGAGAATAAAGAGTATACAAATTAAATGTTTCTAAAGATGTTATGTTAAAATGATTTCCCCTTGACGGAACCCCTAGAGATAATCCATTTGATCTACACTCAGGGAACTTCTACTTTACAAATATGTAGTTGTTTGGGTTGTAATACAGTTTCTTTATTTTTAATGTAAATGTCAGTCATTTGTAGAACAAATTAATTTTTTTACTAACCTTGTAGTTTATTTAGAAAAACAACCCACATCAAATGACTGTTTTATGATTTTACATTAATTTTTTACAGTAGTTTTTTGTTATTTAAAAAAATAAAAAAATATAAATGTTTGTTTATTTTTTACTAACATGTGGTTCATTTTTACTACAATTGTTAGTCATTTTTTGAACATTAAAAATCAAATGACAATGTTAGTTGAATTTACTGAAATGTAAGTCGTCCTTTCTTTAAGTGAAATTTCCATTGTTTTTAACTAC
Source organism: Delia radicum (assembly GCA_021234595.1). Classification (NCBI taxonomy): domain Eukaryota; kingdom Metazoa; phylum Arthropoda; class Insecta; order Diptera; family Anthomyiidae; genus Delia; species Delia radicum. The sequence goes on along the minus strand of CM037855.1, from coordinate 75,471,966 downwards.
ATTTGCAGTGGTATTCACCTACATAGTATTCTAAGTGTACTTATTTAAATTAATTTTTGTACAGAGGGATCAAGAATCTAAAAAAATAAATAAATGTCAGTCATTTGTAGAACAAATTAAATTTTTTACTAACCTTGCAGGTTATTTAGAAAAACAACCCACATCAAATGACTGTTTTATGATTTTACCTTAATTTTTAACAGTAGTTTTTTGTTATTTAAAAAAATAAAAAAATATAAGCCTGATCGAAATACTAGTATCAACCTAGCTAATATGTTTGATTTGCTTTATTTTTGTAAATATACGGAGGTTGAAAGCTCTTTATAAATTGAAAATAACATAAAAATAATGGTTAATTTTTACTACAATTGTTAGTCGTTTTTTGAACATTAAAAAACAAATGACAATGTTAGTTGAATTTACTGAAATGTAAGTCGTCCTTTCTTTAAGTGAAATTTCAATTGTTTTTAACTACATTTGCAGTGTAGTTAAAAACAATACATAGTATTCTAAGTGTACTTATTTAAATTAATTTTTGTACAGAGGGATCAAGAATCTAAAAAAAAATACGCAGGCAATGCTCGCATGCGCTGAAAAAAATTGTGACCGTTTTTAAATTAAATATTCCCTTACTTTACTAAATTATAATTTTTTCGTATAAATATATAAAGGGTCCGCCATTTAACGTTTTTTTTCAACTAGTGCTTATTTCGTGAATGGTAACACTTAGCTCATGTCTGATTTGACAGATAATTAGTTTTATCCTTCCTAACTGGCATCCTCATCGATAAACCAAAGCGTGAAAAGCCAAAAACAGTGCGTACACCCGAGAATATTGTTGCTGTGGCAGAAAGTGTGCGTGAAGCGCCATCAACATAAATTCACCGTCGTTCTCAACAATTGAACATTTCGGAGACATCATTGAGACGAATTTTGTATAAAGACCTTGGTATGATGCCATACAGGAGTTCAAAAAAAAAAAAAGTTATTTGGCGGACCCTTTATATATATTTTTTTCAGTAGACATACTACAGGTAGAGACATACTACGTCTATTTAATTTAATTTATAGTTTACAAACTACATTTTATTTTTATTTTTTTCACCAACAAGCAATCTTTTTATTTCTTCAAGAAAATAATGCAAATGAAAGTGCATAATGACAATGAAATACATTTTTATTACGTGCAAAATAGTCGAATGGAACCTAACGATAAAGTCAATACTACGTACATTAAAAATGCAATCAAATTTCATACTATTAAAATCGACAACAGCGACAATAAAGACGACAACAGCAACATTATTAGAGTAGCAACAAAAAACATTATCATAACGATTTAAATATTGTGTATTAAATGAAAATTTGTATTTGCATTTGTCAGAAAAAGGAGTCTAGTACGACCGAATAATGTTTTTCTTGGCATATCAGTTTGTAATATTCGGTATTTTGAATACACTCAGGAAAAAAAGTTTCATCATAAAGCTGATATTGTTTCATGGACTTTCATGAACTTTAGCTTTTTATTGAAATTAAAATTTTTATTTGAAATTTAAGAAATAGCATTTGCAATTTAGAACTGCTAACTTATCCAACATTAACCATAGTTATGAATGTCATGTTTATATGGCAATATGTTTAGGTAAAGTTAAACTCTGATTTTTCATAGATAAGTTACTCGGCCTTAGACTTTTTAAAACTCTAAAACTACCAGTAACTATTTGAAATTCTGAACCATCAATTAAATATTATTTGGTATTAACAATTTTAAATATAATTTTAGCATATTCAGTGGAGCTCGGTTATAACAAAGTCGTAGACCGTACGATTTTGTTCGTTATAATCGAAGTCCGCTAGAAGGTTAACATTTTCGAAAAATTACTAAATATATTTAGGAATATTTTTCTTAAATTTACTTAATTTTCAATTATTCATTTAATTACATTTTTTACAATTTATAATTATTTTTGGTAAATTTTTAAGCAGCTATCTAAATTTTTTCCAGATTAGCAGCACAGTTTTTATTTTAAAGTCTCAATTTTTTATATGTTTGTTAAAAGTTTAACATTTTTTTTTTAAATTCATAAAAGCTGTTCGCATAACTGATAGAATTTTCCTTCATAGTATTAACGAAAAGATTTCATTAAAATCGATTCATTGGTTGAATGAAAAATTTCATTAACTGAATTAAAATTCATTAATATGGTTTTTTTTCATTAACATTTTTTATGACTTTTTCATAATATCATAAAAAACATTCATTAAATCAATGAAAAATTTAAAAATTTTTTCAATAAAAATTTTGACTTGTAATAAGAAAAATTTTTTTTTTGTACTATGTATCATTTTGAAATAAAAAAAAAATGGAAAAATTTCATTTTTTTTTTACACAGAATTAATCAAAACTTTGATATAAATAAATTTTTTTATAAAATTTGCCTAGAGCTAACAGTTTTTGACGAATTTGAATAGTTGGTCACTAAATTCCAAGGAACAGATTCTCTAAGAAAAACTATATAGTTTTGTTCAAAACCAGACCTAAATTGTTATCGTTTTGACGATGTTACACATAAACGACAATACATTTTTGTTGTTAACAACATTGTTAACAATATTTAACATTTTTATCTAATATGGTCCTAATTTAACTACAAAAAGTGGACTATAATCGTCGATCGTTCTACAGAATTCCAAGCCAGATCGATAAAAAATTACATATTTTGTACCGACATATAAGAAAATATGTCATCTTTTAACAAAAATTATAAAAAATGTAAAGAAAGATGGAACAATTTTGTAAAATTAAATATATTTAATGCCTGTTAATTATATTTAAACGTTTTTTTCAATCATTAAAGTTCTTAATATACATACATAAGTTAAAAAAAGTACAATAATAAAAATATTTCTTTTTTATGGATAAAAAAATTTTATTTTCAAAATTTGTAATTTTCGATCTGAAATCTAATCTGCTACTTTTTATCTTTTCCAAATCGTCAAAAATTTTGAGCTTTAGCAACGATTAGGCTAGAATTAATGAAAAAATTTCATATACTTTATGAAATTTTCATTGGGTTAATGAAACCATTCTTTAAAATTTATTTAATGAAACACATTTCATTTACTTAATGCAACGTGTCTTTGGGGACTTTTTTATGAAAAAATTCATTGGATTAATGAAGGAATTCATTAATACTACGCACAAATTTCTATCAGTGTACCCAGTCAGAAAAACACAAACGGACCACCGCTGGCAAGGTACTTTAACAGGTGGTACAAGTGTTGGCAACAAGTGCTTTCCCAATCCAAAAATGATAACATCATTAGACAAAAGGTCCGTCTGTTTAAAAAGTGGCGGACAAGCACTAGGGAAACAAAATTTCCAAGGTTGGCAGAATGTTGGTAAAACCATGAAATAGGTGGTCTAAAAATAGATTTTTTAAAATTAAATTAAATAAGTTTATTTTATTTTTAATTGTCAGTTTTGAGATCATAATAATAGAAAACTCTGATTGTTAATAAATGTAAGAGAAAGACGAATAAATATTGTGAGGGTCAGTGCTAGGTTTCATTTATAATATTTTACTTCTAAATTTTTAAAAAATCAAAACCAAAAGTTTATTTTTCGTTCTTTTATCATAAATTATGAGCAAGACTATTCAAGTTTTTTGTTAAACAAACAACTGCGCAATGTTTATTAACACAGTACAACACATGATTTTGGGACTCAATTCTGAGAATTGCACGTGAAAGTAGCCCCAAAAATAAGAACTTCTGCATCATTCGTTTTGTCAAGTTAGCTACAGTAATAATTTAATAGCCATACGAATTTTTTGGCTCACGGCGGATTTTTAGCACTTTTTCTATATTTTAACACTGTTATATCTCGGTATACGGTACGGAATATCTCTTTTGTGTCTGCAGCAAAGTTGTAGATATTGAGTAGGAGTAAAAAATGCGGAACAATCCTACCCGAAAAAGTGCATGCAGTGCCTTAAAAATCGCAAAAATTCCCATTTTCTCCCATTTTTCACCTTTTTTGCTGGATTACATATCCAGAAATATGCCATTTTTTCTTTATGAACTTTATTTTGCATGAAAATAAAAATTCCGTTTTTTTTTCCAATTTTTTTTTTACCTTTTTTGCTCAATAACTGGATTACAAATCCACAAATATGCTGTTTTTTTCTTTATAAACTTTATTTTGCATGAAAATCAAAATTCCGATTCATATTACAGCAATTCTTACTGTAATGAAAAAAAAAAAATAAAAATCGGAATTTTTATTTTCATGCAAAATAAAGTTTATAAATAAAAATAAAAAACATCATATTTGTGGATTTTCAAGAAGAGTTTTATTAATTCAAGGAACTTCTTAATATTAAAAAAGTTTATGAAACTGTTTCATAAATTCTATAAACGCTTCATTGTCGGAATAATTCATTAGTTTTATGAAGAATTTCATTAATTCTACAAACATTTCATAAACATTGCCTTTAATGAAACCTGTTTCATAGATTCTATGAAAAGTTTTAATGGACAAGTTCCAGTGACAATTTTCATTAAAGCTATGAAGAAATTCATTAAAGCTATGAAGAAATTCATTACTGAGTTGAATTCTCTCAGTGTACAAAAAATATTTGAATGTGTGAGAAAAATTGTGTTTGTCGATAAAAGAAAAAGAAAAGTTTGCGCTCTATGTAATCTATGGTTTCCACCCAATACTTTTGAATGTCAAATGACAGACATTTATTTTAAATACTTTTAGATTTTACTCTCTAGTTCATATTACTTTCTATTTTTTTTTGTCAAGTCAACTAACATGTATTATTTTTTTCTTTTTTCATATACGCGGTATTTTTTTTTTCAATGAAATTATATTGAATTGATGTTAACATTGTCGTCATAATCATAAACATCGTCGTCGTCGTCATCATTATCATCATTACCATTACTATCAATGTCATTATCGCAATCATCATTGCACTATCAACTTACTATTGACACTAAAATGCATCCTGTGGTAAATACAACAATAACGACCAACTTCTTATATTGCGCTGTTGATGCTTGTTTTTATGCTGATTCCATTTCTTCTTGTACCACCTTCAATGTTTTCCTTCGTCGCACAATGGTTACATGAACATTACACACTCTAACATGTTGGTTGCTGTTGGCAACATGCTGCTGTTGCTGTGGACTGTTCGTTCAACTGGCTGCCTGTCATCGTTACTCTTTTATTGGAATTGTTCACTTTTTGTCTTCGCCATTGAATGCTGTTCCTTTACTTTAGACAATATTCTCTGTTGGTGACATTATATGTTTTGATTCTCCATTACCATTATCATCGATTTGGATAAGTTCTGATGAGCAAATTATCGCTATTGATAGTCACACAGGTATGTACTAAGTTATATTATAAGAAAATATATTCTTGAACTTCTTTTCGCAGTGATTTTTAGGAATTTAAATTTCGTTAATTTTTTTTTAAAGAATTTTACTACCTGGTTTAAAATCAATATATGTGCATTCATTTATGAATATGTATGAACTCATTCGAGGTCAAATATGTTCATATACCACCATATATGATCATATGAGTAATATATGATCATATGAGTTGATATCTTTTTTATATCGGTCCTTGGACTTCTATGAACAGTATGAAAGTCATTATACTTTATTAACAACGCTAGAAACCGTATTTCGTGAAACTTTAAAATTGTTATCACTTGCTGTAAGAGTACGATTTGGGTTTCCTTTATAATTTAATTTTTTTCTCCTTTTACTTCTTTTTGATTATCCATTTTTGGACAAACTAACTAAAAGTTTTGATTGCTACTTTTTAAACACAATTTAAGTATATTTTCAAAGTTCACTTTATAAAAAAAATATTTAGTTTGAAGTATGTAAAAGAACTTATAAGAGTATATATGTAAAACAACTTTAGAAAATAATCCGAGAGAACGACAACTGGCAAATAAGGTGCGTGATGAAGGAATTTGAACTTTAATTCATTGATTTTGGCCATCGCAATAGTGAATGTGTGTACCAGAGAACGGTTTGAGTGCCTTATTTCATGCGTTTTGTCAACTCACATTATTTCAATAAAGCAACAATCGACAGAATTGAGAAAAGTGGGTGTAACGAAAACCATGCATTGCATTGCTTGTCTAGTGTTAACCTCACTTAACACTCACGAAAACAACGAATACACAACGATTGGTATGAATGGTCTCAATGTTAAATGAATAAAACGTTAACAAATTTTTTTGTGAAACATATTACTGTATTAAGAAAATTAAAAAATTGTATACATATTTCATGTTTAATAAAATTAAACAAAAATTTATACATATTTCATGTTTAATAAAAAAATATAAAAAAATTAAAAATTAAATTAGAAAGTTCATATAAACACAATAAACGAAACCATTAATTAATTCGTTATTTTCATTTTGAATTTGAGAAAAAATTTTCCGTATTTTACTTTTAGTGTTTTTCTTAATTGTATGAAAAACACCCGTGTTTATTTTTTGTAAAATATCTTCACGTTGCATGTTGTATTGCTACAGGTCAACGAATACTACGCGAATGTTGTGATTGATTTCATGTTATTTATGTGTCATCATTTCATTTCATTGCTTGACATGTTACGGCATTATAAAAATGAATGTTAAAAAGGCATTCAACAAAAACAATAAATGGAATAAACAGCAACAGCATAAGCTGTTGTTGTTGAATAAAGGCAATGCAAAAGCAATGAATGTATGAATTTACAACAAAATCGAATGGTCTCATTCTGTTCTCTGGTGTGAACTGGTGCATTGTCTTGATGAAACAACACTTTCTTTTTCGACAAATGCGGGCCTTTTTCGTTAATTCCATGACTTAAACGCTGCAATAAGTTAGCATAATATTCGCCGTTGATTATTTTTCCTTTTTGAATAAAAATTATCCCACGCGGACTTCATGACCTTGAATGCAGATGAAACTGTCTTCGCCTTCTTTGGATACGATTCTCCCATTCCGGTCTACTGCTTTGAGTCTTCCTTTGTCTCAGGTGTGAATTGTTAGACCCATGTCACATCCATGGTTACAAATAGAAAAAAAACTCGTCTCGATTGCTGTGAAACATCGCCAAACACTATTGAAACATCTTCACGATGCTGTTTTTGTACTATTGTGAGCAACCGCGGCACCCATCTTCCGTACAGCTTTCTCATTTCCAAAATTTCGGTCAATATGCGATCTATAGCATTTTTTGAAATGCCTATCATTTCAGGTAGCTCACGCACATTCAGCCAACGAGCATGCAATACCATTTTGTGGATTTTCTTAGCTGTTTCTATAGTGGACACCTCAATTGGTCGACCACTACGGCGTTCGTGTTGGCAGGTCGTACGGCCTCGTTGTCATCCAATATTTTGCAGACGTAAACGAAGGAGCAGACTCCCCCATAGTATAATCTAGCTAGGTTTTAATATTGGGTGGACTGAGACCATTCAAATGAAAGTATTGAATTACATAACGATTCCATGTTTACAAATTTATTTTTGATTACTCAAAAAAAAAAAAAAAATACCAAACAACGTGGCGCCTTGTAACTTAAAACATATGTTTCATAAGGTTGCCTCTTTTCACCAAAATAATTTTTCTCAAACTACTGCCGTGTTTAATCACGACAACCACCATTTCCATCACAACAACCACCGATTCAATAACTTTAATTGATGAAATTCCACCAATAACGAAAAATGTTACTTTAATTAGAAATTGATAGATCTTTAATTGAATTATTTTTCAATTAAATAATAACTCATTTGATTAAAAAGTGATCAATATTGTATACTTTCTCAAAAAGAAAAAACAATTGGATAAAGTGCTGTTGCCATACCAAATGTTTTTTTATAGCTTGATTTTTATAACATTTAATTTTAACCGGCATGTAATTATCATTTAGTTAGCAGATTTGTTAATACTTATGTGAAAAAATTCACATAGAAATTAATTCTTTTCTTTCTATTGAAACGTATTAAGTATGGGACATTTTTGTCGATTTTTTTTTGACAAAAATGATAAATTTTGTTAACACCAAAAATTTGATACTTCCCAGTAAAAAAACGCTTCTTACATGCAAGCAGGTTTGTAAGGGAGGGAGTAAGCCCAAAAGAGTCCCTTACAAACCTGCTTACATATGCCATGATTTTTATATGGCGAATTCCCACTTGAAAGCATTACTTTTGGGCAATTAAGAAATGAAATTAAGAAATGTTTATGCATTTCACCGTAAAACTTTAAAAACCACATTAGCAAACATGAAAATTCAATTTGTTTGCCTATTTTTTATTTTTTATGAAATTAATTAGTTTTATTAAAATTGTGAATAAAATTCTTACCGTTTGCAAAAGCCCGACTTGGGAAATTCTTGAAAACTTGTGTGTCATTCACTTTTTTGCAACAAAACAATAACCCCCAGAAGAAACATCCCTATGGGGAATGGGACCGGTTCTGCGTGTGCCACAGGATCGGTCCCTTCGTGCCAGAGACCAGTCCTCTGCTAAACCCTACTAAACCTATAAAAACAACTGAGAACTTTAACATTGGCTTGTCATAGAAGGGGGTCATTTGTCCTGCTTTAAACCACATAGTGGCATGCCACAGGACTAACCAAAGATGGACATACCACAAGACTGCCGCAAAAGGGTCATGTCGTATAAAATATACGAAAACTAAACAGCTTCCAAAGGGTAAAATTCTGGTCAACTGGCTTTTACTTGTTAATAAGCATTCTGGTTAAGTGGTATGTAAGTTTAGGACAATTGACACTGCTTAACCCACTTCAGTATTAAATTATAGCAGTCCTGTGATAAGTCCTTCTTTAACCAGTCACTTTTAGGACAATTGACTCCTCATTCCCCATAGGGATGTTAATTCAAGTCGAAACTTTTTCAAATTAAAATAGCGAAAATAAAACGAAAGGTCCACTTTAGCGAACAGATCACATAAGCGAACATTTCGTTTAAGGAAAAACATCAAATATATTTCTAAAAGTCCTTAAAATGGTTTACTTATTCCAAATATGGCAAATATCTCTAAATTAGTGTTGATTGTATTGCTATTATTTTACAAATTTAAATTTTTATTTGCTGCAATTGTAGGAAAATGTAAACAATGAACCCTTTTTTATATCACTAAAAAGATACTTTGAAAAATCTTTTTCATTATTATTTTCAACTAATTATTTACACCTAGTTTAACTTTATTTTTTTTTACTAAACGCCCCTTCGGTGTCTAATGTTTAACAAAAAAAAAAAGTAAAAAAGTATAGCGAGAATAAAATGCAACCAGATGTAAATTATTTCGTGAAATTTTGCAACCACTTTAATCAGTAAATCGAACAAGACCACATTTTCAACCACCTGCCCCCACCTCCTCAAAAAATCACGTTTTTTATATATGTTGTAAAATGTACTTGAAAGAGTGGTGGTTAAAACGGACAATTTTATAAAAAGAAAACTATATATCGGTCATTTCACGATAGATCGTCCAATATTTTGAACGCAGAAACTGTACGGATACACGTAAATATTGGCGTTTTTATTTCTCGAAATTCTAGAAAAACATACAAAAAGTGCGTAAGTTTCAACATTCGTATTTTTTTTAAATATACAGTTGGCCAATAAAGGGTACATACACTTAACAAAACTGCGTTATTTCAATAAAACGACTCTACTAACTAGTAAAATTCATTAATTTATATTTGATTAAATATAAAAGCTTAAATACATACAAAATTCATTGACTTTTTTTACTTAAACTATAGATATAAACGTAAAATGGAATTCAAATACAAAAAAAAAACTCAAAAAAGTGTACATACAGTTCAATAAAAATGTTGATTTTATAAACTATTTAATAAAAACACAAAAAATTAATATTTTGTTGGTCCGCCTTTAGCATCTAATACCGCTTGTATACATCTGGGCATAGAAAAAATTTTGTGTGACATCTGCGGATATTTGATTCCATTCCTCAAGTAAAGCTCTTTTAAGGTCTTCCTTGTTAGATATTTTATTTTTTCGACCACGCCGGTCTAATTCGTCCCACAGATTTTCAATTGGATTAATGTCCGGTGATTGAGGAGGTGAATGCAACTGTTTTGGGACATTGTAAAGTAGCCACACTTTTTACAATGTGAGCTGTATGTTTCGGATCGTTGTCCTGCTGGAAAATCCAATTGGATGAAAGGCCCATTTTAGCAACAAAACACTTTAGATTGGCTTTCAAAAGGTTCAAATAAACATGACGATCCATTATAGTCTCAATAAATACCAAATTTCCCACTCCAGCTGCTGACATGCACCCCCATACCATGACAGACCCTCCTCCTTACTTTACTGTTGGTAACAAATTCTGTATATCCATTGCTTTGTTAGGTTTCCTCCACACTCTTTGCTTACCATCGTATCCAAATATATTGTACTTTGACTCATCACTGAAAGTAACATTCTTCCAGTAATCGAGATCGTCATTTTTGTGCAGTTTGGGTCGTTTTTTCATATTGATTTGGTTTATGAATGGCTTTTTCCGTGGGATTCGGCTATGGAAATCGTTTTCTCTTAAAACATTGCGAAAGGTTTCGGGATGAATACTGACTTGTTTCGATTTTACGAGGTCTCTTGCTATATCAACTGCGCTAAGTTTTGGTTCAGCGGTGACAATTCGGACCACATCTCGTTTTTCGCGCTCGGTAAGTACATATGTAATACATTTGTACATACATACATAAGTACAATGTACATATATCGTATCATTATTAAAATGTACTGAAAATGGTACACTCCTCTACTTTTATATTGTGAAATAATTATGTTTTTCAACATCAAAAAGAAATTAATTTTTTATGCAATTTATTTTTCAAATGCATTTTTCTAAAATTTGGGCATTCTCGATTGAAAAAAACCGCAAAATATGTAATTTTTACCATAAAGTTACACTTTCACTGTTTTGGGGTTTCACTTTTAATGTTTTTTTTGTTTTTTTTTTTAAGCTTATATCATTTTAACATAGAAAAAACCAACAAATAGTTTATTTTTATTTTTCAGTTTTATTAAGATTAAATTCAAAAATGTAGTGTTAAGGCGCCCTTTAGCTGTCTCCATTTGAAAAACTATACATTTAATTTATGCGATTTTTTCTGTACGTGAAAGATAAAATAATCTACTAAAGTATTGTTTTAAAAATTTAATTTTTAACGCTTTAAAGCCCACGTTTGCTCACGAATATTAGATTTTTTCTGGAAAGAAATGTGCTTGAAGGGGTGAAAAATTATATTTTTAAAACTTAATATTTTAGTATATTCGATTATCTTTCAAGTACAGAAAATTTATAGTTTTTAAAAGATAGCCATTTAAACAACGACTTAACACTACATTTTTGAATTTCATATTTGTAATTTTGATAAATAAAAAAATAAAAAATTATTGTTTTTTCTATGGAAAAATTATACAATCTTTTTTTTTTAATAATTCATTAATAACAAATAAAATCCTGGACCCCAAAAAACGAAGTTGTTTTTTTTTTAGTTAAAATTCCATATTTTGCAAATATGCATATTTTTTTTTAAATCGAGGGTGGGCGAATTCGTGAAAAATGCATTTAAAAAATAAATTACATAAAAATGCATTTCTTTTTGATGCTGAAAAAATTTCACTCCGCAGTAAAAAAGGAGAGGAGTGTGCGATTTCAATGCAATTTAAATGGTGATGATCAGATATATATTAAAGTAAGCACAAACATTCAAACTTACACACTTTTTGAATATTTCTCATTAAAAAAAAAAACTAATTTGCGCATAAGAAGTTAATTGAAATCGGAAGACCCAAGGTCAAAAATGGCATTTTTTGGTCGGTCTCCGGTGTAATGGCCGATATATTTTTTTTTGTAAATATGCTTTTGTACCTACTTATTGTCTTTCAGCAAATAACAAATGTTTTTCAAGGACCATTCCCTTTAATAATTTTCATAATAATCACAACAAAAATATGTGGTGAAAAACATATATGTGGTACTTTAACAAAACATCTTAAGTCGACTTAAGAAAATTCGCCAATTTTTTTTTGTCAATATTACATTTGAATTCGCATTATTTTGACTTGAAATGACGTTTCAACACGAAGTTTTTATGCCCCTTAAAGATTTTTTTCGACTAGGCATATTTCTACTAAAGTCTGAAAATTCTTTAAAATATGAACTTCTATTTTGCCAGAACAACTCAACTAGATTTTGGAAATTCTAGGAAATTCTAAAAATGTCAACATTTTTAAAAAATTCTTAAAAATGGTGCGAAAACAACAATCAAAATTTTGTCTGATTACATACAAATATGTCTGTAAAAATATACATAAATATTAGTAAAATAAAAACAGGAAAACAAATGTAAAATTTACTTAATTTTTGTTAGAAATTAAGTGGTTTCAATGAAAACTAAGCGCCATCTACCGTAAAATTTTTTATTGGAAATAATAAGACAACTCAAATACAGCTCCGTATTTATAAGATATATAAAATACCGAGTTCTATCTATATTTTATTTGTACATCGGAAAGCTAGATGTCAAAGGCTGAAGCGGTATCTAAAAAATTTAAAATAATAGAAAAATACGTAAAAATTTAATTAAATAAGCACTGGTTTTTTCAAAGCTTTCTTAATCTATTCATTATTAAAAGAAACATATTTTTTTTAATTATTTTATTGTCCTTCAATTCAGAAAAAATCTTCCCTTTATTTACTATTTTAAAAAAGCTCCTAAATATTTTTTAATTGTATTTTTTATTAGTTTATATTAAAACCATTTGAATAAATGTTTCTAAATATTTTTCTAATACGACGTGTACAGTATAGAAAAATGCACAAATACTGAAGATAAACATCGCATTGCAACGACCTATGCTGGTTTTGATTTTCAAAATACTAATAATATTATTTTGATAATTAAGTAAATTCAGTAAAAAATTAGTTAAACATTTTGTATTTCATCAAGTCAAAATAGCAAAATTTTTAAATAAAATCTCAATTTGAACTAAAAATTATTTTAAAACTGGCAAAGTTGAATTACTAACGGCCTTACTAATTTTTCTATAAACTTTTTCTATTAGAGTATATGAAGTCAAAAGTAAAAAAAAAAAAAAAAATTGATGTGGGGCATAATCAAATTATATATAATTTAGATATGCGATGAGATCAAATTTGATCCGAAAAATGAGAACATATAATTGTATCTAAAATACATTAAATTATATCGAATTAGATCTAATTCTTCAGTGCGCCCCGGTAGGCTAGTTGGTAGCGTATCAGTTGGTAGCGTATCAGTGCGGGGGTCGTGGGTTCGATTCCCACCAGAGGCACTGGTCTGTTTTCGCTACAACGCGCCGAAGGCCATAGTAGCTAGTGCTCGGTAGGGTAATATGTTAGGGTATATAATTTGTAATTATATGATTATTAATTAATAAAATAAAAAAATAAAAAATAGATCTAATTCTATGCAATTAAATAAAGTTTAGTACAATTTGATGCATATTAGATACAGTTTCGTCCGGTTTTTGTAACCATACAAATTTTTGTGTATTATATATAATTGTATCGAATTAGATAAAATTTTGTTGACGCAGCAAAATATTTTGCTGACTTTACTATCTTTTTTTTTGAGTGTATGCGTTCGTATATATATACGAACGCATATATAACTATATTGTGTATATAATAATATATAACTAGGTACACTGATAGAATTATCCTTCATGATATTAATGAAACAATTTCATAGAATTTTTTTCGTAGATTAAATGAAGAATTTCATTTTATCCAAGAAATTTTATTTGCTTAGAAAATTTTTCATTAACATTATTTCATAAAATGTCATAGTTTCATAAAAAAAATTCATTCGTTTTCATAAATTATCTCTTCATAAAGTTAACAAAAATTTAACATTATTTCATAAAATGTCATAGTTTCATAAAAAAATTCATTCGTTTTCATAAATTATCTCTTCATAAAGTTAACAAAAATTTTCTTTGCAATTATTTCAAAGGCTTTATTTTTTCCATAAAATTTCATAATTTTATAAATTTTCATACATTTCAAACTCTAGTTTTAAGATTTAACTCTAAAGAGTTCAACATATTTTACAAAGTGCTTTATTATTCCAATGTAGCCTTTTATTAATTTTGTATTTCTGTAAAATTGTTTTAAAAAATCATATGAAGCGGTCCATTGGCGTAGTTCCAATGCATTTTTCAAAAACATTTACGAAGAGTTTTATTAATTCAAAGAAATTATTAATATGAAAAAATATTATGAAACTGTTTCATAAAATCTATAAACGTATCATTGTCAGAACGATTCATTAGTTTTATGAAGATTTTCATTAATTCTACAAACATTTCATAACCATAGACTTTAATGAAACCTGTTTCATAGATTCTATGACAAGTTTCAATGGACAAGTTCCAGTGACAATTTTCATTAAAGCTATGAAAAAATTCATTACTGAAGTGAAAATAATTCTCTCAGTGTATATTAAATATAATAATATAAAAAATATATTGCTATACATACAGCTGCGAAAACAAAAATAGCACCACCACCTCACCCAATATTTTCAAAAGCCTCTTATTTACATTTGTAAGTTTAACAAACTTATGAATATATTTTTAAAAGTAGAATACTCCCAAAAAATTAAAGAGCAAAAAAAATCAAATTTTTTTTTACCGTTTTCAAGAAATTTAAGAAACTTTAAAAATATTAAGAAAATAAAGCAAAAAAAAATAGCACCACTTTGCAAATATGCTTTTGAGATCATAAGAATAACAAATAAATAACAACTTCAATGCTTAAAAATAATTGTACATTAAGAAAAAGATAATTCTATGAACTTAATATTTAGTTGCGTTGCCTTTATTGGCAATAACGGCTCTACATCGTCTTGGCATCGATTCAACCAAGTCCTGGCACCGTTTTAGAGGAATCTTGTTCCAGGACTCCTAAATGACTGCACAAAGTGAATCGTTGCTGGTTGGTTTAGAAGTAGCAACTGCCTTTTTAACATCAGCCCACAAATTTTCGATTGGATTGCGGTCTGGCGATTGCGCAGGCCACTGCAACACGTTCACCGAATTTCTTTCGAACCATTCTTTTGCTTTTTTAATGGTGTGCTTGGGGTCATTATCCTGTTGGAAGACCCATACCAGCGGCATCTAATTTTCTGCGTTGGGTAGCATCACAGTATCCAATATATTGACGTAAACATGTTGATCCATTAGGGTTTTCTTTTTTTTTATCGAATATTATTTTTTTCTTTTTTCAAAAATATTTTTTATTTATTTAAGTAAAAAATTGCAGTATAAGAACCTTAAGAATTAAATTTAAATTAAAAGAAAAATATATATGTGGCTATCTAGTTGGTATAGCAAAAGATGAAAAGAATAGGCTGAAAATAAAGAAGGTATAGAAGAGTAGTAGTTAATCCAATGTATTGGACCTACTCTATAATACGAGAAACAACCCCATACCATTACACTTGATCCTCCATGTTTAATTGTTTTTGTGGTGAATTTTGGATTGTATTCCGAGTTTTGAGGACGTCTGACTTACGAACGCTAACCTTTTAAACCAAACATAACAACTTTACTCTCATCTGTCCATAAAATATTTCTCCATTTTTGGACTGGCCAATTTAGATGTTCATTTGCGAACTTTATGCGCTTAGCAATATGTTTTGCCTTTAAAAGATGAACCTTTCTTGGGCTTCGGGCTTTTAAGTTATGTTGTCTGAGACATGTACGTACTGTTTGCACTGTCGCAGCTATTTGTCATTTTCTCTTCAAATTGCCAAAAAGAAAACAGTACAACTTTTTTTCGTCTAGCGGGAGTAATAACCAATGTATTAAAAATAAACATTTGAAAAAATACAAACACTAATTGGTTGTTTTTGGAAGAATTAGAAAAAGTGTCCTAGTAGTGCTATTTTTTTTTCGCAACTGTATATACCCGCATATAAAAATGTTTTCAACAACACAAAGCTATATACAATCAGATACAAATATTTATGCTTTAACATATATGTTTATTAGGCATATAACTTTTGGCATTTTGTGCAAATATCAAAATTTATCAGGCAAGGCTGAATAGTCAATGGAAAAATATGAATAATTGCGTCTTTACTTTTTCGCGATCGTTAAAAAAGGTTCCGCACCAAATGCGATGAAGTTTGTAATTAGGATTTATTTGATGGCACTATTTAAAATAATTTTTCTGATTTTAGTTACTCTTTGTTTCCATGCCGGGAAATAGAATTCATAACCTGAACGAAATTTTGACTTTATTATCTAGGGAGGTATTGAAATGTACATCGTTTTATACCTTTTATACTTTTTCGATGGTGATTTATTGAATTTTTATTGTTATTGATTATTTCCCATATGTATTTTTAAAACTAAAATGAAATTTAAAAAAAGTAAAATCGCGGTTGAAAAAAATTCCCAAGTCTGGACCAAGAGTTTGGTAACGCGAACACTAAACTTAAAATTTATTTCGTGTAGCACCTAGTTTGTACCTTTTTTTTATTAATATTGTTATGTTGTTTTAAAATTGTTAAAAAAAAAAACAAAAAATCTTGGAAGGTTTTAGAAATTGCATTCGGTGCGGAAGGTTTTTGTTTCAAACTGACCTAAGATAACGTTTTTTATTATCCCCATAGCGTAGTGCCTGTTAAATTTTTAGTCAAAAAAAAGTTATATGCCTAATGTTTATATGACTATTTTTAGTCAAAAAAAAGTTATATGCCTAATGTTTATATGACTATATAAATTTATACATTAAAACATTTATTTGTATAAACTTATATCTGAATATCTATAAACTTTTTTCATTGCGTTGCTAATTCATAATAAATAAATTTTTGATAAAATATTAACCCTTTAAGTGCATATAAATCTTCAAAGTTTTAATTTCAATTTATTATACTAGAGGGTGCGATAACGCCCTCTGAAAATGCATACAGGGAAACCAACGTGTCTGCCTACCAAGTTTTGTCAAAAAATTCGCACGGAATCTATGCTTGGTAACAAATGGGTTATATGAAAAATACCCCAGTTCGTTAAAAAAATAAGTTTTTAATGCTACTAACGCAATAAGTAATTTGCTTGACAAAGTTTCCAGCAACGGAGAAAACCCGTTCACTGTCTACAGAGCATTTTATAAATCATCTAAGTTTTTAGTCCGAATATTGCTTGCTGCATATGAAACTATTTTGTTCATTAACAAATTCGCTTGATGTTCGATTTTTGGATTGGACTTTGCATTGTCTATAGCATATTTTAGTTTAATTTTGCAACATTTATGGCCTTGGGTTTTTGAGATATGTAATTGTCACTGCTGCACATTTCAGGAATGAATTGATCAAATGGGCGTTTATATATTAGCTCAGCATACAATTTTAGGAACCTTTTGTGGTTTTAGAATTGTCATTAAAGTTATCGGGACTTTTAAAATAATTTATTAATGCATTTTATCATAACTTTTTCTTTAAAGCTGATCGAAAAATGTATTTATTATTTATTATTATGTATTATCAGCTACTAAAAGATTATAATCTCTTCGACTAAGTGCTTCAACAGCGTCTTTTATGGTATTCAAAACTTCCACTAACATATCCAGGACTGGGACATGATCATTCCATAAATTTGTTAAGTCAAAGTCAATTAACTCATTAATGGCACGTCATAGATCCGCAGGACATTTTTCAACTAAACTTTAAAGATATATAGAAAAATGCTTCATTAATACTTTTTTGTAAGTTTTTTTTGCCTCAAATCACCCTCTAGTGCAAATATTGGCAGTTAAACCTTTGGCAGCATATAAATCCTAGACGGCTGAACTAAAGCAAATCAATTATATAAGCTAGGTTGATACTAGTATTTCGATCTGGCTAAAGATCTCATCAGAACCCGAAGTTTTAGAAAAGCTAGAGCCTTCAGAATAGGCAGAGCTTTAACAATTTTTTTTTAAAAGAAAATAATAACTGGTTCAGTAACACAGTATTTATGTGTAGTTTCTTTTTTTAAATAAATGGTTAAATAAATTAAAAAAAAAATAATTCTTTGTAGTTTACTGTTGAAATATTGTAAGTGTAATTTTCCAAAATTTGCACGCCTCCAATTACTTAGTGGAAGCGGTTGTAGATACTCCAACATATAAATCATTTATTGTTAGTCTCTTCCAATCACCGATTTAAATATAGACATGGCAGCGAAAAATTTTAAAAATTCCATTTTTGGAAATTTTATTTTTATTTTTGGGAATTGTGAGCTTGTGTACAACAAATCATAAATTCTGACAGCAATTTCATATTGTTGACTTTAAAGTTTATTTTATTGAATAGTGAAAATTTACATTTTAACGAAAGCCGAAATTTTCGCCTTCCTAATTGGATAATATTTCTTATTATGAGTGTTTGTATTAATTTTTTACCTGTCTTCAATGTTGCAAGATATCAAAAGAAAGACTCATAATAAGAAATTTTTGCAGAAGGGGTAACTTTTGAAGATTTCCTGTTAAGAAGTTATAAACAGAAGTTATAAGTGTTTGCTATCGTTGGAAAGGAACTTAACTGTAGATTGCGACATTTAAAAAAAAGTCCCATTTAGCACATATACCAAGTTTCATGCAAATCTGAAGGAGTGAAGTTGAAAAAGTCATATTTTCGTCAATAGGACTTCTGAAATGACTTCATTTCAAAATTTATTATTTTATTTTGGATGATCCATTATGAATTTTTAAATATTTTAAGAATTGTCATATTTATAAAGCTTTCATTAATATGATGAAACTTTTCTTAAATATTTATGAAACATGTTCTATAACTTCTTCGTCATTTTATAGAAAAATGTCATCAATTGATATATTTTTCTATGAAAAATACCCAAATCTCAAAAACCAAAACAGATGTTCAAAACCGACAAATTTTTTAGACCAATGGAATTCCGAAACGCATCACTTCAACAATATTTTTGGAAAACAGTTTCATAAATATTTATGAAACCTTTCATTAGACTAAAAACTGCAATTTTTATTGTACTTATGAAGCTTTTGTTTAAATATAATGCAGATTTTCATTGCTGGTACACAGGGGAATGTCGTGCATGTATCTGCGCAACAGGTTGTGGTGGGATTATTAAAATCCTGAAATATTTTACAACAATGTGTTCTTTAGCTCCCCTGTAAAATGCGGATTTTTGATATAAGTTCTTTTGTTAAAAGTCCATAAATATGTAGATACAAATATATTTTTGAATTTATAATTTATTTTTGCTACTCAAATAAATTTCGTTTAAAAAATATATAGTGTTGCATACATGAGTGGCTGTTTTTTCCAAGATTTTTTTTTTTAATCAAAATCGAAATTATGTAAATTAAAAATAAAAATTTAACCCACATTTTTTCATACCTTTTTCCTTTATTAAAAATGATACGTCCACTGAGAGAATTATCTGCATGATATCAATGAATTTTTGGCATTAAATCTATGAAGTTTCACTGGAACTCGTAAATTGAAAATTTTTATTAAATTAATGCAGTTTGAAAATTTTGTATGTATTGTTGATCGTTTGAAATTGCATTTAGTTTAAATTGTCAGGTTTAAGATCGTAATTAAAATGTTACTGTTATAAATAGAAAACACTAATTAATTGTTAATAAATGTAAGAGAAAGACGAAACAAAGAAACACATCTTGTGAGGATCACCACTAGAAGGGAAAAACGGAAAAATAAGAAGTATTAGAATAATTGTTGGTGTAGAATCGAAAGGTGGATTCAAATAAATACAGCTCATTTCGCTCTGTCGGCAAAGGGACCCTAAATCAGTTTTTTTTGCCGCCGCGCGCATGCGCAAGGAGTTGGAATTAAAAAAAAAAAATAATAACGCCATTTTTTTTTATTGATGCAAAAACATTTAAAAAAATGATGATATACCAAAAACAAATAAATTTTATACTTCTGTGACGAACTCTTCTGTTACAGAATAGAGTTTTGAAAAAACTTACACACAGAGAAAAATTAAGCTATTTGCCAACTGAAATTCGGTTACTACGATTAAAATTCGGTTATCTTATCTAATATAAATATCGTTGTAATAACTGAATTTATAAGTTTTTACCATTAATATACAATTTTCAATTCGGTTGTCACTTTATTTTGATATTTAAAAGTTTTTTTTTGTGATTTCAAAACAGAACAGATACACAACTCAATGTTTGCATTTGTTTGTATGTTTGAATTTCTTGTAATTTGAATTGAAATAATTTTGTATTTAAACAAACTATTTTTACAAAAAATATGACTTTTTTTGAAAGAGAAAACAAAAAATAATTCAAAATTTAACTGCCAATATTTAACTAATACCGAAACTACGTAAATTTCTAGTTTGTTTTTTTAACTATCGATCGAAGAAGTTAAAACATATATTTCTACACAGAAAGAATTATCCTTCATGATATTAATGAAAACATTTCATACAATTTTTTTCATAGATTCTATGAAAGAAAGACATTTTTATTAATATAACGAAATTTTTCATAAACTTTTTTTCATAAATTAAATGAAAATTTTCTTAAGAGCAATGAAATAATTTCAAGGACTTAAGTTTTTTATTATTTCATAAAATTTCATAATTTCATTAATTTTTAAACATTTTTAAGATTTAATTCTAAAGTGTTCAACATATTTTATAAAGTCCTTTATCCTTTCAATGTAGCCTTGTATTAATTTTGGACTTTTATCAAATTGTTTAACCTCACTGCTGCGTAAGACATATATGAGTCATTCCATGTCAGACCGTACGATTTTTGCTAAAAATTGACTTTGATGTCTCCGATGTCTTTCAAAATTTTAGTACGTATTCTTCATTAAAAAATATTTTACACGTGTTTCCAGAAACAAATTAAACATTTTTTTTTTTCAAAAAGTTATGAGCATTTGAAAATCGTCAAAATCGTGAAAAATCTTCCGACATGACAACTTTTAAACTAATGTTTTTCTAAAACTAGTGAATGGATTTTAAAGTTTAACACCTTATTTTAAAGGTATTTGAACCTTCTTTTTTTATTATTTTTATCTTTTTTAATTTTTTTTTTATTTTTAAAATTTGTTTTTTTTTACTTAACTTCTGTTTTCCACCATCTTCGAACAAGTCAAAAAATCTGAAAAAATGTTTAATGCGTCTGGCAAATTTAAAGTAAATCGGAAGAGGTGTTGTAAAAAAGGTGTTCGGTCTGACATGGAATGACTCATATATGCGTTTTATCCAAACTCTATTCTGTTGCGTAAGACATATATATACTTCCACTCTACATTATTTTGACTACCCAGTTAAGTAGTTAAAAAATCATATGATGCGGTTTATTGGCTTAGTTCCAATGCATTTTTCAAGACATTCATGAAGAATTTTAATAAATCTAGGAATTCTGTATTAAAAATTTTTAATGAAACTGTTTCATAAAATCTGTTAACGTTTCGTTGTCGCAATTATTCATTAGTTTTATGAAGATTTTCATTAATTCTACAAACATTTCATTAAAATTAACTTTAATGAAACCCGTTTCATAGATTCTATGAAAACTTTCGAGTTCCAGTGACAATTTTAATTAAAGCTATGAAGAAATTCATTACTGAAGTGAAGATAATTCTCTCAGTGTATGGACAAACAAACTTTAGGTACGCTTTTTTTCAAATTTTGAGATCATGTTTATCGTTTTAAGGGCTTATTTTAAGAACATAAATTGTGTTTAGTGCATATTTCTGATCACCTTGACTGACTGTAACGAAGCCTAAACAAAATATTTTTTTAAAAGAATTAAATCTTAAAATTTTCAACAGCAATTCAAAGAATTATGTTACGCAGATATAACTCCAATATCGTCAAATTAATAAAATATTCACAATTGTTGTAAAACATTTTCTTTAAAGAAACTGAAAATTGATCCAAATTGGTTTTCTATAACATATAAAAGTTTTTTTTAGTTTCGTGAATAAATTTATAATTTAAATCTGTGAAATAATAGTGAAATATATATTTCTGGCAAAAATGTGCTCAAGAAGTCAAATTATTTACAAATCTAGCATCTAGCATTTTTTAAAATAAAATTTGAGTACTAAATCACAAAAAAATGCTAGATCTAGCATCCATATATAAAATTTGATACATTTCTTTGTTGCATCATATTTATTTTTTTTAATCGGGAGGTTAAAACTAAATTTTAGTTCATACTTTTTTTTTGAATGTCGGTGAACTTAACCTCACCGAATTTGTTCTATGACAAAAACATATTTTTATTCATTGCGCCAGTTTTGCACAATACTGTAATTGTAAATTATAGAAGGTGTGAAAGCGTATGTTGTTTCTACTCATTTATTACTTTTCATTATAGTTGTATTAATATTTGTCGCTTTTTACTCTAACCATGGCCATTACTTTTTGTCCATATTTATGTGTTGTCTGTGTGTTGGCAGCCATTGATGACACACACTCTCGGTGACATATGGCCACATTTGTATCCCTTATGATGTAGTCCCACTACAAGTATTATGTTGTATGTTGGTTTGTGTTGTTTGTATGATATCCAATTAGGGAATACATCGCAGAATTTCCGGGAACATTACAAAGAAATTCCGTTAACGCTTACTTGATGATTTTGATTAAACTTGGATATATAATAGAGAATCTAAATTCAAGATGACGTAATTTCCTATATAAAAACACGTGCGCATTTTTGTTTCTGCAACATCTCCCCAGTTTTATTAAGATAACCCACCTCTGCGTCGCTTCTGTGAAGGAAGTTGTCACATCACAAAACTGACGGACAGTGGGGTATTTGATAAAAATAATGGTAATAAATCTAGAACTTCTAAACTACTAATCCGATTGGTACGAATCATATTGGAAATGTTAATATTTTGTAATATTGTGCTTGGACCACCCTGTTTAAGTACAGGGTGTACTTACAGGTTGCCAAAGTTGACTCGTGTATAAAAAATCTTTTGGGTAGTGCTACTTTTGTAAATGTGGACCGATTTCTAAAATTTTTAGTCTGGAGAAATGTACGTTGTAATTCGTAATAGCAAATTGTTCTTAAATTAATTAGATGATCGCAGGTCGCAACAAATTAGCATTGTCCGATTTGTTTGCAATTTGCCTAAATCAAATTTAAGTCGAAAGTCTGAGTTGTTAGAAAAAAATCGATAAAAATTAAAAAAAGCTCGATTTTGAGCAAAAATCAGGTTGCAACATCCGAAAACGATTTTAAAAAATTAAAAAAAAAAATGGTGTTAACCGTGCCAAAAGTAGTGAACCATGATGTCTCACACAACATATTATTGTTATGAGAACTTTGGTAGCAGGCCACCAAGGTTTAAACTTTACATTTTTTCTCAAGCTAAGAGCACGTCATTTTATATAATGGTACAATAATCCGCACAATATTTAATGAAAATCGAAATTTTAAATAAAATTTTAGTCCGAAGTGAAAATTTTGCGTTAAATTTTTTTTTGCCTGGCCGATTGAAAAAAAAATAATATGATGCAGCAATGAAATGTATCAAATTTGATATAGCCTTATATCTAAACAAAATATAATTTGATCCGAAAAAAGTTGGATCGTATCGTATATGGAGTTTGATGTAATTTAAAACGATTTAATACAGTGAAAATAAATTTGTTAAATTGACTACAGGGGGCCAGATATTATGGTCCGTTTATTAAGAGCCCAATTTAAATTTAATGTACTGTTAAATTTTAATTTTATATGCTTAAAGGCAGACTCACAATACTGGAGTATTATTCTACGCTAAAGAGTGGATTTTGTTCCTTTCTCTTTTGTACTTTAATACTTTTTTTTATAATTCTATTTCTTTTTTGAATCTTCCTTAAAAACCAAAATTCCTTAAAATTCGAGTTGATATTAGGTCTGTTTTCTTACTTTTCCAGTAAAGTCCAGTAAAAAAATACTTGCTGTGCGCCCCGGTATGCTAGTTGGTAGCGTGCTGGCTTATCAGTGCGGGGGTCGTGGGTTCGATTCCCACCAGAGGCACTGGTGGGAATCGCTACAACGCGCCGAAGGCCATAGTAGCTAGTGCTCGGTTAGGGTAATAGTATACAATTTGTAATTTTATGATTATTAATTAATAAAAAAAAAAAAAAATACTTGCAAGGGAGGTATCCCGACCCAAACTCGCAGAAGTTTTTATATGTTGCAAAGGAGCAAAAAAAAACGTTTAAGTGTTAAAAAGTAAGGTTACAAATTCATTTGTTTTTGTATGAAAAATTGTCTTTAATTTACACTCATAGAAATAAACCTGTAAAAATAGCAGAAAAAGCTACTAAAAATAGCAGAAACATCTGCTAAATTTAGCAAGTTTTTATTTTCTAAATATTAATTAAATAAGAACAGCAAAAATAAATCTGTTAACTTTACAAAATTCAAGTTATATTCGATGTGAATGTTAGTTAATTGAAAATAGCAATTTACTCTGTAAAATTAGCAAAAACTTTTACTAAATATTTGTAGACCCATAATAGCAAACAAAAACTGTATTATTAACAATATTCTTGCTCTATTTACCTCACTGTTAGTTTATTTTGCAAAAATCAACAGAATTTTTTGCTAACAAATTGTAAATTGCTGACTTTTAGACTTTTATTCGCATTAAAAATAAAACAAAAAAAAAGCAACTTTAAAAAATTTCACATTTTTTAATGATTTTTTTGTTTACCAATATTTAGTAAATATTGCTGATTTTAGCAGATAATTTTGCTCAAATATAATTAAATATTTGTAAATTCAACAGATTTATTTTTGTTATTCTTATATTACTAATATTTTGTAATAAAATCTGATACTTTTAGCAGGTTTTTCTGAAAGGCCATTTTTAACTAATTTTTAGTAGCTTTTTTGCTATTTTTACAGGTTTATTTCTATTATTGTATGAAAACTAGATTTATTTGTACGCATGGATACAGTTATTACCTATATAGTGGACCCAGAGTTGCCACATTTTTGAATTATTTGAAATATAGGGGAACACGGCGAAAGTCGCATAAAAACCGAACGCTTTCGAATATCGGCAAAAGCTCAGACACCCTCTCGATTAAATTAAATAGGCATTGCTATACATTATGTTTAGATTAATTTTTGACCCCACTCGTCTAAACATGAGATTGGGCAGCTTAAAAAAAAATATGGTTCCCTTAAATTGTTATTCTTTTTATTGTAACATAACCGAAGTTCATTAAGATCTGCATGTCCAGGTCGGGATAGTAACAAAATTACAGAGAGTAAGACCAAAAATGTATTCAGTAAAAACTTGTAAGATCACTGGCATCAAACTGTCACTTTACTCTCTCTTTTTCTATTTTCTTACTGAGTATTTGTTAGGGGACTCAAATTACTCGGGTTTAGTTTTGTAAACGAGTAACTCGATTTTAAGGTTTTTAACGTACTCGATTAATAGAGTAAGATTTTAAAATTAATCGAGTAACTCGAATAATTTCAATAATTTTATTTCATTAATTTTGCTTACAAAAGCACAATAAAACACAAAATAAATACAAATTCACTAGTTCCGGAATTGATTTTATCAAAATTAAAAATATACGTTAAGTAATTAATTTAAAATTAAAAAGATACTTTTAAATAATATACAATTGACAGGTGAATTTAAAAAAAAATATCAGATAGATTTAAATATGAAAACGTAACATTTTCTACACTCTTATTTGAAAATTGTTTTTTGGGCGATTCCTACAAATTTCGTTGAAATTCGGATATTAGATCAAGGAGACAAAAGTAATAAAAAAATTATAAGAAACTTAACGGGCCAATCGCATATTCAAGGTAAAAATGGATTTCAAAGTTGCCCGAAACTTTTTTGTATTAAAAGTTTTTAATATTTTTAGCACTCCAATGGGAAGATTAATGCCAATTTGTATTACATTTGATATCGAATTCGTATATTGTTTCTTGAGAAAAGCATAAAATTGGAATATTTTTGGCTCCAAATTTTAACCCTTGCACATGAAATTGGCCGTAAAAAGATACACAGTCTTATTAATTTTCTCTTATTTAACACTTATCCGAATTTCGTGGCAATCGGAGCACATCAATCAGCGCTGCTCCCTACACACAGAGAAATAAAGTGCCAACCGAATTGAAAAGTGTATATTAATGGTAACAACTTATAAATTCTGTTTGTACAACGATATTTACATTAGATTTCTGAATATTTTGGCTGTTGCAACTAAAATTCAGTTGAACTAAACAAACTTTGTTGTGAAAACTAATGTTAATTTGTGCCAGCCGTCTGAAATTTGAAGTAAACGAATTTGAGTCGTAGTAACCAAATTTCAGTTGGCAAATCCCTAAATTTTTCTCTGTGTGTAGTTACTTATAAATAAATAATAGTTGTTACTAGGGAAACCAAAAATAAGATAGAGCTTGTTTTTTATTTGAAAGGATATAATTATTTAGACAAAATAAAAGTTCTGATCATGGTATTATGAAAATTTTAAGTTATATTTGTTTGAGCTTTTTTTAGCTTATGAAGTATTTTTTTTAGTTTAAAATTTAATGTAACATGTAACATTAAAAAAAAACATTTTCATCTAAAAAGCACAAAAACATTTATATCCTCGACGACGCACAGTGGGAGATATCACACAATTTTTGGATTTACTTACTTATTAGTCCGATTACAATGAAATTTGGTACAGTCATAAGTGACGTAATATCGAGCTTAAGTTTTGATTTTGAACCTTCCGATTTTCAAAAAATTAAGATATTTGTAATCTGCTAGTACAGACTAACAAAAAACATGCATGATTTATCTGCAATAGTTCCCGAGATATACCCATTTGAAAATGTGAAATTTCAAATTTCTTTCTTTCCAAAGTTTTTGCGAATAGCGGGACGAAATCGGAGCCAATTTATTTTTTAAAATATCGGTTATTTAACAAAATAAATTCTTGATTAAATAAAAAAAATTAATGCACTATCTTGTTCCACGCAAAAACTACATTCGTTTAATATATAAATAAAAAAAAAATCAAATTTTTGCGATTTTTTCCCCATAAAGCACCAACAGCCTTTTACCTCCAGATAAATATTTTCTTTTTGAACAAATGTGTGTATACTGTTCTAAAAAGTCTTTTTATATAAAAGCGATTGATTTGTATATAATTTTCCCTCCAGCCGCTTCTAAAGTCGCCACATTTTTAATGCAAATATCAACTTTAACCCACTGTTAAAAATTGTACACGCCTCCAATTAGGTAGCGGAAGCGGTTGTAGTTACTCCAACATATACCTAATTTATTAAGTAAGACTTAATGAAGACATGGCAGCGAAATGTTAAAAATCCCATTTTTCGAATTTTTTTTTGCTTACAGCAAATCATAAATTCGGACATAAATTTTACATTGGATGATAGCCGATTCGATGTGGGTATCGGTAAGGGTAACGCTATTTTCGTTTATTTAGGTGACGGTATTTTAAGAGTACCGATATTAGTTCGGTAACCGTTTTTAAGCATTAACGGTATTTTACTTACTTCGGTACCCAGCAAAACTTTGGTAATGGGTGCGATAAAGTAATGCATTACCTTGTAATGTGTACTCCTTGCCTGTATCATTATTTTCCAACAAGAAGTAATGAGTTACCGATAATTGAACACTCATGGATTACCTTGTAATGATACCTCATTACATTTTACATTACTTCAACACATAAAATAATGACTTACCGATCATCAATTACATAATGCATGAATTCAAAACGTAAAGTAATTATTAATAAATGTTTTACTTTTAAATTTTAAAAAATTAAAACCAAAAGTTTATTTTTCGATCTTTTATCATGAATTATGATGTGTGCAAGATTATTCAAGTTCAAGATCATTTGTTTTTTGTTAAACAAATTACGGTGACGCAATAGAAACATGTAATTACCTGTCAGTAGATAAAGTCTGCTATAGAGTAGATAAAGTCTGGCAAAAACTTTTTTGAGTAATAAATAAACATTGCACGGTTTTTTGTTTAACAAAATACAAATGATCTTGAACTTGAATAATCTTGCTCACATCGTAATTATTAATATATATTTTTGAAAATCTATTTATAGACACATTACTTTGTGATTTTTTGTAAGCATGAGGGTAAGGTGTAAGGTTTTGATATTACGAACGAAAACACGAAGCACAACAACTCATTTACATTTTAAGCAATAAAATATTATATTTATCGATAGCTCAGTTGGTAGAGTTCTCGCCTAACTAATTGTTAAATACCAGAGACCCCAGGTTCGAATCCCAGCATGAAAACATGATTTATTTAATAAAAAAAAAGTTTTATTTAATTAAAAAAAAATATCTTTAAAAAATGCATTTTTTTATGAAAATCTATTTATAGACACATTACTTTTTCCCATCAACCATATAAGTAACCAGTTACTTTTTTCCAACCATATAAGTAACCAGTTGCTTTACCCCCGAAAAGATAATGAGTCCACCCTTTACTTTTAGGCTCATCGCCTGTAAAATTCATCAGTGAAGTAACGTGTAAAGTAATGCGTGGAGCCCTATGGCCATGATTTGGTAATGTGTGGTTTTGCTGGGTATTTTAGTTTTTTTGGTTTTTCAGTTATTTCAGTAACGGTATTTAAAGGATACCGTTATTTAAGTTCTTCAGGTCATGTCAATGCACATCGATAGTTTTAGCTCCATTATGCACGAATTCTATTGACTAGCTAGCTTATGATCAAGCTTTGGGAAAATATTTATCTATTTGAAGCGATTATTTATTCTGATTTTGTCATATTATTTCGGTAACGGTATTTTAAGGATAATGCTCTTTCAATTATTTCGGTAACAGTATTTTAGCGCTAACGCTATTTCAGTTATTTCGGTCACGGTATTTTAAGGATATTGGTATTTTAATTATATAGGTAACGGTATTTTACGGATAAAGGTATTTCAAAAGTTCCCAGTTTGTGTGGTCATATTGCCGCCCCCGGGGTATTGCGAAGAATCAAAATCAAAACGTAAGCTCGATATTACGTCACTTATGCCTGTTGCATATTTCATGGCAATCGGACAACTAAGTAAGAAATGGCCGAATTATTTCCAGGAATGTTGTGATACACCCCACTGTGCGACGTGTAAAGTACAAGTATTAAATTTGGTGACATTAAAGATGATTAATTACTTCATAAATTATGGAAAATAAGATCTAAATAACTCTTTTTTTTAAATACACCGGAAATCGGAGGTGGCATATTCTACCCTGCATCCTATACTAAAACAGGGTAACCCAATTACAATATTAAAAAAGATAACACACTTTTACAATTTCCAATTAGATTTGTACTGATCAGATCAGTTGTTTATAAGTTCTATATTAATTACTATTATTTTTTTTAAATACCCCACTGTGTGGTGTACATGACATTCGGTTCATGGCGGTCTACCGGAAATAAAAAAAATTCTTGCTTTCCTGGGAATTTAAAAACTCAAGATTTTACATTTCCTACACACACACACATTAATTCATCCATTTATTTAATGTATCTGCATTTTATTTGTATTTATTAATGTGTGTAGTCTTTGTCACGTCAGGTCATCACAATTTTTCCCATAATAATGATGAAATAAAAATGACACAGTGCTCATTATAAATGACATTTTAACAAACAACCACACTCACTCACCAGTGTCCGAGAACATCATCGGCACATCATTTATGCAGACAGTTTGTTGTTTTCATACGCAGAATTACATTTCGAATGGCCCAAAGGATTATGAAAAAGATGAAAATGCAATGGCCAGTGAATGAAACCAACAAACGAAATAATAAATATGTATCTATAAAATGAACAAATATAAATGAATTCTCATTAAAAATATTTTTACTTTTAGGATTTTTGTTAAGTTAAATTATAGTATAAACTGTGTTTTCGCCATAACGTATATCTGTTAACTCGTTAAAAAGCTCAAAGGACACTAAAATTGTTGTTGTATGCATTAACTTACACACCGCTTTTCGTACACTCATAGAAATATATCTGGAAAAATAGCAGAAAAAACTACTCAAAATTAGTTAAAAGTGACCTTACAGAAAAAAATGCTAAATTTAGCAGATTGTTTTTTTTTTTTTTTTGCTAAATATTAATATAATAAGAACAGCAAAATAAATCTCTTAAAATGTTAGTTATATTGGATGTGTATTTTAGTTAATTGAAAATAGCATTTTACTCTGTAAAATTAGCAAAAACTTTTAAGAAATAAAAAGAAATCTTTAAAAATTTCACATTTTTTAATGAATTTTTTGTATACTTATATTTAGTAATTGTTTTTGCTGATTTTAGCAGATTATTGTGTTGAAAGTAATTAGCTAAAATTTAGTTCAAATATAACTAAATATTTGTATATTCAACAGATTTTTGTTTGCTTTTCGTATATGACTAATATTTAGTAAAAAAAAAAATCTGCTAATTTTAGCAGTTTTTTCTGCAAGCTCATTTTTAACTAAGTACCTTTTTTAATGCTATTTTTACAGGTTTATTTCTATGAAGTAATGTGTGTAATTACACTAGTTAACAAATTTAAAAAATTGTATGCGTCAAATATGCGTCTATTTTCTTGTGTTGTATTTAGTCCTTCTAAACCTGAAAAACGGATTAACATTTTTTTATGGATATATTTTTCAAATATTTTAATTGTAATTTTTGAGTGATTTTACCATTTTAAATACACAAAAAAAGTCAGTAAAGTCAGCTACATTTTTGCTGGCAGGATACTTGCAGAATAATTGCTAATATCAGAGAAAAAAATTGCTAAATTCAGCACAATGTTTGTTGTATTTACGATATTTTTTTGCTGACATTAGCAATTTTTCAGCTAAATGTTTCTGTCTTTACTGACTTTCATTTTTGAGTATATAGCTCGATTTAGGATCAAGCTATTTTGCTCAGTCAAACATATCTTTCGGTTCAGCTATTTTGGACCCATGAGTTGATATTACAGGGAAGAATTTCTTTTTTTATTAGAAAGATATTAGAAAGTACTTCAACAAAAAAGAAAAGTCACTTTCGCAGCAAATCTATGGAAGTTATGATCATTTATGTAAAATTATCCGAATTTCAAATATTTGCTCTATTTTCATACGATGTATTTGTTATTCTGACACTGCACTGTGGGTTCAAATGATGTCAAAGAGTCGATTAATTGAAATTTATAAATTAAGTTTTTACAATCAAATTTATTATCTATCTATCGTTACAAATAGATAAAATTCTGCATCACTAGTTGTCAACACCAATCAACTAAGTTATTTACTTTTTTTGCTGTTCACTTTTTAAAAAAGTTAAACAAACTAATATTCTTAGCGATTTCAGTTATGCACTATTAAATCTTTCAAAAGTAAAACTTTTATGATGGAAACTTCCACTTCAGGTATTTTAGTATATAGTAAATACTTGTTTGTTGAAAAAAGTGTGTGTAAATATTTTTAATAATTTTTTTAAATAAGGTATATAATTGGAACATTTTCCACATTAAATGGCTGCACTTTTATAGTTGGGTTTAGTTTTGTAGATTTTAAAAAAGTATATGATGTCAGTTTGTTGTTACAAAAAAAAAAAAACAAGCTGGAACAATGCGTGGCCCTTTTTTGTTATTTTCATTTTTGTGTAAAAAGTCTGCACCTAGAAACAAGTGGAAGCATTAAAGTCCGATGTGCCGAATTTGGTATAAAAAAGATTAAATTCGGCTGTGCCGAATTTTTGGATACCCTCCATCTCATTGTTTGAATTAACCAGTGCAAGTGCAAATAATATATATATATATC
The DNA here is from genome assembly GCA_021234595.1 of Delia radicum. Taxonomy (NCBI): domain Eukaryota; kingdom Metazoa; phylum Arthropoda; class Insecta; order Diptera; family Anthomyiidae; genus Delia; species Delia radicum. Next base: position 75,440,018 of record CM037855.1, on the reverse strand, counting down.
TATATTCCTTGTAAAAATAACAATAACAATGTTGTTTTTATAAGTAAAATAAAATATGATTAATTAATGTATTTGGGGTGAAGAAAAAAATGTTGTATCAATTATCGTTAAAAGCGAACTGCACTGTATATAAATACAGATAAAGATTTACACAATTCAATATATATGGTTTGTGTCTTTGCTATAAAAAAATCGTCGATATTCAGGCTCTGAAATCGCTATGTTTAATTTCTATGATATTAAATATATATTTGAATTGGGAGTTAAAATCCAATTAATATTCTTTTAAGAATCCAATTGCAATTGATGAAAACGTCCAATTGGGAAAATTGACAATAGCGCCATCTATTAAGTTATAAAGGGATAGGTTTAAAGGGACAGTAATAAGAAAAAAATTGTTTTAAAAATAATAAATATATTGTGAATTGTGCGCCCCGGTAGGCAGGTTGGTAGCGTGCTGGCTTATCAGTGCGGGAGTCGTGGGTTCGATTCCCACCAGAGGCACTGGTCTGTTTTCGCTACAACGCGCCGAAGGCCATAGTAGCTAGTGCTCGGTTAGGGTAATATTTATATAATTTGTAATTATGTGATTATTAATTAATAAATAAAATAAATATTGTGAATTAGTAATTTAATTTAATATCTAATTGTAATTGAGAAAGGACCTAATTGGAAGAATAACTGGCTCCTCTATTTAAATTGTGAAGGGAAATTTATAAAAAAAAAAAAATAGAAAAAAAATATTCTTAGGAAAAAAACTTTTGTTTTGTAAATGAAACGAATTTAGTAGAAACAAGTGGAAGCATTAAAGTCCGATGTGCCGAATTTGGTATTAAAAAAGATTAAATTCGGCTGTGACGAATTTTTGGATACCCTCCATCTCGGTGTTTTCATAAACCAGGGAAAGTGCAAACAATATTAATATCTATATTCTTTGTAAAAATAACAAAAATAATGTTGTTTTTATAAGTAAAACAAAATATGACTGATTGATTAATGTCTTTGGGATGTTTCAGAAGAAAAAAATGTTTAATTAAAGTTTACTAAAATGAATCTGAAATTCTGCAGTGGGTATTCAAAGGTTATTCTGATTACCTAAAGAAGAACGTGTAGTGAAAAATATATATATTTGTATAGTTCCTTATGATGTTAAAAAAACTGTTGTAAAATTCGCCTGTTGTTTGTCTCTTTGCCTATATAATAATGAAAGAAAGTTACTAAAATATATTTTTGGATCGTTAGAAGAGATGCAATGAATACAAACGCATAAAAACAGTTTCGAATAATCAGAATTTTAGATAAATTTAAGGGAACAAAAATACACTTGCGGCGACATACATAATGAAATAATTATGAAATGCCAGTTTACATTACAACACATGTGTTTATACTATACATCACATAAGTAAAACGGAAAGTGTGATGAAACTAAGTTTGTCAAAAATTATAAAAGAAAATCTTTCGAGTGTTTTCGAGATACAAAAAATTAAAGAAACTGGTATTTCAAATTATTGTTTTTCAGCTCAGTTGCTTGTGCAATTCTCGTTTACGACTCCTAGAATAAGAACCCTAAGAAATTTTCCCAAAATTCGATTGGTTTTTACACATCAATACTTTAATTTAGATTATTTTTGTATGTATCAAATAAAAATTAGGGCTTTTAAGGAAAACAAATGCATATAATCAAAAGATTTTAAGATGAAGTATGCAAATTATATGTCTTAAATAAAAAAGTTCTGAAAGTGAATGTCCTTTAAATTGAATGGGGTTTTTAATAAATGTAATTAGAATGTAAGAGTTTCCTTGCAAACTTATTAAAGGTTGAGAAAGAAAATAAGTAAAAATAGTGTACGAAAAAAAGTTATGAATTCACATTGTTGGATTCGGGGATTTTGTTGCTGGATATTTTTTTGATCTGATAACGATTAATGTGTCTGGCAACTCCGGTTAATGCAGTCAAATAAATAAAGAATTTTAACTAAACTATTTTGTTCTACCTTTTTCTTATTGGTGATTTTTTGATTTGTTGGGGTTAACAAAAAAAGGTATATGGCAAGCCTGGTATATGGAAAACAAAAGCATACTTTATAAATTAGCTTAACAATTTTTCGAGGGCTTCTCGCATTTGCACTTATAACCAGTGTTGCCAGGTTTGCAAAGCATAAAAACGACAAACTTTCTAGAAAAAATCGTCATCATATTTTGAAAAATCGTCAAAATAAAATATATTTGTTAGAAGAGGGATAAAGTTTTAATAAAAAATAAAATACAATAATGTTATTCACATTTCAAATGTTAACGTGTTATCGTTGTAATATAACACGATTTTTGACACTTCTCTTTGGTTTAAACTTCGAAAATCATTATATTTTACAACGATATTCATATTTATAAAATGTGTGCCCCAGTAGGCTAGTGTACCCCAGTAGGCTAGTTGGTAGCGTGCTGGCTTATCAGTGCGGGGGTCGTGGGTTCGATTCCCACCAGAGGCACTGATCTGTTTTCGCTACAACGCGCCGAAGGCCATAGTAGCTAGTGCTCGGTTAGGGTAATAGTATATAACTTGTAATTATATGATTATTAATTAATAAAATAACAAAAATATAATGTTGAAAGATCAAATAAATACAACTTTAAATCAAACTAATTTTACCACTTGAACTGTTAAACACTTATATCTGCATAATTCTGTGAACAACATTTCAGTGGCACAACTTTTTAAATATTAAATTCTTTTACAAAATTTGGAAATTCTTTAACAATAAGTCTGTTCGATTACTTTTCCTGTAAAGTTCAGTAAAAACTACTCAGTAACAAAATTACAAATAGTAAGACAAATTTACAAAAAAGTAAACGAACAGAAAATTTGTAGGAATTATTAAATTAGATAAAATAGCTTGTTTTAAATATTAAAAAAAATCAACTGGTCATTATGGAAAAGGAAAAAGTTAATTGAAATTATCGACCAAAAATAATTTAAATGTTTTTTAACTTCTTCCATAGTTAATTATTTAATCATTTTCACTTTCAATCCATAAACAATTAAAATTTAATTTAATTTTTGTTTACTAAAAATACAAGCATATTTTTTTATTTTTTAGTCAAATGTTTTTTTCATCTTACAAATTCTTTCTGGCAAAAATGTATCCAGTAAAAACTTGTAAGTTCTTTGGCATCAAACTGTCACTTTACTCTCTCTTTTTACCAGTTTTTACTGCGTATTTGTCTAAACGAACACCTTCCAGTAAAAACTTGTACAAATTTTTGTGTTATCGAACAAACTTAATGTTATATTTTTAATTATTAAATTTTGGCACTTTATTTATATTATTAGGCCTGTTTTTTAAGCACCGGATTTATTTTTGGATTTATTTTGTTTCATTTAAAGTTGTATATATATTATCTTTCAACATGAAATATATTCGGGCTAGAGATCTGTTTGTTTCGCAAAAAAAGTCCATGCCTTGTGTTTTAACATGAAAATTTTTTTATTTTTATTTAAATCTAACTCCAATTAAATTTTATAAAAATTTAAAGAAATGTTCTAAACATATAAACACAGAAACTAAATTAAGCTAAACCCGTAATGAATTTATAAAAAAATAAATGCGGTTTGGATTAAGTTTTATTCAATTCTAGGATTTGCATTTTTGCAAAATTGTATTTCACATCATATTAGCATATAAAAGCTAGCTATCGATCAAAAAACAATGTTTTTGCTTTCAATTTTTAACGAAATAATATAAATTTAATAATCGAGCCGGCGATTTTATGAGAGTGATAAATAAGTAGATCTTGCTGACATATTAAATTATTGTCAAAAAATCGTCATTTTGGAAGCAAAAGTCGTCAAATAGTCATTTAGTTATTTTGGGTATTAAATATCATCAAAATGACGACAAATCGTCAAACCTGGCAACTCTGCATGCGATTGCTACTAATTCATACGTACATACATATATATATATATTCCCGTCGTTCCTATAAGGAGCATAGGGCCGTACATACATACTGTATTACAAAACAAAACAAAAAAACAACAACAATATTTTGTGGGTTTTTTTTTGTTTTTAAGTGTTGATCATGACCATGGATGGTAACCGATTCTATGTGGTTATTGGTCGTAGTAACGCTATTTTCTTTTATTTCGGTAACGGTATTTTAGGGGAAACTATACTTCAGTTATTTCGGTAACGGGATTTTAGCGTTAACGGTATTTTAGCGTTAACGGTATTTTATTTATTTCGCTAACGGTATTTTAGCGGTAACGATATTTTAGATATTTCGGTAACTTTATTTTAGGGAAAAAGATTTTTCAATTATTTTGGTAACGGCATTTTAAGGATAACGTTATTTTAGTTATACAGGTAATGTTAATGCACACCACAATTTTTAACCGCATTATGCCCGAGTTTAAATGACTGTCTAGTTTATGATCACACTTTGGGAAAATATATCTATTTACAGAAGTTTTTTTGTTCAGATCTTGTTAGATTATTTCGGTAACGGTATTTTAAGGTAACGGTATTTTACGGATAACGGTATTTCAAGAATATCGGTAACGGTATTTAAGCGATAACGATAGTCAGTTGAAAGGTGTTAGAATCGGGGACGGTAATTCAGCGATATTGACAGCCATCCCTGCTTGCGTATATTCTTGTGTATAAGCATTGAATGTACGTATGTATGTATGTATGATGAAATAAAAAAAAAAAAATTTTAGAGGTCTTCCCACATTTTCACTCATAACTTTTGAACGCGTTAACCGATTTTGATCATTTTCACTAGAAAACTGCTCATGATATCAACAAACAATTTGACTGAAAATTAGCAGTACCTCTTCTGTATTGGAGGAGTATTTTGTGTTTCCACAGACAGACGGACGGACAGACGGACAGACGGACAGACGGACATGGCTATATCGACTTCTCTATCCATGCTGATCAAGAATATATATAGTTTATGGGGTCCCAGAATTTTTTTAAAAGAATTACAAACATTTGACAAAGTGAATATACCCTCCTGCACTATGGGATGGAGGGTATAAAAAGAGCATCATGTTATGATAGCTTAATCATATTATGATTCCCATTATCATATTATGATCCTAGATGATTATAAAACCGTTCCCAGTGTTTATAATATGATCAGCCAGAATCATGTTTTTTATTGTTAGGATTATAACATTATAATTTTTGTCGGCAATCATGTTTAATCATATTTTTTCCCTGAGTGTGGTTGTCATTTTTGTTGATAAAACCCGGTAATTCGGATTCGTTGTGTTTAAATATTGTCTTTTTCTATATAATTGTTATTTTTGTTATTGTTTTTGTTGATGAATTTTGGTTTGTTTTAGAGATATGTGTGTGAGTGATTTTAATCACTTTAGCTCACGCACACAAAATTTTGTCACGCACAATTTACAGTAGTTTTAAAATGTTTTTATTGCATGTAGCAAAATTCAAGTGATTAAATTGCATTTCAATCACGACCACAAATGATTTACTCACGCTTACGAATTTATGCACACGCACTAAATTTTCACAATCAAAAGCTATGGAAACCATATAATTGATTTATGTATTTTATTCCGTTTTGCATGCCTCCCACTTTGAATACAATTTTTATTCGCGGGCCGGATATTATACAGCACGCACTTTTACTAATTGAGAATTATCTAAAGAAGCTCAAGAAGCAAGAAACAAAGATTTTAAAAATTATAGGGAGCACTTTGCTCGTAAATGCAGCCGGGAAAAGTCCAATACAGACATTTTCAATAGGTTTCTTCTAAGTTCCGACCCATTTATATCTGGCATGAGCAAGAAATTTGCTCAGAAAAAAATATTTACTGTACCAACTTCGGAATTGGAGTTATTATAATAAATAAATTTATAGAAATAAATAATACACTCAGGGAACTTCTGCTTTAAAAATATGTAGTTGCTTGGGTTGTAATAGAGTTTCTTTATTTTTAATGTAAATATCAGTCATTTGCAGAACAAATTAAATTTTTTACTAACCATGTAGTTCATTAAAAAAACAAACCACATCAAATGACTGTTTTTTGATTTTACATTAATTTTTTACAGTAGTTTTTTGTTATTTAAAAAAATAAAAAATGTTTGTTTATTTTTTACTAACATGTGGTTCATTTTTATTGCAATCGTTAGTCATTTGTTGAACATTAAAAAACAAATGACAATGTTAGTTGAATTTACTGAAATGTAAGTCGTCGTTTCTTAAAGTGAAATTTCATTTGATTTTAACTACATTTGCAGTGGTCTTTACCAACATAGTTTTCTAAGTGTATTTAAAAATATGCCAAATATTTCTAATGAAAATTATGATGAAGATTATAATAATGAAGATAGTGATAAAAAAGATGCTGATAAAGAAGATGATTATAATAGCAATGATGATAATGATGTTGAAGATTATAATAATGATGATAAAGATAATGAAAATTATTAGTAACATAAAAGAATCCAAAATTTTACATTTAGAAGTCAGACCCAAAAATCGTGTCGACCGGTGTTATTTGTTTCTTCTCAAATTAATTATCATAAACATTATTGTTTGATTGGATCATATTTACTTAAATTCACATTTCTGATTGTTTATAATAAATAATTCATTTTTTGTTGTAAAACTTCGTCATTATTATTATTTTTACTTTCTCTTTGTAAAGGGTCCTCCAAATAACTTTTTTTTTTGAAAATGCTATAAAAAAAAACTACTGAATATTTTCTCAAATTTCTTTAATAATGGAAGCTCAATTATTTATTTAATAAAGTCATTAATGGAAAATTATTTCATTCAAATGGCTGCCTCGGCTGGCCATGCAGTAGCCTACACGATCGGTCCAATTTTTAAGCACATTATCGATTGTGTGCAGCTGTATTTCACCAATGGCTTCATCGGCTTTTCGGCATCTTCTGTAAGTCGATCGCAGGTCCACTTAGCGAAGCGAAAACGCATTGGATGGTCAGTTGGTTTCAACTCCTGAACCAATTGGACTTTGTATATCGTCATACCAAGGTCTTCATGCAAAATTTGTATCAATGATGTCTCCGAAATGTTCAATTGTTGAGAACGACGGTGAATTGATGTTGATGGCGCTTCACGCACACTTTCTGCCACAGCAGCAATATTCTCGGGTGTACGCACTGTTTTTGGCTTTTCACGCTTTGGTTTATCGATGAGGATGCCAGTTTCTTTCACTTTTTTCACAAGATAACGAACATACGGAGCTGACGGTGCTTCTCTTCTTCCAAAATCCATACGCAATTTTCGCACACATTCTGCAACATTACCATGATTTTCAAAGTAATGTCGCAATATTTCCCAGCGTTGTTCAAGCGTATACACAACCATATTCGTTCAGCGGAAGGATAAAACTAATTATTGTCAAATCAGACATGAGCTTAGTGTTACCATTCACGAAATAAGCACTAGTTGAAAAAAAAAAAAAACGTTAGATGGCGGACCCTTTATATGTCAAGTTTAGGTTAATTTATTAATTTTTCTACAAATTTATAATTCTAAACTGTAATAAGAGACATTAATTAGTTTTGTGTATATAATTCCGAATAAAAAAATAAATAAAATTTCCAAAACCTACTAAAATTAACATATTTTGCAATTTTCAACTTGAAGCAGTTGTTGTTTTCAAGATTTCGCATTCAGAAAAAATCGGCGCGTATTTGGGGCCAGAGTTCACAAAAACCTCGCCTAAGGTATTTCAAAACTAAATAACTGAGAAAGTATACGAGATAGAGATAGTCCTATACATGTAAGCATGTTTATTTTTTTAATATTTGCCAAATTTTATTGCAATCGAACTACCCAGTAAGAAATAGCCGAATTATTTTAATTTTTTTTATAAATCCCCCACTGTGGTCTGCAAAAGTTTAGAAGAATTGTCTTTCAATTGGCAGTTCTAGTTGAATTTACTCAGAATTAAGCTAAATCAACAGAATTTTTAAGCTGAATCAACATAAAATGTCATTCCGGATCTGACTAGCGGCAGGTGCGGCAGGTCCGTTAAAATAAAGATTTGTCGATTTATGTTCATTACACCCCCCAGTTTTTTGCAAAGGTTCCAAATGAAAAAAAAGTTGTATTTGTATTTAACCCGTGCTGCAAGACTGTCACAAATGTCCCATTGTGGAAAAAAGTGTATAATTATAAAAAATTCCCAAAATTCTATATTTCGAAAAATGTACGTTTTATTTCAATTATCTATTTGATATACTTAAAATTGTTCAGATATGGAATTATGATTTCATCGGATATCATTAACCCACTTTAGCCAGGAATCCAAAATGACCCACTAATTTGATTAAAATGCAGAAACGTCTTTTTTGAAATTAATGTTAAAAATGTTGATTGATATTTTTTAATATAATATTTGTTATTAAATAAAAAAAATAAATTGGAGAAATTATAATTCGAGTTTGTATATGCAGCGACTCCTTTCCAGGACATTTTATGAAAATAGCTTATTTTGTCAAATATTCAATAAAGTTTGAATGTTTTTATCAAATTAGCACAATTTGAGAAAAAATGTCACTTAAATTTATTAAGACTAAAATTATCTTTACTGTTATCTCAAAAATCTTTAACCCTTAGTGGCCTGGGCACAAAAAGGGCCTCTGAAACGTAGTTTTAATTATGACTACAAGATCGTAAAGCTATTAAATTGATAAAAAAAATCTCAAATTATACGAACGAAAAAAAAAAAAATATTTATGCATTTTAATACTGAAAAAATCTGAGAATAGTTAATTTTTTTGGAAAACAACCTTGTTCGGAGTTAAATTGTTAAACAGAGCCATGATTTTTTGGCTCCACAGTTTCACCTTCCTAAAAAAACTGTACAAATAATATTAGTCATATATATTAGTCGTACTAATATTATATATAATTTGATATAATTGTTTTGAAAAACTAGGAAATGTTTTTTATCAAATTTTATCTAATAATATCGAATTATATCCTAATTCGATACAATTTGATGTATTTTCTAATTTTTCGGATCAAATTTGATCTCATCGCATAACTAATTTATATAAAATTTAATATAATTTGATGATGGCCCACCTCAATTTTTTTTACTTGGAGGTTTATTTTTTTAAATTAAACAGCTTATTTCAACCGCATATTTTACTGTTTTCGAGCTTTTTGAAGCGCTAACAACATTGTCTTTAGAGCTGTTTTTGGCTGCCCTAGTCATAATTATGGTATCTGTCCATGGATTTGATTTCAAAATTACTTTTTTTTCATTTTTAAAGTACTAAGTTAAAGAAAAAAATATTTTATATTTTTCTTTGCAAGAAAAATATCTTTAACTATATATTTTTTTGAAATTTTCCATTTTTAATTTTTGTCAAAAAAAAAAAAATATATCGTGTAATTTCGACCGATTAAACCGATTTTAACACAGTATTCAAAAGACATGTTGCTCACTCAGGCGCTGATCCAGGGGGGAGAGAAAATGGGACATTTCCTCCCCCAAAATAAAGTTTTTTTTTATACAAAAATGAAAATGAAAAACGTTAAAAAAAAGTTTATCAAAAATACTCGAATTTCCCTCCCCAAAACCTTTTTCTGGATCCGCGCCTGTGCTCACTAAATAATTGGTTTTGTAATTTGAATGACCGAAGTTACTTCATCCTAAAAACAGTCAAAATACAAAATATTTCAAAAACAAAAAATAGTCGCAGTCTCATTTTTGCTGTAAACTAGTGTTATGTATGAATAAAATGGCCCATATAAAATTTTTACCAACATATTTGTGTAAACCAATAAATAATGTAGGTTAAATAAATATGAATATTACAGCTAAAACCAAAATACTTGATAAAGCATTTTTACATTTAAATCATTTTAAAAGTTATCGAAAAGCCAAATAACTTGTCAAGTTTATATATTTTGTGTTGTTTGTACATTTTATATCCATCAAGTTTTTATATTTTACATAGTTTTATTTTATGCCTAAAATATTTATGAAATATGCATTAGCAAATCCCACATAATAACCACCCTACTACCTACATAAAATATGGAATAAAAACTATATTCAGTTAATTTGACTGAATAAGAATTATGAATAAGCTCTAAACCGATTGCCATTATTATTTGCTACTTAACCTGAAAAAACTTTTAGTACAAGTTTTGTATTAATTATATATTTCAGTTAAATGTAAAGTAAATTGTAGCTGTTATTTTTGACGGCATTTCCAGTTATTTTTATATTAAAAAAATTAAACTATTAGGAATTTTGTTTTAAACTAATCGTTGCATTTCGTAATAATTGATTTATATTATTATTTTAGATTTTTTTTTAAATCAACTGTAAATATAGTTCTTTTAACTGCATTTGGTAGTTGATTACTGGATTTGGTAGTTCGTTATTAATAAAAATAAATTTATAATTTGTTATAAATTCAACTCACTAAAGATATTTCTGGAGTTAGCTTAAAACCGAATAATTTTAAAACTGCGGTTTCAGTTACTTTTCGGTTTTTTGGTAATACAACAAAAAAATCTAAAAATAAGTAAATATCGATGGCTTAATATAGAAAAGGCGTATCTCGACTTTTTTTTCCTTTAAAGGAGAACGAAAAAACTGAATAAAAGCTAAACAACTTCAGTTGCAAAAAACTATTTTATGCAAATCTTATTCCAAACAAGCAACCTTTTCAATGCTGATTTTTGTTTTATATTTTTTCTAATTCTTAGGAAGGTATCTTAGATAAGGCTTTCTGTTATTGATTTTTTGGAAATAAATGTTAAGATAGGGCTTTTTGCAATCAGTTGAAACTATGATAAACTAATGTAATAATTCATGTTTTATGTACAAAAAAAAAATAAATCAAACTTTAGACAAAAGTTTTAGTAAGCAGGAATTTTAACAGATCTTGTATGTGGCTCCTTCACTTCTTTTACAAAGTTATGATGAAAATGAATCTCCTAGTTGCCTAGAAGACATTTGACAAAGTCCCTTTTACGATATGCAGTAGTACCCGCTTAAATCTTGCCAAACACTCGGATAAATGCGCTATATTGCATTTAGGAAACTATTGCATATGTGCGTAAAACACGCATTAAACGTAATAAATTTCTTTAAATTAAAGTTTTTTTTAACTTTCTGCTTAAAAAATTGATTTTCTTTAATACAAGTTTTTGCTTAAATTATTGAATTTCAGTCAAAAATAATTCTTTATTCATAAATGTTTTATGTTTTTTAACGACTTTAAAGAAATTTTGTATTAAAAATAATAGAAGATAATTTTCCTTAAAGCCGGAGTGGCAATCCTCGTTCTGATAAATTAGGTACGCAATTGCACGTTTAGGGGTCAAAGTGTGTGGTCAAAAGTGACCCAATTTTACGTTTTTGTAAATTGATTTTTCATAAAAATTAATGAACTATAGACAAATTCGGTTTTAGGGAATTTTGAAAACGATCCACCGGTATATAAAATATGTGCGAACATTTTTGCTGTTCAAAACATACTTTTCGAATACTACATTTGTATAGAAAATTGTTGTTGGCTTGAGATGAAATTAACATAAAATAATGCTTATTTAATTTAATCAAGGGATGGCTGGGCGTTTTTCGATTTTCCTCATCGATCGGCTATAAGACGACTTTTTCGAAGAGCTTTTGAAACTCTTTTTTTTATAATGTTTCAAAAAGTTTCAACCCTTTCTTCACAACATAGGAACTATGGAAATCAAAATTTGTTTCTAAAGTTCTTTAATACTGTGTGCAAATAAATCAAAATTTTGTAAATTTCTTACAGATTTTCATATAAAAAATGGGGTAATTGTTTACCCCCATTTTCAACCCCTAATTGCGCGATTGCGCACCTAAAAAAATACGAGTTTAAAATTTTTTTGTCCCATTTTGAATAAAAATAAACACGTTAAACTAAAAACTGTCAACACAATATAATTTTAAAAATTAACGCACCAATTTAAAGTCAATGCTTAAACAAAACCAAAACAACACATTCAATTTTAAATGAGATAGGGCCTTTTCTTTCAAAATAATGTTTAAAGTAGTTAGGACTTTTTTTTTTAAAATGACTATAAATCCATCATTTGCAATTAAAATTTGGTAAAATTTTTAAGAGATGTGTATTTGAGAAAGGTCTACGAGAATACGTTAAAAACTCGATTTTGCAAAAAAAAAAAAAAAAAAATGGAAATACGCCTTTTCTATATTAAGCCAACGATATACATTAAAAGTAACTAATTTTTTAAATTAACTAAATTTTCGAAGATATTTTTGAAATTCATTTGATTTTATAACATAACAAAATTACTTTAGATAGTGTTAAATTAAGCTTACTTTTAAATAAATTCGCCGAGCAAAAAGATTATATTATACATAAGGTGTCAATTTTTTAAAACTTTGTGACGAATTCTACAAAAATATCCAGAGAATATGGAATATACCAAAATTTATATAGAAAAATTTCCGAATTTACAAATTTTTATATATGAAAAACTAATTGAAATAACCATTTCTTTTCAAAGAATACTCATAAAGAAGAAACTTTAGATTTAAAAATATTTTATCTCTTAAAAACATGTGTACTGACGTTTTTCTCCACTTTTTTTTCCAGAATATTTTTTTTTTTAATCAAACAAGCTTCCCAAATTCTATTCGAATTAATCTTTTTAGATTTTAAGAAATCTTTTACAGTTTCAATCAAGAATAGCATTTTTAATGTAGAAAAAACACCTGGCTCCGAATGCTTTTCGTTATAGACAACTCTTACAAATTCACAGAACTTTTTTTTTAAATGGATCAAAACTTGAGTTTTTCTGTTCCATATTATGGTATATATTTCCAGTGTTTGGTTTTGGTTCCATAATATGGTTTACGTTTTATTAAAAATTATTATTATTAAATTAAAAAACAAGTAAAATAACAAATAACAATGTGAATTAACAATATTTTGGCACGCTTGTGCAATTGCACATTATGGAAACTAGTAAAAAACCATTTCGGCAAAGCCTATTTTTTATTTATCTACCGAATTATGTAAGTGTTACCACCGTTTGCCATCGTTGTTGACTCCAAAGAGGTTTGTAAAGTTAACTCATTAATGGCACGTCATAGATAAATCGGACATTTTTCAACCAAACTTTTCAGATATATGCAACCAGACTTCATTAAGAAATGTTTGTATTTTTTTTGCCATAAAGCGCCCTCTAACGGAAATATTGGCAACCAACACTGAAACTTTGACAGCATATAAATCATACATGGTTTAAGATATTTTAAAAATTTGTGAACAAAAAAAATATGTGAAAAATTATTTTTTTTTATTTGATCGATTTTTTAAATTTTTTGGAAAAAGATCGTGGTTTATGAATTTTTTTTTTTAAATTTCCATATATCAACCCTGACGATATAATTTTTATAAGTTTAGTTGTTTTGAAAGAAATATATTGGAATATTTTCGACTTTGTGTATGGGTAATTCCATGTCAAATCAACCAATGGGTGTACACTACCTTCTCCAAATTTTATGATTTTTCGTAGAAAGACAGATTATTACAGAACTAAAATAAGTGCAAAGTTTGAGGGCACTGGCACTTCTGGATCCGGAAATATGAGGTCTTGAAAATCGTAAAAAAATGTCAAAATTTACAAAGTTGTACTTTCTTAAAAAGTATTATAGGTAGGCAACTCATCAATGTCGCATTTGAAAGGTTATTAAATTACCTTTAATTTGATATACAACATGGTTTTTTTTTTTGAAAAGGTCTAGGTCACATCTTTTGACCTATAATTCCGGAGGCTATATCTTTAAAAACGATATTTTTAAAAATCTGAAAAAAATATATGTTTAAGAGTGGTTCCTTCCCTAAAGTTACGAAAAAATTCAGAGTGGAGATATTCTTGGCGGCTAATTTTTAAATTGAATCAGAACTGCTTATACATATTTGGTCTGTTCAATAAAGCTTCCATTTCAAAATTCCAAAAAATTATTGAGGAAAAAATTTTAAAATAATTTTCAAATTTGACGATTATTTAAAAGAATATGAAGACGAAAAACGCAAAGTCGTCTGTATATAATACGATGTTACAAAATAGAGAAAAATGAATATACTTTTAAAATGACCTAGTGTAGTCTGTAGGCCTGGTTGAGTAAATCATTTTTCAATTTTCAGAATTTTGAATACACCCTCAAAATCTGAAGTTATCGATAAAAAAAGGGTTTTTCAAGACTCCAAGGACTAAAATATTTTTAGCTTAGTCAGTTTTGAACCGATTTTTAACGGTTTTGGAAAGATGAATAGTTAAGCTTTCCAAATATATATCTTAATATATAAAAACGTTGGTGCGTATGTTGGTACTCTAATAACTGTTGAACCACTAATGCTAGCGACTTCGTATTCATACCATATGTTCCTTTGGTTCTCCGATTTGCATAACTTTTTTTGTACCCGATAGGTGGCGCTGGGGTCGAGATTTTCCCAAAAAATTTATTTACGGTCCAATTTTGCTCAAATTTACATAAAACTAAAGTTGCTGACAAAGTTTTTCACCTGTAGGTGGCGCTGGTGTTAAAATATTCACGAAAACGTATATTTTTTTCAGTCATATTCATAATATTATTAAATGCAATGTATTTAGGCACAGAACTAATTTTTAAACACAAATTTAGGCGTTTTATTTGCACATAAATATTAGCCATACATGGGAGTTATTATTTTTCGTCAATTTCCGTTTTATTTCCACATAAATATTAACCATTCATAGAAGTTATTATTTTTCGTATGATTTTATTATTATAATATAAGTAAAACAAAAAATATAGTTCACAGATTAGCATTGCAATAATAATCTTAACTTATTTAATTTTTAATATTTTCAATAATAGTAGTTAAAGTTTTTTTTTAACATTAATACCAAAACACTTAATAATTGTGATAATTATTACTTAACAAATAAACAAATGGTAATCAAAATTACAATTTTTCATTTCAAACAATAATACTATCTTTTGAAATTTTTTATTAATTTATTTTAAAAGTTTCGGGTACAGTCGTCTTAAGCTTGAGTTCTCTTAATCCAAGAAAACTTTTTAAACAGAGTTATAAAAGACCACAACAGACTTTGTAAGGTCCAACAACGTGGACCGGGTCAGCTAGTACATATATATGTTTATACTTTTAACAAACCCATGTGGAAATATTATTCAAAATATTTAAAATTTTCAACTTTTTATTTAAATTTTTTTAACTTTGGCTTCTTTTTTACTTATACTTTATTTGAAAATCTATATTATTTTGCATATTTTGCTTAAGTTCGTTTAATACTGAGTAATTAGAGTCCTTGTTTGTTAAAATCGGTTAACAATTGTTAAAGTTATAATTTTTTTTTTTTGTATACTAACATTTTAATTTGAATATAATATGAAACCCCTTTTAATTTGGACAGCAAAACAAAATATAAAGAGATCGGACCAACATTGTTTTTCAAAATTAGTGAGCAGTTTATAATTGGTTAAAGTATTTATTGAAAACCGACTTTTCGGTTTGGTTGTAGCAGACTCCAGACATTTTCTAAATCATATAAATAATAATAAATTTTTTGTAGCATATTTTTAGTTCGTTTCAGTCGAATACTATCTAGTCCTACTCATTTTTCTTGTTATACATTATTTTATTATCCCAGTGTAGAAACGGCAATTACATGTCATTACCAGGGACCGGAAGTTGATGAAAATGTCGGAGAGTAAACCAAATATCTGCTAATCAAAGAGTTTGTGTTAAAATGGCATCGATTTCTTAGTGCATATTTATGCATATTTTGCTATAAATGCATATTTTAGCATATTTCGCTTTAAATCCATATATTTATTGTATGTTTTTTTTACTAATTTTGCATGTTTTTATTGAATTTTCAAACAAGTACCTTTTTCAAAAATTCTTGAAAACTAAATTATTGCAAAAAACTACCCTTTTCATAAAAACTAAAAAAGTACTACTTTTTATATATAAACTCAAAAACAAGTAGGCATTTCAATAAAAACGCCGTTTTTAAAACCTTCCACCCTTTTTTTAAAATAAAGTACAATTTTCAAAAAAGGCACCGCTTTCAAAGAAAAAGTACATTTTACAAAAAATAACCTTGTTTCAAAAAAGTACCCTTTTCAAAAAAATACTTTTTAAAAAACAGTACTTTTTTTACAAAGTATAAATTTTTAATAAAAAGTATTCTTTTTCAAAAAAGTACCCTTTTTAAAAAAATGCATTTTTTTTTTTTTTTTTAAATAAGTAACTTTTTTAAAAAAGGGTTATTTAATTTAATGGTTAAAGAATTTAACCGAAATATTGGAAAGAAAATAAATAATTAATTAAAAATATAAAACCTTTGTGTTTTTATTTTTATAAAATACTAGCTGACCCGGTCCACGTTGTTGGACCTTACAAAGTCTGTTGTGGTCTTTTATAACTCTGTTTAAAAAGTTTTCTTGGATTAAGAGATCTCAAGCTTAAGACGACTGTACCCGAAACTTTTAAAATAAATTAATCAAAAATTTCAAAAGATAGTATTATTGTTTGAAATGAAAAATTGTAATTTTGATTACCATTTGTTTATTTGTTAAGTAATAATTATCACAATTATTAAGTGTTTTGGTATTAAAATTAAAAAAAAAACTGGGAACTGCAAGCGTCTAAACTGTATTGGACTATCCGTTGGTAACATTGGAATTCTTGGTAACAATACATGTTCTCCTCGAAACGTGCCAGTAATGATGGTTGCCTCAATTATGTTTCCCAAAATTTCTTTTACAACCAATCTCGTTCCATTACATATTTGGTGCATTAAGATTTCTCAATAAAATTATTGGTAAACCAACTTTGATTTGTAGATTATGAGGAGGTAGGCCTGGGAGATCAAGTGAGTTTTGAAATTCAGTTGGGAAATTAACGGCTTCGTCTTCGTTTACAACTGTGTCAATTGATTTAAATAATAATGACTGTGACTGCAACATACACATTTTATGGCATCAACATCAATATTTTTTGCAGCCAATATTGCTCGTTGACTCAACCATTGATGATTGTTAATATTACTACGAATGTTGGGAAATACATTATCTATTAATGAATCTCTTGTAGTCACAGTGGTACAAAAATTATGTGGTAATGTTATAAGTTGAGTGGTTGGATTTATATTAATTTTCCCTTCACCAATATCAAGCAATTGCTTAGAAAATATAGCTACAGATGGGTCATTTTGTATCTTGACGCGCATGTTTGTTACTAATTTCAATTTAATGACTCTTGTCCATAATGTGGACGATTTAAGACATGCATTGATCTCATCTGCATAAGTGGACCGTGGTTAATATTTATGTGGAAATAAAACGGAAATTGACGAAAAATAATAACTCCCATGTTTGGGTAATATTTATGTGCAAATAAAACGCCTAAATTTTCTGTGCCTAAATACATTGCATTTAATAATATTATGAATATGACTGAAAAAAAATATACGTTTTCGTGAATATTTTAACACCAGCGCCACCTACAGGTGAAAAACGTTGTCAGCAACTTTAGTTTTATGTACATAATATATGTTGCGAATTTGAGCTAAATTGGACCGTAAATAAATTTTTTGGGAAAATCTCGACCCCAGCGCCACCTATCGGGTACAAAAAAAAGTTATGCAAATCGGAGAACCAAAGGAACATATGGTATGAATACGAAGTCGCTAGCATTAGTGGTTCAACAGTTATTAGAGTACCAACATACGCACCAACGTTTTTATATATTAAGAAGATTTTACACCAAAGGACCTTCTTAAGCTGAAACAAAAACAAATACAATCTTTAATAAAGGCTGGTTAAATTTTAAGGGCCGATGTTGATTTTGAATAAACACAAATTATTTAGGAAATTATTGTCATTTCTTTTTATTATGACAAGATTGGTATGGTTCAATTATGTATGGAACAAAATATCGGCCAAATGGCCGCCGCGACCTCGGCGGCACACCTCCATCCGATGGTCCAAATTTTCGATGACGCTGAGGCATAATTGAGGTTCTATGCCGTTAATGTGCCGAGTTATCTCATCCTTTAGCTCTTGAATTGTTGCTGGCTTATCGACGTACACCTTTTCTTTCAAATAACCCCAAAGAAAGAAGTCCAACGGTGTCAAATCACATGATCTTGGCGGCCAATTGACATCGCCACCACGTGAGATAACACGGCCATTGAATTTGTCACTCAAAAGAGCCATTGTTTCGTTAGCTGTGTGGCAAGTGGCACCGTCCTGTTGAAACCACATATCGTCCACATCCATAAACCGCACCAAACAGTCACTCTTTGTGGCTGCATTGGTTTTTCGACAATCACTCTTGGATTATCATTCGCCCAAATGCGGCAATTCTGCTTATTGACTAATCCACTGAGGTGAAAATGTGCCTCATCAAAATCACGAAGTGCACGATATGCATTTTGATTTGAACGCCCATTTTCATAACAAGCGTGAATAACTTTAACGCGTTGCTCGTTTATGTATCTTTCCATGGTTCAAATTGAGTTAGTCTGAAATTGAGAAATGTCAACTTTTTTTTGTGAAAAATATACTTTTTTTTGAATATAATTTGTAATTTTTTTGTGAAAAAGTTTTTTTTGAAATGGGTTTTTTTTGAAAAAATTTACTTTTTCCAAAGGGAAAAAGATACTTTTTTGAAAAATGTACTTTATCTGAAAAATGTACTTTTTTGAAAAAGATTCCTTTATGAAAAAAGCACAAATAAGGATTTTTTTTTAAATATGGATTTGTTTTAAATTTAGATTTTTTTTTAATTTAGTTTTTTTTATTTTAAATACATAATTGTTTTGAAAAAAGTGTAGCTTTTAAAAAAAGAATACTTTTTTGAAAAAATTTACTTTTTGAAAATAAGATTCTTTTTTAAGAGTAGACCGGTCTACACGGTTTTCGGTCTAACCGAAATTCTCAGGTGTTCTTTCTACCTGGTCATTCGGTCTAACCGGGTAGACAGTAAGACTGGTTATAAAAACCGGGTACACCGTATGACCGGTTATGAAAACCGGATAGACCGTGAAACCGGTATAAACCATTACCATGTAGTTTCTGGAAATATATTAATTTCTAAGATTTTACCCCATTTCATCCTCTGTCTTACAAATTCCTTTTAAATTCTAAAAGAATAAGGAGCAACTACTATAATTTTCTTTTATATTTAAACAAAACTAAAACATCTCCATGTTTTTTGCTACTATTCCATGTTTTTGTTTAATTTTATCCGTATTTTTTACTAACAATTTTTTTTATCTATTGTTTTATTTCAATTCTCTTTTTGTTATTTTAAAATAATTAATTTGACCTAAATAGCAGCAAAAACAATTATTTTATTCAGATCATGGTATGATAGTTACAGTAATTGGGAGCAACGGTTATGATTATAATAAAATATGTTTACTGAAGATTTTTTTTTTTTGTAGTTGCATCAACAAATAGTTTTTCTAACCATATTTAAAATTTTATTAATAGGGAAATCAAGCAATTGTCTGTCAATTGTCTAGTTTATTGAGCTGATTTTTAAACTAACACCAGACAAAACAACTGGTCCTGATTAAAATTTGTAATAATGAAATAATGTAACACCAAACGAATTCCAACTGGTCTGTTCCCTGTGTGTAAGTACTTGCCATTACACTTAAATAAAAAAGTCTGTAAAAGTTACAGAAAAAACACTAAATGTAACAGAAAATTGCTAATAAGAGGTGTTTTTAATACAGGTATAGAACTTTAAGTTGGTAACACTTTTTTAACTTTCGGCCATTTTGTCAGCTGTCAAGTGATTTATGTTTAGTTTAGTTTGGCATTTCAACGTTTGGTAACCGCATAGTTTCACGTTTCGGACATGTGAATTGACCTGCAAGATCGTGCGACTTAACGCCGCTGGACTATTTTCTATATAATCCCGAAATTGGACCTCCAGATTAGACTACGTCCGAGCCAGCCGTGGCGGTTATATGCCAGAAGTCATTTGTAAATTATAATGCCAGAAGATTATCTTTCGAAAAAAGTAAATTTCATGTCAATTTAAAAAAATCATCTTTGTTTTATTCCATTTCGAAGTTATATACCTCTATAAAAAACACCCTCTATTAATTAGGCCATCAGGTTGTTTTGCTAATATTAGTAATAGTAACTAATATTTAGTAAAATTTTAGTTAACTCATAATGGAAATGAATTTGCTAAAATCAACCAAATTTTGTACTAAATATTAGTAAAATTAATTTAGAAGAAAAAATTAGTAAAAATTACTTAATATTAGTATAATTTTTGCAAAATAAAAATTAAAATAAAACTGCTGAAATCAGCAAAAAATTAATAAATAAAGTAAATTTTTCTATGATTTTATTTAAATAAATTACAAAAATGTTTCGTTATGTATTTTATTATAATAGACAATTATTTTTAATATTAATAAATTAAAAACGAATCATTGGTAGGAAGAACGCATCTCATGGTATTGGATTTAATGACAAGCATTAACATCAATTATATTTTTCCGAAACTATTTTCATTTCCGTATATTATAAAAGTTTTTAGATTTTGAACGTTTTTCGTAAAAATACTTTAAAAATTTTCTCAATACATCATTTCAAAAATTATTTAAAAAAAAAATATAGTTGTGACTCTGATTTTATAAAATTCACTACTGCAAAAACAAAAAATTAAGATATTTCAACAGAGTGTTGATACACTCACAATATTTTATAGTTAGAAACAAACGAATTTGTACATTAAAACTATAGAAAAAGTTGTTAAAAACAGGACTACTGATTTTTCGTTTAAAACAATAGTAATTTCCAATTATTTTTAATTGTTAAAAAATTAACTAAAAATATCGATAAAAACAAAGTACTTTCGTTTATTTTAACTATTAAAAAATAATTGCTCAATCCGTTAAAATAAACGACGTCAGTTTTTTTTTTGACTATCAAAAAATTACCGAAAATCCATAAAAATAAAAGATTTTCCATTATTTTGACCATTAAAAATTTAACTCCCAAAACTTAAAAATAAACGATTTTCCTTTATTTTAACTATCAAAGTTCCGTATTTGTTTTTGATTTCGGTTATATTTTTTATTCAAAAAAATTTTTTTTTATAATGTATAATAAATGTTATGTATAATATATGTTAGGATTTATTTTTAAAACTAAATAATAAGATTAATTGAATAATAATTAGTTGAGCCATTTAACATTTATATGGCAGCATAACGAAAAAGGATGACATTTGAGTTCATCTTTTACTATAATATGTAAAAAGCTTTAAAAAACTATGTGTATGTAAAATAAAAGACAATTAAAATCTAAAGAAAAACTATAGTGATGGTAAATAAAATATTTGGTTTAGTACTAAAGTAAAAAACACTTTTGTAAAAATGTTGGTACTTTTTGATTTAATTTAATTGTTAAGGTACCCTTGCAATATTATTGCACATATTACTGACAGTTTTATTATCATTCAATGTAGCCAACTCAATATTAAATATTTTTCACATATCTTGTGTCTGCAATAAGAATCAAAAATTTTTGATTTTTTCTAACCTTCCAATATGACATGCACACTGGTAATTTGTTGCACACTAGCAAAAGTTGCACAAGAATATTGCTTAATTTTAACTTTACATTAAACATTGATGCGCTCAATTTTGTTTACCTAAAAAACACTTGACTTTTACCATATTGCTAATTAATTTCCTTGTATTCAAATAATCAGCTAACACATGTTCTATACTGTGAAAATTGTAATCCTAACTTTTCGTTTTATTTTATATATATTAAAATTTGTTATTTGTACATGAATAAAGAAATTCAGAGTTTTTACTCTATCTCTAGCAGGCTGTCTCTTCATCTTCAATAGATGTGCTTTAACATATAAATTTGGAACAGTGAGATAACTCCATCTCTGTTCTAATATGCACATTACGCACCGTCAATACTGCTCAAGGATGAGAAAGTGCAAATTTGCATCGTGAGGAAATGACCACGCTGAATACCCTCAGTAACAAAAAAAAGTAAAACAAAATTTACTGAAACAAAGCACTTAATCGTCAGCAGGGCCACTTTGGTACTTTTTGGACTGAAAATGTAAATAAGTAATTTATTTACAATCCCCAGTTTATGCATATCAAAAACGTTTGAAAGAACTTTTAAAAAGATTACTGTGATTTTTTTTTTAAACAAGTAGATTTTTTTTTTAAACATGTAGATTTTAAACGAAAATATTAACTGCTACAGAAAATCCGTATTAATTCATAGTTTGTTTTTTAAATAACAGGTAAAAAAGTTGAAAAATATGTTTCTTTGTATTTTAATAGTTTATTCAGTTAAAAACAAACTTTACGGATTACTTTTTAAATAAACTACAATCGGTAACGGAAAATATATTGTGAGTGTAGAAATTATAGTTCAATATAGTTCAATATAATTCAATATTTAGTTTTTGGACTAAAATTGCATGATTTTTTAATAAATACTAAACTTTTTAAACTTATTGGAAGTATTGCATTACTATCGATTTTTATTTTGAGATCTAGACGTTTTTTGTGTCGTAGAGTTGGCAACTTTGAAGAGAAGAAGAAAAGAGTAATGCACATTAACACCATAGAGTAACGATGCCTCTCGAAAAAAGTAGAGCTCTGCCCAACTCAGTAATCAACATTTTCTCTTTAAACTGAGTCGAGTAGCAACATTTTGTTGAAAGCTTTTTCTTGTGAGGTTGCAATATTTTTGAAAAATAAACAAGTTGCACTAGCCAGTTTAGGTAAAAAATATGACAAGTTAAATAAATATGATGTCAAATGCTTTTTTGTATGTTTTGTTTGTAAAAAAAATGCTTTTCAGTATATTTTTTCTCTAATCAAAATTGTGTTTTTATAGAATTTAAAAAAAAAAATATTTTAAAACTTTATGATGCTATTTAACATTCACAAGCTAAAAAACTGCAAACAAATTTACTTAACACGAAAATGTAATAAAAACGCAGCATTTTTATCAAAAATTTTAATATTTTGACTATGAAGTTTGTTAGTATTTTAGCGGTATTGTCAACCATCTCTGCTTCAAACACAGTTTTTTACATTCACAATTAATTTTTGTAAACACAACCTAACCTAAATTTCTCTCAAAAAACCGGTTTACTCTTTGGTTGAATGCCCAACTAAGTGCGAAATATCTGGGTATCATCTTGGACTCTAAACTATCATGGCGACTTAACACCGAGCACAGGGTCAGGAAGGCAACGGTAGCCTTCTACTCCTGTAGGAGGATGTTTGGTTCAAGGTGGGGTTTGAGTCCGAAAATGGTGCTGTGGATGTACATGGCTATTGTGCGTCTAATACTGACATATGGCTCTATCGTGTGGTGGACTGCGACCACTAAGAGGGTGGTCACGGATCGTCTGTATAGCGCTCTGCTTGCATTGGGGTCACAGGCGCGATAAGAACTTGCCCCTCGGAGGCTCTCAATGTAATGCTTCACATTATCCCTGTTGATTTGCATATAATGGCGGTTTCTTCTAGCAGCGCAGCGCGGCTTGCTGCAACGGGTTCCTGGAAGTCCAGGACCTATGGACATGCTAGGCTTCTTGATGGACTTCACCCACGTGTGGGATTTGAGTCCGACTATGTTACTCCTAGATTGGATTTCTGCCGACCTTTTCGCGTTAGCTTTCCCTCCAGGCGGGAGTGGGATATGGGGGATCCAACTTTTGGTTTTGACATCAGGGTATATACCGACGGCTCAAAGATGAGTTGTGGTGTAGGCTCCGGGGTCTTCTCGGGTGAGTGTAACTTGCGGTGTTCTTTCAGGCTACCTGATCATGCTACTGTTTTCCAGGCGGAAATTCTGGCTATCAGGGAAGCCTGCAGACTCCTGTCTGAAAGGGGGGCTCGAGGGACAGTGGGCATCTTCGCCGATAGCCAAGCGGCTTTAATGTCCCTGAGCTCGTACGTCACATCCTCTGCTCTCGTTGGTCAGTGCAGGGAGGAACTGTCCAGGCTAAGCTGTCTATCCCAAGTTACTCTAGTTTGGGTCCCCGGCCACAGATACCTCTACGGTAATGAAAGGGCAGACGAATTGGCAAGGGCAGGATCTGCCTTAAACGCCTCCACATCGGTGTCAGTCGCTGCACCGCTGGGGACTGTTAAGGGGGAAATTTTCCGGCACTACTTTCGCAGGGCGGGGGACAGGTGGCATAATTTGGATACCTGTAGGACCGCGAGACTTACGTGGCCCAACTACGACCTAGTGCGTACAAACTCTCTCCTGAGCAGGAGCAGGAGGGATGTCTCGAGGCTGACGGCTGTTCTGACCGGTCACTGGCTGATTGGTAGGCATGGCATTAGACTTGGGATTGTACGCGGTTCGCATTGTCGCAGCTGCGGCATACCGGGCGAGGAGGAGACTGTGGAGCATCTTCTCTGCGATTGTCCGGCGCTGCAGAATATTCGACTCCGGATCTTGGGTGACCATATACTGGACGACCTCTCGGTAATATCACGTGTGGGATTCGGTGATCTCATACGTTATCTTAACCGAACGGGGTGGGTCTAGTACTCCGGATACCAGTTCCTTACGGGTAGTGTGGTCTCTTCAAAACGGAGTCGCTTTTTGACTCTACTTGATGCTCACGAGTAGCGTGAGCTGCCACTTAAACCAACCAACCAACCAAGTGCAGAGCTGGTGAAGAAAACTGAAGAAGACGGGTTGAGTACCTAAGAGTAGCATAGCAACCCTCTGCTAACACACGAACAGCAACACAAACAATGACGTATATTCATTTTACATACATTATTTTTAAAACTCCGGACTTGTTGTTTTCTTCTATTGAAAATATAGAATTTCACATAACCAAGAATTTTAAATTTTCTCTAGCGGGAAAAACAGTCAAAATAAAGGGTCCGCCAAATAGCTTTTTTTGAAAATGCTATAAAAAAAACTACTGAATATTTTCTCAAATTTCTTTTTTTATTTAAAAGTACAATCCTTCCGGTTATTAATGGAAAATAATTTCATTCAAATGGCTGCCTCGGCTGGTCATGCAGTAGCCTACACGATCGGTCCAATTTTTAAGCACATTATCGATTGTGTGCAGCTGTATTTCACCAATGGCTTCACGAATATTGCCCTTTAAAGCGTCAATTGTCTCTGGCTTGTTGGCGTAACACTTATCTTTGACGGCACCCCACAAATAATAGTCCAGTGATAATGCGATCTTCAAAAACAGGGCGCAAAACATCGAGTGTAGCTTCGGCTGTGTGGCACGTAGCGCCGTCCTGTTGAAACCAAATGTTGCCAATATCCTCCTCTTCAATTTTTGTGAACAAAAATTCGTTCAACATGGCCCGATAACGATCGCCATTGACTGTAACGGCCACTCCTTGCTCATTTTCGAAGAAAAATGGCCCAATTATGCCTCTGGACCCTTTATAAAAATTGTTTAGATTTCATATTGGATTTTTTGTATTAAAATTTTTTGATGTATGATAAAATTCTATGTGAAGTTAAACCCTTTTGATGTTCAGAATTTCGAGTCAGAATGCTGAAAAAAATAATTAAAGTTAGCATTTTTCATTTAAAATTTAGATAACATCAACTGAAGTTAATATTTAAAATTTGAAATTAAAAAAAAAACCTTAATTTTAAATTTAAAAAACATCAATTAAAATTCAAAAATATAAATATTTTAATATGATACCAGTAACAAAAAACACCAATTTGGGCGAGCAAATGATAACATGCCTTTCATTTTACTAGATCAAATAATTTTTATCTTAAAAAAAAAACTATATTATTAGTTAATTTATTTTTTAAAGATTTTAGCAAATCGGGTTTTAAAAATTTGTCAAATTAGCTACCAAAATTAGTAAAAAAATTTGTAATTTGTAAAATAAGAATAGCAAAATATTTTGCTAACAAATAACTTTATACTAAATATTAGTATAATAATAGTAAAGTTAGATGTGAAACTGTTTTACTAATTTTTATACAAACTTTTTTTTTTCGAGTGTACCAAATATGTAATTATATAACCACTTATATGGTAATGCTTTTCTACACTGGGATAGAATTCAAATCAGAATCATCAGCCAACAAGTACTTATTAATTCTAAAACCAATTACCAACTTTTTCATTTAATACTTTTTTCCATCTTTATCGCTTTGTTAAGTTGTAGTTTTTTATATAGATTTTTTTGTTGCATGTTCACTCTGATTCTGCTGCTAACATCAGAACCCCATCAAATATTGTTATGTTTAAGTACACGTACATTTTTAGTTTTTTTTTTTTCTTTTGCCATGTTTTTTGTTACCATAAACTCTATTCATGATTCTGTACCTACTATTTTTCTATGCATTTACTGGTAGTAGCATCGGCGTTCTTGTTCAGTAGCAATGTTGCATAAAAAATTTACCACAAATCCAATGCAAACTAATGGCAAATATTAAAAACCATTCCAATTGTATGACTGCATTCTAACAGCGATTTGCTGGCCAACCACCCAAATTCGTACAACTACTTTGTTACAAAACTATGTTAAATTTAGACAGGTCACTATGGGCTAATAAGTTTTAATATTTAAAAGGTGTTTGCCTTATTCTGGATCTTCATATCCAGAGCAACGGAAGATAATGTAGCTTAATCATCTCCTGTCGCTGCGAAATGACTTGAAATCTCTATCGAATTATGTAACAGGGTCGTGATTAATCGTTAGAACCATCCCTGCGTGAAATAAGAAGGAAATCGTCCTCAAAGGACCTGACCCGAGACTGGTTAAATCCGCTACTCATCACAGAACTAGTACACCATTGCTGTATGTGGAACGCAGTCAATTATATTGAAAGTACTGGTCACGTGCACGCAGAGAAAAAATATAATTGAACATGATTGCTGACACGAAATTATCATATTATGATCCTAACTATCATACACATGATTCTGGTAGATCATATTATGATTAGGAAAGACGATTTCATCGTCATTTAGAATCATAATATTATTGCTACGATCATATGATGATTGTTAGACATTGTAATCATATTATGATGCTCTTAAACTACCATAATATGATGCTCATTTCTATGAGTGTGACTAGTGAAAAGAAGTATCTTTAAAATTTTAAATTTTAGCACTTTCTCTTACATTAGATTCTTTTTATTTTTTTTCATTTCTTCGTTTTTTAAGCTTTGTATTTCCGTAATTTTTTTAATATTAATTTTTTGAAATGAAAATGAAAATGAAAATTATTAATATTTCTAATTGAAATTATATATAATTTTACTTTTTTTGCAAATGGAATTTTGCAAATTTCAGTTTAATTTGAACTTTTATTGTAGATTTATAACTTTAAACCCTCAATCATTCCATTAGTGCCATATGAAATTTATTAAAAATTTTCAAAATGAGTGTTTTATGATACGAAATATTTTGCAGTGTCAAGTTTGGAAGCAAAATAGTGTTTTAAAATAAAATTTCGTCCAATTTCCAAAAATAAATATTTTAAAATGTGGAAACAAGAAAAAAAAAACACGCTGATAACAAACATGAAAGTACCCAGGTTGAAATTGCCGATGGTAAAAAAACAAAGCACTGGCAGAACCTTGGTTAACAGTAACACCAAAGTAAAATCCAACGTTTGCCTAAAATGCTTTGTAAGTAACTGCTTTACAATATTTACAACTGCCCATACAGAACGAGACAAACGGACCAACGCACTTTGCCAAGTGGCACAAGTACTGGCACCAAGTGCTTTCCCAATCCCAATGATAACAAAAAAATTTCCTGGAATCGGGATCGAAATCGGATCCCTCGGACTAAAAACTTTTTTAAACAAAGCATCATAATTTTTATAAATAAATGCTTTACCAGTTTATGAGCAGATGGTAATTTCTGTCCATCTAGAACTGGGAAAATACATTTTGCCATCGTTAGCCCAGTGGTCTCAGCCAATTATTTGCCAATGTTTATTTTTGTAGACCACTGAAGTTATTTTAAAACAAATACTGACAAACACTTTTTGGAAACGCTGATAAAGCGTCCTAAACAAGGCAGTTTCAGACTGTGTCTTTTTAAAAAACAACCACTGGCAAAACACCAGTTAAAAGTGATTTGCCAACGTTTTCAAAAATGACTTTGCGAGTACTTGTTTGACAAAATTTACGTCTGTATACTGAAAAATAATGCTGGGAAATCGTTTGAATGTGCTCTGCCAGCGTTTATAGAATGTGCTTTGCCAGTACTTCTTTTACAAAGATTACGACTGTTTATGAAAAATTACTACTGGCAAAACTTTGGGTTACAGCGCTTTCCAGCACCTCCTAAAATGGCTTTGTCACTACATGTTTCACAAAATTTACGATTGTATATGAAAAAATACTACTGGCAAAATATTGTTTTAAAGTGCTCTACCAACATATGAAAAAGTCCTTTAAATGCACTTGTTTCCCTTAATTTACTACTGTTTATGAAAAATTTTTAACTAAAAACTATCTTGTAAATGGAAAATTACTTTGATATTATATAAATTTTAAAGAAACAAAAATGTGGTTGGATTTTGTACAATTGGTCAATCCAGAATTTTAGAAAAAAAAATCATTTTTTATTATTTGTTTTTTCATGAAAAGATATTTCAAATAAAAATTTGGTGGATACGCTTTTTTTACTCTTACACTTCTCAATTTAAACTAAAAAATTCAAATTTCAGTTTTCTTTATTTTGGCAGAAACCCACTATTATATAACTTTTCATGTAGTTTTGCCAATGCTTCGCCAACTTTTCAAAATGGAAATGGCCAAGCGAAGATTGACGTTTTATCATTTCAGGGTTGGCAGAGCACTCATTTTACCATTATTGCCAAAACTTTCTTCACGTTTCAAAAGACAAACGGCCAACCGATGAGTGACGTTATCATTTCAAGGTTGGCCCAACACTTTACCTTCTGTCCCAACACACACGTTCTGTCAACTCTGGTACCACCATATACAGTACTTTTGCCAACGCCTTGCCTGCCTGGGTAGTATTGAAGTTTATTCAAGACAAAAATAATTCCAATATGATGTTCTCTGAAGGGCATCGTATTAAGAATAAACAGAATATATTTGGCATTGGTTGCAATGCGTTACAGTTTCTTTATTATGTAGAAGTTAAGGTACCTTTTCACTCTATTTAGCATTTGCCATCTTACAAGGAGAGTTTCCCCATTAGTTCTCGCTGATCTTCGGGTATATGATTAAAAAATAAGGGAAACGTAAGGTGGGGTCAAAATTAATACATTTTTCTATGGAAAGATGTTTAAAGTTAATAAAATTCTAATTTTTGTGTACTCAGCGTTGAAGTACTAGATAAAACAAAAATGTAAATGGGTTTCCATTTATTTGAAAAATTTTAACTATAGGTAAAACAGCTGTTCGGGAAAAGTCTCATAAAAGCCGAAAAAAGTCTCATAAAAGCCGAAAGTCGCAAAAAGCTCAGACACCCCCTCGATTAAATTTAATAGCCATTAATATACTTATTTTTTTTTGGCTTAATCGAACTATAATTCCTTAACACATTTTTTGAATAACAAAAATACTTGGAAGCTAAGTATCTCCCGTAAGAACGAAAATGTGATAATTTTTTATCTTCACTTTTAACACCTCAACATGAGATAAGGACGCTAAAAAAACGTGTACCTTTTTTTCTTCTCCATCACATATCAGGGTTTCATTAAGATCGGAGAGAACTCAACGGGTCATTGCATAACAGCTTAGAACGGTTAGAGGGCTATAGCTCTCTAGACACACTACTTTGTGATTTTTTGTAAGCATGAGGGTATGTTATATAATTTTAACATCACAAACGAAACCATAAGGCAGAACAATTCAGCAATCTATGCGCGAACACGTTATTTATTTTCTGAAAATCTATATATAGACACATTACTTTCCCCAACCCGGTGACCATATAAGCAACAAGTTACTTTACCCCTTCTATGAAAAGAGTCCACCCATTACTTTTAGGCCCATCACCTGTAAAATTCATCAGTGAAGTACGGTGTATTGTAATGATACATTACTTTATCCATTATTTGGTAATGCGTGGTTTTGCTGTGTTCTTTATTTCAAAACAATTTTAAATTTAATTTTACTCTGAGCTTCGTTATTTTTACAGCAAATAATTAATTCATGACCTAAAAGCACCCATCCCGTGGGAGGTAATTTTTTTATTTTAATTTCTATTTAAGCACGCAAAAACATATAACTTTGCTGTTAGCCAGCCAATATTCTCAGGCAACATTAGCTCAGACGGTAAAGCGTTTGAAATTTAAGCAGAACGTTCTTTAATAGCACCCTACTAACGCCTATTAGATTTTATTCAATACATTTTTAGATTCTTGAATTAGATCTATGAAATGTCACATTAATGCAGTTTTTCATAACATTTTATGAAACATTTCATAATGTAAAAGTTCCATTAAAAATAGTTTCATTAAAACTGTGAAGCTTTTTTTATAAATTTTTCATTTACATTGTGAAAAAAACTTGATCAGGTTAATGAAACAGTTTCATTAAAGCTCGTCCAAGAAATTCTATATGTGTATGTCAACGCCATGTAAAATGTCCGATCAAAGACCGATAACTTCCACCTTTGGAGCCCGTAGTTGGGATCTATCCTGAATAGGGAATGCAAAATCCCGCACTTTTTCATATCCCAGGAAAGCGGGGAATTTTTTTCGAAGTTCCCGGGATCCCGCTCGAAAAATAAATTTAAAATTTTTTTATATTTACGTGTAATCATACTTTCTGTATGCAAAATGTCTTATATGACCAGTGTTGCCAGGAGATTTGTTTTTAAATCCCTACGTTAATGAAAAAAAATCCCTTGTTTCCCTACAGACAGTTTTTTAGCAGTAAATTATATTTACTTTTATTATAAATTTGTACAGTAATTCATTCAGGTACAATAGATTTTTATTAAACAAAAATAACAGAAAGTAAAAAATAACATAAAAGCTAAAAATAAACGGTAAGCAAATAAAAAATGCCATTTTTAAAAAATACTCGTATAAACACTTATGACCTGTTTCTCGATTTCGAAAGAATGCTTTCTTTCGCTTTCTAAGCGAAAGAAATTTGATTTGGGTTTCACTAACTAAATTTCTATGCGAACGATGACTTGAAGTACAAGCCGAATGAAAACGTAAAAGTTTTCATACAAAATTTGGTTTCTCTATTTCGAACGAGTTGTCAACAGTGCGAACGTAAATGTCAAAATCATTTTCATTTATGCAAAGCCAAGAGCACATGCAAACAATGGTGCCAAATGTTTAAACTTATTTCTCATTTTTCCAGTGCCACCAGATTTGTTGGTTTTATTCTGTTACACTAAATAAAATAAATGGTTATATTTTTCATTGTTTATTATAAATTATAAATAGAATACAATTTTTAATAAAAAAATCCCTACAATTTGACTGAAAAACAAAATCTGTCCTTTTTTCCCTACAGATGAATTTTTTGGAAAAAATCCCTACGAAAAGGGAAAAATCCCTACACTTGGCAACACTGTATATGACCTAAGATTTTTTTTTATAAAAAAATACGTCTCCATTATATTTCTGTGGTTTTTCGTATAATTTTTAGCTTTTCTTAAGTCTGAAAAAATTGAATTTTTAATAGAAATTCCTCTAAATCTTAGAGATTGATTAAAACAATTTCAATATAAAAAATTGTAAGCTTAAAATAAAATTTTAAAAATTTCACAAAACACGTGGAAACTAAAGCGATCGATCGACAGTGACTTTACATTTCTAACTTAAAGTCGAAGTTTAAGAAAAATGTCGAAGTTATCATAATTTGTTTCCTTAAAAAAGTTGTTTAAATGTTAATTGCTGCTTTAAAAATTTTGAATATTTACCTTTTTTGTTTTAAAATGTATTCTTAAAAATCCCGGAATTCCCGAAGTCCTACTAAGGTGTGACTTATTTCATTACTGGTGGGAATTATTTCATTTTCGTAAAAGTAGATTTTTGTAAATTTTGTTTATATTTTTTGTATTTGATTTGTGAGTTTTTGGAGTTATTTCATATGAAAATAGTCCCACTAACACAATGATACAATAAGCCCCACTAAGGTGTGACTCGCTCGATTTTTTAAATTTGAAAATTTCAAATCAAACAGTCCCTTAATTATGATGGCGTAAAAAAAGTTATGAAAATCAAATAAAATTTTCAAGGGCCGTTGTATTCGATTTTCATAACTTTTTTCACGTTATCATAATTAGGGTCTGTTTTTGAAATTTTTTAAATTTAAAATGTTGAAGATACCATGCAAGTCGTCTTGTACAAATAAATAAAGAAATATTTTTTTGGAGTTTGAGTTGTTTCATTTTTGTTGAGACTTTTTTCTTTTTTTTTTTTCTATTGGGATTTATTTCTTTTTTGGTGGGAGTTATTCTATTGGCACTTATTTCATTTCGCCGGTGAAAGTTTTTTTAATTTTTGTTGGGATTTATTTCATATTTTTCCCAATGGGAGTTATTTCATGTGTAGTTATTTCATGTTGCCCCTGAGGGATATTAGCTTTGGAATCCTTTTACCTGAATTTAGTTATGACGTCAGAGAAAAAGGTAATTGGGATTAACTTCCTACAATAAATACGGCTCTTTTGTTAAATATATATTTGTATTGTATATTTTCTCTTTAATTGCAGTTAGCCCATTCCAGTTTTTTAAATAATCTAGAACATTAATATTTTATAAATAGTTTTGTAATATTTTTTACTAAGAAAGATGAATTTTTTAAATTGAAATGAAATTAACTTTATTCGAAAGATAATCTTCTGGCATTATAATTTAAATATGACTTCTGGCATATGACCTCCACGGTTGGCTCGGACGTAGTTTTATCTGGAGGTCATATTTTCGATAACTTTTTCAAACATTTGTGGCCGTATATTGGCAATAACGCGGCGAATGTTGTTCTCAAAGTGGTCAATAGTTTCCGGCTTATCTGCATATACTAGCGACTTCACATATCCCCACAGAAAATAGTCCAGTGGCGTTAAATCGCACGATCTTGGAGGCCAATTCACGGGTCCGAAACGTGAAACTATTCGGTTACCAAACGTTTCCTTCAATAAATCAATTGCAGCACGAGCTGTGTGACATGTTGCGCAGTCTTGTTGAAAGCACAGCTCCTGCACATCATGGTTGTTCAATTGATGAACGAAAAAGTCAGTAATCATGGCTCTGTATACTGACCAGCATCGTTTTTAAAGAAGTACGGACCAATGTCAGTCAAAAACAGTGAGTTTCTGGATGAAACGGTGTCTCAACATACACTTGAGGATTATCATCACTTCAAATACGACAGTTTTGTTCATTGACGTATCCATTTAACCAAAAGTGAGCTTCATCGCTAAACGAAATTCGCAAAATTTGTGCGCGATACGTATTTCGAACAGAAAAATGATTTTCAAAATAAATTTGCACAATTTGG
The DNA here is from genome assembly GCA_021234595.1 of Delia radicum. Lineage (NCBI taxonomy): Eukaryota > Metazoa > Arthropoda > Insecta > Diptera > Anthomyiidae > Delia > Delia radicum. The sequence continues at coordinate 75,406,454 of CM037855.1, read as the reverse complement.
AAGCGCTGTTCAGGCGTCAGTATATTCATGTTGAAATGCCAAACCAAACTAAACATAAATCACTTGACAGCTGACAAAATGGCCGCCAGTTAAAAAAGTGTTGCCAACTTAAAGTTCTATACCTGTATAAAAAACACCCTTTACAAACTTGTAGTTTGTTCCATAGACTGAACAAATAAATATAGAAATAAAAGTGGGTTAGAGTGGGAATATTCCCACTTTACCCCACTGGTACACTTTATTATACTTTGGTTTTAACTTAAAAGTAATTTGCACATGTTATTTTATAGGATTTAGGTCTATAGTTCACAGGACTTACAAACATAATCGGTTGTTATATATGTATATGTATATATGAGTGTTCGCAATACATCCAAACATAACATTAAAGTACTTTTTAAAAATATTTTTTTTTTTATTTAAACTATTTTATTTAGCTTGTTGTTGTACTTTTTTCCGTTAAAATCCCTGTCATTATTTATTTTTTTTTGTTGCTTTTACACATACATACTAACTATATATATTCTATTCTCTTTTGAACGCTTTCAATTTTATAGGAGTTGGCAGAGTACTTGGAAATCGTTATAAATTGGGCGAAAAAGTGCTAGTTACCAATGGCGATAAGGCAAGCGGCAATTTTATTAAATATGATGTTGAAGTTCGTGATGCCGATGTGGTAAGTAGTAATCCTTTTTTTTATGTACATGTATTTGTGATACAAATGTGGGCATTGCAAAAAATTCATTGCATTTAGAAATTTCATTGGAGAACACCGTTACATACAGGTATGGAAATAAATATATGGTACAAGTGTTTATTTCGAAAATTTTTTTGTATCCAATTATAGGAAACTGGCACCTTTTATATAAAATTGTTTCTTTAGTAAGCCTAAATTATTTTTATGAATTATTTAAAACATTATATAGTTTTTGTGCTCAATGGAGGAAAATAAAAAAATTCTATATGAAATAATTATATGCCACAAAATGGCATAAAGTTAAAAATATCTTTCGAAAAACATAAGATAATTTATAGAAAACTAAAACAATTATAAATCCTTGTAGTCTCTAGGACTAAAACAACTGAATTTCAGGGCTCTGCGTTATAGAAAATATTTGTATTAGGCGTATATTTTTGAATTTTCTAAAAATCCTTAATTATATTTATAAATTTTAGCCAGTATTAACCAGCAAGATTTTACAAAAACTAAGAGAAAATATTTGAGAAGTATTAGTTTCACATTTATTTGCGATTTTCAGCTAAAAGTATCGATAAAAATATTTTCTAAAAGTCAATGCGTATATTTATGATACAATAAAACCAAACTAATTTTATCACTTTTATATATAATAATATACGGCATCACATAAAATTCTATATAAATATACGAGATAAAATTAAAAATAAAAATGCGTCATGTCCAAGTACTTAGCTTGGTTTTCATGAGGGATTTTATTACCATATATTGTAAATGGAATAAGGTAGGTTTGGAAGGTCGCAAGTCAAAATTAGGTACAATAATGGGCCGAAAATACTATCCAGAGGCATTCCCGCCTTAACCCTTCGTCAGGCACATATTTTGAGCCCTTAGTTCTGGCACATGGTGTCTGGCCAGACCCCTATATATTTACATGCATTTGTATGGAAATAAGGGCTGTTTGCCGTTAAATTTTTTACTTAGATAGGAAAATATTTGTTATATTTTCTTTTTACTATGTTATTAGCTACCTGAGGAAGAAAAAATAGACCTGAAAAAATCTTTGGAATGAAAAGGACAACAATTTTTTTGTTCTATATATATTTCTCTTTATTATGGGTAAAGTAATAAATGTTTATGACAAAATAGAAAATTATTATGAAGAATACATTGATTTTTTTATTCAGAATTTTGCGGAAGGCAACAAAAACATAAATAATCTACTTTTGAATGTTGCTGACAAACAGGATTGTTGCATTTGCAGCAAAAAAAGCGTGTCTTACGGCGTATTTTGTCACCTTGCTGCAGGCAAATTCTGCAATCTTTTTTGGCAGCTAATGTGTCTGGACCACTGCGTGAAGCCACATTAAGCCATCACATCAATCATGTAGCAGAAAAACTCGTATGTCCAGCGTCTGGTTGACCGTTTTGTTGTGTAATGAGTTAGCATTTGATCCATCGTATCGACTCCGGCTTTAGTTGAATTATAAAATAAAATTGCTTCCGGTTTCATGGCTACGCCTTCAACATGTTTCGTGTAATGCACGGTTGAAATTAAATTGACTGCCTTATTTTTTTTGGGCACGTAGCTGCAAAGTGCAACAAAATTTTTATGAAAACCAAACACACTTGAAAGAATTGGTCGTCTGGTGCTCTTCATAACTTCCTTAGGAAGACATCTTTTGTTTGCTCGAATGGTGCCAACAAATGCCAGTCCCATAGCAGCAAGTCGTTTAGCGCATTTCAATGAGGTGAAAAAATTATCAGAAATAATTGTTCTGCCGCTGTTTGCGTAACAATTTGCGAAATACATTAGAACGTTTTCACCTTGATTTATCTCCCGATTGTCTCCTTCCTTTCCAGTGTATAGTTTTCCTTTCAATGGAAATTTAGTCTTAGCATCGCATGCCCACCAAACTTTGATCCCATACCTTGCAGTTTTGATGGGAACGCCACAATATACTGGAGTCTTGCATATTATTATGGCTGAGACCAAAAGCCAACAAAATCCCAATGAATGCATCTAGCTCAGAGCTTGTCAAATCAATCCATTTTCTTTGGGTAGACTCTGGATGTTCTTCATTAAATTTTCTAATTGATTTTCGCCCATGCCGATTTGTTTCACTAATGATGACGAACGTAATATTGGTTGAGAAAAATAGCTTGAATACCTCCACTGGATTGGTGAGCCTTGTTTTTGTCCCAGATTGAAAACGCATGATATTATGCTGGCGCAAACGAGATGCAGGGGGTTCAGTTTCGTTCCATTTAGTACCGTCTTTACCATAAAAACAGCCTGAGTCGACTTCATTTGCTGCTTCAGCATCATTTCCACTTTCTTCTTCTTCATCTACGTCTTCATCACTATCATAAAGTTGACTTATACAAAAGTCAGAGGGGAGAGGAGGTTGGGAGAGTTGTGATCTCTTTAATACTATACTCTCTTTGCATTGCCTATGCGTTCATACAAAATGCATAGGGGTCTGGCCAGACACCATGTACCAAAAGTAAGGTGAAGATTTTTTATTTGGCTTTTTTGTCCTGTTCCAAGGACTTTTTTCAATTATTAATTTATACATCGAAAGCCAGCAATATTTTGGGAGATTACCTGAAATTACAGCCATGTACCTAAAATAGAAGTATGCTAAATTGAAGCATGAAAATGAAATATGTCTGGCCAGAACCATGTGCCACTTCGAGGGTTAATTCCTTTATATCTGAGTACTCGTCTTCGTATTTGACACGGAATAATCTGTTTTTTAAATATAATTCTATTATCTTTGCAAAAATTACGTGGCATAAATATTGATATTTGTATAAAAGTCCTTCATGAAAAACCTTGTCATAGGCTTTGGCAACATCCAAAAATATGGCAGAGCATACTTTACTGTTTTCAAGGGTGCACTCGATAACATCTGTAATAATATGGCTCTGGTGGTGGAATGTTTTTCTCTAAAACCAAATTGGTGTAATGGTATTACATTGTTGACCTCTATGATTATCTTTATACGATTTACTATTATATTTTCAGCAAGCTTAGATAGACTTGGCAAAAGGGAAATTGGTCTATAAGACGTGACTTCAGTCGGTGGTTTTCCTAGTTTGGGTATCTTCAGAACATCCGCAACCTTCCAGTGTATTGGTACGTGCGATAGCATTGCTATTGCCTGCATTATTATAAAGACGGCTTTTTTTATCAACTTTCTTTTTGGTAACACTGTTTTTGGCAGATCAGCTGTTTTTGTGTAACATGTTAATGTTAAACATGTTCAGTTTGGTCTATAATTTAACTATGAATCGACTTACAAACGAACAATTCTTGCAGATTATTGAATTTTATTATCAAAATTCATGCTCGGTTAAGAAAGTGCATCGTGCACTTCTTCCAATTTATGGTCAGTTTGGGCAACCTTCTGAGGCGGCTATTCCGAATCTTGTGACTAAATTTTGCACCAAATTTACATTATTGCTCATTAAACCACCAACAGGCATACAGTGCGGACAGAGGAAAATGCCGCAGCTGTATCCGCCAGTGTTGTTGATGACCGTGAATTATCGATTCGGCGCCGTTCGCAGCAATTGGGCCTCTGTTACTCCACTACTTGGAAAATTTTGCGGAAGGATTTGGGTGTAAATCCTTTTAAAACACAGCTGGTGCAGGAATTGAAGTGACACGACCTACCACAACGGCTAACTTTTGGTGAATGGGCGCTGGCAAAGTTGGATGAATGTCCACTTTCTTATCGGAAAATTGTATTCAGCGACGAAGCTCATTTCTGGTTGAATGGATATGTGAGCAAGCAAAATTACAGTATTTGGTGCGACGAAGGCAGGAACGTTAATGTGAATGGCGAGCGCGACGTGACATGTGGTTTCAACAGGACGGTGTCGCATGCCACACAGCACGCGAAACAATGGCTTAATTGAGAGGAGAGTTCGGTGAACAGTTTATTTCACGTTTGGGACCGGTCAAATGGTCGCCTAGATCGTGCGATTTAACTCCTTTAGACTATTTTTTGTGGGGCTATGTTGAGGCTCTTGTCTATAGGGACAAGACCTCAATATTGAATAATTCGTGAAATACCGGCCGTTATGTTAGAGAGAGTATGTCAAAATTGGACCCAGCGTATGAACCATTTGAGGCTTAGCCGCGGTCAACATTAACATGAAATGTCAAATTAAGATTTCATACATTTCGCTAAATTTTATGTGTTTTTTTTTTAAATCAAATCAGAAAGCCCTTAAAAACTACCCTTTTTTTTAACAATCACAACATAAATTAGGTTTAAATTTCACCGAAATAAATTAACTAAAGCAAACATTTTGTACTTAGTTTTTGATGTTTTTTCAATCTACTAAGCTCCAGGATTTTTTTTTTGTTGATTTCAACAAGTCGATTTTAATTTGCATTGAACTAAGTGTCAGCAAAACGTTTTGCTGAATTTACAAATTTTTTGCTAAAAATCCGATCACTAATGTTCAGCAAAATACTTTTGCAATTTTTCTGCAAGGATCCGCCCAGCAAAAATTTAGCTGACTCAACTAATTTTTTTTTGCTAACTGTATGGACTTTTTTTTGAGTGTACTTTCATGCTTTTACATCATCAGAAGGTACATATATAAAAACATAGTTTTGTACTTTAACTATATGGAAAAAGTTTCACTATTGCAATATTAACATCCTTTGGAGTTTTCTTCTTTTCATTTTTGTTCTCCTCCTCATTTTTTATTCGTATTCAATTTCGATTGAAGTTTATTTTCCCTATTAAACGTTTTTAGTATATTTTAAATAATTGGAGAAGAATTTTTAGAATCGAAAGAACTTAAATCAATCAATACTTAAATCAAGAAAGTTTTAAAAATCTTTTATTTATGTCTCATAGGATTTGTATTACTCTTAAATTTCACAGGAGGACAAAATCATAACTTTTAAAAATGAATAAAATTTTAAGTCTAATATAATTATGTCTCATTTGAAAAGTTCCCATATATAAACACATACAAATTGATCCGAAAAATGGGTCATCTACATGTATCTAATTATATCAAATTAGATATGATTTGATAGAATTTTATCCGAAATTGGTCCTTATGCGGGACATTAAATTATATCTAATTGTAAATTTGATACAATTTTATCCGAAATTGGTCCTTATGCGGGACATTAAATTATATCTAATTGTAAATAAATATATCTGATTTTATGTAATTTTACGCGATAGTAGGTATGCTTTTTGTGACATGAAGTTATGTTTGAAAGTATTTAAGTTGAAAATTTTAAAAAAATTTAAAAAAATCGCCAAAATTAAAAAAGAAAACGCTAACTTTAAAAAAAAAAAATTGTCAATTTTTTTAAATTATGGTAATTTTTTAAATAAAAAAATATCGAAATTAAAAAGAATCGCCAAATTAGGAATACAATAGTCAGAATTAAAAAAAAAAATAGCTAAAATAAAAAAAGCTCAAATTGAAAAAAATCGACAAAATTGACTATTTGAAAAAATTTACAAAATTTTTAAAAATCAATAAAAATGAAAAAAATCGCTAAAATTTATGAAATCATCTTATTAAAATTAAAAACGTCTATATCTCGAAAACATTTTTAATTTTTGTATTTTTTTTTTTTAATTTTGTCAATTTTTTTAAATTATGGTAATTTTTTAATTTTTGTTGTTTTTTCAATTTCAGTAATTTTTATTCAACTGGCATTTTTTTTTTTTTTTTTGAATTTTGGCGATTTTGTTTAAATTTTAGAATTTTTTTTTAATTCTAGAGATTTTGTTAAATTAATTTTGTTTTTTTAAACTTTGACATTTTTTTTCCAAATTTTGTCGATTTTTTTAAATAGTAACGAATTTTTTAATTTATTTTTTTTTTTAAATTTTGGGGATTTTTTTTTGATTTTCACATTTTTTTTTTTTTTTTTTTGTTGTCACTATGGGTCATAAAAATTGGAACTTTTGTAAGAAGCAAATTAATTTTTATTTAAACATTTAATACATATTAAATAAATAACTTTTAATTGCAAGTGAGTTTAAAATCAAACAAAAGTTTAATTGAATATTTGTTGAGAATTTTTTTAATAGGGTACATGTGAAGCCATATGTAATAAAGTCTTAACTTGCAAATAACTTAATTTGATATTGAACTTTGCGAAAATATTTATGGAATTATATATAAAGCTATGTAAAATTATAAAGAAAAAATGTTCAGCATAAGGACAATCGGACCATATGCAGTTATGTGAAAAATAATAATATAATAATAATAATTCCATGTAACGAATTTTTCAATTAAAAAAAAAAAATAAAAATACAAAAATTTTTGGAAAAAATTAGAAATACTATTTTCTAATTATTGTACAACAACAACTTCTCATTTCGTGTAACAATTTAAAGTTGGTTGTTGTAATTTAAAAAAACAACAACAAAAAGTTGTTTAAATGCCCATATTCAAATATGAAAAATAATAAGGACAGTAAGCCAATTGTACGAAAGTTCAAATAATCCTATTTTTTATATTTTTTTTTGCTGAAAATATAGTAATGGTCATTGTACTCAATAGATAGACCAATGTTTGTATCATATTAGCACCAAGGTTGTAGCCAGTATTCAAAAAAGTCTGGGATATGAAAAATCTCAAAAAATTGCGTAATATATGGAACTTTCAGTAGTTTAATATTCCAAACAACTTTGTTTGAAACTGTTTTTAAATTCTAAGACAAATAAAAGAAGACTTGACCACTTTTTAATCCTTAGAAAGCTGACTTTCCTTCAGAATCGTAAATGCCTTCAAAAGGCGTTCGAAGTTTAATTTTGGTTATTCGGAATTTCCAATCAATTTCGGGATCTTTAGAGCTCAGGTTTACTTAACTGACACCATCAATGTTTTTATTTTATCATTTAGAGTTTTTGATATTTAGACTCCGAAATTAAATATTTGCATATTCTTATTTGTACTAAACTCTCGAAATAGTCTGAAACTGAAAAAAATACTGATGAAGTACAAAGAAGATTTAAGTCCAGTGAATATTTTAAATTTCATACTTTTGTGATAATAAAATCATTTGATCGTTACCACTGTAATTGTATCATTATTTATTCATTCAGTGGCATCGATTTGGGAAAATTGTTGAAATGTTCTCCTAAAGAACATGGTCTTGCAATTAAAAATTAATAATCATTATAAATATCATTATTTAGTAAAACATGTTCACTTTTAAGAACAATTAACTAAAATGCCGAAATTGCTTGGAAATTCCTAATAATCGAAAAACAACTTGGGATTATTTTCAAAATTTCCAACTAATTAACGATTTTTGAAGGTATTTCTGCTTTCTAAGGATTCAAAAGTGGTCAAGTTTTATTGTATTTGGCTTAGAATTGAAAAACAGCTCAAAAAAAGTTGTTTGAAATATCAAACTACTAAAAATTCCATATATTTTGCAATTTTTTGAGATTTTTCGTGTCCCAGACTTTTAAATCCTGGCTCTAAACTTAGGGCAAATATGATACAAAAATAGGTCTATATATCAATTACAATGGCCAATGATTATTTGAACTTTCGTACAATTGGCTTACACTACGGATATTATGTAGGAAAAGACGACAGCAATTATAGTCAAAAACAAATGAAATTTAACTTGAAGAAAGGGCAACTAACATTTCATTAAATTCAACTAACATTTTTCATTTATTTTTACCTTAAAAATATTTTTAACAATTGTAGTAAAAATGAACCACATATGGGCAATTCCTGGGCGACGGACGCGACATTCGCACACTTTTCATTGAGCCAAAAATAATAAAGGAATATTCTTCCACATTGTGTTGTAAATTTTCTGCTGATAGTGATAATGATGATGTATTCACATTGTGTTCTTTATACCTCCTATCAGAATGAACTTAAATTAAAAATATCGTAAACGCTTTAAATTGATTTTGTCGAAAAAATGTAACATGAAAAAACTTTATATTATTTAAGTTGACGACGCTTCAACCACTTATGCGTACATTGCCACATACCACACAATATAACATATGAGCGCGTGAGAATAGAAATACGACTGAGAGTACTCTTTTCTTGATGCGGTCCTATATGTACGATTCTCTCAGTCGTATTTCTATTCTCACGCGCTCATATGTTATATTGTATTGTATGTGGCAATGTATATTTGTATGTATTGTATGTCACCTTGGAAAGGTAATATTTAAAAAAAAATTAAATCAGCCGATTTTTTTTCATTACCTACTAAAAAAAAACCTTTAAAATAAAAGTTGAGATAAAGTCAAAAAATTCAATTTTGGGCGCCTCGAAAATGATTTTTTTGATATATCGTAGTGAAACATTTTTTCCTCATGCCAAAAGCTATAGAAAAATCGATGGCACAATATCGACAAAATTTTTGTTCTTACAAATCGGCCCACCCTATTGTTTATACTAATATAAATTTTTTTCAATGACTCTTTCCACTTGATGGAACATTTGATTAGCTCGATTTATTACGCAGTAATTGTGTGAAGAAGACACACCGCAGAATCCTGTAGTGTACTCCGATTTAATAGGTTGGGTCAAAATAAAAAAACATTTTAATTTTGCATTGACTCAAGCGATTTTTTGAATGTATTTTAAGTAAAAGACATCGAAATCTTTTAAAATTATTTTACTTATTGTTAATATGCCCATTCTGAGACGATGTTTTCTACTGACATTTGAAGATTCGAACCATATGACACTGCACTAATAGATGTTATTATAAGTCAAAGGGTTATGACCCTGTCGTATGGGATTGTATGTAAATGAATTGTATGCTCCTAAAAACGGACGGAAATCATTGTTAGTCTTAACACATGTATTTGTATATAATGACATCAGCCGTAATGTGACTCCATTCAAATTCAGATATGTCTTAATCATAATACATATGCTAAGATATAACTATTTTTACACGACTTATGGCTACCAATCCTTTATATTTTAGGCACGCTCATGAAAATGAGGTACTTTATTTTTTTTTTTTTTTTTTTTTTTTTTTTATAATTTAACCAATACTCAGGGGATGCCCCCTACTCATGCAGTGCATTGTATTGATCAGGAAAATAAGGTATGGGAAGGAGGAAAGAGGGAGTAGTGTTTGTGGATATTTGATTTAAATTTTTCTAAATTGTAAGTAACAGGGAAGACTTCTGCGGGAAGTTTGTTCCACATACGAATCGTTCGACTAAAAAACGAATTTTCTCTGTAATGCGTTGTGCGAAACACAGGACAATCAACTACAAACGGATGTGCTCTACTAGATAAGCGAGTATTACGAATAAAAACTCGGGCTCGTGGAATAAGTTCACTTATCTCCGATGAGCATCTCCCATGGTAATATCGATAGAAAAGTGTCACACAACGCACATTCCGACGATGCTCCAATGAATCAATAGAGTTGGATACACTACTGTCATTGATAAGCTTCACCGCCCTCCCCTGAACACGGTCCAGAAGCTTCAGAATAGACAGTGGAGCCCCTGCCCATATATGAGAGTTGTATTCCATTTTTGGCCGGATATAGCTGGTATAAATAGTAAGGAGATCGGATGGAGTGAAGTAAGTCTTGCACCGTTTTAGAAAACCGAGACACTTGAATGCCTCTTTCGACACTTGAAATACGTGCTTATTCCAACGGACATCACACTGTATTCTCATGCTCAGAACATCAAGAGTATCCGATTCCTCAATACCTATACCATCCATAGTTACAGATGACAATGTCAATTCCACAGCCCGTCTGTGGGTTAACATACAACATTGGGTCTTGCGTGCATTAAAATCGACCTTATTCGTGCGACCCCACTCGGAGATTGTAGAAAGGTCTTGATTGAGTGTGTCATTCATGTTCTGCCGCATGCCCTCTATCTCCAAAGAGCTTGGCCTGTGATCGAATGAAAATGAATGACAAATGTTGCTGTCGTCTGCAAAAGAGTAGATAGGGTTGATGGTCTGACCAAGAAGGTCATTAATAAAAATAAGAAAAAGGGTAGGAGAAAGAACAGAACCTTGCGGTACCCCTGAATTTAGCTGAAACTCGTTTGATGAGACCCCATCTAAAACAACACGTATAGTGCGGTCTCTGAGAAAACTCGTTATAAATCGAGAGAAGACATTACCGACACCAAAAGCAACTAGCTTAGTCACGAGTGCCCCGTGCCACACACGATCGAACGCCTTAGAAATATCTAGAGCAACCACTTTACTCTCACCAAAGCGGTGGATTGACCGGCTCCAACGTTCCGATAGAAACGCCAACAGGTCTCCCGTAGATCGACCACTACGGAAGCCATACTGTCGATCATTTAAAAGTGAATTGGTCTCTAAATATTTCACAAGATGGTGGTTAACCATGGTCTCCATCACTTTGGAGAGCGCAGAGCAAATTGCGATTGGGCGGTAATTTTCAGGGTTGTTAGCCGCACCCTTTTTAGGGATAGGCTGGACATTGGCCACCTTCCAGCATGAGGGGAAGATTCCCGCACGGTACGAAGAGCTGAAAAGTTTTGCCAATGGACGTGCCAACGTTAAAGAGCACTGTTTCAGCACCAGTGCTGATATGCCATCCGGCCCCGGTGACTTATTTACGTTGAGATCCGCAAGAACCCTTTTTACTGCCCGGGCCCGAAAGAAAATCGCAGGCATAGTATAAGATACCCTTTCGAGAACGGGCAGTGGTTGATCGCTTTCCGGCAAGAAAGAATTTCTTGCAAAAAGTTCAGCGAAAAGGTTGGCCTTATCAACCGGGTCCGTGAATGATTGATCGTCCTTTAAAAGAGTTGGAATAGAAGAACTAGCATTATCCCTTACTCTTTTAACAAACGACCAAAAGGTCTTACTGCCCCGAGGAGCAGAAAGAACTTTCGCACGTAGACGCTGTTCGTATAAAACCTTTTCGCGTCTAAGTACCTTGGCACACTCGGTTCTCGCCTTTTTGCGGTGCAGATCAGTAACGGCGTTCTTATTCGAACGCCAATTACTGAACGCTGCCTCTCTGGATCTGACTGCATTTTTGCACGTCTGGTTAAACCAACACTTGTGTTTTGATTTAACCGAAATATGCTTCGTTGGAATAAAAAGTTTCATTCCTAGCATAATAATATTGACTACCATTTCTGTAGCGGCATCGACGTTGTCGTCGAGAAAACAGATTTTCCAGTTAAAATGCCGAAAGAAATCGTTGAGCTCGTCCCAACGAGCTTTTTCATAGAGGAAAATAGAGCGTTTTGGCGCTAAGTTGGAAACGCTGCGAAGAGTAGAATATGAAAAAGATGCAGAAATAGTACTGTGATCCGAATTTCCGAGAGGTGCAAGTATTTTCACTTCGTACTTTTCAGGGTGAGAAGTGAGGAAGAGGTCGAGAGTGTTCCGCGATTGCCCTTCAACACATACATTGTGTGTTGGCTCATTCACAAGTTGCGCAAGATCGTTATGCGCGGCGAAAAGCTCAACGTATTGGCCCTCGGGAGTTGTATGGCTCGAATGGAGTTGTATGGCTCGAATGGATGAGTTGATATAGTCTGGCAACGCCGGTGTGTAAAGACGTCAAAAGTCAGAGTGTGCTTCAAGTTGAACTTATAATATTAAAATTTTAGCTAAAAGCAGTGATTTATTTAATTAAAGCTTTTGAAACAAACAATAAAAAGCTTTTTCTTTGTTTACAAATTAAAGTATGGTTGGAACACGACGCCTGAGTTTGAATAAAAAGAAAACAATTTGTGTTCAATGCAAATTGCATGTGTTAGATATTGAGGATTCTATTCAATGCGATGCTTGTGAGAAAACGTTTCATTCCTTATGTACGAAGCTTGACAAAAGCAGTATGAAAAACTTGTAAAAAACTCTTCTCTTACTTACAATTGCCATTTATGTGATGGTAGTAGTGAGAGATCATCGGTATCAAATGACTTGCTAGAAATCAAAACAAAACTAAAACAATTGGATCAGCTGGATGAAGTCACAAAAACTATACAGTTTATGTCATCGCAGTATGACAGTATACTAAAAGGTGTTGCTGCAAATAAAAAAAGAATTGATAACCTACAAAAGGAAAATGATTCGTTACGGGAAGAAGTACACTGATAGAATTTTGCTTCATAGTATTAATGAAACGATTTCATTAAAAACGATTCATTGATTTAATGAAAAATTTCATTAACTGAATGAAAATTCATTAATATTAGTATTATTTTCATTAAAATTTTTTATGATTTTTTCATTACTTCATAAAAAAAAATCATTAAATCAATAAAAAAAATTTCAAATTTTTTTCAATAAAAATTTTGACTTGTAATAAGAAAAAAAAAATTTTTTTTGGACCATCATGTTGAAATAAAAAAAAACTAAAAAATTTCTTTTAAACAGAATTAACCAAAACTTTGATATAAATAAATTTTTTTTATTAAATTTGCCTAGAGCTAACAGTTTTTGACGAATTTGAATAGTTGGTCACTAAATTCCAGGGAACAGATTTCTATGAAAAACGACATATTTTGTACCGACATATAAGAAAATATGTCGTATTTTAAAACAAATTATAAAAAACGTAAAGAAAGATTGAACAATTTTGTAAAAATAAAACAATAAAAACAGAAATAAATTAAAATTGGACCAGACCTTATAAATAATATCAACGAGGGATAATTTCTCAATAACCAGCAAATTATTGCTATGCTAAAATAATCATAAAAAGTGCAAATTAATAACTATCAATGAAACTATTAATTTTCTTTATTAAACACATGAAACTTTCATAGCGATTAGGCAAGAATTAATGAAAAAAAAATTATATACTTTATGAAATTTTCATTGGCTCAATGAAACCATTCATTAAAATTGATTTAATGAAACACCTTTCATTGAATCAATGAAAAGTTTCTTTGGGGACTTTTTTATGAAAAAATTCATTGGATTAATGAAGGAATTCATTAATACTACGCACAAATTTCTATCAGTGTACGTTCTTTAAAATCGTCAGTCAAATATTTGAATGATAATAATGTAAAAAATGATTGTGTCATATATGGTGTTGAAGCAAGTGATGATGTAAAAGCTATAGATGTTGTTCTTAACATTTCTGGGAAAATTGGTGCAGAAATTAATGCTGATCAAGTTGATGATGCTTATTTTCTTCATAATAAAAATAAAGACAACAAAAACTCAAGCAAGAAAAAATCAGTCGTTGTTAAATTTTCAACAAAAACTCAAAAACAAAAGTTTATGGCTGAAAAGTCCAAGCTGAGGCTAAGTGAAGAGTTCAAAACTGTTTTCATTAATGATTTTTTGTGCAGAGAGTCTATGGAACTTCTGAATTATGCGAAATCTGTTAAAGCTGTGGGTTACAAATTTGTTTTTGCAAGAGGTGCTAAAGTTTTTGTAAGAAAAGATGAAAGATCTCGAGTTATTTGTATAAGAAATATGGATGATGTTGATAAAATTCTTATGAGAGCATCGCAAGGTATACCAGCCGTAAGAAGAAGTCATGTAACCACAATAAATGATGATTCATCTGAAAGTGCAGAGGAGGAAGAAGAGGATGGTGATAATGATAATTCGTTCCAGTCGCCTAATTAAGTATTTAATTATATTTTGTCGTTTATATACTTTTATTTTTCTTTATATAATGGATAACTCTAAATACTTTTTCAATTTAAAATCATATAATGAAGCTGTTTCGAAAATAAATTCAAATTATTTCAATTTAATTTCTATAAATGTGAGAAGTGTTTCATCGTTAAGCAAATTCAACAAATTTAAATTACTTTTGAGACAATTTCATAAACTTCCTAATGTAATAGCCATGCAGGAAACTTGGTTTAGTGCTAACTGCGTTAATTTATATTCAATACCTGGGTATAAAGCTGTTCACTGCTGCCGAAGTGATGGGTATGGAGGAACTTCAATTTTTATAGCTGAAAATTTAATTTGTAATGTAGTTGTGAATCGAAGTGAAGAATTTCTAGATATGATTATGATCAAACTGCCTGGTATAGTTTTTAACCATAAACCCCTGTGTGTTATGTCACTCTACAGATCGCAAAAATGTACTTTTGAACAATTTAAAAATAAATTAGAAAATATTCTTCAAGAAATTACAACTGATCAATATTTGGTTGTTGGTGATTTCAATGTGGATTTGTTATCCAATAACAGTGATACAAGAAGCTTAGATAATCTTTTTACTGAATTTGGATTTGAGTCATGTCATAAGCTAGTCACTAGACCGTTAAGTCAAACATCCATCGATTGTATATTTGGAAGTTTGATACAACAAGTTGAGGTTTGTTCAATTGAAAACAAACTTTCAGATCATAATATAATAAGTTGCGATTTGAGAATTAATCGATGTTTTAATGAAAAAGTCACCAAAATATGGCACAGGTTTGATTATAACAAGTTTGGGACTTTACTAGACCAAAATCTGAATCAAATAATTAGATGTAGTAATCCTTCAGATCAATGCAAACAATTAGTAGATGAACTATCTTCTGCAGGTTTTCAGTGTAATTCATCAAGTAGCACTACACAGAATATTCGTACAAAAATAACGCCCTGGATTACTAAAAACTTATCATCGCTATTGAATCTTAAGGAAAAACTGTTAACTGCTAGAAGAAAGGATAGAAATAATAAATTCATATCTGAGCGTTTGAAGAGAATAAGTAAAATTATTAAAACATGTAACAGAAATCTAATGAACGATTATTATGCCCGAAATTTACAACAAATTGGCGGTGACACAAATAAAACATGGAGGTTTCTAAACAGTGAACTAGGTAGAAATCGGCAAGCTACGCAACAAATTTTTGCGCAAGATGGTAGCCTAGTAACAACAGATGTAGATAAAGCCATGATTTTTAATCAGTACTTTTCTGAAACAATTGATAATCTGAGAAACAATATATTAAGCAATTCAAATGATAATATTAACAACCTAAGAACGTTGATACCATTGCAAACCAGTTTAAACCTGGAGAAAGTAAGCAAAAACTATGTTGAAGAAATTTTAAATGGAATTTCTATAAACAAAAGTGCAGGGTTCGATAAAATAACACCGAAAATGATTCTATGTAGAAAGCCCAAAATTGCGGAAATATTAGCGAATATGTTTGGCAAAATGATTGATTATGGTGTATACCCTGAAGTTTTAAAAATTCATAAGGTTGTGCCTATTCCTAAGGGTGTTGGATCTAACAGAGTTGATATGTTTCGTCCGGTATCCGTGTTATCAGTTATAGATAAGGTTCTGGAAAAAATAATTTTTAATCAGTTGTCCGACTATCTGGAAAGGAATAACATATTATTTGAGCGAAAATTTGGGTTTTGTAAAGGCTCTGGAACAGATGAAGCTGTGGTTAACGTTATCGACTACATTTGTGGAGGCTTTGATGCTGGTTTTAATGGCGTGGCTGGAGTGTTTTTTGATCTTTCAAAAGCTTTTGATCTAGTTGATCATGATATCCTGATCAGCAAGTTCGAGTTAATGGGTGTGTCTAATAACTCTGTTAAGTTATTAAAAAGCTATTTAGAAAGTAGAAAGCACTTTGTACAATTTGGAGACGCTTGCAGTTCTTTGCTAACAGTGAAATGTGGAGTACCTCAGGGTAGTGTGCTTGGTCCACTTTTATTTAAGATTTATATTAATGACATTGGCAATATCAAATTTAATGGAAAGCTGTTCATGTTTGCGGATGATATTTGCTTACTTTATCGCTATAAGCATGCTAGAGTGCTAGAAACCCAAGTTGGATATGATGCTTCAATTTTAGCTGAATATATAAGGCTCAATAAACTTGTTTTGAATGCAGACAAAACTAAATTCATAAGATTTAAGCCATACGTTCTAAGGAATGATCCAAAAATGTCAGTTTATATTGATGGTGTTTTAATAGAGGAATCGGACACAATAAAATATTTGGGTATGCTTTTTTGTAGTAACTTGCAGTGGGATCGTCACATTGATTTAATCAAATCTAAAATATCATCTGCTGTTGGCATATTATATAAATTTAAGCACAAATTTGATTTAAAAACTAAAATGCTAATTTATGAAAGTTTAATACATAGCCACTTGTCATACCTGCCCATGATTTATGGATGGAAGAATACTGATTCAATGAAGTCTTTACAGTCAGCACAAAACAAGGCTTTAAAAATAGTTTTTAACTTGCCAATAAGATATCATACATCAGATCTTTTTCAATATCATGCCATTAATATTTTACCTGTAAGAGGACTATATAAGATGCAACTTCTAAAATATATTTTTAAATCAACAAGAAGACTTGGAAATACTTCGATCCGGTTTCAACAGAATGTTGAAGTTTCTCATCGGTTTACGAGACAGAGTCAAAATTTATTTGTAACCAGATGTCGTCTGGAATTGTCAAAGCAGCGAATTAGCTTTGCTGGGCCAAAAGAATTTAATGATCTTCCAAATACATTAAAAAATATTATGCCCTTATCTCAATTTAAAAGAGCGTTAAAATCTCATTTGTTGGTTAGCCGTGAAACACTTCTCAATTAAAATTAAAAAAATTAAAATTAAAAAAATAATTAAAAAATTAAAATAAAATGAACAAATTAAATACTTTATTTTTAACCTTTGTAAATACATTTATTTGTAAATATGTAAATATTATTTTTAGTAAAGTTTTTTATAATTACGTATTAATAATGATTAACCGTTGCCTTTTGCCTCTTTAATGCCATTTTTGGTGCTGAGGCCTCAAATTAAAATTTGTAAACTACATTTTGAAAATAAAAACTACTTAATAAAAAAAAAAAAAAAAAAAAAAAAAAATCACCAGCAACAACGATTTCACTATTCGGACAACCCTCCAAGATTTTCGAAATTGAATCGGAAAGGGCATCGAAGCCATCAAGGGATTTAGCCAATTCCGTGTTTGGACTTCTATATAGAAACCCGAAGTGCAATATGTGCGACCTGATCTGGAATTTAACCCAAAGAGAGCTAAATTCCTTATCATTACAGTGCAACTGTTGCTGATACTGGTACACAACATCATAGCGAATGTACATTGCAAGGCCCCTATGTAAAGAAAAAAGGGATAGAAGGTGATACCCAGGTATGTGAAAATCCTGTGGATCAGCATCCTCACAAACCTGAGTTTCACATAAGGCGAAAACATCCGGCCTATGAAAACGAATGTGAGCATATACAGAAAAGTAATTCGCTCTCAGTCCGCTTATGTTGCAGAAGTCTATACGAAATCTGCCTGTCATAACAAAATAAGAAAAAAATAAAATCAATGTTCCTTACGAGTGTATATGGGGCACAGTAGTCGAAATTGTTGCTGTAATTGGTTATTTAATGGCCAGTGTTATACCTTTGACAGTAAACAACCAAGCAACAATTTGACTCCCCGCCCCCTATACACCGTAGACAATGAAAAAGGAAAGGACAATGACACTTATTAAGGAGGCATAAAAGCCCCTTGCTTGGTCATTATAAAAAACAGAGCCGTATAGCGAGGATCAGATGTATTTTTTTTTGTTGATATATTTATTTAAAAGTATTGTTGCTTGATGATGTTGATGCTTGTTGTTATTGTTGTTAATGTAGTTGCATTTAAATGTATTGTTATTTGATAATGTTAACGCTTGTTGTTATTGTTTTAAATTTATTTGTTATTTAACGTTTTTTTTTTTTTATATAGATTTATGGTTGATGTGTAGTCTAGTTTTATATTATGTTTTGTGTTTGTTATTTGTTATGGATATGAATAATTTTTGTTTTTTGTTTTTTTTTAACAGAACGACACTAATAATGTTATTTGTTTCATTTAAATTTAAACGGAATTTATAGGGACAAACGCAAACACGACAAGACAAATTTAAAAACGTGTTGACAGCACGACGGACAAAACATGGAAATGCAGAGAGGTGTCTCAGCAAGAAAACTATTATTATTTTAATGTGGTGGCTCATATTGAAAATGCGAGATTTGTCAAACATTTTATATGGCAGCATAGCTTTCTGAGATGAATCTAGAGCAGCGATAGGCAAACACATACAATCGTATTTTGTAGTTGTGTAAGTGAGCTGTACCTCTCTCTTACTCAATGGACTTAGCAAAACTTGTAGTAATAATAAGAAAACGTACATAAACAAAAAAAAAGTATTTCATATAAACTTTATGTTTTTTTTAATAAACAAAAAAGTAAATAAACAAAAAATAAAAAAAACATAAACTAAATAACAAAAAAAAAATAAATAATAAACTAAATAACATAACATAAAAAAATAATTTCAATTAACAAAAAAAAAAAAAAAATGTGCAGATTCTTAGATTTGTAAGATTTAAAAAAGTTATATTTGATTAAAAACTATCAATCTTTCAATAAAAAATAAATGAAAAAAATAACTTCAGTCTGTTATAAAAATATATACATATGTAATTGTAATTTAATATATAACAAAATAATACTAATGACGCAAGAAAATCACCAGTTTTTGAACTTAAAAAAAAAAATTTTCATGATAAATTATAATATATATAATAATATATAATGGCATGTTTTACAATGCCTTGCTATGTCATATTTTGCACATCGTGACAACGTACGTTGGCATACAAGACATTCTGGCTTACCAAAATAATTTTCGCTAAACAGAAATTCATATTCAAAACATTCATCCATTCTATCAGTGTACCTCAAACACAAAGCGTCAAATCAACCTGTTCGTTCGAATGCTCATGCGAGACTGATTGCTGTTTTTCATTTTTTTTAATGTGTGAGCGCATGTAGGTGTGAGAGCAAAAACGCCGCGTAGTGCTTTTGCCTGTCACTGATCTAGAGTATGATATGCGAATACCTTTGAAAAGTATATCGTATGATGCAGATTTATTAGTTACATCACTTATTAGTTACATACTTCATATTGTGTAAAAATTTCATATTAATATCATGTATACTTTTTGACTTGGAGAATATATTTTATTTTTTTCTGGAAAGTTGGTGTGAAGATATTTAATATCATTTATAGAGAAACTGTTCTACTCATGGGTCTTTGGATTATTAGCGAATTCGCACCCAACTCTTACTAAGAGAAAAATGCGTTAAAAATCCTATTTATAAAAAAAACGTGACCAAATAAATAGAGAAAATGTCGAGCGAAGCAGATATGGATTGAAAACTTTAAACGAGTTTTCTGCAAAATCATGTTTTTTGAGTTATGTCAGTCTTTTAGTAAATGAGCAAAAAATCAGGCAAACACGTTTTTATTTGAAAATGTTTTTTATACAAAAATAATACTTTTGCGACAAATACCTAGTCCGAAATATACGATCGGCACAGTGTTATGCGTCGTCCACAATGTGCTACTCTCGACTAATTATTTTATTACAAATATAATGTCTTTTTGTCATTAACTTATTTTTTAATTACTGATAAGTATAAGGGTAAGCCGTATTATTTAAAAACTTGTAATCAAATATTTTTCTAGTTGCTTATAATCATACAAATAACTAATTATTTTTTTAACCACTTATTTTTAATTGTAATGCAGAAGGTAAGCGAGTTTGCAAATTTTGTGCGTTTTTTCATGAAGCTAATATTACAAAACCGACTACTACTTACAAAAACGACCTCGTCGAACAAAAAGTCCTTATTAGTTGTGTTAAAGTAATGCAGAGAGTAATCTAGGGTCATTAGTGTAGTGAGAAAAGTATTGACGTGTCCTTACCGTTTCTTCATTGGGAACCCATTAATACAAAGTATTCCACTGGATTCTACTCCCCAAAACTAAGTTGAAGTATCCCGAGGTTTTGTGTGCCATTTTCACATACTTACTGTGTTATTTAGCAATAGAATTTTGCGAAAACAAAAAAACGCTTGACAGCGAGTTTAATTTTAACACACATTTGTCGTTTGTGTCAATTTGACACAATTTTTCAATTGAAATGTTCCCAGTGTAGAAAAGCATTACCATATAAGTGGTTATATAAGTACATATTTAGTAATAGCAAGTACTTACAATTGTCATTACAAATCTCATTACTTTTATATGAGGATGTCGCGCAAAATAATGACTAAACATTTTACGAAAAATCAAAAAATATGTGTTTACCTATATGCTTACTAGTATGGACAAAAATAATGAGCCTACAAATAAATTATCTATAAAACTAAAAAAAAAAATATTTTTTTTATTGAATTTTTTTAAATAAAATGTGGGATTCGAACCTGATACATTTGGTTCGTATCGTTAAAATAACTAATGCCAATATTAATTACTGGTAGTTCGGAAAGTAATGACATGCCATTAACGCCTCGACACTGCTTTATTTCGCCTTTGTTTCAAATTGACACAAACGACGGATGCGTGTTTAGCTTTGGGAATCAAACATGTATGCAAATGTTACTACTGCACTCAAAAAAAGTTAGTGAAGTCAGCAAAAACTTTTGCTGACTCAGCAAAATTTTAGTCAAGAGTATTCAAAAACAATATCAATAGATTCAGCAAAAGTTTTGCTAACACTAAGTGGATTAAAGATTGAAAATTGAAAATCCCTTTTTAAAATTAAACAACATTTTTGCTGAATATTAGTAGGCTGAAAAAATTCAAAATATTTTTAGAAAAATTATAATTTAGTTAATTTATATGCTGAAAATAATTTACAAATAAAATAAAAAATGTTTATACTCCCACATTGACGTCATCAATTAATGCAATATCTAAAAATGTATGGAAATAATTAAATATAACATAAAGAAAATTGTCTAAATGATGGCATCTTTTAAAGGAAGACAAATGCCTTATATAATTCTAGAAACAAAACGGAAAAATATCAAAATATGGAATATACAGCATTATTTTGCAAAAAGAAAAAGGAAACATAATAATCTACCTAAGATGTGTGTACTTGTCTTTCGCTTTAGTCTGTCTACCTGAACGTATATTTGTTAGCAATTTGACCACACTGTATTATTAATTTCTATAAACATTTAACTTACAAATACACATTTTATCTTTATTAAATTTAAATATTTTTTTATTTTCTTTTATATTTAATTAATTGACAATTACTGTTACAATCCCGTGAGAAATTTGAAGTTGCTTTAATCCACAATTTTGTTTTATGTATGAAAAGCAGATACAAAAATCTTATATGGATAATTTTTTATTCTTACAAGAGTTGTACTTTTTAGTAAAATTTTCCTCGTGTCTATTAAATCTTGACATGCCGCGACATCTACTTCATTCTGCGTATATCTTTCACTCTGGTTGTCGTCCACCCTATTAATGTGTTTATCATCACAATTTTTTTAGCAAAATTAATTAGTAAAACATTAGTATATTAGTAAAGCATTAGAAAAATAGTATAGCTTATTTACAAGACGTTTTAATTTTCTACTTACTTATTTTTTGAGTGTGGCCTTGCCCTTATATTTCAACATAAAGAAATCAGATATTATGCATTCACAAATTTTTTTATATAAAAAACACCATGAAGACGAGTCAAACTTTAAAGTAATTTTGTGGAAAAAAACTATACCATACATCGGACAAATAAAGTACGCCATTGAAATCAGCATATCCGAAATATATATAATTTATGGCTTATTCATGCCGTGTTATTGGGAATACATACACTTTAATATGTATATTCGATTGCTTATGAAAAAAATAAAAGTAAAATGGTGTACTTAATACTTCCTTTTAACATAAATCAATTTTACTTATAATTTTTTTTAATCCTGTTTTTCTTACTTTCAGATACAATTTGCAAAGTCATATGATATATTTAGTGGTTCATTGTATCGAGGACATTTTGTTGTACGCAATCATTTGCAAGTGGATAAATTTACAAATTTGGTAAGTACGCTATATGTTGTTGAAGTTATTAAATATTTTTCAGTTTCATTTCTTGTGAAAGTGATTGAACGCTGCACAGTGGGATATATCACAACATTTTTGGAAATAATTAGGCCATTTCATACTTAGTAGTCCGATTTCAACGAAAATTTGGAACAGGCATAAGTGACGTAGTATCGAGCTTAAATATTGATTTTGAACCTTCCAGACACGACGTGGGCGGCAATATGACCACCCATAATAGGAAACTTTTTGCATATAAAATTTTGAGTGCTCTAATCCGACTTTCAAAATTAACATGTATGTCAAAATTGATATTTGCCTTCAAATGTGTGATATTTCGAAGCGGCCGGCGGGAAAAATATGTAAAAATAAAAAAATAGTTTGACACAACTCTCTTTTATATAAAAAGACCTTGCAGAATAGTATGCACACGTTATATGTTCAGAAAGAAAATATTTATCTGGAGGTAAGGGCTATTTTTGGTTTTTGGGGGAAAAATCGCAAAAATTTGATTTATTTTTAATTTCTAATTTAAACGAATTTAGTTTTTATTTAATTACAAATTTATTTAGTTAAATAACCAATATTTTAAAAAAGAAATTGACCCCGATATCGTCCCACTATTTGCAAAAACCTGGACCTGAGTCGGTCCAAATTTGGAATTTCACATTTTCAAATGGGAATATCTCGTTAACTATTAGAGATAACACAGATTACAAATATGTTAATTTTTTGCAAATCGGATTGGAAACAAAAAATGGCGAGCACTCAAAATTGCATATGCAAAAAGTTCCCTAATTTGGATGGTCATATTGCAGCGCCGAGGTGTCTGGGAGATTCAAAATCAAAACTTATGCTCGATATTACTTCACTTATGCCTGTTCCAAATTTCATTGCAATCTGACCACTAAGTATGAAATAGCCGAATTATTTCCAAAAAGTTTGTGATATATCCCACTGTGCGCTGAATGGGGAATACTTTAAACTAATTTTAAAAAAATTTCTTTATATTTTAGGTGGCCCAAAATATATCCAAATGTTCAAATGCTTTGGAAAAAATTCCCGTCAAATTATTCACTTGCATTTTAAAATCTAAACAAGCTTTGGGACAAAAACTCATCGAACATTATAAGATTGCACCAGTATTTGAAGCTGAAACAGGTCGTTATGCTTGTCAGATTGAATTAAAGACTACATTTAATGATATCTTAAGTATAGTTAAAACCAATGATGTACATTTTGATTTGGAGGTAAGTTTTTAATAACTCAGATTTTCTAATTAAAAAACTTTAATATATCAATTTCAATTTAGAAGATCTTAAAAATTCAGAAATTACTAATTGAAGTTCAATTAACATTAAATAATATTAAGAAACCTTTAATTTAAATTCAGAAAATTTAATGTGACATTCAAAAGACATCAATTGAACTTTAAAAAACATCAATAGTAATTGAGAAAACCATGGTTATGCTCCATCATTCTGGTGCAAGGAAAAGGTGTTTTTCATTTCCCAACCTAGGAAGGAAGCCTATGCTTTGGTTTTAGACTGATCAGTTTTTCATCTTTTCTGCTGAAAAATCTTGTTGGAGTGTGTACCACCGCTTCCGCTACCTAATTGTAGGCGTTCATATTTTGGAACATTGGGTTAAAGTTGATGTGGCAATTTTGGTAGCGTCTGGGGAAAAAGTATATACAAATCAAAAATGTCTTTAACAAATCTCGCTTTTGAATGCAAAACACTTTCAGAATAGTGTAATTTACATGTTTTGAAAGAAAATATTTATCTGGAGCAAAAAGAAAGTTTGTGCTTTTGGGTGACAAAATCGGAAACATTTGTTTTTTAAATTTAACCCCTACTTTGTGGGGTTGTATTTCCGCATCTGGGGTGTCTGGGAGGTTCAACATTAAAATTTAAGCACGATGTCACTTAAGCATGCTCCAAATTTCATTGCAATCGGACCACAAAGAAAGAAATGGCCGAATTATTTCCAAAAATTTTGTGATATATCCCAATGTGTTGTGTTGTTTCATGGTCGACTAACTTTTGGTGGAGATGCAGGCTTTAGGTGTGCATATCCAGACTTATCCGGACTACGTTTACGCTTTGGTGTCTGGCAGGTCAACAGTTTGCTGGAAAATGTAATCTATTGTGAGCCTAATGGATAGTTGGTGGAACGCGTATGGTCTGTCTGTTAATCCTAGCAATACCACGGTTGTATTGTGTACGCGCAGGACCGTACATAGTTAGGCGTGTTAAACTTCCGTTTTTAACGGGGGTTACTCTCCAACTGTCTACAGAGATCAACTATCTGGGGGTTACTTTGAATAGTAAGCTGATGTGGACAATGCATGTTAAACTGAAGGTGTCTCAGGGTTGCGGATTTTCTGGCCTTTGGGAAGACTTGGGGTATGGAACCTGCAGGGATGCATTGGATGTACCTTGCAGTTATTGGACCCATCGTGACACTTGAATCTGTAGCCTGGTGGCCTAGAACAATGGTGAAAACCGTTCCGTCTAGGCTGAACAGATTACAAAGAGCTGCTGGTCTTTGTTTTACGGGTGCTATCAGTATCATACCTGGGGATGCTCTTGATGTTATGTTGGACATGCTACCCCTGGATCTTCACATACAGGACGAGGTAATGAGGGGAATATGTAGGTAGGCTTTTTAAGAATGGAGCCTGGCTTATGTCCATGGTCTTATCGTTTCTTAAGTATCTGTTTAACAGGATAATCTGCATCGAATTCGATAGAAGGTACGGAATAATTATACCGAGCAGGGAGTACTGGGATAGCCCAACTGACGTATTGTTTATGGAATCTGCTCATAGATATCTTCCGCTTCATTTTCTCAAGTTCGCAAGGAAGACTGGAAAATTGTAGACAGGGGCTACTATACTTTTAATTTTATTTTTCTCTTCTGATTCTAATATTATCTTTTTTCTGCAGCTTTCTTTCCTTGATTTCGCTCTTCTGGTTATGGTAGAATTGACAAAATATAGTCTGAGCTCCATGGATTTGCCTTTGTGCTTGTCCAACCCACCTTTACTCACCAATTAAGAAAACATCAAGTAAAATTCTGAAATTCAAATTTTTTGAATTTCAATTAAAATTTTTTTTAAACTATAGTAGCGAGAAAAAAATGCAACGCAGAGTTCTGCTACCTTTAAGTACGTCTGTGTGCTCTTAACTGCATCCAATTAGTCTGTTACTTTGGGTTTTATTTTGTACACTTATAGTTAACTAAATAAAGTCAGAATATCTAAACTAAACTGCCATCATATATTTTGAATGCACAACTTTATATAGTTGAAAATACCGAAACGTAACATTCTCTACAATTGTTTGTTGGGTGATTCCTAGAAATTTCGTCGGAATTAGGATATAAGATCAAGGAGACAAAAGTAATAAAAAAATGTATAAGAAACATTACGGGCCAATCGCATATTTGCCGAAACTTTTTTGTATTCCTCCAATGGGAAGGTTAATACTAATTTATATTTCATTTGAAAATCTCTAGAAATGCGCTATTTTTATGCGATATTTAAAAATTGTATTTTTTCCCATTTTTTCGACATTTTATAGAAAATTTTCCTCAATTCATAATTTTTACACAAATTTGGCTTTAATACAAAATAGTAGGTTACTTTAACGAAATCAAGAATGAGTTTAAATTTTGAGGAGGCCATTTTCCGTTAAGCCATAACCGCCGTTATTACGATTGTGGTAAAATTTAGCAAAATTATTTGATTTCGTGTTTCGATAAAAAACACAATTTAAATTTGTATTTTTTATGTTGCAACTTGAGAAAAAGCAATACATTTCTAAAGAAATTCACAATTTTTTTATTACTTGCGCTAAAAGCTCTAGTAGTTTTGCCATTCCGTGCCTTGACGAATCAGCTGCTTCGTTCACGGTTTATCTGAGGTGCTTGTTTCAAAAACGCACTATCCATAAACCAAAAACAAAACAGCTGATTCGTTACGGCACAGAACGGCAAGACTAACTGAGCCTTAACAGTAAAAAGCCAGTAGAAGTTTTTGCTAAAACTACTAAAAATTAGTTCAATATGACGTTATATGACGTTGCAAGAATTACTGCTAAAATTAAAAGCTTTTTTTTTGCAATAAGAAAAGGAAACTACAAAAATTACGCAAGATGTGTGTTCTTGTCTTTCGCTTTAGTCTGTCTATCTGGACGTTTATTTGTTTGCAATTTGACTACACTACATTAATAAACACTATAAAGATTTAGTTTATAAATTCAAATTTAATGTTTATTAAATTTAAATATTTTATTTTGTCTTTAATTTCATTAATAGACAATTACTATGACAAGTCGGTGACAACACAAAATGATTTTTTTTTACTCCACATATTCATTCACATTGTTAGCGTCCTTTTGTATGAAAAACAGATACAAAAATCTTCCATATTTGATTTTTTACATGTCTTACAAGAGTTGTACATTTTGTATCATTTTCCTCGTCTCTACCACATCTTGACATGCCGCTACATATACTTGATTCTGCGTATATCTTTCAATCTAGTTGTCGTCCACACTATTAACGTGTTTATCGCCGAATTTTTTTTTAGCAACATAAATTAGCAAAACATTAGTAAAATATAAGTAAAACATTAGTTCAAAACAGTTAAGTGCTGAACAAGTATAACTAAAATTCTAGCTGAAAACACAATTTCAGCAAAAACTTTGCTTGTAGATCAAGTATACTTTACGTTATAATACGTTTTATTAACTTTTCTACTAACTTATTTTTGTGTGTGTAAGAATAGCAACAAAATATCTGTTAAATCTACAAAAATGTTGTTATATTTGAGCTAAATTTTAGTTAATTAAAACTAAAAGTATTTAGTAGATAATATTAATAAAAGCGTTTTATTAGATTTTTTATACGAATAAAAATTAATCAGTTTACGATTTTGTAGCTAATATTTAAAATATTTCGACAAATTTTTAAAAACACCAGTAATGGAAATCGAAATCATTTCATTAGAACTTTGTAAAACTAACTTGAAACTTATGTAGTTGTATAATTACTAAGAACTTCCATATTTCCCCAGGTTTTTTCTGCTTGTAAGAATAAAAAACAAGAGTTAAACACAAAAAGATGCGCTGAATTGGATATCGTTATTTTTCGAGCCGCACTCGAAGATCATATGACACAGCGTTGCATTTCTTATTCTCGGAACTATTATCCCGATTTCTTTTATTTCTGATAATTGCCTTGGAAAATCTTTCACGACAAAACCAAAATTACAATTGAATATTGATAATTCCTGAAATTCGAAGTAGTTGATATTTTCTGTATATCAAATAAACAATTTTTACTTCAGTTGATTTTTCACAATTACAGTTGCAAAATGTGAAAAAATTAAAAATGGATTGTAATTACGAAATTGTTTGATCCGATTACTTTTTTGTTTACTTTTGCACCTAACACGAAAATGATATTATTAATTACTCAAAGTTGTAAAGAGTAAGTGAAGAGAGAGAGAGAGAGAGAGAGAGAGAGAGAGAGAGAGAGAGAGAGAGAGAAGAGAAATATTCAATTTATAACAAAGTTAATTGAAGCCAAATTATTTATTAATTAAAGTAATATTTGAAATTAAATGCATAATTAATTAAAAGAATAATTAAATATAAATTTATTATTTTTTAAAGAACTAATGAAATATCAGTTAGCATTTAATAAAAAAAAAGTAATAAAACATTTACATAATTTTAAGCAATTATTTTGTTTCAAATTAATAAAATGTTGAAATGTTGAAGATCGAATATGAAAAACATTTTAAAAAACAATTTCGTCGCGTTTAAAACTTTATTAATATTGTATATTTAAACTGATCTAAGGACACATATATTTTTTGAATGGCAGAAAATTCACCAACTATGAGATGTGGTTGGATGTTTCCTTTCCCACTAAAATCTCCTCCGTGTCTTCTATAATAGCGAAACTTTATTGAGAATCAGATACGGAAAACTTTTTACTTTATTTTAGAGCCATTTTCGACTGTTTTGACTGTTTTTGAGCCGGCGGAAATGTGTTGTGATGGTATCACAACGTCTGCAAAGTTTTTGATTATTCGTTCGTTTTTTCCTTGCCCTCATGTTTGGAAAGAACCGACGGTGGAACACGCGATTTGACAATTTGCAATATTGTCACCAAACTTGGACCATCTTTCATAATTTTTTTCCCCCTTTTGGACATTTTAGGAGAAAGTCCATATCAATCTTAAAAAAATCATTTAAAATTAATGTAAACTTAAAAAAGTAATAAAAATTAAATTACTAGATGAATAGATGCAGGTCTGCATTCTCTTCATTATAGTCTTATCTGGGATGTACATTTGACTACATGTGTACTGCAATCGGTTAACCGTTACTCGATTAATCGATGAATTTTACTTCAACAACTGTTCGAGTAAATTAAAATGTCCAATTTCAAGTAATGAATAACTCGAACAATTTTGGTCGATAATTCGAGT
Source organism: Delia radicum (assembly GCA_021234595.1). Lineage (NCBI taxonomy): Eukaryota > Metazoa > Arthropoda > Insecta > Diptera > Anthomyiidae > Delia > Delia radicum. Next base: position 75,377,370 of record CM037855.1, on the reverse strand, counting down.
TAATCGAGTAAATCAAAATATATAATATTTCGTTTATATTTTATTAAAAATAATCCAGACAAATTTTAAATCGAAAACGTATTTTGTCTTTCAATATGAACGTAGTATAAAATATAGAGCAATGTGTCAGTTACCGTGTTAATTTACATATTATATATGTAAAGTAGAGCTACAACTTTTTTACGTGGCATCACGATATGCTGATAAAAAATAATTGTCTTTGGTAATTTTGGAGAAAATGCGTTCGGCACCGAGACCAGTGCCTAAAATATCACAATTTTAGCAATTTCTAAAGATATTTTCAAAATATCCTTGAACAATTACAGAATTATACTCAAAAAAATGCTCGAAAATATAAACAAAATTAATACCAAAAGGTCCGATTTCCAGAAGTGAAGCGAGATGTTTAAGTATCTAAATATTCAACAAAATAAAATCGCAACAATCGCAAAACCATTAACTTGTGCTAATTTTTTTTTGCCAGATTCGAATTGTACTTAACTTATCGTAATTGTTTGGTGTTACAGCTCGGAATGGCCGTTCACTCTCTTCTTTAATTCGGATCTATATTCAACTTAATCAAATAAATTAAAAGTTAATGTAATATATATAATTGTTACTCCATATTTTTCCTAGGCATAAACTACTATGCCATATTATTTTTCATATTCTTAAATTCTAAAAGTTTATATCTCTAACGTCTTCTTAAAGTCGAACTTTATAAAAACGAAAGAAAAAAATTTAAAACCGCTCAATTATATGTTGTTTTAGAATATTTTTTTATTTTAAATTAATTTTCCGTGGGCCCGGTAGTCTAGTTGGTAGCGTGCTGGCTTATCAGTGCGGGGTCGTGGGTTCGATTTCCATCAGAGCTATTGGTTTGTTTTCGCTACAACACGCCGAAAGCTATAGGAGCTATTTTCGGTTAGGTTTACAAGATATAATTTGTAATTATATAATTATTAATTAATAAAAACAAAATTATTTCCCAATTGATCAAATACATTTCGGGACTCCGGATTTTGTATTTATTTTGTGTTTTATTATGAATTTTTAATGACAAATTAATTAAAGAACATTTTTAAAGTATTGAAATTATTCGAGCTACTCGAGTAATTTTAAAATCTTACTCGCTTAATCGTGCAAGTTAAAAACCTCAAAGTCGAGTTACTCGTTTACTCGAACAAAACCAAACTCGAGTAATTTGTGTACTCATTTCAAAAGTACCCGCATATGATTTCATACTTTTAAAAATACCGCATATGAGTTCGTTCTTTTTTAAAGTAACGCTCTTCAGTTGTAATGTGTAAAAAAAGGAAAAGTACCTTTAAGTCATAGATGCCCAGTAGTAGCTGATATCAGCAAATTAAACTCACACGTATACTTACGCTCTTTTGTTTGATCGTCAATCAACCAATAGGAAATCAGCATGTTGAGAGGGAGAGACAAACTACACTTGCAGAAAGAATATTTAAGATTATCAATTTATTTTACACATGGCGTTTTTAACAGACATGTGTAACATTTTGAATGAGTTAAATTTGAAGCTGCAGGGAAAAGATAATAAAATTTCGGATATGTTTAAAATTCTTTCAGATTTTAAAACTCAGCTATTTTTACTTGCAGCTCAAATTGATTCTGAAGACTTTTCGGACTTTCCGAAAACTTCTGTTATTTACGACAAGGAGAAAATCTTGAAAAAGTTGGAACTTTTGGAAGTATTAGAAACGCTTTTTAATAACTTTAATGACAGGTTTAAGGATTTTGAAAATATTCAGCATTTACTGGATATTTTTCAAAACCCTTTTAAATGCGATATATTAAAGTACGAATTTCCAATCCAAACAGAACTTATTATACTTCGAAGTGAAATAGATTTGCGGATAATTTTAACAATATAGAATTCTGGAAAAATCTGGATGGTACAATATATCCTGAAATAAAGAAGATTTCATTGAAGTGTATCTTTGCGAACAAATATTTTCAGATTTGAATTATATTTGATCAAAAAAAAACGCAATAAGCTGAATTCTTCTAGTTTGAGAAATATACTTTTATTGCGTAACTGCAATAAGAGTATCAACATAGAAGATTTCATTACTTTTTAATTGCAAATTGAACAATGATTAATTGAGGGAAAATTTAATTTTCGAAGAATCTTTTTATTTCGAAATATATCACACCCGCCACACATGTGCTTTCGTCGCAATCTCGTTGACGACTAAATAAAATGAATAGCAAATTGTTTTCTTCCAGTGTTATTTCGTCACTCTCACCAATACTACTACCTTGGGCATCTATGCTTTAAGTCATTTGTTTTTTACAAAAAACAACTGTAAAAAATTAATATAAAATCATAAAACAGTCATTTGATGTGGTTTGTTTTTTTTTTTAAATTAAGTAGAAGGCCAGTAAAAACTTTAATTTGTCCTACAAATAACTGACATTTACATTAAAAATAAAGAAAATGTATTACAACCCAAACAACTACATAGTTTTAATGCCGAAGTTCCCTGAGTGTAATGTTATAATCTTAATACAAACTTTTAAATATGTTTTAACTTATTTTCTAGGTCTCACTCCCAAATGGTTTAACTGACAATCTTTCATTAAAGTTTGTACCTGGGATAAGGGTAACACCGGATACATTAATTTCAGATGACTCAAAAGAACAAGATTTAACCATAACCGGATTAGATAAAGTTTTACAAAAAGTTGAGGTAAGTTTTAATATAAATTATTATTATTCTCCGTGTAATAAACCTTTTAATTTAAAGTACAAATGCATATGAAACAATAGGTTTAATCAATTCGTTGTTAAAAATTTATTGCCATAGTTTTTAAATACTTTTCGGCTCTAGTACCCAACGAAAACTGTTCTGCCTAGGGTTCTATAAATCGGTTTTCGACTAATTGACTTTTTGGAAGTCGACTTTCTTCTGATGAAAAAGCTGAAAATTCGTCTTTTGCTTTCGACTTTTTTATTTGTCATGTATGTATTGCTTAAAAGTAAATAGACAAACATATAGTCAGTGTTGCCAACGCAACCGTTAAATGTGACATAAAACCCTAAAGTGAGCGAACAAATGCCTAAAATAAGGCCCAATGCCTACAAGAAGGTCAGATTTTTACAATATGTAAAGGAGGAGTATGGCTTTTGAAAAATAAACTTTGTAGTCACCCATTGCAATTCACTTGGAACTTTAAATTTCATCAATATGAACTGATTTAAATGAAAAAAGTCGAAAAGTCGTAAAGTCACTTTTGAAAAAAAAAACGACAAAGTCGACTTTAAAAATTTTCACAAAAGTCGAAAAGTCTAAAAGTCGACTTTATATTGCAACTATGTCTATACCCTAGTTCTGCCAAGGAATGATTCTAATCGAACATTTTCATCGATGAATTTAACATTGGCGTGAATGCTGCAAAACAACTTCCTAGGAATATTTTATGCCTAAATAACTTCCAAGAAGTTGTTTAGGCAGAAAAACTTCATATGTGGAATGATTCCCTCCTATGACAAGCCAACGTTAAATTCATCGATGAAAATGCCAAATTAGAAGAGAAAAATTGTTTGATGGATTTCCAGTAAATGTTCAAAAATTTGCCTTATTTTCAATTTATAACGAGCTTTCAATCTCCGTCTATTTACAAAACTAAAGCAAATCAAACTTGGTTGATACTAGTATTTCGATCTGGCTAAAAATCTAATCAGAACCCCTAGTTTTCGAAAACATACAGCCCCCAGAATAGGCAGAGCTTTAACAAAAATCCTATTAATTATAAATTTTGCTCCATCCTTGTCTTCTTAGTAATCTTCTTAGTAATAATACCGACGAAGTTGTTTAGATGAGTAGAAATGAGTTCTATTAAAATTTTTAAAACTTTCATACGAATATCACTTTCAATGTTGAACAATTTTCAAATTACCCTCGTATGTTATTAGTCAGTCTAGTTCAATTTATTTTCTTTATCAACTCTATATTTTTATTAAAGAAAAAGACAATCCAACTTTCAATTCTCAAATAAATGAAAACTGTTCAATGTCCTTTTGCATTTATTTATTTAGTTGCGAGTTATTGTTTTTTGTTGCATAAACTTTTCAAAATATAAATAATAATTCTTTTTAAAAATATAATAAAAGTATTACAGTTTATTTTCTTTTTCATATAATCAAACTATAAATGCTTTCATCTTGTTCATTTTCTTCTATGTATTTGCCTTCCTATTTAAATGCCCATAACATCTTTGTACTTTATAAAGTTTTTTTATTTTATTTTAAGTATTTACTTTTTATAAAAACTTACAGAAAGCTAAAGAAAAATAATGCGAACAAAATGAACAGTCAAAAAAAAAAAAAATAAAATATACAATGCCATATAAAATACTTTGAAATAACTTAAACTTAAAAATTCAGTTTTCTTTCAAATATACATAATGTGCCACGGCACAGTGGGGTGTTTCACAAATATTTTGGAAATAATTCAGCCATTTTTTTTTTAATTTTAAAACTGTAAAAAATTGACATAAGACTAATGTGGGATTCACACGTACATGGTAAACACCTTAAAACGTGTTTTGGCGTTAAACGTGTTAAATTGGGATGTTTTGCACTACATTTTTCTAACTGCAAAACACGTAAAACTATCGTTTTTTAAATTTGAAACACCTTTCTAAACAGCATCATAATGTTAACAACTTTGTGCGAATGAAAGTTTGAAACAAAAGAAAACACCAACAAAAAACATGAAAAATTTAACAAAACAAACTAAATCGAAGTATGAGACCCAGTTTAAATTTTTCTAAATTCGTTGTTGAACGCACCAAGAGCTAATTAATTTTGCTTCCGGAAATAGAAAAATTCAGAAATAATCTTGCTATCGGATGGGGAGAATATTGTAAAAGCACGTTTGATATTTCCAAAAATTAATTATTCTTGTCTCCGGCCAAAGAAAAAATACCCTTTTGGAAAATATTGTTAAATTTTTGTTTTGCTGTTCGAAATGCTTTACCTTAAAATAAATGTCTGATCAAGTTTGGTTATGTTTTACATAAACATGAATTGTAATATGAAAGGAAATCCCACAATTCCCGAAAATCTATACAAAATATCCAAAAATGGTATTTAAGACATTTATTTCTATATTGTCCACATTTGAAGCAATGTTAAAAAAGCATAACGCTTTTATATTTCAACTAAATTGGAGCACCTGCACACGTTTATCATTTTCCCAATTCCGGTGATGAACTCAGAGAAAAAAAAATTGGTTAAAAGTTTAAAAAAAAGTCATATTCGGAGAATTTCTGGGGGGAGAATAATAAGCATCTGGGGAATATTATTTTCATAAAACGCAACTGTATGAAATAATATTTCAGAAACATTGAACATTTACTTTGAAAGTGGTATGAGTCCATTTTCAAAAAAAAAAAAAAATGAGTTAAGAGAGTTAAGAAACACATATCTTGATTTTTTTTTAATCAAATTTTCTTACAGATTATGCAATGGCAAAGTCATTGCGAAACAACGATTTTTAAATATTTCGTGAAGTAAATATGTTTAAATGATCGATTTTTTTGTAAACTTTTTTTTTTTTGCAAATCGGTATAAGCGCTTTTAAAAAAACGAGTTAAGAATAAAATTGGTTATAAAACAAAATGATCTTTTCATATAAAACAAAAATTAAATAATTTGAAAAACTATAGAAATATGGAGGGAGAATTTTTAAAAGTTAACGATTTGACAAAAATATTTATTTTCAAGGTGTCATGAGTCCTCCTTTTTTTGTTAAGAGAAAAAAGCTTAAATAAACAAGAAAATTGCAATAATTTGTGTATGGGAAAGTAATAAAATGATGTTGGAATAAATTTATGACCAACATTCGCGTTGAATCTTGAAATTCGCGAAAATTGAGAAATCACAAATCTTAAGATTTTTCTTTCAAATTGGATTTATTGTCGTTATTAATTGTCGAAATCATTGTGAAACGAAGTTCATGAAGTTATTTTTTTTTTTTTTTTTTTTTTTGCAAATTGGTATAAGCCCTTTAAAAAAACGTGTTAAAGATGGAATTGAGTACAACATAAGACGATCTTTTGATATAAAACAAAAATTTAATCATTTTAAAAATCATATAAATATTGAGGAAAAATTGTTTAAAGTTAACGATTTGACAAATAGGTTTATTTTGAAAGTGGTATCAGTCCTCCTTCTTTTTTTTTCTTAATAGAAAAAAACTTATATAAAAAAGAATGTTGTAATTATTTTTGTGTGCGAAAGTGGTAAAATAATGTTAGCAAAAATTGCATGACCAGTATCCGCGTTAAAAGTGGGAATGCGCGAAAATTTAGTCAACAAAAATTTTAACTTTTTTATGGAAAATTGTCTTATATTTTATGCAATGTCGAGTCGTTGTGAAAACACGTATTTTTAAACATTTCTAAAAGTATTTGTGGGTAAAAACTATCGATTTTTCCGCAAAACATTGCAACAATTTTTAGCAGGTGGAACTTTATTTTTATATGTTTTAATCAGATAGACTAAATAGAATAAGAATCTTCTTACGAATTTTCGGATTTTCAGACCTTTAGTAATGCAATTACATCACAAAACTTATAAAATAATAAATTGGTTGTTACTTGTATTAATTTTAGTTAAATCAGCGAACTTTAATATTTCAGCTACTAAAATATATCAAAAAAAGTTTAAATGCACATATCTCGAAACGCTCATTTAAAAAAAAATATATATATATACTTAGATATGATTATTATTGAACCGTACTTACATTTGGAAAATTTCAGCGTAACATCTCGATTGGTCTCTGACCAACACGAATTTTGTATATTGTATATTTTAAAAGTTATAGTCCGTGTTTTATCAGTACTTTGTCAAATTTTTACGTTTTTTTTTTGTAATTTTCATGACTTCATATTCGAATGGTGATTGAGTTGACATGTTTTATGTTTTAACTCATTTGTACATTTTCATTGGATTTATAATAACACGATTTTTAAAAATACACAAATTTTAAGTGCATATTTTTTTGATATTTCATGCATATTTTTGAATTTATAGTGCATACTTAAGCTCATAGTTTGAATTTTTACTGCGTATTTGAAGTTCATATTTTCGAGTTTTTAGTGCATGAAAGTCGCTGACCTGGTGATCCAGATATACTAGGTCGGTCCCTAAATTGGCTGACCTTACGTGTAGATGGCGGCAGTAGTTTGAAAAAAAATGACTGGTGAAAAGTGTTTTAAGTATTAAGGCGCCACGTTGTTTAGATTTTTTTTTGGAGCCTTCAAAAATAAACGATATCAGTGAATAATTCAATATTTTAATTGAAAGTTCTCAGTCCAACCAATATTAAAGTCGTACTAGATTCTAATCTGGGCGAGTCTGCTCATTCGTTTACGACTATTAAACGAGGCCGTACGAGCTGCCAAAACGAACTCCGTAGTGGTCGACCAATTGTGGTGTCTACGTCTGAAACGGTTAATGAAATCCACAAAATGTTATTGGCTGATAGTCGGCTGAAGGTGCGTGAGCTGGCTGAAATGATAAGCAACTCAAAAAGTGCTATACATCGCATATTGACCTCTCATATATGGAGATGAGAAAGCTGTGCGTTTGCGTTTGGCGATGGCCAACATCAATAAATTAAAGTTCGTTTTGCTTCATCACGCACCTTATTCGCCAGATTTAGCTCCCTCGGATTATTTTCTATTTCGAAACTTGAAAAAATGGCTCGATGCTAAAAGATTTGCAAACAAAGAAGAAGTGGAGTCTGCGGTTGATGGTTGTTTTAAGGAGCTAGACAGTTCTTACTATAAACAGGGTATCGAAGCTATTGAATATCGCTGGAAAAAGTGTATCGCGCTAAAAGGAGATTATGTTGAAAACTAAAGAACATTTTCCGCAAATTTGTAGTGTTTTCTGTGTAAGGTTGGCTAATTTTGGGACTGCCATATTATTTTTTGGTTTAATTAAATATCTTGTCAATATTACCGATACTTTTCAAAGCAATCCGATTCGATTTGCCTTTTCCATTGGCAAAATACCGGACCAGGTTTTAGCAAAAATTAAACATTTTTATTGTCAAATGTGGGTTACTTTTGCACTTTAATAGATATTCCACATGAGTAAGGATATTTATTGTAGGCCATTTTGAAAATTGGCACACATAGAAAATAAAATTGCCAACCGAATTGAAAAGTGTATTTTGGCTGCTGGAGTCTAATTAATCAGCTCCTGATAGATCTACTGGGCCCTTCTTTAAAAGGCAAATAGCAATTATATTGACTATTGCTGTGTAAAGTTTCATGGCAATCCGACCAGTAAGTAAGAAATATCTAAGTTATTTAAAAAATATTTGTGAAACACCCCACAGTGCAGTGGTACATGAAACTCCCAAAACTTTATACTAGGAGTTTGTAAATTGGGTTGAGTTAAAGTGGTCAACAACTATAGTTTACTATAAATGCAGCAATTGACCATTATATCCACAATTGTATTCAACTTAAAAAAAAAATGAATGAATGCTTCTGTTGACCATTTGTCTGCCATCCAAACAGGCTGCATGTAAGTCAGTCAACTAGTCGGATTATTGAGTCAACCAGTCAGTGAGTGAGTGAACCGTTTTTTTTACCATTTTTTTTAACCTTTGAAAAAAGTTGTACTTTTTGCTCGTTGTTTCTTTCTGTGGTTTAATATCAGTGTTGTAAATTTAGTGCTTTTAACCCTCAAAGTATTATTTATTTAAGGACAAATTCATAAATATTCACTTATTATTTCGTACAAATACAAATTTGACACACAAACACGAAGTAAATTGGCTCAACAAACAGTTTTTAAATAACAAAATTTGTCCAAAAATTTCTAAATAACAAGAAACCGACCATTGTTTTTTTTCCAACTTATTCGGTCAGACACAACTGGAAGGTTGTGCGTTTTAGTATTTCCACTTTTTTTCATTTTTGCAACTTGAAGCGAAATATGAACACTTATGGCCCAAAAGAGTTTTGAGATGTTCATAAATTTTGAATGGTGGTACGGTTTCTCCGAAATGGATTATGTACAAAACAAGAGATTATGAAATATTTTTTTGATATTTCTCCAAAACATTTTCGATATTTCTGTCAAAAACTAATTTGGTATTAAATGCAAAGTATTTCAATACTATGCCTACTTCACAAGTTTGAATGGTTTGAATTTAGAAAATTCTGAATTTTCAATTTTAAGGTCATTAAATTAATGCGCGTTAAATTAATAACTTGTTTCCCGAATATTTTTTTTAGTATGCTAGAACTCTTGAGTACACTCATAGAATCGAACCTGGAACAATATCTAACAAAGCTACTAAATATTAATTAAAAATGTTCTTGCAGAAAAATCTGTTGAAATTAGCAGATTTTTTTACTAAATATTAGTAATATAAGAATAGCAAAAGCAAGTCTGTTGAATTTACAAATATTTAGTTATATCTGAGCTAAATTTTGGTGAATTGAAAGTAACAAAATAATCAGCTAAAATCAGCAAAAACATTTAATAAAAATTAGTGGATAAAAATGGATAAAAAAAACCATTAAAAAATGTGAAATTTTTAAAGTTTTTTTTTTAGTTTTTTTTTTTTCAATGCGAATAAAAGTCTGTCGTTAGAAATCAAATAAACTGTTATTTGCATTCTACTAAATTTGAGGTAACTATAGTAAAAATTTTGTTAATATTACAGTTTTAGTAAAAGTTTTTTTTGCTAATTTTACAGAGTTAAACTGCTATTTTCAAGTAACTAAAATTTACATCGAATATAACTAACATTTGCAAAGTTCACAGATTAATTTTTGCTGTTCTTAATTTATTAATATTTAGCAAAAAAATCTGCTAAATTTAGCAGTTTTATCTGCATTATCATTTTTAAAAAAATTTTAGTAGTTTTTTCTGCTATTTTACAGATTTATTTCTATGAGTGTAGTGATTTATCTGCCTTTGGAAAAAAAGTATAAGAGAAAGAAAATTAAAATAATTGTTGTTGCATAACCTCTTTCTTTTTACACATAATCCAATTCTGCGACCCCTTCAAAAATTGTGAAAAATTCTCAAAGATATTTTGGGTCATAATTTTTATATTCCGCTTCAAGAGTTGCATAATTTCAAAAAAGTTGAAACGCTACAACTCCCTATTGGCTAGTTTTGCAACATTTAGCAAATAATATTCGAAGCCGATTTAAGAAAACCCAGTTTGATTTTTTTTTAATAATTTTTTTAATTTTAGTACGTCTTATGTTAAAAAAGTTGTCATCAGTGGTTGGGTTATAGTTCTTCATGACTTTTTTTTGTTTTTTGTTTGATCAAATGAAAACTTGCACGTCTGCATAAAAATGTAATTGCTAACTAAAATAAAATTCCATATTTTATGTATACTGTACATTCTCGATTAACCGAACGTCATAGATCCGATATATATTTTTCAATCAAACTTTGCAGATACGAGGGCGGCCGACCTAACAACATAATCTCCTTTTAGCTCGATACACTTTTCCCAGCGATATTCAATAGCTTCGCTACCCTGTTTATAATAAGAACACTCTAGCTCCTTAAAATAGCCATAAACCGCATTGTTTGCAAATCTTTTACCATCGAGCCATTTTTTCAAGTTTGGAAATAGAAAATAATCCGAGGGAGCTAAATCTGGCGAATAAGGTGCGTGATGAAGCAATTCAATCTTTAAATCATTGATTTTGGCCATCTCTATTGAAACGTCTTAACGACGTTCTTTCTGTTCTATTGTCAGCAAACGCGGCAACCATCTTGCGCACAGCTTTCTCATCTCCAAATTTTTGGTCAATAAGCGAATTTTTACCTGGTGCTCTTTTTTTGCGAACTACAAGTATTACCACAGAATTAAAATAAACTTTCTATAATAACTCAAAACTTTACGTAATCGATCAAAATTTATTTCTTAATTAAAAAAACTAATTTTTTTTGACGCGATTTATTCAAACAAATCTTTGCTAGCGGTTCTTTCTATATTTGTTAAAACAATACAACAAAAATATTTATCCCCAACTTTTAAAAATAATAATATGTCGGATATTGTTCCAAGGGTCTTAAATTTACTAAAAGGGCTCTAACTCGGGCCACGTTTAATGGATGTGAAAAACTGAACCATTTTAGAAATCGTTAGGATATTTCCTTTCAAGTGAACACTTATTATGTATGTAATTATGCGTTTCCCTTTTTTTTGACCCAGGGGGCTTACGGTTTCGCAGCGCCACTAATTTCTAACTTCGGTTTTTTTTTCTTTGTTATTTCAGAGCGGGTCAAATTTTTTTTACGTGTGTCCGCTAAAGTACACTTTTGCCAGAAAGTATTTTTTGTATTTTTTTGCCTTAAAGCCCCCTCTAGTTCAAATATTATAAACCAAACTTTGACAACATATAAATCCAAGACTGTGGAAGATTTTTTGAAAATTTTAATTTTGTATAATTTTCCGAACAAATCTTTATTCAAAAATATATGGATAATTTATTTTTTGAGTTAACCAATTTTCAAAATTGTTTGGAAAAATATCGTGGTGTTTGACTATTTTTAAACTTGCCATTTGGCAACAATGACGATACAAGTTTTATAAGTTCTGCAGTATTTTAATAAAAACCATCCATGTTTGAGTAAAAAAACAGAATAAATTTCGGAATATTTTAGAATTGTGTATTTGAAAAATCGAAGCAACCGATCTTTGTCCGGACTGTTTATATAAAAATAAAACGGCCACTTTAACAGCATTTTTATTTGCCATATGTTAGACACCTTGTGACGTGTTAGGTGTTAGTGTCGAAAATAATTTTATTATTTCCAATAAATAAAAAATAAGAATTTTAAATAACACAATCACAAAATTAGAAATGAAGATAAAAGGTATAAAAAAATTCTACTTATTTTATTGACAATGAGAGTACCACAAATAGTGAGGATTCTCTACGGATGCACTTCAAGTTAAATGAAAATTAAGGTATGTGCTACAAAATAAATACACACAATATCCGATAATTGTTACTTGATTTTAATGTGAAATATATTATGAATTGAAGTTGATTGGCAACACCATTATTATAAGTCTCTCCTTACACTTTTTCACCTTTAAACAATTGAACGGCTTTTTGTAAAAACTGGATAAACCACATTTTATTTTTAGTTTGTTTTTGCCTTTCAAAGGTTAAAAAGATGCAAAAAATATAACTTGTGCAGACGTTTATACTCTAGGCACTTGCAATAAGTGTTTAAGCAAGACTTCTTTTAAATATTACTCAATGGATGTCTAGAAAACTGCAAAAATCCATAAAACTTTAAATGTGGCTTATCAAGTTTTTACAATAAGCCCTTCAATTATATTATATAAATTATATTATGTCCACGCAATTTTAATATATATTTTACTATTTAAATTTAATAAAAAATTGAGTTAATATACTCGTCCATATATTGGTCTTACGTTCACAGGTCTTAGGGAGCCACATACGCTTCCTTATATGTTCATATATGAGTTCTTTTTCCATCAAACTATGCAAGTTTTGAAAACTGTATTCTAAATGGATCAAAACTTGAGTTTTTTTAAAAATCAGTACAACAATAAAAATTTAAAAAAATCAGTACACGATTTTTTCATTAGTACACATCATCAAAAATCAGTACATGTACTGATCAAATAAGTACGAATGGTCAGCCTAAGCATATATGAATTAATGGGTAAAAAAGTGAAAAACTAAATAATTCCTCAAATATTCAAATGAAAAAGTACCAAACATAAAAAACTGTTTTTAAAAATATAAAATGAAAATAAAATAAAGCTGTCAGCGCTTGTTTAGTAGTATATCCTCTTTTCATCAATCACAGGATCACTTCTTTCAAAATAATTGACACCTGTTAACATACAGCAATGGTAACTTCCCAGGAAAAAATTACACATTCCAAAAAGAAGGTGATGCAATACCAAACTCATTCCAACGATAGAGTCAAAAAAGCAAGTAGTATAGTAATCAATTCTTTAAATTTAAACCAGAAATCATGAACTCAATAACAAAGTAATTATTTACTTAAAAGAAAATTACAATGTTATTAACTTATATGTATAACTTTTTGTACTCAAGAAGTAATCATATACTCGTTATTGGAAGTAGTTCCTAATTTTGAAAAAAAATAAGTTATACAATTTTAAAGAATTTATCTCATATATTTTTTCAAACAAATTTTTATTTGCAGGAAAATAATACTTAAAACAAAAATTGCATTTTTTTTTAAAAATTTACATTTTCGTGGTTTATAGCTCCAAAATTATGACTGACCCATGTTATCATATCAATTCGGTGTTTCGCTTTTTAGGATTTTATTTCCGTATGAGTTTTGATCGTTATATTTGAGTGACCTAGGAGAATCACGTGTGAGTAAAAGTTGAAGTTACTTATGGAACTACTTCTTTTTTTTAAATGTAAGTACTTCTTATTTTTTCTAGGGAACTATTTATATATTTTTTTTTTGTGTAAGTACTTCGTAATTTTAGAATGGAACTATTTCTTTATTAAAAATATAAAGTAAATGGTTCTTTGGTAAAAAAAATAATCAATTCTAAAGAGTCAATTATTTTAGTCTCACGCCCTGTTAAAAGAATCGAGTAGGTAATCTAGTAAGGAATGCGTTCTGCCCAAAATGCTTGATTACAAACTCGCTTACCTTTTTGGAAATTTTTTGCTGGGTTGTTCCAGTTTTGCGATAAGTCCTGTTTAGCCAGTCTTCGGATATGTACTTTGAAGGCAATTGACTCCGCATTCACCGTAGGGAATGTTTTTAATTTATTATCCGACCAATTAAACAGAATTCCAAGTTGTAAATTTTTTTAATTCGAGTCCATGTACTTTCAAAGTGGCATCTACAATTTAAGTGAAGAAAAGTTTTTTTTTCTCTACGAATTGACATTAAAAAATTGCCGAACAATGCAGTTGTGAAATAGATTCTATATTATTTTTACATCGTTTTTCCTTATTCTCACATTTTTGTTTTTTTTTTAACAAAAAACAATATGATGAGTAGAACTAACACAGATATTCTATAACTCTTACGTGCTCTTATCTCTCTTATCAATATAAACCAACTTAATGTTCGCTTCCAAAATTTTTATTCAAATAATTAATTTTTTCATTGTTTTTTATAAGATTTATTTAAAAAAAAACTCTAAAATATTGTATTGCTAGTAACCGAAAGAGATACTGGAGAAGAAACGTTTCCCTACGGTACTCTTTACACTAAAATAAATATGGCAGTTTTTGCAGCTCATTTTGGGCTCAGTCACAATCGGGCTCCAGCCACAAATGTTGTGTGTCATTTTCATATTCTGGGCCGACACTTACTGCGAAGTTTTTTAAGAACATTTTTTCTGAAATGGACATTTTTTTCTTGTAACAAAAATGTTTTCTCGATTTTTTTTAGTGTGAAAGACTTTGGATATCGGAAAATTGTCGATATACTGCTGTTCTACTGTAATTTTTTCTTTCTTTATGCTACAAGCATAAATGGAAAACAGAAGAAGAATAACAGGAGAAAACTTTTATATCAAAAGATTGATTGCAGCAATCCATGAAAAGTTTTCTTTATTTTAGTTTTAATACTTTTTCCATTATACATAGTTGTATCGTTTTTCCTAAGCAGTATGTAGTTTTGTAATATTAAGCGGCCTCAAACTGGTTCGTCCTAGAAATATTTTAAATACCCGGTTAAAAAAGTTCATGTATTGTCATCTATATTCGTACGTACTAGAAAAATTAAACTACATTTGCATATATCGACAAATATGGTCATATATGTTCATATATTATTTTATATGGTCATACGTTTATACATTATACATTATATATTTTTTGTATTTTTTTTTTTTATAGAAAATTTTGTATTTTAAAAACTGTTTTCATAAAAAAACATTTTTATTTAAAAGACCTTCTTGCAATAAAAAGGGGGTTTTACATGGCAAAACAGGTAATATATGCATTTATGTCAGCGTAAACATTCTGCTTCTTGCCGCATCACAACGTAATAATTGCCGATAAAACAACATTGTAAACAACTTTAAAATAAAGTGTAATATGACCACATTAAATTAAAGCATTGTGAACAATTTTTATATTCTAAGTTCTTTAAACAGGGCCTTACACATAAAAATACGAATTATTTTTTTTTTCTTTCAGAATTAAAAAATGTTTAATATTCTATTTAATAGTAAGATTTAATAATGCTCTTGTTTTTTTTTTTTTTTTTTTTTTTTTGGAAATTTTAAATGAAAATGTAAACTTACAGTTCAGCAATTCATACTAATTGAACGTTTTGAGTATTTTATATTTCATGTTTAAAAAAACTTATTTTTAAAACACAATTTTTATTTTTGTATGGATTTGTTTGTCAAAAATAAAAATTTTAAAAAAATATAGAAACCACATCTGAACATAATAAAATTTTTATATAAATCCTTATGAATTAGATTAAAAGCCGAATTTGTTTACAATCGGTCTTTAAAATGGGTGTGTAAAACTGATTAGATACTAGAGTGTTCAAATTACTCGGGTTTGGTTTTGTTCCAGTAAACATGTAACTTAATATTGAGGTTTTTAACTTACTCGATTAATCGAGTAAGAATTTAAACTCGAGTTACTCGAATAATTTCAATAGTTTTAGTTCTTATTAAAATCGTAGTAAACCACAAAATAAATGCAAAATTAGGATTTCCGAAATGTTTTTTATCAAAATAAAAAAAAAGTTGTGTAATTAATTTAAAATTAGAAAATTATAAACAAGACCACAAATATAATTTGTAAATTAAAACGGTACTGACATATTGCTTTATTTTTTATACTACGTTCATGTTGATTTAAAATTTGTTTGGAATTTGAAAGTCGAAAAGTTCAAAAAACTAAAATACGTATTTTAGGGTTTAGTGTTTAAAAGCCTTTCTTTGGGTATTTAGAGTCATATATATTTCCTTATATATTCATATATGAGCTCTTGCACATAGGAAATTCCATATACTTCCATATTTGCCCATATATGACCCTTCACATATACCTTCATATATGACCATATGTGAGTACCGTTTGCACATATGGAATCACATACACTTCCATGTATGCCCAAATTTGAAACATATATACGCCCATATATGAAACCATATATGTCCATATATGAATATATTTGTACATAAAAGGAACTTTTTTAACCGGGTATTCGAAAAAATTTTATGTTTGTCGTTTCATTTAATATTGTTAAGTTTCATTGTTTTTTATCTTAAGACAATATGAAGTTGACTATTTCATGGAATTTGTTATTAAAAAAAAAAATTTTAATTTGTTTAAAATATTACAAAGAGTTCCTATTATAATTTTTTCAAATTTAGATTAAGAACTTGACGATAGGTAAATACGAAAGTAATTTAATTTAAATCACCTTATATCAACGGTTCCCAAAATGGGGGTCTGTGGAATATTCCAGGGGTCCTAGCAACGTAAATTAGTTGAACATTATTTCAAAATTTTGGTAAAAGCTCAAATTTTAGCTAAAAACGCGATGTCAACAAAAAAAGTGCTGAAAGTTAGTTATATATTTCAAATAGACATTTAACAAAATTTTCAACTAACTTTTTTTTTGAGTGTAGCAGTAACATTAAGAAATCGACTTGATTTTAATAAACTTTACACTCTTATTTGCGTGACTATTTTAGTAATTGCAGTTCTTTTAAATAGTTCTTAACTCTTTACTGCATGATACTCCAGATCTTAATGAGAGTTATATATGAACTATTTATTTTGAAAGTGGCTGAGTCCACTTGTTTTTGAAATGACCCAGTAAAAAACGCTGTACCTGTAAGAAGGTTTGTACGGGAGCAAGCCAAAAAGAATCCCTTGCTCCTATTTCAATTATTTCGTTAATGGTATTTTAGGAATAACGGTATTTTAGTTATTTCGTTAACGGTATTTTAAGGATATTGGTATTTTAGTTATATAGGTAATGGTATGGTTAAGCTCTAAACTTTGATTAATTATAGTAAATTATCTATATCTAGATCTAAGTACGGTAATATTGTAATATCTTTTGTCCTCAAAAAATAAAAAAAAAAATATAATAAAATTTGTTTTTGACGCTTACGTACTAGCGATAAAAGGCGTCAGTGGAGAAAAAAATATATGCCAGCCATACTTTTAAAGAGTTTACTTTATAATAGATTAAAAAAAAACATTTTGAAACACATAAAAAATTGACTTTTTTTGTTGGCTAAAATCCCTATAATGCAGTGTACAAATATCTAGTGTTGATTGTTAATTTTGTTCAAAGTTAATAAAGAGCAGCACGAAATTCGTTCTGGGTCCACATTTGCTCATGAGTGCAATATATACTCGTGTAGCAAATTTCATTTACATACGTACTTCGATTTTTGGTCACTCGTTATAACTAAAAACAAAAAAATTCGGGCGAGTTGACTTTTAGCAACAAAATTAGTAATTGCTAAAAGCTAACAACATTTTTTGCTGAATATAAGTATCCTGAAAAAAACTCACAATTTGTAGAAAAATTATACTTTAGTTAATTTATTTGTGAAAATTCTAAAAATTTGTTTGTGATTCTTTTAGAAATAATTTACAATAAGTTACAAAATATAAAAATCTTCATACTCCCACATCATTTAATATAACATTTAAAAATATATAGAAATAATTATATATAACATAAACAAAATTATCTTTCAACTTACATCAATGGTTGTCTAAATCATGGCATCTTTTAAAGGAAGACAAATGCATTAGCTAATTCTTGAAACGAAACGAAAAAATAACAAAATATGACGTATACAACTAGAGCTGAGCTTTCTTTCAATCCCGGTGATTTAATCACCATGATTAAAAAAGCGCTGGTAACAGTAGTGATAATTTTTTTAAGTGGCAGTTGCTCTAAATGTTGCTCTTTCAATATTTTAGCACCATCCATTCTTGAATACTTAATTATGTATGGTAATAGATAATTTTTTTTGGTAAAATTGGCTTTTTTTCACACTCTCACAAAAATAAATGCCTCTTTCTGTCATGTTGACGTTGCCAGTCACAAATGTTTAATATTTTAGAAAATCGCCGCCTTCTTCAAAATCGCTTATTTTTTCTATTGAAAAACCGTGATCACGGTAATTTTTCAAAAGAACTGTGATTTGAAAATCACATTCCCTAAGAACGGTGTTACTGTAAAATTACTGAATAGCTCATCTCTATATACCACCCTTTCTTGCAGTAAGAAAAATTAAATATAAAAAATTTCGGAAGTCCTTTGCTTTGGCCACACTACATTAATACTCATTATAAACATTTAGTTTACAAATACACATTTAATCTTTATTAAATTTAAATACTTTATTTTGTCTTTAATTTAATTAATATACAATTACTTTTACAAGCCGGTGACAACATATAATTTAAGTTGTTTTAATCTGCACTTTTTTTACGTATAAAAAACAGATAAATAAATCTTCCATGGCTGATTTTTTTATAAGTCTTACAAGAGTTGTACTTTTTAGTGCAATTTTCCTCTTCTCTACTACATCTTGACATGCAGCGCCATCTTCTTCATTCTGCGTATATTTTTCAATCTGGTTGTCGTCCACATTGATGTTCTTATCAGCACAATTTCTTTTTTGCAAAATAAATTAGTAAAACATTAGTAAAATATTAGTAATTAAAATATTAGTAAAACATAAGTTTAAAACAGTTAATTGCTGAATAAGTAGGGAAGCGCTGTCGTTACCCATTCAAAAAGTTTTTCGACAATATTAATTTTTATCTACAAATTTACGCATCTTAACTTTCATTTGCATGTTTAAAACATAAATTATCTATTTTTCTTATATGTATTTTTTTAAGATGTCCAAAGTAACTAAAATCGGCTACACTGCTCCACATACGTGGTAAATTTGCCAAGTTGATGTTACACATTTGTCAGCCATAAATATAACGGTTCTGGTGGAAAACTTATATTTTAAATTAATTAATCATTAGGATTGATGCCAATAGCTGTAATTTCAGCAATAAAATTTCAAAAAGTTACGTCTGACCTGGGCAACACATACAACCATGTAATAAATTATTATTACGAATACGTCTATTAAAGTGCTACCAACCTTTGCTGTCGAAATTATCCCACTTGGTGGTAAGGCGTATGTGCCCCATGAACAGCCGGTCACATAATTTTACATTTTTCTACACTTTTTAGAAATAAATTCTAAAAAATCGTGTTACTATTATAAATTAATATCAACGCTTCGACATCTTGTTGTAATACACGATATGAAAATGTAATCCCAAATATACGTTATCGTTATTATTTTTTTGCAACTCAAAGAACGCTAAAATATGTCTATCCTCGACCACGTGTGAAGTACAAGTGTACAATTTGGTGACATGAAAGATGATCACTATGTGCATAAATTATGGAAAGTGACATTTTTTGAACTATTCTAAATACAGCGAAAATCGTAGGTGTCATATATGCCCCAGTGGCGAATCCTTCCCTTTCTACCATATAACTAACATTTAAGCTAAAAACACAATATTATACTTGATTTATCAGACGTTTTACTAACTTTTCTACTAACACTTATTTGTATGAGTGTATGAATTGACGACACTGTGCGCTGCATTCATATGTGTAACGCTATGCAGTACAGGGTTAATGCAAGAAAATTACCTTACAAATGGCCTGTTGTTGCTTTGCCTTATTTCTTGGTATGCACTTGTAAGTTCTGCTATTTAATTTTCTCATTTGTTCAATGGATTTTAATGGAGTCACATACACACTTGTACTTGGAAGCAGTTAGTCATCCAGAAACTTGTTTCCAAGTTCTTTTTAACTACTGTCGTTGTCGTCGTCGTAAGTATTTAGTAGGTGTTGTTGACGGTAGTGTTGTCGTTGTTGTTGTAAAGTTGATTCTCTCTATCGGTTTTTTTGTGCAATTATTATGCGATTCGATGCAATGAAATAGCAATAACTACAACAATTGTTGTTGCTGCCTAGTCCCTGAAATATATTCAATTTAGGAAAATGTTAAACAACTACAATGAGAATATATCTTTACTTATTCAATGATTTTAGTTAGTGCGAGTTGTTTTACTTTTCTACAATTTTCTTCTTTTTTTTTTCTTCTTAACTGGTGTTTCTATTTCCGTTTCCGTTCTTTGTGTGTATGTGTTGCATTGTGCAACATGCAACTTTACATTATTGTCGTCGTCGTTGTTGTGTTGTGGGAATTGTTGTAAACGTTTTTGTGTGTTTGTGTGTGAGTTTTTGTTTCTCTGGCTCTGTGTATTGAAAAACGTAATAACAAGGGACATTACAAAAATCCATGTATATTGTATTGTCCATATTTAAATGTTATTGACAATAAATGATTATGGTCATGGATAGGATGCAGTAATGATACATACATTAATTCATATTGCACATCCATAATCATTTCGGCTTCTACTTTTATTATTTGGTATCCAGATTTAGAGAGATATACTTAGTTGAATACAGATATAAATATAACATAAATGGGACTAGTTCATTGAGTAGACTAATGTATAGGGCAAGGAATTTCATGCAACTAAAAAAGGAAAATAGGCGCTTAAAATATGCAGTAAAAAACCAAAATATGGACTTAAAATATGCCTTGAAATCGAAATATGCACAAAAACCCAAATAATATGCAATAAAAATCAACAAAAATATGCACATACTATTTTTGGATTTTTAAAAATACCATATAAATGTTTAACAAATTAAAACTCTTTCTTTGATTTATTTTTAATTAAAACTGAATTTTAGTTTTTACAAAATATGCAGCAAAAATGCCAAAAATATGCATTTATAGAAAAATATGCATGTGTAACCAAATATGAAAAATATGCAACAACAAATCGATTGCAAATTCTTTAATTCGGAAAAGTATTTGGTCAAAATCTAAACATGCATTTGCATAAAATTCCTTGCCCTATTAATGTATTGATTGGGTATTCAATCGGTTAACCGTTACTCGATTAATTTTAATCAAACAATTGTTCGAGTAAATTAAAATTGTCAATTCCGAGTAACAAATAACTCGAACAGTTTTGGTCGATTAATCGAGTAAATCAAAATATATGATATTTCAGTTTATATTTTATAAACAAAGCTTAAACTGTTTCTAATTAAAAACAAAATATTTTTATACAGCTACATTTACACTGAACCCTAAAATTCGTATTTTCCGTTTTTCCCCCTTTTTTCCGACTGTCAGATTTTATACAAATCTTGAAAAAACGAAAATATTTGTGTTGATATGATAAATATTATACATAAATTATTTACAAATAAAATTTGTGTAGTAGGGCAAAACTTTTTTACGTGACGACACAATATGGGCAATACTGTACTGATAAAAAAATATTTTTCTTTTTTGGCGAAAAAAAAATTCGGCACCGGCATCAATGCCTAAAATATTCCATTTTTAACAATTTCTAAAGATACTTTTAAAATATCCACATACAATTACAGTTATTATTATAGTCAATGTAGGTATCGAAACTATAAAAAAAATTAAGACCAAAATGACCGATTTTCAGAAATTAAGCGAAATTTTAAAATTCCCAAATATTTAACAAAAAATAAAAAATCGCAACAATCAGTTTTGCGATTTTTTATTTTTATTTAGTTTGTATAAATTTTTTTTTTCAAGATTCGAATTGTTTTTCTTGTTACAGCTCGGATTGGACCCTTCACTCTTTTCTTTCATTCGGATCATTCGGAACACATAAATTAAAAATTTATGTGATTTTTACTTTACATTTTTCCAAGTTATAGATATTATTTTGATATTTGCAAGAAATGCTAAAAGTTATATCCCTAATGTTTTCGTAAAGTCAAACTTTATAAAAACGAAAAAAAAATAATGTAAAACACATCGATTGTCCATTATACTAGAATATATTTTTTATTTTAAATTAATTACCTAACTTTTTTTTAAATTTTGATAAAAATGTATTTCTTACCTACTGATTTTGTATTTATTTTGCGTTACATTATGAATTTTTAAAGAAAAGTTAATGAAATTAATTAATTAAATTTTTCGAGTTACTCGATTAATTTCAAAATCTTACTCGATTAATCGTGTAAGTTAAAAACCTCAAAATCGAGTTATTCGTTTACTGGAACAAAACCAAACCCAAGTAATTTGAATATGCTAGTATTTATCAAAGGTTCTAATACCATGTTCGCACGACAGCGTTTTTTCGTAATTCACTCTCTCATTGGTAATCCACAGCCTAATTATGATCCAAATTACATAATTCGTCATACAAAATTTTGAGAGCGGATTATCTCATTTGTACGTAATTCAATTTTTATTACCCTGTGGATTACTTTAAAATCAATGCGATCTCTAATTTTTATCGGTTTTTTCCCATCACCAGCTGTCAAAGCACTTAAAAAACAAACAAAATATAACATAAACAAAAAAGTAAACAAAAGCAAAGAAATTAATTTTATATTATAAAACTTAATGAAATCCAAAAAAGGAATGGAAGCAAAAAAATAAATTATAAAAAAAATATTGGCTATTCGCAAAATTGGCGGAGGACACCAATATGGTTATGGGCAACCTGTTGAATGTACAGGAAATGTATGTGCAGCTTTTGAAAGAGCTGCAAGTTCTTCATATTATAAAAATATTAATAAGCCCTGAAGAAGAACTGTCAAAACCGATTAAGAAAATGCCGTGCGAACATGGTAATTCAAATAAGTAATTAAAACAGAGACGGAAGTAATCCAAAGCACCGTGCGAACATGGCATAAGACATTCTAACCATTGCTAAATGTCAATAATATCGAAAAATATCGGTAATAAAACAAATCGATAAATATGAATCCATTAAACTCGATAAAACGATAATTCTAGTTTAAGTATAAAATAATGAAAAAAAAAAATATTTTTTTTTTTTAGATATTTTAACGCTTGTTTCAAAACGAAAACAATTACAATGAGCAACTTGAAAAATAGAACAAGAGTACCGACCATTGATCCTAAATATTTCCGCCTCGCTGATTTTAATGGCGTACCCAGCTTTCTAACTTATAGGCCAGGTTTTTTTTCGCAGATTTTCATTAAAGTTTCTCATGTTTTAACGCAGTTTTATATATTAGCCATTCCACGATAAATAGGCCTCAATCTGAACTTAAGTCTTCGAATTTAAATAATATTTTGCACGCACAAACTCTATAGAGTCACTTAAAGATTGCCGTTGTTATTTTCTCGAAATTCGAAAAAACCATGTTTTTGTTCGCGATTTACTTTTTTTTGAAAAATCCAAAATATGCTAAAAGTGTGTAAGTGTGTAAGGAGCATTCGTACTTTCTTTTATCATTTATTGGCGTGTTAAACACCTCTACCTTCATACTGCAGATTAGATGTTTTCGAACGCCAAGAAGAAATGCATTTTTTATGCAATTTATTTTTAACATATGTATAGTTTTCTAAAATTTGCCCACCAGCTATTTAAAAAAAAAAAAAACCAAAGCAAATTTTCAAAATTTGTAATTTTTGACTAAAATTTACACTTTAAAACGGCAATTTGTTATTTTTTTTATTTTTCAGATTTATGAGGATTAAATTTTAAAATGTTGTGTTAAGGCGCTTCTTTAAACGTCTCTGTTTTAAAAACTATGCATTTAATTTTTAAGATTTTTCCTGTAAGTGAACAATAAAAGAATATACTAAAATATTCTGTTCTAATAATTACATTTTTAACCCTTTCAAGCTCACGTTTGCTGTCGAATATTAGATTTTTTATACAAAGAAAAATGGGATTGGAAGGGTTAAAAAATTTAATTTTAAAACACAATATTTTGGTAGATTCGTTTATCTTTCAAGTACAAACAAAAATTTTAAAAATCACATATTTTATCCTAGTTTTTACTGGGTAATACATAAAAG
The DNA here is from genome assembly GCA_021234595.1 of Delia radicum. NCBI lineage: Eukaryota > Metazoa > Arthropoda > Insecta > Diptera > Anthomyiidae > Delia > Delia radicum. Next base: position 75,353,353 of record CM037855.1, on the reverse strand, counting down.
ATTTCCTTAACATTCGGGTATCAAATGTGCATCATTAACAAGTCAATCCGAGTTTTTGCTCAGTTTTTACTATGTTTTATTATTTTTGCACAATTTATCATCCCATTTCAAAATCGATCAAAGCATTTTTGTGCATACGCAAAAGGGTTATTCTGAGCAATTATTTCGTGTAAAAAAAGAAAGTGCGCTTCAATTGAAAAATGTAAAATGTGCCTAAAATTTATACTACAGCATTGCGAAAAAGAACGACCTATTCATCTTTTAGTATAATATGTAAACAGCTTAAAAATTTATGTGTACCAAAATTCAGTCAAAAAAATTAATATGTATTTGCGAAAGTTATTTTAACAAACACTTTCATTACAGAGAATGTCTACAAATTTTTTTTTATAATATGTGAACATTTTTAAAATAAAATATAAAAATATTTTCTAGACATTCACTGTAATGAAAGTGTTTATTTCAACAAACACTACCGACATTTTTTTATTATTTTTTTAATTGTTTTGCAAACCAAATTTGATTCAGGCAATATCAGTTGAATAGTATGACAATATTATAGTTTAAATTTTTAAAGTAAAAAAAAAAATGCGAAGGGCTCTTTTCTACCAAAACAAATCAACTCAGTAGAGAAGACAAAATTGCCATTTTTTGTTTGCCTTACTTTTTTTTTTTTACTTAAATTTGCTTATTTTTCAATTTTTTAGTTTTCATTTTTGGGCATAACAATCGCTTTTTTAAGATTTTTTAACTTTAAAATCGCCTATTTTCTTCGCTTGAAATGCTTTTTTTCTCCAATTTGTTAACTTTTTATTTTTTAAAGAGTAATTTTTTCTACCTTGTTCGTAGTTTTTAAATTTTTTTTGCTTTTCTTTTATGTTTTTTGGCAAAAACCGAGTGGATTTTGCCATATTTTGTCTTTTCAGTCATAAGCGTTTCATAAAATAGCTGAAAATATTCTTTTTAAAATGAACAAACTTTGTTACAAATTTTTAAAATTTTTTTATTTTTCGTAACACAAAAGTTGTAGTTAAATTTCATAAACAACTTATACAATTTAATGTAAAAATTTCATACGATCCAACCCAGTAAAATAGTAAAATCCAAATAACAGGTTGCAGAATACGCGTTAAGGCATAAAATTAACGAAAACAGGCCGCATTTTGCGAAAAAGAAAGTGTTGTTTCGTTTCATCAAGACAATACACCAGTTCACACATTGCGATGGCCATGATTAATTAATTAAAGTTCGAATTTCTTCAACACGCACCTTATTTGCCAGATGTAGCTCCCGCGGAATATTTTCTATTTCCAAACATGAAAAAATGGCGCGGTGGTAAAAGATTTGTAAACAATGAAGAAGTGGAGTCCGCGATTGATAGCTATTTTAAGGAGCTAGACAGTTCTTACTATAAACAGGGTATCGAGAGACACAAAAGAAAATGTTTCCCAAATTTGTTTTTTTTTTTCTTGGTTAGGTCGTCTACTTTTGGGACCGCCCTTGTTTAAGTAGTTATTCAGCAAAAGTGCAAAAAGAAATTTTGTTTTTAACTACATTTGTACATTTTATGTAGTTATTTTGTTTTAGGTCTCCAACTAACAACAACAACAAACATGTACTAAACATGAACTTCCGAGCCCTGAACAAAAAAAATGTAAAAGAAGTAACTGACATTCTTTACAATATCACTTTGTGTCTCAAAGGAATACACAGAATATTTATATCTCATCCTGTATTAACAATCGATTTGTGTTAAACACAAATGTATCGTCATCTTAAATGCGAACTGGCATTGAAATCATTTTTGTTTTAACAGAGAAATAAAATCAGTTAAAAATGTTGATGCAACAAAATCGTAAAAATTTAAACATTTAAAAATTACAAACAAAAGATCGAAAAAACATAAACACTATTTAGTTTTAAAAAAATTTAATGATCTCCAAACGAATTAAAATACTTACAAGTAGAGCTTCCCGATATTCAGAAGTAGCGTATCTCATCGTAATCTCATGTTTAGGGTCTAAAAAGTTGAGTCAAAAATTACCTTATTTTTCGTTTTGTTTTGTATTGTTTGAAAACATTTTTAGACAAATGGGATACCAAATGAAAGATTTTTTGTAGTCGCATTAACTAGTATATGAAATATGTCCGAAAACTTTTAAGTATTTTTGTAATTCAAAAAAAAAAAATTATTTTAAATGACATTAGATTTGGCGTTAGTTAAGGAAGTATAGTTGGCTTAAGCCAATAATTATACAAATTTATATTTAACTTTAATTTGACGACCGAACTTTAATCATTGAAGAGTTTTTGAGGAAACTTCGTAGAGACTTGGGCCTACGACTAAAAATACATTTTGTGCTGCTTTTGGCGCTTTACTTCTCCCCCTATCGATGAAATATAGTATTAAAGCAAAATTATTAATGGGCTGTTGCTCCTTATTGTGTTAAGATTTTGTCTAAATTTTAATTTGGTATTTTGCTTTATGTTATGAATAATCCGAAAATAATAACCACTTCTGTATAAACTTTAAACTGAATTTTTAACATTATAAAAACTAAAATCAAAAACATAAAAAAATCAAAAAATTAAAAAAAAAAAAAATTTTTTTGGACTTTGGGTTGACCTGTTAATGCGCTTATGCTAGGTATCTCTAAAAAGCAAAATCTGTCGTTTGTCAATCACAACAAGTTTTGTTAAAATCGTCCTGCATGTCTAGTCGTCAAAGGGGTAATTTAATCGATGGGTGTCTAAGCGTTTTCAGATATTAGTAACTGTTTAGATTTTATGCGAAGAGCGTTTTTCACATATATTTAAAATATTTCAAAGAAATATCAATGCTAAGTTAATACATATGCAATATGGATATCAAAATTTTTGTTTTTTTCGAGTACCTACTTCGATGCTGCTTACAAATAAATCTGAATTTCGTTAATTTAAAAAATGTCTTCATACGAAAATGTATTAATTTTTCACATCATCCATTTAACCCTTAAACATGAGATTGGGCCGCTAAAAAATTACGTGATCCATATTTTTGTTCTCCCCTGAATTTCATTAGTCTTTCGTCCTCACACCTTTTTTTTATTACACGCAATTCACACTGTTGTTAAGATGTTATGAACGGAGAGAACCCAACGGTAGACTCTCCTTGTAAGTTTCGCTGATATCCTAAAAGTGTTAATGTGTATTGCTTAAGTATACGCGGTTCCAACAATTAATATACAGGGAAATTTCATACGCCATTTTGTACAATTGTATGTGCTTGTTGTTTTTTGTACACTGAGGCGTATGAAATTCCCCTTTATATTAATTTCTGGAGCCGCGCATGGCTAAAGCCATTTGAAATATAATGTTACGATATTTGAATGTTTTGAAAATTTGCGATATCATGGCATATCCATACAAAAGCTTTTATTTTCTGTTGTCTCATTGTAAAAAGAAAATGCTTAAAGAACACAATCGATATTTTATAGTCTACAAAATTCTTGACTATTATTAATTGTACTTTAAGGGTTCTGAAAATACATACAATATGTATTCAAAGAAGGATGACAAATACAAAAAACAAGTACATACATTAAATTTGCAAATGACACAAAAAAAAAACATTTTAGAGTTGATACACATTATGGCTAAAGTGCACTTGGAAATTAAAAAATCAAAATTCATGACCACCTCCGAAAAAAAAAATAAAAAAACAGAAATTAAAAGTTTGTGGCGCCGGGGCCCCCTGGATCCAAAAAACGGAAACGCGTATTTACATACAAGTGTGGGTACTCAAACGAAATAAAATTGTTTAGATCTAATAAACGTGGCCCGAACTAAAGCCATTTTAGTAAATTTAAGACCAATTAAGGGGGTATCGAAAAATGTCAAACTTTTTTTATATATAAAAACGGAGCTCAAATGGAGAGAAATTAGAAAAACAGTATGAAATAAATAACTAGAACCATTTAAGAAAATTTTAGATCCTTTAGCGTGGGCTGAAAAATGCCTAATCAAAAAAAGTAAAATACAGTACTTTTATATTCCAAAAAAAATTTAAATCATTTTTGAAAAAATCGCGATTTTTTTAAATTTTTGCACACAACCAATACATTAACACATACATACACAGAAAAACTCTATTCAGCGAAACCACTAAACTGCCTATCACATACGAGTAGTAGAAAACCCATGGGCCCGGCCGAAAGCCGGCTACACAAAAAAGCTTTACTCAGCGAAGCCGCTAAACTGCCGGCTACACGGAAAGCTTTTTACACAGAAAAACTTTCTCCACATAAAAAAACCGATAAATTGCCTATCACATAGAAAAAAAACCCGTAAGTTTGGCCGAGGGCTGTAATTCGGGCCGCGTTTATTGCATCTTAAAAAAAAAAAATTTTTGCAACTGTGACGAAATTTTCTTTCGTTTGAGTACTCACACTTGTATGTAAATACGCGTTTCCGTTTTTTTAGTTGGCCTATGGGGCGCCGTCGCCACTACTTTTCAATTTCGGTTTTTTATTCTTGAGGGGGTCATATATTTAAGGTTGGGTAATTTGGGACCTCCAGTTTTTAGTTTTTTGATAGAAGCATTCCAAAAAGTGGTTAGTGGTTTTTTTAGGTTCCCGTCATCAGACCCCGTTTTGACAAAAGTGGCAATCCCATGCAAACATCAAACATTCATATAACCTAGTTATCCCCCAAAATGAGAACTATGAGCTCGAAGTTAACGATTATTACCATTGATCAAAAATAAATTGAAAACTTGTTCGTTATGTACAAGCTCTACCTTTTGTATATATACAATACACGCTTTTTGTTTTTATTCTCCTTTTTATTTTTACAATTGTTTTGGTTTATTTAAAGGGGAAGTAAACTAGTAAAACTTAGTAAACTTTATTTTTAATAAAAATTATATCAAACTTCTTCAGAAATTGTATGAATTTAACATGACTTTTTTTGCAAAAACTCTTACTCTATTTTATGAATTTGTTTCTACATTATATGAAAGATTTCATGATAATTTTTATGCATGATGTATTTATGCCGTGGGGGCACATTTTAGTAAAAAAAAATTCTCAATAAAAAACATTTTTTTTTATTAAATTTAGTTTTTTTTTTGAAAATTTAGATTAAGACTCATTACACCGGTCTACAAAAATTTTTTTTCTTAGGTTTCTGTTTTACATCTATAAGTTAGTTTTGAAGATTTTATGATAAGCTGTTGGTAGCCCTTAGATCAAAAGCAAACTTTGATAAAAAAGTTCCCTTTATTAGTTTCATAAAAGAATGCGAAATTTAGAAGTCTGACCCAAAAATCGTGTTGACCGGTATTATTGGTTTTTATTTGGAATGCTATAATTCCGAGCGCCTCTTTTTAATGTCCCACCTATACCATCACATGCAGATTTTCCATGGCTGGTTGCGTAAAAGTGCCACTCAGCGAATATTTCGAAATCAATTTTATGATGACATAAATTAACTAAATTGTATTTGTTTTTGTATTGTGCTCCTGCACCATCTGACAAGTAGATAACTTTCGTAATTGAATTGCTTATATTGGTCTTAACAAAATTAGTCATTTTTGAAATATACAGATGAACTGCTATGTTATCCTGGATATTAAAATAGGATACTATGACAAAGGTTCTATAAATTATTTTTTCGTTATCTTTGTAATAAACTACGTGGCTTGATTACTATCCTTGAACGGCATTATCTTTGAACGGCATTTTGTATAACAAACGCATAGTTTTCAGCGAAATCCATTTGAATTAGCATTTCTCCTGTCAGCAATGTAATTTTTTTTACTTACGAATCGGGACTTGCGCTTAGCTATGAAATGATGTGGCACCAGCTTATTGATGTGTTTTACAAAATCGTCAAAAAATGTGCCTGTAGTAGAGGAAATTGCGCTCGGAATTATAGCATTGCAAATAAAAACCAAATTCAAACGGCGAAAGACCTTTATCATGGGGCTTCACAAACTTATAAGACCTCCATAGAAGTTGCTTATGCAGACGCTGACGACTATAACAAAACAAAAGAAGAGCTATTTTAAAGGTATAAAAATGCTAAAACTTTTACAAGAACTCAAAGCTTCCATTCTTTTATACCTTTAGATGAAACTTCACTAAAAGTTAGCAAATATTCCGAAAGTCAACAGTATGCGCAAAATTATATATTAAATCTAAAAAATGAAAATAAAAAAAAATTTACCAAGGGTAAATCCATATTTTGGGGGTGTCTGAAAAATTTGATAATACGAATCTTGTTCTAATCCATTAGAAATACAAAAAAATCTGTACAACTTTCAAAGTATAGTTACTTTATTTATTCATTTTTGTCACACAATGATATCAAAATATAAGGAAGTTAACAAGAGATGCATTTACTTAAAAAAATTAAAAAAAAAAAAAAGAAAAAAGAACGCCATTTTAGTTTTTAGATATGTTGAATATATTAAATACCCCCTTCTAAAAAAATTTTTTTTTGGAAAAAAACACTTGGCCTTTCAAGTGTTTTCCCAGTTTGAAGTTTTATTTTTCAGCGTAATATAAAATTTTTACAGTGTATGTTTTCGAAAGCTAATTCAAATACATTTCTAATGGCACGAAAATCTTTGAAATAGGTTCAGCCATTCTGTAGTAATCTCAGATTGAAAGTACATGTTATCGTGATTTTTCAAAAAACTTCGATAAAAATGCAATTTCTAAATATAAGGTTGTGTTTGTATAGGTAAAATGTAGCTGTATGCAAAATTTCATCAAATTCTGAGGGGGTCGGGTTCAACGAATATCGGTTTTGATATGAAATTCATCATATATGTAACCAGATATTTTTTGACTTTTTGTAAGGTGGCTTTTAAATCCATTTATTTTTAAATTTTCACTGGTTTTTGGAGATTTTTAAGTTTTTGTGAAAATATAACTAAATATTAAATAAAATTTAATATGACAAATATATTTAACTTGAACATTAAAATGTTTAAATACATACTAAAACACTAGAATTCATAAACTTCTTTATAAGTTGTTAACAAAAAGTACTTGAATGTTTGAAATAAGATACAAAAAATATATTGCTTAACCATCTAATCAACTTTCGCAATAAATAACAAAAAAAATATTGTGGTACTAACAAAATAAATAAATAAAAAAAAAAGTGGGGTCAAAAATTACCCCATTTCCTTTTTTTTTCATCAATTTGGTGTATAGCGTTGCCATTCTGTGGCAAAATATAGTGCTTCGTGAAACTTCGTCTAAATTCGAAACGAGCACGAATATTGAAAAAATAAAAATACGAGTCCACTGAAACTTACATGTGTGTTTGGACCTGACCCCACTATACTTCCTAGCAGTGTTGCCAGTAGGGTTTTTAAAAAATACCTATACTAAGCAATAAAAATCCCTTTTCTCCCTACATTATCAAATTTTTTCCTACGAAATTTACATTTTTATAAACTAAATATGCTTTGAAATTTTCATACTTTCGACGACAATTCCAATTATTTTCAAAAATTAATATCCAAATGCTACTATCGAAAATTTGTTCGAAAATTATTTGAAAATAGAAATTTGTTAAATTTTCCATAATATTTTTTAGAATAGTCTTAAAATTGTCAATATTTGCCAAAACAAAAATAATACCAGCTATCAAAAAGATTTAATTTATACTAGCGGTTTCTATTTTATTTTTATTTGGAGTTTTTTTTACATAACCCATCAAAAATTGTATTGCTTTTCGTGGGTGAAATTTAACATTAGTTTTTCATAGGTGGGAAGCTGTTCATACAATGCTGCACAACAACTTCCAAAGGATAACTTTCTAAATAACTTCCAAAGAGATTGTTAGTTAAAAAACAAACAATCATCTATTAAAACGACAAATTATAAGAAACTAATTTTTTCTAGGGAAATATCTCTCAAAATATAATCATTTTACAAAAAAATGTAGAAATAGCTGTTTTTGAAAAGATTTGCATTATTTGGAAAAAGTACCTGCATTTTGACTAATTTGAAATATCAGTCCCTTTTCCCCTACGCCGTTATTTTGAAGGCAAAAAAACCTAAATGTAGGGATTTTCCCCTACTTCTGGCAACACTGCTTCCTAGTACAAAACCCAGAAAATTGATGTGTTTTTTCGAATACCACGAAAAGTTGAGCAAGTACGGACATGCTACTTTATACTGGTGATGCACCTTTCATTACTATTGACTATATTATCATTACTATTGACTATATATCAAATTTATGTGTAGTTTCTTTGAAAGTAATATGAAAAAATTGCAAAAAAAAACAGAAACACTTTTAAAAAAATCCCACTTTTTAAAAAATATATTTGTGTCCTAATTTTTTATATTTTCTTACATACCTGGTTAAAAATTAACGTGTATGAACTCATTCATGCTCATATATGAAGTGATCCGAGGTCATACATGTCCATATACCAGCATATACGATTCATATGTGTTCATAACACCTCATATGTATAAATATTACCATAATTTGAGTTAATGTACACATGTGACCATGTATGGAAACGTATAGCCATGTATGATTATATATGTAAATATTACATCAATTTTCGTTGCACACAGATGACCATATCGCACACCCATTTCAAAAGTGACTCAACTCAAAATTTTAATTTTTCGTTTTTATATGCTTAAACTATGTACAATATAATTGTATATCTATAAAAAAAATATCAGTGTATTTTGTTGTTGTTAACTGTTGCTAAAAAACAGTTATGTCTTTCGTTATGTTTCAATTGGTATAAAGTTGCAAATGTTTTTTTTTTCGATTTCTGAAAAATTAAAAATTTTGAGTTGAGTCACATTTGTACTAGGTGTGCGATGTATGATTCCTCATAAGAACATATAAGAATGGTTTATTAACACATATGAATCATCTATGGATGCAAGAGGTAAATCGAAATTCCGGATTTAACTGAAGCAATTAAGAACAGTTCCAGTCCCCTTTTTCCGGTTTCTTCACTTTTTAAATGTCGATTTTTTACCAAATCTTTAGAAATCAAAATCTATCACTTTTAAACACATGGTTTAAAAACGTACGACTTCATTTGGTCTTGTATGTTAAAAATTGTTATGTTATTAAGTGAATGCAAAAACTATTTTGTTAAAAAGAATATTTTTATTTCAAAAGTTTAGAAATCCACATCATACCTTAAAATCTGGGATTTGTTTACTTTACCAACAATTCTCAATGATACCAACATTAACTCAACATACAGACATCTAAAATCATAGTAATTCAGTTTTTAAATTGTATTCGAAAAAAAAAATTTTTTTTGTACAATAAAACTTTGTTTCTATTTGAATTTAATATAGTTAGTCAAAAAATTAAAGGAACACTAAACAGTTTTTGAAAAGCTATTTTTAATTAATTTTTTACATTTTTGTATGGAAAAATAGCATCATGTTTGTATTTTAGCAAACATTTCTATTGATTTTAACAAAATATACTGTTACAAATATTTAGTAAAAGTTGTTGCTTATTTTGAGCAGAGTAAATTGCTATTTTCAATTAAAATTCAACTCGAATATAACTAAAATTTTGCAAAGTTAACGGATTTATGTTTGCTTTTATTAATGTAATATTTAGCAAAGCTAACGTAGTTTTTAACTAATTTTTAGTAGCCTTTTGTAAAGGTTTATTTTTATGAGTGTATGTAGTTATTAACCTATAGGCAAATTGGGTATCAAATGAAGGTTTTTTAAAGACGCAATTACTGGTGTATAAAATATGTCCGTGCATGTCCGCAGAATAATTTTTTTTTGTTTTATCCAAATTTTGCTTTCATCGAGTAGTGAAAAGTGAAATGGCTGAAAAAAATCAAATAATAAACTTAAGTTCAAATAGAAACAAGACTTCACACAGAGTTTTTATGCAAGAACATGATACATTTTTCTAGATAGTAATATTTTGTTTGGAAAATTTAACTTTGGGGTAACATAATTGTTTAAACTATTTTTGAATCTAGAAAGTGGTGCAAAATTTGTTATTTTTTTATATATATATATTTTTTTTTTTTATTAATTAATAATTATAGAATTGCAAATTATATACTATTACCCTAACCGAGCACTAGCTACTATGGCCTTCGGCGCGTTGTAGCGAAATCAGACCAGTACCTCTGGTGGGAATCGAACCCACGACTCCCGCACTGATAAGCCAGCACGCTACCAACTAGCCTACCGGGGCGCACTTATATAATATTTAAAATTGGCTTGTTTTTAACACACAATGCACACTAATCAATTACAGTAAAAGACTTACGACGAAATCGGTTAACACAAACCCTCGGTAATTTTTGTAAAAGTGAATGTAAAAAAAACATAATACGAACTCGATTAAGACGACAGTCGGACAGTTCCACAAAATAAAAAAAAAATCATATAATATTTAATTTTTATTATGAACTTCAAAAAATTTTCCCAATTTTCGGAAGTTTATTTGAATTTGATTATAATTTAAACAGAAGACCCAGAAAAACATAAAAAGGGCTAATTGTAAAAACTCGATAAGCCACATTATATTTTTAGTTTTTTTTCGCCTTTTAAACGTTAAAAAATGCAACCAACATGACTTTTGCAGTACCTTTATACTCTAGGTACTTGCAATAAGTGTTTAAGCAAGACTTTTTTATCAAATATTAATCAATGGATGCCTAAAAAACAGCAAAAATCCATAAAACAGTAAATGTGGCTTATCCAGTTTTTACAATAAGCTCTACGTAGAAATATCTATTAAATCAAAAAAAAAAAAATAATTTCACAATTTTTTAAAAAGGTTATAAAAATGTTTAATACATTTTTTGTGGACAAAAATAAAATTGTAAAAAAATTTTACCCCGGTTAATACGAAACTCGTTTACAGCGAACTAATTTTGTTGGTCCTCGGATTTCGTCTTGACCGGTTTTTACCGTAGAAGAAAACGACATAAAATTATCCTATGTATTACGACCCGTTTAAAAGCTGTTAAGCTTTAAATTTCGATTTTTTAATTTGTTTTTAGAATTATCTGCATGATAATAATGAATTTTTGCATTAAAGCTATGAAATTGTGCATTGAAACTATTCATTGCAAGTTTTCATAAAGTTTTATGAAAAATAATATTTTATTTAATAAAAGTTTCATTCACTCAATGAAAACTCACTCATTTAAAAAATGTTTCATAAAAAGTATTACGCTTTTCATTAATTTTAAGAAATTTTTCGATCACTTCGTGCAGAAAAGTTTCATGTGCTTACTGACATTTTTCTTTTTATTTCGTCCACTAAAATTCACTGTGTACATATAATGCACTCAAAATCTGCGGGTTTTCCGCCAACAGTCATAGGAAGAAGTAGGAATATGTAACACTACAGGGTACAAATGTATCCACTTGCAACTTTGCAGTGCTATAACTCAGGAACGGCTTAACTTAGGGCATAGGAAATATAAGTAATTTCTAATCTTTTAAAGGTTATTTGATCCAATTCGGATCAGTGGTTCAGGGGCTACGAGCTTCCAAAATCGACACCTACGTAAACACAAACCCATTTGCAGTGCTGTAACTTAGAAACGGCTTAACTTACTGCATAGAGATTTCGGATCTAGGAAATATAAGTAATTTCTAATCTTTTAAAGGTTATTTGGTTCAGGAGCTACGAGCTTCCAAAGTCGACACAACATTTGGCTATCCCGTGACCTTTTTTGCCTATATCTCTTGAAACAGGTAGAATATTTGCAAAAAACTAAAACATTTGTAAAATATTAATATACGCATTTACAAATAATGAAATTGGACCATTTAAACATTAGAAAAAGCCAAAATAAGCTATAAGGTACAAGAGTATCTCGGGTGTGTGTTCTCGTAGAAAAAGTTGGGTATGCATCGTACGGTTAAAGAAATAATTCTATAAACAAAAAGCTGAAACTAATAATTTTTCTTTAGAAATTTTTTCTAAAAATTTTTTCTAGAAAATGTCCACAGTGTCAGAATTTAATCTAATTTATAGATAACTTTTCAAAATTGTAAGATCTTGGTTTAGTTAGACAACTTTTGAGTTAGACAACTACTAAAAATTAGTTAAAAATTATGATGTAGAAAAAAAAATTTTTTTCAAATTATCAGATTTTTTTTTGCTAACTAATGGTAAAATATGTCAGAAAAAATAACAACGTTAAATTTACAAAATTTTTGTTATATTCGAGTTGAATTTTAGTTAATAGAAAATAGCAATTTACACTGCTAAAATCAATAAATTTTCCTTCATGTTGTTAGACGAAAACAGCAAAAAAAAAACTTGTAAAATTTTTGCAAATGAACCACATGTTAGTAAAAAATAAACGAACATTTACTTAAAAATTTTATAACATATTTTTTTATTTTTTTTTTTAACGAATGTAAAATCATAAAACAGTTATTTGATGTGGTTTGTTTTTTTTAATGAAGTACAAGGTTAGTAACAAGTTAAGTTTGTTCTAAAAATGACTGACATTTACATTAAAAATAAAGAAACTGTATTATAACCCAAACAACTACAGAATTTCCCTGAGTATAGAAATAATATTAGTCATATACATTAGTTTATGAAATTAGATATAATTTAATATAATTGTTATGAAGAAAACTAGCAACTGTTTGTATAAACTTTTATTTAATAATATCGAATTATATCTAACTCGAAAAATTTTTATGCGGCCAAATTCGGATGAAATTGTATCTAATATACATAAAATTGTACAAAATTGTATTTAATTGTACAGTTTTATTAGTTTTTTCGTTTTTATATACATCGAGATTATTTTATTATTATTATTATTATTATTTTTTTTAAAATAAAATTCTAGAAATTCTTTTGTGTGTTTAATGTGTTGCTTTCTGTGGAAAGCGGTTAGGGGAGAGGTGAAAGGTGGGGAAAGATGAAGGTCTTTAAACATTTATATCGAGCTTTCAACCTTCGTGTATTTACAAAAATAGTTGATGCATTTTAGATACAATCGCATATCTATGGCACTTTTTGACCTGGCTTCTAATAAATTTTATAAAGTTGTGTTAGAATCCGCTTACTTTGAAATATATTTTCTTTTGATAACTGTATTTGATTTTTTCAATGTTTATTCAAATCCTTATGCATTTTTTTTTCGCATTTGTTTTGAATTGAGTTGACAACTTTGCCACATTCAGTTTTTTTTTATATGCATAAGATTTGTTGAAGTTTCCTTCCTTGACTATCATCTGTTCGTCTATTGTCATAGTTTTAGTATTTTTTTGTTTTGTTCTAGATGTGGCTATTTGAAAACAAAATTCTTTTTTGACTTAATAAAAAAAGAAGAAGAAAAATAAAAAAGTACTACTATGTAGTATATAAAAAGTGTTTGTGAATTTAACAATATGATAAGTTTCAATATGTCCACATAATGCAATTTATATACCCACTGTGACAAGATAAGTGATATATAGATAGATAAAAAAGTTTTTCTTCATTTTTTCAAAAACTTTGAATACAAACATTTTAAATTTATTAAATAAATTAAATACTAAAAAAAAACTACAGCATGGTTTATTAAACCGTTTGCCTAAGTTTGGTATTCGTATTTCGTTAACAATTGGACCTCTTCCCAAGAAGTGTTTCATCTCACAGTGATTTGTCTCCATATAATTAATGGGCAGAAATAGAAGGAGTTATCGTATTTGCATGAAAATTGGTATACTGGTTTCTTTAGTCAAAATGAGAGAAAAGCTTAATTTCGGAGTAAATCGGGGCAAGGATACGCACGCTTCCCCTATATCAAGAATTATGAATTTTGAATAAAAGCTAAAAAAAAATATCTATTCGAAAAATAAATGCATATTCCTTTATTTTTAACTCAACTGAAAACTTTTTTATTAAACTAAAAACAGTAAACTACATAATACTCTGAGTTATCTAGCCTTCATTATATAGCTTATTTGAATTTGATTATTCTGATCATTGTAATATTTTAACCCTCTAGAGCAACGGTTCGCAAATGGGAGTCCGCGGACCCTTTAGTGGATATACAGTACACGCTGTTTGTTTTTAGTCTCCTTTTTATTTTTACACTTGTTTTGTTTTATTTAAAAACAAGATGTAAAATGGAAGTAAACTAAGACCATACTTTGTCTTTTTTACAAGTTTGATATAATTTTTATTAAAAATAAAAATTATCTTTTTCGACCATTAATTGTGAAATGAAAATGAGAATTTTTCAATTTCGAGGCCATACTCTATATTTCTTTATTAGGATATTGTTCTAACTCGAACTTGAATATTTTTAATTTTCAATAATTAAAATTATTAGTAAAAATTTAATTGCATAATAATTGTGTTTGTTTCTACAAGAGCCGTATAAAATTTTATTTATTTGAAATTGTGTTTAAAAAATACAAATATTAAAGACCTTGTTCAGACATCACCACAACATGACAAATAAAGTTATAATTTTATTGATTTTTATAAAATATTGTGACTTTCAGTCTAAAAATAGTCTTATAGCAGTCTCAGCTATGCACAGGTACGAATATCATATTTCTAAAATGTAAAATTTTTTATGAAAGGACTTCAACAAAACGAGCTTAATTTTTATTCAAAAACTCATTAAAAAATATTAAACCTTTTTCGAAATTTTTTAATTATTTAAAAAATATACAAATTTTTCACACACACACAGAGAAAATTTTAGCTATTTGCCAACTGACATTCGGTTACTACGACTCAAATTCAGTTACTACGAATTTCAGTCGGTTGGTATAATTGAACATTTGTTTTCACAACAAAGTTCGCTTTTTGGAACTGAATTTTTATTGTAACACCTAAAATATTCAGAAATCTAATGTTACTATTGTTGTACTAACTGAATTTATAAGTTGTTACCATTAAAATACACTTTTCAATTCGGTTGGCTCTTTCTTTCTCTGTGTGGACTTTTCTGTTTTTTATGATTCTTTGTAGAAGTCTAGTAGTGTAAAACTCGTTTAATAAGACGAAGTCGTTTAAAATGAAATCTCGCTTATTAAGAACTAATTCGAAAGTCCTGCCCGTTTTGATAACAAATTCAAAGTAACATATTTTTATAGGAACTAGCTGTTAAGATGAACTTTTTTTTCCGGTTCCACACACATTTTTTATGTAAAGGGTGTTTTGTATACAGGTATAGAACTTTAAGTTGGCAACACTTTTTTAACTGGCGGCCATTTTGTCAGCTGTCAAGTGATTTATGTTTAGTTTGGTTTGACATTTCAACATGAATTGACTGACGTCTGAACAACGCTTCCAAGTTGTGCAAATTTATGTTAAAAATCATGGTTCTGTTCGAAATACGTATCGCGCACTA
This sequence comes from Delia radicum, assembly GCA_021234595.1. NCBI lineage: Eukaryota > Metazoa > Arthropoda > Insecta > Diptera > Anthomyiidae > Delia > Delia radicum. The sequence goes on along the minus strand of CM037855.1, from coordinate 75,337,998 downwards.
CGTCCATTTTACGGTCAACATATTCGTCCATCAGAGCAATTAATTTGATTACTCAAAATGATATTCTGCATCCACAGGGACGTCGTACAGTGCGTACAGCAGAAGTCATTGCTGCTGTAGAGCGTAGGTTAGGTTAGGGTTAGGTCGAAAAGAGGATTCGGAGAAGGGAAAATACTTCCCTAATCCGGCTCAAGTCCCTGAGGACTTACACTTAAGCCAGAATGTCGGCTTGTTGTGCGCTCTAAATAATCGGTCCTATGTCACTTTTCTACCCCAGGAACTCCGTCGCACTGACGAAACTCCTCAACTTCTTCCATCCTATGCCCCTAAGATCCCCCAATGTGGATATTGGGTCACTGGATATTATTTCGACCCGGCTCCCGGCAAAAGCAGGGCATTCACAGAGATAGTGTTCCAAGGTCTCCTCGTCCTCCCCACAGGCCCATGATATTCACCTGCTTAAAGCACTCCGTAATCGCGGTGACCTCCGCCTGTAGTACGGTATTATGGTCAGGAAGACGGAAGCATTTGCGTACATTGAAGTCAGCGTCACAGCAGCGTAGAGGAAGACCCCAATCAGTCTTATCCGCCATCGTGCACAGGAATTGCATATGTGTCCATCCACTTTATGGAAGATTTTGCGGAAAGATCTTGGTTTGTGTGCTTACGAAATCCAACTCGTGCAAAAATTGAAGCCACACGATCACCTAGCAAGGCGTAGATTCAGCGAATGGGCCCAAAACAAGATTGCCGTTGATCCCGACGGCATAGTTTAAGTTTTCGGACTCGTGAATTGGCATCCAAAATCGTGCTATTAAACGCCGCTGGATTATTTTCTGTGTGGATATGTGAAATCCCGAAACGATTGACTACTTAAGGGACAACATTAGCCGCGTTATTGCCAATATACGGCCACAAATGTTTTAAAAAGTCATCGAAAACTCAACCTCCAGTTTAGACTACGCCTGAGCCAGCATGGCGGTCATATGCCAGAAGTCATATTTAAATTATAATGCCAGAAGATTATCTTTTGAATAAAGTAAATTTCATGTCAATTTAAAAAAATCATCTTTGTTTTATTCTATTTCAAAGTTATACACCTCTATAAAAACAAACTTTAGTTTCCCGTTTTTAATACGAATTTTCCAAATTTTATTTTGAATTAAAGTTTTTTTGAATTGAATTTAATTTTGAATTAAACTCAGGTTTGAGATCATAATTGAGATGTATTTGAATTTTAACAAATTTAAAACCGAAAATGTATCAAAATTGAAATAGTTGAAAATTAATGTCGATATTTAAAAAAAAATTAATATTTTGGGAACAATAAAAAATTCTAGTGTCCGACCGAGTATTCGGCTTCGGGGTTCTGCCAAGTTCGCAATTTGGCCGAACTACCGAACTTTTTATGATGTTTAAAAACACTAAATAAATGGCAAAATTACATATTCAGAGCAAATTTAAGTTAAACACTTAAACATGGGTTTAACTTTATATTTGCCTTTAAAATGTTGCTACTTTAGAAGCGGCTGGGGGCAAATGTATATATAATTCAAACATTTCTTTAACACAACTCGCTTTTATATAAAAATACATTTCAGAATAGTATGCCCACTTTATATGTTCAGAAAGAAAATATATATCTGGAGGTAAAAGACTGTTGGTGCTTTTTGGGGAAAAAATCGCACAAATTGGATTTTGTTTTTAAATTTATACTTTAAACGAATGTACACAGAAAAAATTAAAAATTAAACTAAAAAAACTTGCTACTATTTAAAAAATTGCCAAAACTTAAAAAAAATGCCAAAATTGAAAGAACAAATCTCTAAAGTTCCAAAAACAAAAATTCCAAAATTGAAATAAATTAATATATAAATTTTGGTTTTTATGTAAATTTTAGCGATTTTTGTCGATTTTTTCCAATTTGAGAGTTTTTTTCAATTTTAGAGATTTTGTTTTTTAATTTGACAATTTGTTTTCAATATTGACGTTTTTTTTAATATGGGGATTTTTTTGTAATATCTATATTTTTTTTAATTTCGGCGTTATGTTTAATTTTTGACGATTTGTTTAAATTTTAGCGATTTTTGTCGAATAATTGCCTTTTTTTAATTGTAGCGGATTTTTTTTTTCGACTTTTAATAGTAAAAATTTGTTTGAAATAAAAAACAATATTCATTTAAATTTTTAATATATATGATTAAAATCTTAATTGAAAATAAAATCAATTAAATAGTTACAAATTATTTTAATTGATACTGCAATGTCCTTAATTGGACCGAGTTCGATTAAAGTTTTAATCGAATCAACAATTATTTTATTTGAAAGTCGATTTTGGATTTTTCTATGTGGTTTTTGAGTGGAACAAAATATTTTTTTTATTTAATCAAGAATTTATTTTGTTAAATAACCAATAAATTTAAAAGGAAATTGACCCCGATTTCGTCCCGCTATTTGCAAAAAATTTTTCAATTTTTTTTTGTTGGTCATATTGCAGCCCCCAGGCGGTCTGGAAAGTTCAAAACCAAAACTTAAGCTCGATACTACGTCTGTCTGTTGCAAATTGCATTGCAAACGGACCACTAAATAAAAAATTACTGAATTATTTCAAAAAAATTTTGATATATCCCAGCACAGTGGGATTGCATTGCTTATCGAATCATTTATATTTATAGTTTAGTATTTCGGGGGTTGCCATTAGCTTTAGATGGGATGGATTCTGATATCAACTTGTTCAAATCATATAATTCAATATTATCACACTGTGTTAAGACTTTCAAATTAACATTTAGTTTTGGGTTATACACTCAGGGAACTTCTGCTGTAAATATTTGTAGTTGTTTGAGATGTAATACAGTATCTTTATTTTTAAGTTAAAAAACAGCCATTTGTAGAAGAAATTTATGCCCATATTTTGTATTTCCCCTGCGTTCAACGCTTCATCTACGCCAACACAAACGCTAAGTAAAAAAAAATGTTATTTTATAAATCACTACGTCACCGCGTTGTCTCAACACTGAACTAATACGTTATCACTTCAATTGTCAAACCATTGCGTTATTATGGTATTCTACATACAGGACAGTACTGAACTAAAAAAACAAAAAGTTGAGAAAACCAGGTTTTTTTGATCTGGTAACTCTATCAGCTGTGATTGTGAATACAAATGTAAATACAGCTGATGAAAATTTAAAACCAAATTTGTGTTTATAGCTTTTTTTCATTTGTTTTATTTAAAATTAACATATTTTTTTAAATTGTGATAATTAAAAAGCAGTTTTTTGTTTTATTAAAAAATATTACAAGTTTAAATTGTTAACATTATACATAGGGTTGCCATATTTGAAAAGTGAAAAAAAAGTACATTGATGAAAAAAAACAGTACTTTTCAAAAAAAAAACAGTACATTTTTGTATTTATTGTTAACATAACTTTTACGTCAATACATCACATATTTACTTAAAATAAGTTAATACACCGAACCAAATAGCGTAGGTAAAATGAACAAAAAAAATTTTGTAGATCTTTAACGAAACTTTGTCAATTTTTTTTTTAAGATTTAACAAATTTTATTTAAATCAACAAAATTTCGTCAAGTTTACATCCTCTAAAGAAGTAAAATTGACTAAATTTCATCAAATTGACTAAATTTCTTATTAGTTTGGACGCCATTACTTTTTGCATTGGGCAGTGTCATGAAAAAAAATTGTGTTTACAAACATCCATTGCTTGAAAAGTAAACAAACCAAACTTATATATGTACAAAGAAACGAAGTGGAATTAATACAGGGAGATTCAAAAAATTTATATAAAAAACTATTATACACACGAAAAAAAACATGGTTAAAAAAATATATATTCTTTGTACACGCAAAAAAACTTGTTTATATAAAATATATGTAAAATATACAAAAAAACAGTACAAATCCAAAAAAACAGTACTTTTGCGTACTGTTTTAGGTGTTGTGAATAAAACAGTACGTTTTTCAAAAAACAGTACATGTACTGTTTAAAACAGTACGAATGGCAACCCTAATTATACAACACCTACACATTTTACGAGAACAGCAAGTACTCTTTTGGATCTTTGTTTTATAACAGTGATGTACTTCCTCTCAATTTCCAACCACACGGGGTTACAGACGAAAATGCTGCTTACGCTGCGTCAACACACGTACACTATAAACATCTTCGTATGGCTTTCGATGTGCATATTCGGCTTTTGCTTTGTTCTCACTGAGTTAAAAGAAAACAAATCAATTGTAGTTGAACCATTGTTGAAGCAACACCACGCTGCGGAACACAAATAAAAATACACGTAGAAATATGTTTGATGATGAATGGGAAAATACTTTTTTTTTATAGAGAATATGGATGACGATGCACAATGCTTAATTTGTAATAAAATTATAAGTGAAAAATTTTTATTTTTTTATTTAAAAACCCTAAACAAACACCAGTGAAATATTCTTATTTTAAATAAAAATATTAATTGACCCAGCAATATCTTTACTTATAGAAATAAGTCTGTAGAAAAAGCATAAAAAGTAACTAAAAACTAGTTAAAAATGACCCCGCAGAAAAAAACCAGTTCAATTAACAGATTTTTAAACTAAATATTTGTAGACTTAAAATAGCAAAAATAACCAATAATTGAAAGTAACAAAAACACCTGCTAACATTAGCAAAACTAATTACTAAATATCTGTACCCAAATAAAATCATAAACATTTTGAAAATTTTAAGTTTTTTTTAATGCAATTAAAAATTTTCCGTTATTAAATCAGAAATTTACAATTATTTAGCAAAAATTTCAGTTGGTTTAACAATTTAACCTGTTATTTGCATTTTACAAAATTCGGGCTAAATTTAGTAAAAAAAAAAATGTTAACACAACAGTTTTTGTTTGATATTTTAAGTCTGCAAATATTTAGTTAAAAAATCTCTTAATTCAACTGGTTTTTTCTGCAGAGTCACTTTTATCTAATTTTTACTACCTTTTTTTTGCTATTTCTACAGACTTATTTCTAGGAGTGTACCAAAATTATATTTGAAATTAATTCTTGTACAGTCATAGAAATGAAAGCTATACTCATAGAAATAAGTCTGTAGAAATAGCAAAAAAAAGTTACTAAAAATTAGTTAAAAATGCCCTGCTAATTTTAGCCCGAATTTTGTAAAATTTCTATGAGCGCATTTGTACAGCTTTATTTCTATGAGTGTAGCTTTCTTTCTATGCAAAAAATCTATTTTTTTAAATTGTAACAAAATTTTTTTCACTTGAGTACACACACTAATATGATACAACGCTAAACTGTTTCTGAGCCATGGTGGTTCCCAGGAGCCCTTGTCCGCTTAAGCCGAAATAGAAAAAAATATATATTTTTTAGTTTCAAAGGGGTTCATATATTAAAAAATATATTTTTATGAAATTCACTTTTTTCAAAAAAAATCTTTTTTCTGCAATTGAAATTTATTATCAGTGTACCGTAGAATAAACTTCGTTTTTTCGCTGCTACACACACAAGTATAAATGCAATAGTGTGCGTAAAGTACATCACTGTTTTATAACTAACCCTTCACTATTGACGTTATACAATCAGCTCTCTGCATGCTTATTTTCAAAGCATGACTTAATTTTTCTTATCTATGACTACAATACTGAACATCAGAATCAGACAATAACCTACAGAGATTTTAAAAATATTGATAATTTGGCAGTGGAGACAGAGCTCTCAGCAATTCCCTGGAGCCGTATTTTTTACATGCCTACTGCTGATTATCAAATTACTTTCCTGCAAAATAATATAAATTATCTTTACAACAAATACGTCCCAATTAAAGTAAAAAAAATACGTAACAGTGAACATCCATGGTTTTCTGGAGAGATAAAATCACTCATTGAAGAGAGAAACCAAGCATATGCCAGGTGGAAAAGATATAAAACAACAGATCTACATGAAATATTCAAAACTTTCAGGAGAACCGTTTATTCAAAAATCAGAGCTGCAAAATCAATATATTATGAGCAAAAATTTAAATCCGCCTTAAACACTAAAAAGAAATGGAAGGAAATTCGATCAATGGGAGTTTTAAATGACAGTAAACAACCCGATAACACAATAAATGTTGATGAATTAAATTTGAAATTTGCTAACATACCACAACCTCATGCAGATATTGACATATACAATAATCTCCTTTTAGTGGAACACACTGACAACAATATAGCTACTGTTAATTCTCCAACTTATAACAACTTGAGCAGCTCTGCCCCTGGTACCTTAAATAATCATCAATTATCACCATGCTTTAATTTCATACATTTCACCCAGGAAGATGTTGTCGAATCATTACTTAGCATAAAATCACAAGCAGTGGGCATGATGGTATTCATTCAAATTTTATTAAGCTTATTCTACCCTATATACTACCTCAAATTACACACACTTTCAATACGATTGTAACTACCTCCAATTACCCTTCAACATGTCCCGATACCAAAATCTGACAATGATTACCGGCCGATTGCGATCTTGAACGTTTAATTCACAACCAGATGAGTAAATATCTTTACGATAACTCTATCCTAACTGATAGACAGTCGGGCTTTAGACCAAAACACAGCTGTATATCTGCCCTGGTTGATGTAACCGAAGAACTGAGAAAAGCAGTTGATGACAACATGATTTCGTTTCTAGTTTTACTAGATCATTCGAAATCGTTCGATACCGTGGAACACTCGATTTTGTGTCTCAAGCTCAGATATATGTGCAATTTCTCAACAACAGCCGTAAATTTAATATACTCCTACTTAACTGATAGATCTCAGGCAGTATATCAAGGAAATAATGTTTCAAACACCTGCTTTATTACGAGAGGAGTTCCGCAGGTATCTATACTTGGTCCGCTTTTATACTCAATATACTCGAATGATTTGCCATATAAACTCAATTTCTGTGGTATTCAAATGTATGCAGATGACGTGCAACTTTATATAAGTTGCAAACCGTCCAATATTATAGACTGCATTAGTAAGCTAAACCAAGATCTTGAAAACATTAGCAGATGGGCGTCTGCTAATGGCTTGTGCTTAAATGCCAATAAATCGAAGGCTATCGTAATTGGTAAAAAATACTTTATCCCTTCTTCTTTGCCACCAATTCAAATCAACAATTCTACTCTTGAATTAGTTAACACCTCTAAAAATCTTGGTGTTATCTTTAACACCAAACTTGATTGTTCTGACCACATAAAAATTATATGTGGTAGAACTTTTGCAATGCTAAGAAATCTATGGAGAACACAATATTACACCCATATGGAGGTTAGAATGCTACTGGCAAAAACATACTTGCTGCCAACGCTCCTCTACGGTTGCGAACTTATAAATGGATGTGACACAATCAGCATGCACAGACTCAAAGTAACATTTAATAACATTGCAAGATACGTATTTGCAATTAAAAGCTTTGACAGAATTTCAGAGTTCTCTAGAAAAATTTATAATATATCCTTCGAAAGCCTTTTAATATGTCGTACCTTGGTCTTTCTACATAAAATTATATATACCAAACAACCAGAATACATATTTCAGAGATTACAATTTTCAATATCGGCTAGAGGCAAAAAGATAAACATTATTCGCTATCGTGGACTCATATCAACAAGGCATTTTTATATTAACGCTATTCGTCTTTGGGCCAAATTACCTCCCAATATCCAAACAATTAGTAAAACAATGCAATTTAGAACTGCCATTTACAAACGTTTCGATTAAAATTTTGTTATTTAAATTATTATTTAAATCATTAATAATTCATGTTAAATTTGCTTTTTTTTGCCATCAATTGCTATGTTACATATCTCATTCTTATGTCTTATTTTTTTTTTTTTTTCTTTTCTTTTTAATTATTATATAATATTAATTAATTATTATATAATATTAAATATAATTTTATTATTTACATTTATATGTTATCTAACTCACTTTTATTTTTACTTTTTAACAAAATTTTATAATAACATTAATTATCTTAGGGCCATTATTACAACTTGCCAATAGCTAAAGTTCGGATGTTATCTGACAGATTATTAGGTTTTCGTTATTATAAGTATACTTTAAGCTAAAAGTGACCCATAAGCTAAAGGGAAGACATTGTTGCCTTTAACTTTAAACGTAAGGTTTATGTGTTTAAAGTTACCACATTTTCTGCTCTATAAAGAAGAAGAAGAAAATACCGAATTTCACAACCGAATTTCACAAATTATTGTTTGTTTGTAAACAAATAAATAAAAGGACGTTGCCACTACGTATTTTTATAAACCAATTCATAAACCAATAATCGGTTTTTAGTTTGGTGCTGCCACATTATTAAAAATATTAATTTTATTTTATTGGGAAGTTGTAATAACGAAAAACATTATAGCTCACTTTATTCCTCATTTTAGCTAAAGTTACTTTTTACTAACATTTACTTTAAAGGCAAGTTGTAATAACGGCCCTTAGTGCTGTAATATAAGATTTATTCTTGTTGTACTGGGTTGTCACAAATTTTTAATAAATAAATAATAATTAAACACAGAAAACTAAATTTTTTTTTTTATATTTGTGGTTATTTAAAAGTATGTAAGCTAACGCTTATAAAAATTGGGTGTTTAGTTTGACAGTTCAAGTGATAAAAAAGTAAGCGTTGCGTTTTACACAATTGGCTTTTTCAAACATTTGAGTTTAAAATAACGTAATAATCAGCTGTTACAACGCGAGCGGTCACTTTTTGAACGCGGTGATTTAAGAAATTCAAATAAGGCCAACTGAAGGTGAAGTGAGGCGTAGCGTTTTACAAAATAAGGGCATTAATTTTTGATTTTGATTGATTTTGAAACAAACCACATCAAATTACTGTATTACTGTATTTTAAATACATTTAATACAGTCGTTTATTTTTTTTTTAAATGTTTTTAAATGTTTGTTTATTTTCTACTGCATATGTTAATTTTTACTACAATTGTGGCTCACTTTTTGAACAGTAAAAATGTTTGTACTTAATTAAACAATTGCCGTTTGTAGAATTATATTAGTTCGCATTTTACGCAGTTTTTACATTTATTTATTTTTAATCAATAAAAACTAAATGTCACATAGTTTTTTATCTCTTTTTTTTATTAAACGTGACTGATTTTTTTTTTATAAATAAGTAATATTATTTTTATAGAATATAATAAAGCAAATAAAGTTCCGGACATTATATAATTAATTTAAAATTTTGCTAACAAAGCGATTTTAATTGCATATTTTTTAATATTCATAAATATTTTATGTGAAATATATCAACAAATGTATATACTACCAATTAATATTACATCTAATCCACTTTTAACATGGTAAAAAGTATTGAGATAAAATAAGATCTTCAAATGAAACTAATTTAGAAAGTTAGAAAAAAAACTCCTAAACTTTCTTTATTTTAAATATTTTTACAATTACTTGTTGTAAAATTGTGTTGATACCAATCGATATATTCAGAATTGCATTATGAATAGATAAAACATTAAAAAATGCGACTTTTATAAAATCAGTGGCTTCGCTACCAGGATAAATAAAATAATATGTTTCATAACTTTTTTAATGGTGTTTATTTGAAAATTAAAAAAAATAAATAAAAATGTTTTTAATTTTTAAAAATATTCATATAAAACGTTTTTAAAAACTATTAAAAACAAAAGATGGAAATATTTGAAAAGTAACCGCATGTACAAACATCATTAGACGTTAAAACATATATTTCCAAGCAGTGAATCTTGCATGAAATAAATCGTTCATGCATACAAAACATCTTGCTCGCAAATATCGAAATAAATATTGCATGTAATAAATATTGCATACATAAAATCTGGCATGCAGTAAGCAAATTAATGTATTTTAGTTTTTAGCATGCCCAGGTAGAAATTTGGGATGGTACAAAAAACGAAGAGTTTTCAAAACGTTTGTTTTTGATGGTACTAAAATAAAAGCGTTTCCAAAGCGATAATTGCAAATAATACGAAAAAAAAGCATTTAAAAAACATTACTTTGGATTGCTATTCGAACGTTCGGACAAAGTATTTTAGGAATACTTTTTATACAAAACTTACAAATATTTGTGAAATAAAAACACTGTAAAAACATTGGTTCAAAGCGTTTTTCCAACGTTTGTAAAAAGTACTTAAGAAGTTCTTATCGTACAAAATTTACAACGGTTTATAAAGTAAAACCAATGTAAAACCATTGAGTTAAAGCGTTTTTCTAACATTTGCCAATAGTACTTTAGAAATACTTTTTTTTTTTGCGATTGCAGCTGTTCTCTCTGTTATAATGTCAAACGAGTTGCAACAACAGTTTAGTGGATGCGGAAAGCGAAATAAGGGTGTAGGCAAAGAAAATTTCAGTTCAACCCAAGTATATGAAGAATTAAAGGGTAATAAGTACATAACTTGTGAAAAAAGTATTTTTTTACAACATTTAATTTCTACAGATTTTTTATTACATCAGTTTGAAACTGAAACACCATCCAAAATTTTGACACAGACAAGCCGCTGGTTGGCGACTGCTAAGTACAGAAACTGCTCAAAACAATCTATTTTCAATCAAATTTTTCTTTCGAGCGTTTTGACAATGTTCAAAATTACAACCCTCAAAGCGGTTATCATTTGGGTCGTTTTCATAACGCTTAATAACTGTAAGCCAAAATGTTCTGCAAATACTTATTTAACGATTGAAAAAGCATTTCAAAAATTTTGTTTTGCAATGTTTTGAGAACGTTATAAAATACCATCCTCAGACCGTAAATTTGGGTTATCATTTTGCACATTCTCAAAACGCTTTAAATTTGTAATTTGGTATGTTCTGAAAACGCTTGTACCATCATGAAAAATGCTTTTAAAACGTTTTAAAGATTGTATTTTTCTACCTGGGTGTCTTTGCGTTTTGACATTCATAGATATTTTCTTTAAACTTGAACAATGAGATTTAGGTGTTTGAAATCATTTTTTTGTCAATAAGACAACAGATGCCATCATCTCCAGTGTGCATATTGTATTAAAATATGCATAAACATAATGTTAATTTATTAAATATGATATTATCAATTTAATAAAATCATACAAAATAAAAAAAAAAAAAATCGTAATGAAGCATTTTTCAGTTATATTAATTTAAGGGGTTTACTAGCTTTATAAATCAATAAAAACGACAATATTTGAGGAATTATAAAAAAAAAATAATAAACAGTGTATTCAAAAAACCCGTTTTGCGATAGAAAAACACAACATTAGATATTATTATTTAGAATTCGGACTACCATGGCAACCATGGCAACCCTGGTAACCACTTCATAATAGACCCCTTTTTTAAAGGCAAAATCAGGTGCCGTCGTGTAGCCCTCTGTACTGATCTAAGAAAAAAAATTTATTTTTTTAAGCACACGAATACATTTTTTAGTCCCTGACATAGCCGGATTTTTAAATTTTTGAAAAATTAAAAAAATCTCCCAAAAATATCGCTTGTTTTTATTTTTCAAAAAAATACTAGGCAAAATTTAAAAATTGTCTACACTGATAGAAAAACCGTCATAACCCTAATGTATTTTGACATCAGTTCTATGACAAATGTCTTCGTTTTTGACCCCATGACACTTGTCATCTCGGTGATGTCAGCCTTAACATCACTTAACCAAATTGTCATCAGGGTCGAAAACTTAAATTGTGTCATCAATGGGATGAGACATCGGCATCACATAAATGACGAATCGGAGTCAATTTAATAAAAAAAATGTCATCATTGCGATGACAGATAATTAGTTTTATCCTTCCGCTGAACGGATATGGTTGTGTATACGCTTGAACAACGCTGGGAAATATTGCGACATTACTTTGAAAATCATGGTAATGTTGCAGAATGTGTGCGAAAATGAATGATGCCGATTTTGCCAGAAAAATCATCTTTTCAGATGAAGCTCATTTTGATCTTGGCTGGTATGTAAACAAGCAAAATTGTCGTATTTGGGGCACAGAAAACCCGCACGCATACATTGAAAAGCCGATAAACCCAAAACGAGTCACTGTTTGGTGCGGATTTTGGTCCAGAGGCATAATTGGGCCATAATTGGACCGATCGATGCATGGCCAGCCGAGGCAGCCATTTGAATGAAATTATTTTCCATTATTAACCGGAAGGATTGTACTTTCAAATAAAAAAAGAAATTGAGAAAATATTTAGTAGTTTTTTTTTTATAGCATTTTCAAAAAAAAAAAAGTTATTTGTCGGACGCTTTATAATGATTACATGTCATCAATATGAATGTTATATATTGTATAAAGTGCTTCTTGCTTTGACAACGGATGTACATCAATGTGATGTATCTTATGCAAGTTTTCGAAATGCGTCTAAAAACAAAAAATAAGGAATAAAACATTAACATTTTTACTAAAACACACTTTACAAACATTTTAACGTTATTTAGTTTTATTCTTTATTCATACTTTTCCTGTTATTAATGCACAAAATGTGGCATCGAATTGATGTCACTGTTGTCATAGTACGGATGACGCGTAAAATATGACAAAATTATATGATAACGTTCGTCATTAAATTGATGTCACTTATTGCATCATCGATGTCATTTGTAATAACATTGATGTCACAATTCTGATGTTAGGGCATCATCAATAAGAAGATGCATTTTTCTATCAGTGTACGTTAGGGACTTCATTAAAAAAAAAAAAAAAAAAAACGATTGAAAATCGGTCCACCCGTTAAGGCTGCACAGTGGCACCCGATTTTCAATATATTATTTTGTAAAATATAGGGCAAAGAGTTTGTTTAACAAGCTGTAACTTTTTTATTTCTGCGATTTTTTTCTCCAAAATTTTCATAGCATACACAGAAAAACTAACTAAAATCGGCTTTCAATTAAAATATTTGTTGATTCAATTAAAAGTTTCATTGAATTCGGTCCAATCAATTAAATTGTAGTATCAATAAAAATAATTTGTAACTATTTAATTGATTTTATTTTCAATTAAGTTTTAATCATATCTATTAAAAATTTAATTGCATATTATTTTTAATTTCGAACAAATTTTTAGTAGATACTATTAAAATTTACTAACTAAAATTTGTAAAAAATCGGCAAAATTTGGGAGAAAATAGCTAAAATAAAAAAAAAAAAATCGCTAAAAAATTTAAAAAAATTAAAAAAAAACCGCTATTTGAAAAAACTGGCAAAATTAAAAAAAAGGATTTAAAAAAAAACCGACAAAATTAAAAAAGCACAAAAATGAAAAAATACCGAAATTAAAAAAAATGCCAAATTTGAATCACGAGTACAATTGTCAATATTAAAAACATTCTAAAATTGACAAAAACGATCCAGTTGAAAAAAAAATCTACAAAATTAAGAAATTTTAAAAATATTTGAAAAAATTTACAATATTTCAATTTAACAAAACAACTTACAATTTGACAATTTCCACAAAAAAAAACAAAATTGAAAAAAAATTGATTGAATTTAAAAAATCATCTTAATAAAACTGAAAACGTCTAATATCTCAAAAACATTTTTAATTTTGTAATTTGTTTCGTTTTGTCAATTTTTTTTAAATTTTTGGTAATTTTTGGTGTTTTTTTAATTTCAGCAATCAATTTGGCAATTTTTTTTCCATTCTGACCATTTTTTTAAATTGTAGCAATTTTTTATTAATTTTTTAAACAATTTTGACGTTTTTAATTAAATTTTTTTTTTTAATTTTTGGGGATTTTTTTTTAAATTTTCACATTTTTTTTAAATTATCACATTTTTTTTCTCTGTTGTCATTATGGGTAATAAAAATTAGAAATTTTGTGTGAATCAAAATCATTTTCAATTAAACATTTAATACATATTATATAACTTTTAATTGAAAGTTAGTTTTAAACCAAAAAGTTTAATTGCAATTTGTTCGACAATATTTTTTCAGTGTATAGAAGAAGGTTCAAACTATTGAAATATGAAACAAAAAAAAAATTAAAAAATAAATAAATCTATTAAATTGAAAAAAAAAATTTTTTGTTAAATCTAACAAGAAAGATCAACTTAGGTCATTATTACAACTTGCCAATAGCTAAAGTTTGGATGTTATCTGACATATTATAAGTTTTTCGTTATTATAAGTATACTTTAAGCTAAAAGTGACCAATAAGCTAAAGGGAAGATATTGTTGCCTTTAACTTTTAATGTAAGGTTTATGTGTTTAAAAGTTGCCACATTTGTCATTGTGGCATGTGTGCAAATAAATAAAAGTACGTTGCCACTACGTATTTTTATAAACCAATTCATTTGGTCAAAAATAATCGGGTTTTCCTTTGGTGCTGCCATGCCACATTATCAAAAATATTAATTTTATTTTTTTTACTAACATTTACTTTAAAGGCAAGTTGTAATAATGGCCCTTATTCTAATTTTTAGCTACTTACTGGGGCTTTAACTGAAGCATTTGTTGTTGTTTCCCATATACATTTTCAATTTAAATGCTTATTTTCAAATTAAATGTTGTTTTAACTGTACATTTAGTAAACGCGCTTTAGTAGTTTGCATTGATGTTGACAAAATTTAAATATGTAGAGTGGGATCTGAAAATCAGAGACCGATATGTTTTACAATTAAGCTTCCCAATATAATTTTTAAATGGTAACAAAGTAAGGTCCACTTTGTAATATTCAATCCGTTCTGCGATCGAGTCATATTAGCGATCTTTTTATGGAAAATTACTATAAATAAAAAAACAAAAAAACTATTTCTTAAATGTTCTAAATCAGGCCTTCTTCATTTACCAGACTTACGATTAAAGTATCCCAACTGATACACTCCGATTTCAATAATATTCGGATATGTTATGAAGAAAAAAAAAATCTAAGATCGTTGTTGCATGTTATCGGTATTTCTACCATAGGAACAATAGGCAAATGTAGTATCCTCGGATAGGGATTTCAGAGTAGCATGTGCTGATATAAAGTTTTTTTTATAAAATTTGGCGTTTTTGTTGTTGTTATACACCTGCATTTTGAATACATCTATTATTATTAATTTTTTTTGTTTTTTTAATTTAACGGAATTATTTTTTTGTTTATTTGTTTAACATAAAACAATGCATGAAGAATGTGTAAAAAATAAATTTTAGTAACTAAGTGTGATTTGAAGAAAATAAATCAACGAAAACAACAAATGCGATCTCAGTTCCAAATGTTTTGAACACTACTGTATATGACACTTCATCCATGATAACCCAGCAAAAATAGAAACTAACAAGTAATAAAACGTGTGAGTTGCGCACAAAGGGCTTCACTAATTACCAGGCTATTTACTCGCTTGATGACTTTTGTTCGCGATGACCCAAACTTCATGGCTGGTCATTAATACCCTCTCGCTTACATAAAAAACTGAGAATAATGAGTTACTTGATTGGTTACTCATATTGAAAGAATAAGTAAATACTCTTATATTAGGAATAAGTGGTTACACACAATGACATAATAAGTGGTTACCAAAGGAGTTACAACATGCGTGGTTATCTTCGTTATTTTTTTTTTAAGAAATCTTGAAAGCAATTTTAAAATGACTAGCTTGGAAAATTTACTTGTAAACATTTTTAAAACAAATTAATATGAAATCGATACTTGTATAACCAATTACCGGTAACTTGTTATTTTGCAATTACATATAAGTAATTCTATAATACATTATCAGTAAGTCATTAAATTTTTTTTTTTTTAATGCAGTAATGTAATGACCTATGCAGTATGTAATGACCTATCATTACTTGGTAATCTATACGGTAGTGACCTGTCATTACCATGTCACAACATTTTAACCCATTAAACCCAAGTTTTAATTTACTTTTTTGGTACCAAAAAAAAAAGTAAATTAAAAAGTACCAAAATGACCCATGAAAATTGAAGATATTGGGTTGAAAAGTAAAAATTCCTTTTAAAATTCTGTTACGGACATCCGAACTCAGAATTTACTTCAAAAGAACTATTACACTACTTTTTGAGTCTTAATCAATACAGTGTTGCCGAAAAAAATTAAAACTTTAAAAGGCCATAACAGTTGACTGTACCCACACAGGAACAAACGCTTTAGAGGGTTTACTATAATAACTTAATATAATCGTTCGATATAAGAATCATCCACCCTCAAGACCATGACCATCATTTTGTTCCATAATTGTGTTATTTAAGTTTGTTTTATTTCTTAATTTCTATAATGTTCAAAATGTATTTAACTGAATGACTACAATTTTATTTTTATTTCAACATTATCCAAATAGTTTTTGGTTTCCGTAAAATGTCGTTCCATAAACGATAACGAAAAGAAAAAGAAGAAATTGCAAAACAATTTGTTGTTTCTTATTTCCTATTATTTTTTATATTTTATTTCTACATTTAAAGATTATGATTGCAGTAATTAATAACATCCTTTTTATAAAATACAAACGGATAATAAAACTTATTTATGACATAACGAGGCTGAAACAAGAACAAGAATAACAACACCCAATAGTAACAAATACACTGAAAGTGAGAAAGTTGAATGAAAATTAATCATAAAATTAATGAAATTTCATTTATTAAATGACTTAAAAGTATTAAAGCATTAATGAAAAAGTTCATAACGTTACATAAAATCCAAAAGCTCGTGATTTATAAAATTTTCAAACCCAGTGATCATTATGATTCATTTGGCTTAACTATCGAAAATAGCGGTTCTATAAATAAAATAAGAACCTGATATATTTTTATTTTCACGCGTTATTTGGTTTCCCTGTTAGAGAAAATAAAGTGAATTTGAGTGGATGTAAAGCCCTATATCAAACTCAGTTTCACTACAATTTTTTTTGGTCTAACTATCATTATAACTATCAGCTTTATTAACGATATTTGGGGTAGAATTTTGATTATTCTTAAAAAAAATTAAAATATTAGTTACACACAGAGAAATAAAGTGCCAACCAAATTAAAAAGTGTATTAAAGGTGTATTATAACTTCAGTTAGTACAACGATATTTACATTAGATTTCTGAATATTTTAGGTGTTGCAACTTAAATGCATTTGAATTAACCGAATTTTGTTGTGAAAACTGACTTTTAATTTTACCAACCGACTAAAATTACAAACAACCGAATTTGATACGTAGTAACTGAATTTCAGTGGGCAAATAGCTAAATTTTTCTCTGTGTGTACACCCTTTTGGATTTTAGGTGACGATACGCTATACGATACTTTTAATTTACTGTTCACTAACCACGGTGCGCCTGAATCAATTGTAATACAATTTACGAGCTACTCCATTCTAAAAACGAATTCTGTTTCTAGATGGTCTAAAGATTTTTTTTCAACGAAAATTAAAAAATCTATAATTTTTAGAGAAAAACGTTTACTCTTCTTCCTAACTTCAACATTTTGAAGAAGCCCACTTTGATATTTCAGAAAGTAGGAGGAATCTCTACAAGATTATGGGAGCTACTTCTTCTCCGGGAGACGCGCTAGCAGATTAATGCATAAATCATCATTCTAGGTGACCGTTAAGGGGTTAAAATTTAAGTTGAAAGAGTGCCTTTTAAACCGTGTTTTTATAGCAAAATGTACAAATCTCGGGATAGAGATATTTTAGAAAGTAGGAGGAGTCTTTCCAAGATTAGGGTCTCTATTTCTTCTCCGGAAGACTCTCTAGCAGATGCTTGTATAAATTATATTCGATTGGGGTTGGATTCGATTGGGGCACTCTAAATGGGTCAAAGTGGAAATTTTCAAAAGTCAAAAGTCGGGACATCAGAATTCGTTTTAGAGGTATGGTTCCTTCGGCAAAGTTTCTTATTTTGATCCCTAGAATACGATTTTCCTTGAACGTTCAGCGATTTTTTTGCCTCCATACAAATCGACCCGGCCTAATATCCATATTAGCTTTATAACGCTATTTTCTAGTAACCAACCGAACGCACTTTTTTTTGGCCGTAGCCAAATTTATCAATGTTCGGCCGAAGCCGAACTTCTTTATTTAATTTTTAATTTGGAAAAAACGTCAGTATTGGTTGATGTTGACAACAAAATTTTGCTTAAAGTACAACGAAGAATATTTAAACATGGGTAAATCTAAAAAAAAAAAAGCAAATTTAGAATTTTTTCTTTAAAAATATGAAATAATGAGTTCAATGAGTTTAATGACATCTTTTGAAAAAATGGGAATGCCTTAACTTTTTTATTTAAGTAACAGATAACAAAAGAATTTAATCTGAAAATGTACTCCATTTCTGCAAATACTCTTTGGCCGAACGCCGAACTCCGAAGTCGAATATTCGGTCGGACGCTACTATTTTCGTATATTGTTCTACCTCAATTCTAAAAATCTAATATGAAATTGTCATTATTAAATTTTATTTGCTGCTTTTCAAAAAGTTTGATCATTTTCCTGATAGACAATAGAATTGTTTCATTGGCATAACTCAAATCTTCAGTTCTCTACAATAGAAAAAGTGAATTGGCTTAACTCAAACCGAGACGTTACATACAACAGACAAAACAAACTCTTAAGAGAATCGTTTTGTCTTCCTTAGTGTATAAACTGCCTGATCTGGTAACCCTAATTATAAAATCAGAACTATTTGAAAAACAACAAGTTTAGATATCGATATACTATATATTTTTAGATAACATTATATTAAATAAGCTATGATTGTATATAAATATTTTTACTCGGGAAATTATATGTAATTTTAAATCTTATAAAATCTTCTCTCATATGATATGTATACATTGTTAATTTCCAGGGATGGAAGCGTGTTATTTAACTTTAAAATTCAAAATTACCGAGATATATGTCCATAATCTATAACTTTTAACATTTTCAATATCAAAGTTATAACATAATTTTTAACATTTTGGTATTCTATAAAATTACATTTAACAGAATATTTTGTATAACAGAAAAAAAGTTTGTTATTGTTGAAAAACTGTAAATATTACAAAAATTGTGATGTTAAATATCTTTGTCACTCGAAATATACTGTCTATTTTGACGATAGATATTTTGGTCGTGACAACCATAAATACTACAAAAAATTAATTTTAAAAACATGTGTTTATAAAAAAAAATCTTTTAGTTCAAAATTATAGAAATATAATGAAAACACCATGATTTTTTTTAGTATTTTCAATTTTTTTTTAGAAAAAACTCACCAAACGCGCAAATTTATAACATCGTATCCAATTAAAATATTTTAACTTGTATTTTCACGTTAGATTTTTACAAAATTATATTTCCAATAATATATTCATCCCAGAAGATGTTAGAAAAAACACCAACGAAACGTCGGATGGACTATTAAATGAAATAATCTTTTATTTTATATAATAAACTGGAGCCCGTTTTTAGACAAATCTAAAAAACAATTAAGTATATTTCTCAAAGATTACAATATTTCTTCAAAAAAAATTGGTTCCTAAACATTTAAATTCATTTTTCATTTTTTTATTTTAAATTGTCAATTTGAAATATTTTCCACATTGCCAGATATAAAAATTTTTTATATTTATATTAATTTATATTATTTTTGAAATTCTCCTAATTTACAAATCTGTCATTGTTAAAGTTTGATAATTTTGGCATATACCTGGAAAATAGAAACGTATATATATCATAGGAAAGTAGGTTTTATATGCTACCGAATGATACACCATTTGTCCCGAAAAGATAATTTTTGAGTAAATTTAAATTGAGAAAAAAATAACTTTTAAGCCTTGCCGCCTCCAAAGAGGGAAGGTCTGACAAACAAAATAAAATTCTCTACTCAGCTCACAGAACATAAATCCAAATCGTTGAGGTGGCAGTAAACTAAAGACACACTAAATTTTGAAAATTTTGATTGGTCACGAAATAAGCGCCTCCTAGAGTTTTTTCGTTTTCTTTGGAAAATAATTTTTAGACTATCTGAAACAGAATCCGTCTCAGTAACACGCGTGAGGGAATTATCTGATTGATATCAAAGAAATTTTGCATTAGATCTATGATGTGTCATTGGAACTCGTCCATTGAAACTTTTCGTTAAATTAATGCAGTTTTTCACAAAATTTTTTGAAAAATTTCATATAATTTATTAAAAATTTCATACGACTACTGAAAAAGTTTCATTAAAAATAGTTTCATAAAAATTATGAAACATTTTCATAAGGTTTAAGAAATTTATCATTTACTTTGTGTAGAATCATTAGTTTAGTTATTTGTCCATTGAAACTTTTCGTTAAATTAATGCAGTTTTTCACAGAATTTTTTGAAAATTTTCATATAATTTATTAAAACTTTCATACGACTACTGAAAAAGTTTCATTAAAAATAGTTTCATAAAAATTATGAAACATTTTCATAAGGTTTAAGAAATTTATCATTTACTTTGTGTAGAATCATTAGTTTAGTTATTTGTCCAAGAAAATTCTGTCTGTGTTTATAAATTTAATTTTTAAAAATCATTGCTTAACTTGCAAAGACACTAGATATTATTCTTTAATAATGTTAATAATTTTTCCAGTGTATACACTATTCCCATTCCAATTATCACGAACTCCACACAAACCGATGGAGAACAAGTGGAAAGAAAACTAAATGTTGCAAACAAGAGAAACTAAAATTTAAGTAAAAAGGCAAAGTTAGATTATTGTTACGCACATTAAGTTGGGAGCACAAACAAATTTTGAAACCGAAATGAAAGTTTATAAATCACAAGTTTTTGCATACTAAAGTAAATAATATATCTAATTTAATACACCCAGCGAAAAACATAAATAAGTTTCATCAATTCTCGTTCAATGTAACAATTTCATCAACATATATGAAACATTTCATGAACAACAAGAATTATAATGACCATATCGTGGTCTCTAAGAATTTTTTCTACACAAAAATAATGTAATCCTTACTAATACAAAAAATTACCTTCATATATATATAGTGAAACATTTCATAAATATGTTGAAATTGATTTTGTTTTTTATGAAATGTTTTATCAATACTATGAAACGTTATATTTTACGAAAATTTATGAAACATTTCATAAATATAGTGCAGCTTTTCCTTTAAGTGTACAACTAGCATTAAGAACAATCAAATACACATACTACGGTAACGGTTTTTGTTTTCTATGTGCACACACAGAACACATTCGTTGGGACTAACGAATTCGCTGCCAACCGAATTTTTGAAGTCCCACGTACTATCACATTATTCGGTTGTAGCTACTGATATTTTCAGTTATACTTACTATACCAGTACAGTGTAAAATAGTTGGTCCAACCGAATAACATTTGTACTCCTCGAATTTGATCAATGATTTTAATTTAATTAAATATAAACAGTGTTTTCCAATAATTTGCAAAAAAAAACTGCTATTAATAGAAGTAATATTTACATACATACTAAAATAAAAACGAAATACATTTACTAAAGAATACCCACGTCGATTTTTGAGACGCTTTTCTTAAAAACAAACCAAAATCTTAGAACTTTCGATTACTTTTTAAAAAACCTAGAAATTAAATGTTCTTTTCCGATTCTGAGGACTTTTTGCGATACAAAGCTCATCAAATAACTAGTACTTTGTTTTTAAAGAAAGCCTTTTTCCTACAGGAAATGTTTAGAATCCACACCGATAGAAATTTGTGCGAAGTATTAATGCGTAGTATTAATTTCTTCATTAATGCAATGAAATATAGTGAATACTTTTTTTTTACAAAAAAAGTTCACAGTAAAAGAAATTCCGATATTATAAAGATGTGCTCCCCGATAGGCTAGTTGGTAGCGTGCTGGCTTATCAGTGCGGAGGTCGTGGGTTCGATTCCCACCAGAAGCACTGGTCTGTTTTCGCTACAACGCGCCGAAGGCCATAGTAGCTAGTGTTCGGTTAGGGTAATAGTATATAATTTGTAATTATATAAATATTAATTAATAAAAAAAAATAAAAAATTCAGATATTAACCAAAAACAATTTGTGCTTTAATTTAAAAAAATAAAAATCTGTTGTCTTTGTCTTTTTACAAAAGCACTTATTTCGACTTAAAAATAATTATTAAGAAATTTGTAGTCATTTCACATCAACGCTAAATTTTATGAGATCGCCTTAAATCAATTTTTTCAAAGCTTTAGTTAATTCTGTCTAACAACAAATTTTATGTCATTTGTAATATTAGGCGTTTAACTGCAGCGATTATTTTTTTATTAATCCAAAATGTACTACATATATAGAAAAAAAAAAAATAATTTTTTTTTGCAAAATATTTTTTTATGAAATTATGAAAAAATCATAAAAAATTTTAATGAAAAAATTAACAATATTAATGAATTTTCATTCAATTAATGAAATTATTCATATAATCAATAAATCCTTTTTAATGAAATCGATTCATTAATACAATGAAGGAAAATTCCATCAGTACATGAACATTTTTTAAGCTCTCAAAATAGCATTACTATGAGAATTGGAATAAGATTTTTTGTTCGAAAAGCATTCAGAATCAGAAGCCATTTAGAATACGGATTTTAAAGAAAAAAATCCTTAAAAACAAGAATTTTTCTATATGTAAAAATATCCACAGAATCTGAGGGTTATTCTAAAGGCCTCAGCTTTTGAGAACTTCCCAAAGAAACAGTTCTTAGTATCTGACAGTTTTTTTTTTTATAAAAACAGGTCAACATGATCTAAAAAGTCAATAGAATCTAAATCCATTTCTATGGAACGAAGTGTGAGTCATAATCCACTCACGTGCCCATCTCTAAAAGCTAGTAAACCCCTTAATATACAAAAGTGAATTTATTATTTTTATCTAATTATCTTTTCGAAAGATTTCAGAATATTCGAGCAAAATGTTCAATCGTTCGGATTAAAAGTTCAATTTTAAATATTTAAAAAGTTTTAAGTGAAAATTCGTATTACGATTTTTTTTTCATCTCACTCCTTAATCATAGTTGCAAGTTTTTTACTTCTATATGTTATTTTATTTTGCCATTCTAGGGTAACCTCAACCCTTAGAAACGATCCATTTTAAAATGCATTTCATTTATATTTTTTTCCCACTTTTATTTTTAACTTTAAAACTTTTTCGATAGGAATTAATGTACCAAAAAGCTATTTGGAGATTATGTCACATTCTAAAAACAAACAAAATAAAAATAGAAAATATAAAATAAAAGGAATTAAATGTTATTTTAGTATATAAATAAATTTCTGTATGTACTTTATATTGTATATATGGATATATTAAAGGCACACATACATATTTCATACAGACTGTTGCTGGAGAGGATGTAGAAGGAGGGGAATGATTATATGTATGGATGTTCAATTGA
Source organism: Delia radicum (assembly GCA_021234595.1). Taxonomy (NCBI): domain Eukaryota; kingdom Metazoa; phylum Arthropoda; class Insecta; order Diptera; family Anthomyiidae; genus Delia; species Delia radicum. The sequence goes on along the minus strand of CM037855.1, from coordinate 75,314,592 downwards.
TAGTAGTGTTGTAAAATAAAATCAACGTCATAATACCTCTCAATTGCACTGTTAAATAATATTGACATAATGTACCACCTATTAATGCCCCACACTGCGTTATAATTTTACAATTTTGTTTTGCTGTCTATTAAACTACAGTAGTCCCTCGCAGAAAAAACAAAAATCGAGTTTGACTCAAAATATTTGTAAATACAATTGAAAAAGCAATTGAATTACGACCAATAAAAGTTTTTATCAATTACAATTTTTTTTTAATTTTAATCAAAATTTTAACCGTCCCAGTGTAGAAAAGCATTACCATATAAGTGGTTATATAAGTACGTATTTGTTACTTACAATTGTCATTACATTCACAATATTTTGTCCTTAAAAACAATGAAATGTGTACTTTAAAACTACTGAACATATAGTTAAAACTCGGTCTACTAAATTTTCTTTTAAATCAAATGCATTTTAAATTTTTTTAACTATAAAAAAATTATTTCAAAATCCGTAAAAATAAAAGATTTTCTTTCATTTTTACCTATCACAAATAAAATTAAAAAAAACTTACAAATCCGTTAAAATAACGATTTTATTTTAATTATAAAAAATTAATTCCCAAGTTTTTAAAAACAACAATTTTTCTTTTTTTTTCTATCATTAACTTTTTGGTTCAAATAACGAATTTTGCGTAAAAAGAAAATTTGTAATGAAAATTATAACTGGTACATAAAAGCAGTATTGATGTGTAGTTTGTTTGTTTAGTAAATAGTAAAATAAGTTAAAAAAAATATTTCTTTGTAGTTTAAAAAAACAAAGTTTACTGATCACAGGCAGAAAAAAACTGGGGGAATATTATTAAAGTGCTTAGTAATTATAAAACTACATCGGTTTCAATATTTTTTCAAAATATAGTTAGTAAAAAAATTTCTAAAAGAAATTCATATATTTTACAAGAAATTTGTAAAACTAACTTGAAACTTATGTAGTTGTATAAGTATTAATCACTTCGATAACATTCAGAAAGTTTTTTTTTGTGTACTTTTTAAATAATCTAGTTACAGTTAAAATATTGTGAGTGTACAAATCTCGTTACTTTCATATAGGGATGTAGCGCAAAATAATATCATATCTAAACACCTTACTAGACATCTTACAAAAAATACCTATATGCTTACCAGTATGGATAATAATAATGAGTCTAACAATAAATTTAAAAAAAAATAAATTTAATAAAAAATTATTTTTTTTAGTGTTTTTTTATAAAATGTGCCCACACGAGATTCGAACCCGGACCTAAATGTTGTTAGCCAACTGCTCTACAATCTGAGCAATCTCAACATGTTATACTTGTTAGATAAAAACATAAATGACTTGCTTGCACAAAATGTCATTACTTTCTAGCTTACAAAAAAACCAATATTAAGTTGATATATATGTACTTAGTAGAAGTGAAAAAATAATGTGTCTAAAAATTGATTTTCAACAAATTTTTAGATCATTACCCAGTATAGAAAAACATTACCATATAAGTGGTTATATAAGTACATATTTGGCAATAGAAAGTACTTACAATTGTCATTACAAATCTCATTACTTTTATGTAAGGATGTTGCTCAAAATAACCACCTTACAAAAAATATAAAAGTATATGGTTACCTATATGCTTACCAGTACGGACGAAAATAATGAGTCAAAAATAAATTTATATAATTTAATATTTTTTTATTGAAAATTTGTTTTTAATAAAATTTGCCAACTTATTGCTAACGCATTATTTTTTGTATTGAAATAATGGGAAAATTAACTAGTTGTTAGTAAGTCCTTATCATTTGTGTTAAAGTAATGCAGAGAGTATGCTGTTGTCATTTCAGGTAGTGAGAAAAGTAATTACCATTCCTACACTTGGATATTAATAAAAAAATATTTAAAAAAAAAATATTAATATGGTATTTTAATACAGTCTGCGAAAAAACCAAAGCATAGAAACTGAAAATCGGTTTTTTTCCTAGTTCGCAGTATTTATAAATTAGCAATTATTTTATACGTACACTGTACTGACATAAGACCGAAATTAGGTCTTTTTGGATGATGAGTGGTATAATTGTTGTTCGTGACTTTATTTCTTCGTAGAACGAAATTATCAAAGCATAAAAATCAAAAATTCATGAAAATTCACTGAAATATCGTTCTAAAATGGGGAATTTATATTTTCTGTTACCTCCTTTCGTAAATAAAGATTCTATTTACAACCATATCGAAAAAATTCACGGTCATACCTTTTTCCTACTTAATACAATTCTTGTATGACAATCATATTCTCCAACATTGTTTTGTACTGGAATGCTCCTGTTTACGTATTAAAACAAAAAATTTTCTATTTTAAAATAAAAATGTTTAAAAATCATTAAAGCTTTCGGTGTTATCCAGTTGAAATATCATAAACAATTTACAATTTATATCTCAAAATGAAACCGATACTACCTCTGGCAAATGCTACGTGCCAGTGAATCTTAATTTTTAAGTTTATGTAATAAATTAGTCACTAATTATTACTCTAAATTTTATCATGCACATTAAGAGAAAAATTTTAAAAGGGAGTTAGAGTCTTTTTAGCGATTCTTATTAATTTTCCATATGAAACTTCTTTAACCCTCCAACTTACTCATATTATTGCAAATGAAAATAATGTTGACCAATTTTAAATAAAAAATGCAAACAACAGAGCTGTGTTGTTGTCCTCGTATATTTTTTGAAAGACAGACTGCACTTACTGAATGTTAACATATTTATTCTGTCCTTAGGACTCAAAAAGGATGCAGAGTGCATTTTTGCATTTGTATTCAACTTTGTACTAATGATTTTCCAAAATGTATTTATGAACATGTATGAACTTATTCATGCTTATATATGAAGTCATTCGAGGTCATACATGTAATTATACCAAAAAATAGGATACATGTTAATATTAGTTCATGCGTTCACACATGAAGATGTATGGAAATGTATGTACATATATGATTACATATGTAAATATTACCTCAAATTTTGTTAATGCTCACATATGAACATATATGAATCCTCATATGAACATGTATGAGTCATGTATGGATCATGTATTTATGCTTGTAGTCATGTTTCATATGTGTTTCATGTTTCATGTTTGGATCCATATAGGTCGATTTTTAATTTAATTTTTATTAAAGAGTATGATTCCAACAAACTTTATTTCACATGTGAATAAAAATTTCTTAAACTTTATGAAAAAGCTTCATAGTTTTAATGACACTTTTTCATTAGTAGTATGACATTTGTAAAAAAATAAAATTTTTCATTCTATTTTATGAAAAGGTCCATTAATTTAATGAAAAGTTTCAATAGACGAGTTCCAGTGACATATGATAGATCTAATGCAAAAATTCGTTAATACCATGCAGAGAATTCTCTCAGTGAAGAGCTATAACTTTTATAATTTTTTGCAAATATCAAAAATAATATGACATAGACAGAAAAAACTAAATCGGGTTTCAATTAAAAATTTTATTGAATCAATTAATATTTTAATTGATTTTGCACCTACCACTGAAATAATAGTATTAACTAAAAAAATTTGCAGACAGTTTATTAAAACTCTTCCAATTAAAATAATAATAATATCAATTAAAAGAGTTATTGATTGAGATAGGCGTGGTAGAGAAGATTAAGCATACTTTTCTAAAAATCATAACTACATTGTAAATTTTTTATAGAATTAGACTGCGCAGTTTCTGGTAACACAACCTTCATCAGTAATCCTTTTTGACAATACTGTAATTATTTGTTATGGTTTTTATTGTTTGATTGCATCTACATGAATTGTTTATTTATTAAATGCAATCCTGACCGTGGCTTGAACCTGCTTTCTTTGCCACATGCACTTCGCACTACACTTTAGACAGAGGCTCTAACCAATTGATCTGAAGTAAGGTCGATTTTTGCTGTGACTTAAAACCAGTTTCAATTACACGGGGTCGATTTTACATTTAATTGTAATTGCAGAAGATAGCTAAGACAAACACCACAACAATTCACAATTGTTAGAAAATCATAATTTCCACTATTTCCCACATTATATTATTATTTTATTGTTTTTCTTTACAACCTCAATTAAAAAGTTTAGTTAAATTGATTAAAACTTGAGAAGAAAACAATGGTAGTTTTAATTGAAAACTCGTATTTTTTTATTTTTGTTATATGTCCCCCATTAAATAAAAAAAGAAATGTAGGTTTGTAAATTAAATTGACATTTTATTTATAATAAAATTAAAGCTTTTTAATATAAAAATGTATTATAAGAAATCAAATAAAAGTAAAGACAAAATTTTTGTTTTGCTTGTCTTGTCTTGAACTTTTTCTTGTAATTGAATTGCTTTCTTAAAAAAATCACACACAACTTTAAAATGATAGTTTAATGACACTTATACTTATTGAAAATTTAATTATTTACAAAAATAATAGTTTAATTGTCCTTTTCGATAAGGTTTATTTGAATCCACATGTGCATTTTTATTACCACAGATAAAACACGAAACTAAAATAAGTTTTCGTGCGTACACGAATATCTCAACAGAAAGAGTGTTGCAAACTCTAGTGAAATAACTACGATTTTGCGTGTATTTGAAATCGGTACTATTCAACTATTCAACTTATTAAAAGTAAATCATTTGCGATTTTTTTTTCTTTTTATTTACAAATTAAATAATATATTGATATAATTAAACCTTTGTTTGATTATTTAATCTAAATAAAATAAAAAAAATAGTTTGCCAAATTTTTAAAAATTTTGTCAACACTGTATGGATATATTAGAAAATTCAATAAATTTTTTAATTGAATCAATTAAAAAAATTGTTTAAATTGCCATTGATATTTAAACAATCGATTAATTAGATATTTTTAGAGTAAAATTTAGAGTAAAAATCATATAAACTACATAACCCTCTTATTTATTTGAATAAGTTAAATATATACATCCGAATTGAAGAAAATAGTGAATTTTTCCTGAATACTTAGGCACTTGAAAATTTCGCTTAATTTATGGAAATCAGACCTTCTGGTCTTGCATATTTTTTTTTTTTTTTGATTTCGACCCTTTATTTGAGTGTAACAATATCTGTTATTTTAGAAAGTGTTTTGCAACCGTCAGATAATGAAAATCGTAATTAATTTTTTATATTAATTACTGTAGAATATTTCTTTAGTTAGTCTCTTTACAGGAAGAAGAAGAAGAAAACATTTTTATTGAAAAATTTTACGGACACAAGGGATACACCAGACTGCCGCAGTTTCGTCCCCCTCCTGGGACTCGTCAGTGGTTAATTTATGTGTCAATTGAACAAAGTATTTTATGTTGTTAATTTTGCTCTATATGAAAAACTTTTTTTTATATTTTTTGGTGTCGTACTGTGATTTGAACTCACGGTCTTAGCATCAAGCTATTGTTATTGTTCATGGATATTTTAAAAATATCTTTAGAAATTGCTAAAAATGTGATATTTTAGTCATTGGTGGAAAGTTTTTTTTTTTTACAAAATTACCAACAAAAAATTGTTTTTATCAGTACAATATTGCCTATATCGAGGTGCCACGTAAAATAATTATAGCCCTAGTACACATATATAATATGTTAATTAACACGGTAACTGACACATTGCGCTATATTATATATACTACGTTCATATTGCACCCCAAAGTACGTTTTCGATTAAAATTTTGTTCAGTGGTTCAGTGTGAATGTAGTTTTATTAAATTTTTTTTTTTTTTTTTAAATACGAAACAATTTAAGTTTTATTTATAAAATACAAACTAAAATATAACATATTTTGATTTACTCGATTAATTCGATTAATTAACCAAAATTGGTCGAGTTATTGACCATTTTAATTTACTCGAACAATTGTTTGATTAAAATTCATCGATTATTCGAGTAACGGTTAACCGATTGAATACCCGAGTACGTACTATTGTTTTCGATTATAGGGGTCAATTTTGTATCGCAGTGTAAATATGTTTTTCAATTTAATCGTACATTTTAAGTAAATAGATTATGGGAATTATAAACTTAAAAAATGTATTTAAACATTTTGAAATTAGTTCACATTTTTAATTGATACTATTTATATATTTTTTTGATTTCTTTTTGTAATATTTAATTAAAATATCCATGAAATATATTAAACATTAAATTGAATAAAATTTTGTTTTAAAAAATCTTTAATTGAACATTTTTGTGCAACAATTTATTCTGTGCATCGAAGTTTATATTAGTTTTTGCTCACTAAAATTTAGAATTTATTATTATCACTAGAATATAGAAATTATGTAAGCTCGGTGCATTTTGTGTGGCATTACTGTATATCTGTAGACTTTTGAAAAACAACTTAAGTCAACTTAAGAATAATGTTTGTAATCAAATAATCTTTTAAATACGCATTTTTGTGTCCGTTCCTAAATTTTTACGCGTTATAAAATATATGAATGAGAATGCCTCAAGTCAACTTGTTTCAAAATTTTATTAATTTCGTTTGACAAAAAAAGAAGTGCAAATCTAAAAAAACGTACAAATGTAAGTCAAAATATAGGGGCACATTTATTAGTCGTAGAAGTCTATAGATTTTAAATGTGGTGTCCGTTTTACTACACAGCGCCTTTTTCACTGTTAATATTTTCCATTTTTGGAAATTCATCGTGAAATTAGTATGAATGAAATCAAACTAATAAAATAGTCATTTGAACATCGTACAAGTTTTTTTTTCGCCGGTCTCCAGAATGCAAACCTAACGGGTCTTTAACTTAACATTAAAAATTCACGATTTTACCAAAATATATAATAATCTTACTTTAAAAACTAGAAAATTTTAAGCTTTCCATTTTTTATAATCATGGTAATGATAAAAGCCTTGAAATTAATTTGAAATTGGTGATTTCATCTTTCTGCCCAATATAACGAAATTTTAGTGCTTTTTTTTTAAAAAAAAAGAGAAGCAACACTCAGGAAATTCTTCCTATTAATTAATGTGTTGATTTCTTTGGAAAGGGGATAGTGCAGAGATGAAAGATGGTCAAAGATGAAGGGGATAGTGGAGAGATGAAAGATGAAAGATGGTCAGCTGTTGCTCGAACCCTGATGTAGAGTTGACGAAATTATTGAAGCTTTTTGTTTCATAGCCCTGATTCATTATTTTACTTCGGTGGGGTTAAGTGCTATCGGAACACCGAAGGTAGCCACAGCGATACATATTAGTGATAGAAAACTTATACATATTATTTTTCTAAATTGATGTTGTCGTCACCGGCAATCGAACCCGGAACCATCTGTGTAAAAGTCCAACGCGCTAACCATTACACCACAACGCCCACATCTATCTAATCAACAATTCCTAAACTGTAGATGGATGAGATTCCTAAAAAGGAAAATATTAGCAATTATTATGTTAAATGCTACGCATTCTGAGGAAAAATGCGCTGTTTACAAAGAACGGACACCCTATTCAAAATCTGTAGACCTGTACGATTAGCATATAGAAATCTTCTACGATTAGTATATGGAAAGGCCACATTAGCATTTGGAAATCCATTTAGCAAAACTTTAATTTTTTGATTTTGGCTAACAATAGTAATATTTTTTTTTTTTATAGATTTTCCCTTTATTTCGTCCGATACTGTATTTGATTTGTAACATTAGGCGTTTTTACTTTAGCGGTTTTTTTTTTTTAAGAAAAAATCTAAATTTTAAAATAAACTAATAAATTTAAACGTTTTGTTTACAAGTCCAAATATACAACAATAAATTACATTATTAGTTCTAATCGAAAATGTGTGTATTTTGAAATAAGTGGTTTTGCCAAAAGTCCACAGATATGTATGTATGGGTTTTAAATATACATATTGATGGAGTATGTATGTTAACGGCATTTTTATACATTTTGTTTTAAACGTTAAAAAAAAGTATAATTTAAATCCGTTAAAATGTGTCAGTATATTAAATGCCGAAGGATTAGAAATTAATGTTTGATAAAGTTTCAAACTTAAATATATATCACATATCAAAATTATACGTTTATAGGCCGTAACTCTTATTTTGACCCCTTAAAACCAGGACTATAAACCTAAACAGGTTATCTATAGGTTTCTCTATTACATAATTGAATTTCATTTAACTTTACTTTACTTTACATTTAAATTGGACTCTTAGTAACGCAAATTTCCAAATAGACCCTTAAAATCGGAAACAAGAGTCGCTAGATCATTGATCCAAAATATTTCGGCCACGCTGGTTTTAATGATGTACCCAGTTTTTTTAAAAAAATTGCACCAAAGGTTTTCATGTTTTAACGAAGTTTTTTATATCGGCCATTATACCGAAGACCGGAAAAAAATGGACAATTTTAGACTTTGGGTCTTCCGATTTTAATTAAATTTTGCATTCAGAAGCTCTATTGAACCTAAAGATTAGCGTTTTTTGTTTTTAAAATTTCGAAAAATCCACGGTTTTATGCGCGATTTTATTTGATTGAAAAATTGAAAATATGCAAAGAGTGTGTAAGTTTGAATATTCGTATTTTCTTTAATATTCATTTTTCTTTGAGCGTCAAAAAGATATGCATTTTTTATGTAATTTGTTTTTTTAAATGCACTTTTCACAAATTTGTTCACTCTCTATTTGAAAAAGATGCATATTTCCAATATATGGGATTTTTACTAAAAAAACAACACCTTTGTTTTTTGGGTCCAGGGGTTTATCTACTATTAATGAATTATTGAAAAAAGCTTGTATAATTTTCCCGTGGAACAGTTTGTAATTTTTTATTTCTTTTTTCAAAACAAAAAAGAATAAATTAAAAAATGTAGTATTAAGGCGCCTTTTAATTGTACTTGAAAGATAAATGAGTCTACTAAACTTTTAGAAGACTTTAATTTCTAACCTATTTCTAGAACCTAGAAAATTCCCGGAATATATCTATCAACACATTCCTCAAAGTGATCAATTAATAAATTTGAAAACAAAAACTCTATAGATTATTTGTTAGGACAATATCCGTATAAAGAAATATAGAGTATGGCCTCGAACTTTGTGAAAAAAACCTTCATGAGTTTATAAAAATTTTCATTAAAACTCGTTCAAGAAAATTCTCTCTGTGTACCCAACAACAACATTTTTTTCTTACTGATATCCTCTAAATCTATTCCAGAACAGGTTATTTTATCACTGGTTCCATGCACTGAGAGAATTATCTTCACTTCAGTAATAAATTTATTCATAGCTTTAATGAAAATTGTCACTGGAACTCGTCCATTGAAAGTTTTTATAGAATCTATGAAACCGGTTTCATTATAGTCAATGTTTATGAAATCCTTGTAGAATTAATGAAAATATTTATAAAACTAATGAATAATTTCGACAATGAAGCGTTTATAGAATTTATGAAACCGTTTAAAAAAAAATTCATATTAAGAAGTTTCCTTATTTTAATAAAACTCTTATCTTGAAAAATACATTGGAACTAGAATAAAAAAGTTTCATTTAAAGTAGTTTCATTAATAGTAGTTTCATTAAAGCGATGTAGTTTTTTTAAGAAATTATTCATTCACATTGTAAATAAAACTTCATTAGTTTAGTGAAAAAATTAAAACTATTCGAAGAAATTCTCTATGAGCAAAACATATTGAACATTTGAAAATTAAATCTTTAAACTAAAGTTTGAAATATCGGGAAGTTAATAAAATTATGAAATTTTATGAAAAATTAAAAAAATTAGCCTGAAATAATTTCATAGCTCTAGAGAAAAATTTCATTAAATTTATGAAGAGATAATTTATGAAATCGAATGAATTTTTTTATGAAACTATGAAATTTTATGAAAAAAAAGTTATGAAAAATTTCTTAATATTAAAAAATTTTCTTGGATATAATGACATTTTTCATTGAATCTACGAAAAAAATTATATAAAATTGTTTCATTAATATGATGAAGGATAATTCTTTTAGTGTTGAACAGGCTCTAGAACTGATTCCTGGGTGTCAAAATGTAAGGTGTTACTGTCCCTGAACCAGTTCAATAACTGATTTTAGACCCAGATCTAAAGCTGCATGTTCGAACTTGGACGAAAAGAAACTTTTGCAAAAATGGTAAACTCCATACAAATTGAACCTGTTCTTTTTTTTATTGCGTTCCAGAATTAGTATTCGAACACGTTTGTCCAACTAAAATGTGAAGTCTAAAAGATTGTGACCTAGCCCTAGAACTGGTACTAACACAACCAATTCTTGTTTGTTGTAAAAGAACCGATTTCAGTGTTAAAAGAACAGGTTCAGAAATAAACAAAAAGTTATTACGCAACTGAGGTTTTGTAACAGAACACTTTTGCATGAAAATTTATAGTTAGAATTTTTTGAACTTTAAATCAAAATAAATGCCAAGATATAAATTTAGCAATTAAAATTTAATTTTCTAAATTTTTTTCTTTACTATATTATTTATTTTTATTTGGTTTTATTGTCAATTGTTGCCATTTTGATGAAATAAAATTTTGTGTAGTTTAAAAAAGTTTTATAGAGATTAATTTAATAGCAATTTATACAAACATATGCATTAGGGTTATAACTTTTTTGTGTATTTTGGAATGGCGGTAACATTTTTTTGTTGATGATATTGTAGTATAAGTAAAAATTGTAATGTTAAGTAAAATTAAAATTTTTTTTAAATTAAAAAAAAATTTAATAAAATCTTCACTGCATTTGGTGCGGGAACTTTTTAACGACCGCGAACAAGTAAGATAATGGTTCTTAACCCTCTAACTGGTAAACTTTACCACAAATGCGTCAAATGAGTGTTTTATACTTAGAAATTAATATATTCCGAAAGAAAACTAAATTTGCTAAATATTTTGCGAAGAAATTTTTCGTCTGCCGTCCACGGTTTGGAGGCGAAAATCAAAATTTCGTAAAATTTCAAAAACTAATTATTTAAAAAAAAAATATAGTTTTCAAAAATCTAAAAAAAAAAATTTCGTAAAATTTCAAAAACTAATTATTTAAAAAAAAAATATAGTTTTCAAAAATCTAAAAAACCAATTTAAGTTGACTAAATAAAACCTCTTGATATTAAAATATAAGTAAGCTTTATAATAAGTCCTTACTTTAATCCAAGAACTCACAGGATTTTATCAGGATTCTTCTAAAGAACATCGTCTTAACTTATAAACTAATAAAAGGATTTTTATGAAATTTTGCAGAAAAAGGCATTAAGTATCAATAAGCGTTGAAGTTTGAACAATATAAATTGAAGTTTAGATACTTTTTCGCCTAATTTAGCTTTTCCAAAAAAGCGAAAATCCCGATATCTTCCTAAATAGGAGCAGAAAAAAAAATTGTTTTTCGAGCGTGGTTGTATCTTGGTAAGAGGAATATTTTTTGTCCAACACTTCTCTTTTATATGCTTTAGTTTTCAAAATGCACCTTTAAATATTTTGGCTCATGTCGCCTAAATTAGGCAACGCTAAACAATTTTGTTCAAGTGGAGCACATGGTATAAATTTCATTGCAACACATCGTTTGCCAGTTAGAGGGTTAATACTTTTGCAAGGCCTACAAGGTTATGTCATGTAATTTTTGGTATTTGCAAAAAATGCTAAAAGTTATAACCCTAATATGCTCTTACATATATTTTCATATTAGCTTTTTCAAATGCACACATTTTCACAGACAAACAAAAATGCAAATTGACATAGTAGTAGTATTTAGTTGCATACATCCGTATGAAAATATACACAAACATCTGAACACAAATTAAAAGGAAAATCCTTTTATATATTGATCTACACGATTTACAAACTAAATTTTGAAAATATTTTTTTGTTTGAATTTATAAATTTCATTGTTGGTGAATTCTGTTTTTTCTGCGTTTTAGAAGTTTTTCAAATAAACTATTTTCTAGTGTCCGACTGAGTATTCGGCTTCAGAGTTCTGCCAAAAAGCGATGTTTGGCCAAGTTCAACCAAATTTTGGCCGAAAACCGAGTATTTATCGAAATTAAGTACATTTTCTGATACAATTCTTTAATTTAGAGTACAAACACACGAATTTGTATTAAATTTTCTTTTCAAAAGAAAGACGTCATTAAAATTTGAACTCATTATTTCATATTTTTGAATTTTTTAATTATAGGGTGTAAAATAAAAAAAAAATGCGGTATTCAGAACAGATGGCGTAAATTTTTATACATGGTTTGTGTCTTGAATAACTTATATGGCAATTTGGAGCGTAAACATCTGTCCTTTATTATCACTAAGTCATTGAACGAAATAGTGTAAGCAACAAAGTTTTTTTATTGCTTCGAAAATTTCGAATTTAGTGCCAACAAAGCATCATTTTCGGGCTGGTTTGAAATTTGAGCAAAAGTGCAGCTAAAGCACATCAATTGCTCTCCGAAACTTATCAAGAATATGTTCCATCTATTACAGCGTGCGAGAGGTGGATTGTGCGGATCAGATGTGGTGATTTTGACACGGAAGACAAAGGCTGATTTGGGCAGCCATTTTCTATTTACAGCTGCTGAAACTGGGCTAGACGATAATACTTGTACCGACCACCGGAATGTGCGACAAATTTACAAATTTGCCAAAAATCCCGCATTTTACACCCAATAATACCTAAAAACTTTTGGAAACGGTGTTTAATTTTTTACAAATTTGATTGAGTTTATATTAAAAAAGCGAACAATTTATATTAAAGTAGTTTTGAAAACGAAAATATAATATTAAAATTTAACATTTTGGGCAACATTTTAATTAAAGTGATTTTAATAAATATAACAATTAACAATTTTTACAAAAATAAAAATAAAAACATTTCAAAGAAACAATTTAAGGTTGCTGACGAGCAAAATGGGGGCAACGAGGGGTCCGTGGGTCCAAGTTTTTGGTAAAATTCTCAATAATCGTGAAAATTTCTAAATTGATATGTATGAGGGCGGTCCCAAAATTAACCGACCTGACGTATAGATGGCGGCTGTAGTTGGAAACAAACTAAATTTAAAACATGTGTTTTAAGTTTCAAGGAGCCACATTGTTTAGTATTTTTTGAAGCCAGCAAAAATAAACGATCTCAGTGAATTTTTAATCTTGTAAAAATTGGTCATAACTTTCATTTGAAAAGTCTCAGTCCAACCAATATTAAAGCCGAGCTACTCTGGAAGTCTGCTTATTCGTTTACGACTTAAAAAATGGGGTGGCAGAGTTCAAACGAGGTCGTACGAGCTGCCAAGACAAACACCGAAGTGCTTCACCAAGTGTGGGATCCACACCAGAAAAGCTTAAAAAAAAATCCACAACATTGTATTGGATGCTCGTCAGCTGAAGGTGCGCGAGCTGACTGCAAGTTTGGAGAAGTGCGCAAGATGGGTTCCGCGTTTACTCACAATAGAATAAAAACAGCGTCTTTAAGTTGTTTCAATAGAGTGTTTGGCGATGTTTCACCGCAATACAGCCTAGTTTTTGAGTCGATTCGTAACCATGGATAAGACATGGGTCCACAGCTTCACACCTGAGACAAAGCAACAGTTAAATCAGTGGACTGGTATGGGAGAATCGTGTCCAAAGAAGGCGAAGACAGTTCCATCTGCATTCAAGGTCGTGACGTCCGTTTTTTATGATGCGCGTGGGATAATTTTTATTGATTATCTTTAACAAGGAAAAACTATCAACGGCGAATATTATGCTAACTTATTGCAGCGTTTAAGATGAAATTAAAAAAAACGCAGCCTTTGGCGAATTGCGATGGCCAAAATCGATGAATTAAAGTTTGCATTGGAGTCATTATCAGATTTGGAGTTAATATCTTATTCATAGCGATTTAATCATATAATCTTGGAAAAATCTCTGTTATTCAAAGCATTATATCGTGATTACAACATTTTAATGTCAGTGTAAACACAGTCCAAGTTGAATTGACCAGCCATTTATCTGCAATTAATCTTTATCTTATATTTTTAAATTGTTTATTACAATGCGATTTGATTTATCTATTCTGTTTTGCTTAAATATTGTTCATGTCTTTTATATTTTGTTTTTGTTTTTTTGTTTCTTTTAAGGTTAAACCATCAGATAATTCATTGTTGAAAGTGTCAATATCGACAAAAGCACATGGAACTATTCAGTACAAGATAAAAATACTAAAAGAATTACCACTGGATGAACAATTATTTGTAAATGTTCATTCACCGACAACGATGCAAGATATTCAAGTAAGTACAAAATAAAAATATTTTTTCGTTTTAGTTTACGATAAAGCTGAATGATAGAAAAAATTCAAAATTTTGTATTAGAAAAACAAGGAACACATTCCAAGTTAGATGAGCTGGACTTTATAAAGCTTGAAAAATTTAATAGCACAGACAAGTTATTAACCAAAAATTTAAAATTAAAGACTTGTTAAAAAAAAAAAATTTGATTTCAATTAAAAGTTTAATTGATTCAATTATTTTTTTAAAAATATATTTTGAAAAATTTCAATACAATATTTAATTGTATCAATTAAAATTTTTTTTAATAAAATAATGAAAAAAGAACATTTTAAAAGTGAAAACAAAAAGTTTGAGGTGAAAAACTTCTTGGATGTAAAAAGAAATTATGTGCTGCAAAAACATTTTTGAGATGATAAACTTATTTTGTGGTGAGAAATATATAATCACTATTTTATACACCAGACTTTAAGTACTATGAAAATGTAATATATACACTGCGCTGCAAGACTGTAATAACACATGAATTTCACTAACTTTCGTAACCCAGGTAAAAATGATCAAATATGGTAATATATGAACATGCGTGATTCCATGTATGATCATATATTGTGTCATATATCAGCATGTATGATGATGTATGCTATGTGTGGTAGCATATATGGGTACATACATGCAAATAAAAAGTTCATATATGGTAATGTATGATATCATGTATTGAAATATAAGCGAAATATTGTTTCATATATAATATTAATTTCATTATGTGACTTCATATGTGATTATATATTAATTTATATATCGTTGACTTAGAAATAAACAATTATTGTTTCCTAAAGTTGTTTAAAGCTTAATTTTTTAAGTCGCAGAATCTAAAACTGATTTTATTTTTAAAAAGTCTTATGCGTGTTATAGCAAATCTTGAGCAAAAATAAAAGTTATTTTTTTTACTTTTTCGAGAAAAAATAAAAGTCGTTTTTGACATTTACTTTATCGAGCAAAAGTAAAAGTTAATTTTTTTATGATTTGAGCAAGTTATAATGTGAGCAAGATTATTCAAGTTCATTTTTTGTTTTCAAAAATGCATTAAAATAATTTATTTTTAAAAGGTTCATAACAAACGCATCAAAATGTGAGGATAAAAACGTTGGGAATCCGATGGAATGCGGGAATGCGTTGTCGGATTCATTTTACTGCACTGTTGAACCAAATTGCCCCCTCAACTACAGAAAAAAGAATTTTGTCAGTGACAAAAGGTTGTTTGACCCTCTGGGTTGGTTAGGCCCAGCCGTGATTAATGCAAAAAATTCAATTGGGATGATATAGTACCCCAACTTATACTCATGAAATGAAATTCGTTCCTAAAGAATTAACCATTTATTTCAAATATAAAAATCCTTAGCTATGTAATTTCTCGCCGCAGTATCGTATTCAGATATAAGGGTTTGGTGATGCCTCCGAAAAGACATTGTATTTCTATATACCCTAGAATAAAAAATACAGAAGGCCAACTTAAAAGTAACTTGCTAGTAGCAAAGACGCAGGTAGCTCCGATTAAGCGGACAACAATTTCAAAGTTCGAATTATATGGAGCTTTATTGTTTGCTAAGCTTATCCGAACTGCCAGTTTACCTACGAATTGTTCTTGGGATGGCTACAAAAACCACCAAACACATTGAAAACGTTTGTCGCCAATCGTGTGATACAAATTATAACCATCGCCAGCACAAACCACTGGACTCATATTAAAACTGAAGAAAATCCTGCAGAAACTAAACTCTGGTGGCATGGGCCCACCTGGATAAAACTTCCCACATCACTTTGGCCAACTCCACGGACGTCTGATTCAACTGATTTGGAGACCAAAACGTCTGTAAACTTCCATCTTGAAGTAGAATGTACAGATGTACTAGAATAATTTTCATCATTTGAACAGGCGTTGCGAGTCCTCTGTTGCCGGCATCGTTTTATTAAACGCGTTCTCAAAAAACCCTTTCCAATCGAAAAGTTCATCACCTCAGAGGATATAGAGTCTATAAAAAATCGTCGGTACGAGTGTTTAAAGAATAAGAAACCGTTAAGTCGAAAAAGCACACACTGAATCCTTTTATGGAAAAAAACGACCTTAAACGGGTTGATGGCAGGCTTAGTAATTCAGGTTTAAGCTACGAAGAACGTCATCCAATTAGTATACCAGAAGGGTCTCAACTCGCAAAGCTTCTTGTCAAATTTTCTCGTCGCATCATGCTCCACTCTTAGTATCATGTAATGTTGCGAGCGAGTCGTCAAGGCTTCTACATCCCAAAACTAAAAAATTTCGCTAGGAAATGTATACGGGAATGTAAAGCGTGTACAATTTAGAAACATCAATTCCAGCACCCGATTATGGCCTCACTCCCCCCAGAACGCGTGAGCTTTTCCCTGCCCTTCACTTATAAAGGAGTCGACTTCGCTGGCCCTTTTAACATCAGATCATCTGGAAACCTGTTGCGAACTCTCAACCGATGACTTCTCAGCCTGTTTCAACAGATTTATAGGCCGTAGAGGTCTCACTAAGATCATGTCTTCAGACAAAGGCCGAACGTTCCATCCACATTGACTTTAACGCGTCGTCCGATATTTTGTCCCCAGCTAGGTTTTTCATTCTCTTGAAGTAGTTGAGACGGCTTAAGATCACCAAGTTGAATTTCTTTTATTAATTTTCGTTAGTCTGAATTGGTGTATTCCTCAATCAATGCAGGTTTTACCGCGTTATATTTAACATCAGCAGGTTGGTTACGTATTATATCCACTTAAATTACATGGTGGTACATTGTGTTATCAAGTTTTATGCCGGCAACCATAAATTGTGATTCCATTGGTATAAAATAAATGTCCGACTGCTCTTTACAAAATGTAGGTGGACTGACGCCCACTCGGAACACCTCAAGGAAAACTTGAACATTTTCGATTTTTTACGTCTTGCTCATATTTAGTCGAGCTTGAAAGTCTTCTTCGTCAGACATTTGGATTCTATTTATTGTTTTGTATAACCAATGAAAATCGTTTTCGATATTGTTAATTTATAATTGACTTTTTATTAATTTATTAAAATTATTTTTAAAGATATAAAATAAGTTACTAAGAAAAAGAACTTCTTAGAATGAAAAGAAAATGCTGTTAGTGATAATAACCTTCATGGGAATTTTTAATTGCTTTAAATTTGAAAACAAGAAGAAAAAAAGTTGTTTAAAAAAATAAAAATCAAAAAATAACTTTTATTTTTGCTCAAAATATAAAAGTGAAAAAATAGCTTTTAATTTTGCTCGAAAAAATAAAAGTCACAAAATATCATCTTGCATCTGACTTTTGTGACAAAATGAATATGAATTATGGTCCCTGGTTTAGACCATGGATGGTAACCGATTCGATGCGGGTATCGGTCTGGGTAAGACCATTTTTTTTATTTCTAATCTATAACGGTATTGCCAGTCATCTCTGGTTTAAACTAATTTTTCATGTAAAGAATTCTGCTAGCTTCGCCGCAATAGTTAACTTGTTTAAATTCGATTTTGACCTTAATTTAGACAAACAAGTCACTCAAGATCGCTTCTTACAAATTTTACCATTATAATTTTTTTTTTTTTCAAATTACTAAATTGTCCAAATTTCGGTTTTGGGCTGAACTCTTTGGGCAGACTCAATTGATTTTATTATTTCTCTAGTTTTAACATATTTGTTTATAACTTTTTTTTTACTATTTTAAGCTTACAATTTTCTAATACTGAAAATTTGTTTAACAAACTCTAAGATTTAATGAAATTGCTGTTATAAAGCCAACTTCTATCAGACTTAAGAAAAACTTAAAAGGCAGAGAAAACACTCAAACTTATTTATGTGAAAAATCGCTGGTCGTGTAAGACATTTTGCATATAAAAACTGTGATTTAATATGAAACAACCTTTTTTTATATATTTGTCGAACGGGATTCCGGAAACCCAAGAATTTTGAAAAAAATTTACCGCTATCCCGGGAAATGGAAAAGTGCGCGATTTTGCATTCCCTACTCAGTAAATTCCCTATTCAGTACATTATGTATAACGTTTATCCGACATGACATTTTCAAATCTATTCAATGTAAAATACATCATATTAATGTATGTTAGTGCAAGTGTTATGTGTTTAAAAGTGTAATTATTATAGTTTCATATTACGTCGGTTATTGTTTTCTTTTTGCTCTCAATTTGTACACAGAGAGAATTTTAGTGGACGAAAAATAATGAAAATTTTCAGCTAACTAATGCAACTTCTCTTCACAAAGTAAAAGAAAAATTTCTTAAAAATAATGAAAAACTTCATACTTTTCAGGAAACTAGTTTTTTTATGAAACTTTTTATAAATAAAATGCTATTTTTCATAAAATTTTATGAAAACTTACGACTCAATGAAAAGTAGCAACGGACGCGTTCCTGTAAAACTTCAGTGCTTTTATGCAAAAATACAATAATATAATGCAGATATTTCTCAAAGTGTATGTGTAATATTAAGTTTTATTATGTTAATGTATGTGTTCAGTATTTATTTCTCTTAACACTTTTTTGTTGCCTGTTCATTTAACTAAAAATTGTTATTTGTTTTGTTTGTTGGATGGACCTACATTCCCAAAAAAAAAAAAAATATACTAAATGAAAATAGTTGTTCTATTGTTGCAACAACTTTTATTTAATATCTATCCATCTCTGGAATATATATCGGTCATTCCATGTTAGATAGGCCAAGTCTGACCTTGTATTTTGTAAGCACAAACTCTATGGAGCCACTTAAAGATTGCCATTTATATTTTCTTGAAATTCGAAAAAACCGTGGCTTTATTCGCGATTTTCTTTTTTTGAAAAATACGAAATGTGCAAAAAGTGTGTAAGTTAAAATATTTGTAGTTTCTTTAGTATATATCGGATCATTACACACAGAAAAAGATTTAGCTATTTGCCAACTAAAATTCGGTTACTACGACACAAATTCTGTTATTTCGAATTCCATATGGTTGGCACAACTTAATATTAGTTTGCAGAACAAAGTTCGGTTAATTCAACTAAATTTTAGTTCCAACACCCAAAATATTCAGTAATCTAATGTAAATATCATTGGACTAACTGAATTTATAAGTTCTTACTATTAATTACACTTATAAATTCGGTTGGCACTTTATTTCTCTGTGTGTATCATTTAAAATATATACTTTTATACTGCGGACTAAAATTGTGTTCCATCATCAAAAATAAATGCATTTTTTATGCAATTTATTTCTAAAATACATTTTTCTGAAATCTGGCCACCCGCGATTAAAAAAAACAATGCATATTTGCAAAATTTGTAGCTTTTGCCAAAAAGTTAAGCTTTAACTTTTTTGAGTTCAGGGGTTAAACTATTTTCAATAATATTTTTATTTTTTTTAAACTTAAAGCATTTTTACATGGAAAAAAACGATCAATTCCAAAATTTTACAGAAAAATAATTAATTTTAATTTTATGAAAAATCTTCTTTTGAACACCTCAATAAAAAACGTATTTTTAAGAAAAATTTTCAGAACATTGCGTTTTTAACAATGAAGTTTGTAAATTTAATATACTGAAGTTCGAAAAGAATACTTAAGAAAAACCGGTTATTTCCCGGTTTATTCGATATTCGAAAATTTAACTTTTTAGAAAACCCAAAACCGGACAACACACAAAAAACCGGTTTTCAGATTCATTTGGATTACATTTTAAAATATACTGTTAAGGCTCACCTTTAAACGTCTCTCTTTTAAAAACTATACATTTAATATTTAAGATTTTTTCTGTACGTGGAAGCTAAAGGAATTTACCAACATATTATGTTTTAAAAAAAATTTAATTTTTAACCCTTTCAAGCCCACGTTTGCTATCGAATATCAGATTTTTTATTGAAAGAAACATGGGGTTGAATGGCTGAACATTAAGTTTTTAAAACATAATATTTTAGTAAGATTAATCTTAAAAAATAAATGTATAGTTTTTAAACGGTGCCTTAACAATACATATTTAAATTTTATCTTTTAATTTTGAAAAATAAAACAAATGACTCATTCCATATCAAAGCATATACCCCCTTCAATATCAACTAAACTTTTTATGAAAAGTAAATATAAATATGTTATCGTATAAGTTTTGCGTTGTTACCTCTAACGGTTGTGAAAATATCGGCGGTATGAAACAAGACCCCAATGAAATAAGGCCCCAAAAATTTCGATAAAAAAAAATGTGGTGTTATTTCATTTTTTGGGACTTTATTTCAGTTTTTTTGGGACTTTATTTCATAATGAAATAAGGCCCCAATATGAGAAATGAAATAAGTCCCCAAATAATATTTTTGGGGTTTTATTTTATTTTCTTAAAAAGCACAATTTTTAAGTAATATAAGCAAATAACCGTTATAATTTCTGTATGAATTATCAAGTTATTAATGTAAATAGTTATTTGCTATTAGTAAGTAAGATTATACCGTGTAGTAATTTTGCAGTTTCTTTTACGGAGGAAAAAAACCCCTAAGACCGGCCGAAGGCCGCCACCCAGAAGAACTTGTTTTTCAAATCAGATGTCGAATCCGTTGAAATCTTATATTTTTAAGACATCAAATTTGTAAAAACAAGTTTTTCTGTGTGGCGGCCTTCGGCCGCTCTTAGGGGTTTTTTCCTCCGTAGAACGCGGCAGGCGGCTTGGCGAAATAAAGTTTTTTCTGAGTGCGATTATACGATTTATAAATTTAGTTTTATTTTGTAATATACTACTAAAAAATATTAAAAAAACTGTATTGATATACTAAATATGGGGCGTTATTTAATTTTTGGTTTGGGGCCTTATTTCATTGGGGTGTTGTTTCATACCGCCGAAAATATCGCGTTATAAAATATGAAAAAAAATCGAAAATTTAACAAATGTAGTCGTACTTAATCTGTCATATCTTAAGCTACGCGATTCATTGATATTTAATTTTAAAGCCACTGTTGTAGTGCTTTAAATAAAATAAGAAGGCAAAATGCATTTTGAAGGTAAAATGCATTTTTTTTCTAAATCCTTAGTCTATAAACCGCTGTATTCCAAAGACATTTTTTTAAATTTAAATAAAAATATATCGCTTATTTACTGCAAGAACATCACAACTCAAAGAACATGATTTTTGAGTTAATGATGCACCTCTTGAGAGAAATTATGTCGTTATTCAAGGTGGGAGTAAATTGAAAACTTTAAATATGTTTTATACAAAATTAAAATTTTTGAGTTATGACGTTATTGCAGTAAATGAGCGATATGTTAATTCTAAATTGTTCCACTAAGCCGTTGCCAAATTAATATATGGAGCTCTTACGGGATTCGAAGTTATTGATAAGAATTTGAAAAAAAAAATATACTAAATATAGTATAAAAAAATATTCACATAAAAACAATTATTTATTAAAAAAAAAAACAAAAATAGAAGTTTTGCAAAAGTAGTTGCACATAATTAGTTGCCCATTTCTTTTTAATGGTTTAAGCTACAAGAGTCCTTGATACCTCATTTTAAAGGTATTTAAATCGTGGTTTAACTGGTTCACAAAAATAGTTTACTTCTTAACGGTAATATGCCTTTCTTTAAAATCCGTGGTTCAAACCGGTGTATTTAAAAAACTGGGTTTCTAAATTTTTTAAAAAAAATATATGCTAAGTTTGTTATAATTTTTATTAAAAATAATTATATATTATTCTTCCGATACCAAATCCCTATATGGTACTCGATCATGTTTCTCAGTTATCGACTTTTTATTTAATTTGTTTTACATTTTTATTCATTACTCAGCATACCGTAAGAGCTCCACATAGGGTTTTGGACACAGGAGAGGGAAGTGATTTATAATTAATATATATACATATTTTTTTTAAATTAAAAAAAAGTTTTTTGAAATACAGCTTTAAAATCAAATGAATATGTACCTTTAAACTACTAAACCTATATTACAAACCAGTCTACTCAGTTTTCTTTTAAATCAAATGTTTTTTTAATTTATTTTTAACTATTAGAAATTACCTCAAAATCCGTAAAAGAAATATTTTCTTTTATTCTTACTATCAAAAATAAAATAAAACATTAAAAATAATTATCTATGCATGAAAACATATAAAAATCTCATATTTACTGTATAAGAACAGCTGTAATTTGAATCGGAATTTTTATTTTCATGCAAAATAAAGTTTATAAAGAAAAAAACAGCATATTTGTAATCCAGTTATTGAGCAAAAAATGTGAAAAATGGGGATTTTTTAGGGCACCGGATGCACTTTTTTCGGGTAGGATTATTTCGCATTTTTTTTCCCATATATTCAATATCTACAACTTTGCTTCAGACAGAAAATAGATATTCCGTACCGTATACCGAGATATAACCGTGTTAAAATATAGAAAATAGAATATATTGGGCGCTGTGGTGTAATGGTTAGCGCGTTGGACTATTACACAGATGGTCCCGGGTTCGATTCCCGGTGACGACAACATCAATTTAGAAAAATAATATGTATGAGTTTTCTATCACTTATATGTATCGCTGCGCCCACCTTCGGTGTTCTCATAGCACCTAACCCCACCGAAGTAAAATAATGAATCAGGGCTATGAAACAAAAAGCTTCAATAAATTCGCCAACTCTACATCAGGTGGCGAGCAACAACTGTTCTAAGACTTATCTACTAGCGCAATTACAGTGTTGCCATGTTTGAAGCCCTTCATCTTTCACCACCTTTCATCTCTCCACTATCCCCTTTCCAAAGAAAGCAACACATTAATTAATAGGAAGAATTTCCTGAGTGCTGCTTCTCTTTTTTATAAAAAAAAAAAAAAAATTATTAAAATTAATACTGTAGCCAAATTGACAAAACGAATGATGCAGAAGTTCTTATATTTGGTGCTACTTTTACTTGCAATTCTCAGAATTGAGTCCCAAAATCATGTGTTGTACTGTGTATAGTCTCTGAACGCAAAATTTAGTTGAAATCGGAAGACCCGATTTAAAAAAATTCCCTTTTTTGGCTGGCCTTCGGTGGAATGGCCGAAATATATATTTTTTATTTGTGTGCAAACAACGATAAGAACTTTATGATTTTAAATATTCAGTTTTTTCTCGATATTTTTTGTTGTTGATGCTGCCAGTTTACTTGCTCCTGCTGCATCCTTATATTGTTATATACAACAATAATAATCTACATAGCATGAATATAGATTAAAATGTATCTATGTTTGGATGTGTATATGTGTGTGTGTGTATGTTGATGTAGTCTTTAGATAAGTATCCCTTCATAACTTAACTTACTTTCTATTTTGTTTTATCCGTAAAATTTCAAAAACTTTATTATAAATATTTTTGTTAACAAGTATAATTTAAATTCATTTTCTACTTTTTTTCTTTTGGGTTTTTGTTGTATTCAAATAACTAAAAGCATTTACATTTTCTGTGGTACTGGTAGTTGGTTGTTGTATTAGTAACATTCTAAATAACAGCATATCTTTCCGAACGAATTATTCGGCGAATTCTGAATATTTATTGCCAATTTATGCTACAAGTTTTTTTTTTTTAATTTCTTTGGTTTTTCACACCGGACCGTGATTTCACACAGAGAAATAATCACAGGTGATCTAGAATTAGGTATTGACAAAAAAAAAGAAATACTCTACAAAAAGTGAGTATTTATTGGGTTCGAAAGCACTATATTTCCGATTTTAGTAAAACCTATATAAAAAAAAAAAACTAGACACTTTTTCTGAAAATATCTCCACTACGTGACGCTCATACTCGGATACCACATCGATACCATCGAGTTAACTAGCCATGCAGATGAAGGAATCGGCACAGTGCTGGTAAAGCGTCGTCGACATTCGGTTATGCATTCGCAGAACGTGGGATAACAATCTTTTTTTTTTTTTGTTTTTAAAAAAAGAGAGGCGACACTCAGGAAATAATTCCTATATTTTTAGTGTGTTGCTTTCTTTGGAAAGGGATAGTATAGAGATGAAAGGTGAAGGAAAGATGAAGGGCTTCAGACATGGCAACACTGTAATTGCGCGAGATGATAAATCTTAGAACAGTTGTTGCTCGCCACTTGATGGAGAGTTGACGAACTTATTGAAGCTTTTTGGTTCATAGCCCAGATTCATTATTTTACTTCGGTGGGGTTAATTGCTATGGGAACACCGAAGGTGGACATTGCGATACGTATGAGGGATAGAAAAAACTCATACATATTAATTTGATGCTGCCGGCACCGGGGATCGAACCCGGGACCTTCTGTGTAAAAGTCCAACGCGCTAACCATTACACCACAACGCTTACAACCGTTGGCATTATGTTGGTAACTCAAAAGAGTTGGCACACTAAATTTAATTAATTTTTAGAAAATGCCGCACATTTAAAAAGCAGCAACATAGTTCGGTCTTAGTATTATATTTAAATGTGTGAAATATAACAAAATATTTAAAAAAACAATTAAAAAGATGATTAACAAGGTATGTTTTACGAAAAAGTACTATTGTTTTTGTACGGTTGGTAGTTGCTACCTAGGTACTTGCCTTGGTAAAATGTTACTCCTACTTACAGGTAAAGAGTTATCAAAAACTTTTGATCTGATTCATTAATTTTTAGATCGAATATTATTTTGAAATTGTCAACTTAGTAGAACAAATTTTAAGGAGTTTAACTTATTACCAGGTAACATGTTTCGTAACACCAACCTATTAACGAAATTTCGCTGAGATTATACTAATTTTTGGTATAAGATTTTTTTAGTAAAATTTTTTGCTATTCTTAGTTTACAATTTACAAGCTTTTTTTACTAATTTTCGTTGCTAGTTTAGCGAATTTAATCATACTAAATTTTGATTTTGAACCTTCCAAACACCCCGTGGTCGGCAATATGACCATTCAAACTAAGGAACTTTTTGTAGGACTTACAAAAAACATGCTTACATTTGTGGGCTATCTCTAATAGTTCCCAAGATATTCCCATTTGAAAATGTGAAATTCCGAATTTGGTCCTACTCAGGTCCATTTTTTTGCGAATAGCGGGGCGTAATCGGGACCAATTTCTTTTTTAAAATATTGGTTATTTAAGTAAATAAATTTTTGATTAAATAAAATAAAAATGAATGCAATCTCTTGTTTCACTCAAAAACTACATTCGTAAAATAAAATAAATAACAAATGAAATGTTCTCGATTTTTTCTCCAAAGAGCACCAACAGTCTTTCAGCTACAGATAGATATTTTCTTTCTGAACATATAAAGTATGCATACTAATCTGAAAGGTATTTTTATACAAAATTGTGTTATGTTTAAACAATTTTTGATTTGTATATACTTTTCAAACCAGCCGCTTCTAAAGTTGCCACATTTTTAAGGCAAATATCAACTTTAACCTACTGTTAAAAATTGTGCACGCCTCCAATTAGGTAGCGGAAACGGTTGTAAATACTCCGACATAACCTAACTTATTGGGTAAGTCTCTTCCAATTCACTCTTTAAATGTAGACATGGTAGCAAAAAATCAAAAAATACTATTGTTAGAAAAGTTAACACAACTCGCATTTATATAGAAAGATCTTTAAGAATAGTATGCAAATATTTAGCTGCAGGTAAAAGACTGTTGGTGCTTTTTTGGGAAAATATCGCAAAACTTATTTTTTTTTATTTAATTTTTACTTTAAAGTGAGTTGAGTGGAACAGTTTTTCAAAAGTTAATATCTAGGGAACTATAAGGGATATCTCGGGAACTATTAGAAAAAGCGTGTTTTTGTTAGTCTCTACTAGAAGTTTACAAATATGTAACGTTTTTGAAAAATCGGACTAGAAATAAAAAAATGACGAGCACTTTTATATGCAAAAAGTTCCCTATTTTGGGGGGGGGGGGGTCATATTGCCGCCCCAGGGGGGTCTGGAAGCTTCAAAATCAAATATTTGGCAAAAGCTCGATATTACGTCACATATGCCTGTTCCAATTTTCATTGCAATCGAACTACTAAGCAAGAAATGTCCGAATTATTTCCAAAACTTTTGTGATATATGCCACCATACACCATATATCTTATCCATTTATACTTGACATGATTAGTCAAGTGCAATTGTTTTTGGTTCATCTCCACTTTATATTTGAATTGCTTATTGGGTTTTATAAATAACTTGTTCAATATATAGCTCTTTAACCAAATACTGTATTATAATATCGACCACTAAGAGACTCCTAAGAACTAGTTCTAACAATTACTTACACAAAACTAAATATTTTGTTTTATCATTGTATTAAACACATTTTATATAAACACTTAAAACTTTTATCTTTTATATATTTGCATGTATTTATATATGAATTTTATAAACACACATACATACACAATATCTCATAAAACAAAAAAACCTATACAATTATGTTAACTTTGTATTGCTGTAAACTCCTTCGTTTAGGGATGCATTTTTTTTCGACTTTATAATATTTACAGTTTCAAAGAATTAATTCATGAAAATGAATACAGAATTTTTCATGAGAATAAAACTAAATTATAATTTTTTAATACTGTGTTAACAAGGTTAAGCAATTGATTTTGTTTTTTGGTAGGGGGTAATAGTTTCTAAGGTTTAATTCCCGTCAGAGGAACTAATCTGTTAGTACACAGAAAGAATTATCTGAATGATATTAATGAATTTTTGCATTCGATCTATGAAGTGTCACTGGAACTCGATAAAGAATTAATGAAAATCTAAAGAAAATTGTTCTGTAAAATTCCTAGAGGGTTGTTTTTGGTCCTAACTAAGCAGAATATAACTAGATTTGTATGGTAAAATAATAAAGCAATTAGGGAAGGCATTTTGTTGTGCTTTCCTAAATGCCTTCTTTGAAGCAGTGATAATGCATACAATGAAGCAGCAAATAATGCACACGATGGAGCATTTATGTTCTGTTCATGTTCATTATATATATTCCCGTCGTTCCTATAAGGAGCATAGGGCCTTCATGTTCATTAATGTTTATTAATTCGTTCTGAGGTGTTTAGTACAAAATAGTGTTTAGTACAAAATAGTGTTTAGTAAAAAATTGAGAGAAATAAAATGTTCTCTTAGAAAAAAACTATGCAAAACTTAGGTTTTCTTAAAAAAATTTTATAGTTTGTAAAAACTTTTTCCTTTAGTAAAGCCTTTGGATTTTTAAATGTTTTTTCCGTTATAATGTGTTGAGGGACGCTTCTTTTGCTACAGGATATTGTTATAGGGCTTCGTTGGTTATTGGCCGTGCTCATTTTTATTATCTTAAAAAAGAAACAGAAATGTTAACAAATAAAAAATACCACAGGACTTGGAAAAATATTACAAACCATACTTCCGTGACTCTAGATTATATTCTAGAACAATACAATAATTTTCAAAGCAATAAAATGTTATTGGTTTTATTCTTCATAATTTTGATTCTTTAAAAAAAGTATATAATTTTTTTTTTTCACAATTTTAATAAAGAACTTTTTAAAATATTATTTGTGGATTTTTGTGTTACAACTGAAATTCTTTTACAAGATTTTTTATGGTTAGGATAACCCGATCATTCGGGAAAAATACTTAATTAAGCATAATTATTAGGGCGGGTCGATTTAAAAATCGCTCAACGTTCAAGGAAAATCGTATTCTAGGGATCAAAATTAGAAACTTTGCCGAAGGAACCATACCTCTAAAACGAATTCTGAAAAATTCCACTTTGACCCATTTAGAGTGACCCAATCGAGTCCAAATGTATGACCGACCCCTGCTAACTTTGGAGGGCCGACCCACCTATGCCATTGGCACACCCTGGGGGGGGGGGGTTCCCCATACAAACATTTCAAAACATCACCATTTTTGGCACTTAACATGAAAAAATCAGCGAAATGGCTATGTTTTTTTCTTTTTGGAGTTTATTTATATCATTCAAACTGATCATTTCCGTGTAACTAGTACAATTAAAGTTTATATGTGTTTTTTATAAACTCTAAGGGTTGTTGGGTCGTCAACATCGGTTCGATAGCGTAGAATTTTCTTAATAGCACAGTCGCGCTTTTCTTTGCTATAATCAAACAACATTGATAACAAGATATTTTCCGAATGCGCATAATATGAATTATCTGTAATTACTTGATTGACAATTCTGCTTAAACGAGGTTCTAGAAATCGTGACCAACTAATGAACTTGAAAAATAATACACTACCGTACACGACAGAGTTGTAATACTTGATATTGAAGTACATTGGCACATAACATTTAATTATAAAGTCAAGCAGAATTCTTAAATTTTCATCTAGATTTTCCGTTGTCACATACAATCGTAATAATCTAGCGGCCTTGGTGAGCCAGCGAGAATGTACAATTTTCCCTGGTTTGATGTTAGCCAGATCCACCGAAACCACGCCGCTAGAAATTGCATGGGCCATGTCGTATCAGCACTTCGAATCGGTGGAAAATTTAATTTTTTCTGGAGCAGGGGGCATATTTTTCAACTCAATTTTCTGAAAGCCGTCCACCACCTGAAAATATATAATAATAAAATAATTAAAAACGGTTGACAATTATAATAAATGAGTGATAGCAATAACTTACCGGAAGTTTCGATTTGACGGCTCAGTTTTCCGGTTGCCGATCTTGGTCCAGTGCTGGTTGATTTATCCAAAGCTTTAAACAAATGCCGAAACGGAAGTTCGTTGAAGAGTAGAACACAAACGAAGCGATGCAATGGCCTTTTTAACAGCAATTTGAATCGTCGTATAATACCACCGTCAGTGCATATTTTTTTTTTTAATTTGGTTGTTTTGTATTCAGCGGTTTCATGTTCCAGTCTTACGTAACCAATCAATTCAGAATTCGGTTCTCTCAAAATAACAAGATAAGATTCTTTTACCATCCTAGTATGATACCTCTCATCAATTTTAGAGTTACGGTGCATCACAGTGATACCTTAATTGTTAAAATGGTTGCAAAAAAACGCGCATTTCTTAAGAATGTGCCATAAAAAGTCCACAAAAAGGGTTGTAAAAACAACGTTCATTTTCTTTCTATTTTTTTCTATTACTAAGTTAAATTAATTTTTTCATTTACATATGTTCTGAATAAATAAATTTCTAAAGAAAAAAATAAAAAGAAAGAAAAAAATAAAGAAAAAAATAGATTTTTTCATGTAAAGTGCCAAAAATGGTGATTTTTTGAAATGTTTGTATGGGGTGTGCCACTGAAATGGGTGGGTCGGCCCTCCAAAGTTGTTAGGGGTCGGTAATAAATTTGGACTCGATTGGGGCACTCTAAATGGGTCGAAGTGGAATTTTTCAAAATTTGACCCTACGGGTCAAAAGTTGGGACATCAGAATTCTTTTTAGAGGTATGGTTCCATCGGCAAAGTTTCTTATTTTGATCCCTAGAATACGATTTTCCTTGAACGTAGAGCGATTTTTTTGCCTCCATACAAATCGACCCGGCCTAATAAGTATACAATAATTTTTAAAATTTGATAACAGCAACATACATGTAATACGGCGAAAATTGTACCTTTTAATAATTTTATAACAGTTGCCAGTTGCCGAATAATATTAAAATATTTTATTTCTTACTCGATTGATTGGGAATCCTAAATGTATTAGCACATACAGTCATTATTAAGTTACAATTTAAATTTTTAGTCATTATTAAATTTTTTTTCCCTAAACCTACTGATATTACGTAATTTTAATAAAAATAGTGTTGTAGCAATTTTAATTTAATGGTTCTAGCCGATTTCCAACTAATTTATTTTCTGTGTGTAGACTTGGGGCGTAATGGAGCTGAAAATATCGGGGTACATTGACATAACCAGAATAACTAAAATAACGTTACCCTTAAAATACCGTTATCGAAATAACTAAAAAGCCGTTATCCCCAAAATAACGTTACTGAAATAACTAACATACCATTAACGCAAAAATACCCTGAACGGTAAAACCCCTTTACTGAAACAACTGAAATGTCGTTACCCATAGATTAGATTAGACTAGAGTGGCACTATGCACCGCGACCAGAAGTTGGTATTTTGTGCTGCCAGCGAATACACCCTATAGGTTCAGGCTCCCTACGAAGCCAACTATCCTACCAGGTAAACAGTTCCAAACGTCCGATGGCGTCACTATTTGACCACCAAAATAACGCACCCTCCTATTGGAGAGCCTGGGACATTTGCAGAGAACATGCTCTGAGGTCTCGGGTTCCAATTCACAAAACCTGCACGTATCCGTAGAGGATACAATTGATACATAAGGCCACAGTGTCCCGCGAGGTAACCCGTCACGGTCCTTAGTTCGCCCCTCGTCAAAGACAAGAGTTTCCGCGACCTCTCCCCAGAGGGAGATATAAACAGCCTCTGCCTAGGCGATCTGGCCCAATAGGCCCAAACTCCGACTCCCTCCATCTTCTGAGCCTCTCTCTGACATAACCATTGGATACGCCACAGAAGGGTTCAGGGCCAATGAATTGTCGACGAGCTCCGCAGTTGGCTAAACAGTCAGTGTGTGAGTGTGCGTTAGTTAAATTTTTGCGTTAGTCAAATTTTACAAAAAATAATAATTTTTTGCTTTTGCTTTTGCTTTTGCTTTTGCTTTTATTAAATATTTTCTTTAATTTTGTTCTCTGATTTCATATGGTTAGATTTTTTTTTTAGTACAAAATAAATGGCAAAATAAAATATTCAAAGCAATTTTAATTTAAATCTTCACAATTTACCTTAATATTTTTGAGTGAGTGTAAGTCAAAAATCTATCACGTGCCCATCTCTAGTAAAACATTCGGTAGTCACAACCGAATTCGGTTGTCATAATCCCGAATTCGGTTACAACAATCGAATTGAGTTCTCACAACAGAATTTACGAGGTTGCAGCAACCAAATCAATTCGATTGGATAACATTCTGTTGAGACAACCAAATTTTTTATGTGAGTGTACAATTTCGCTGAGTTTCGATAACATTTTTGATTGCATATTAAGTTGTTTTCAGTCAATGAATATTGTGCAATCATAATTCACTTTAATCTCAATTGAAACTGAAATGAAATGAAATCAATACCTAAATTTTATGAAATGTTCACTTTCATCTAAAGTTGCACTGCAGAACAGTGCCAATAAAACTAAATTGTTTTCGCTTTTTGGAATTGAATTCGTTGCCAGCTTTTAAAATGTTTGAATGCATTATTTTAGAGTTTTATATTTTTGTGCATATCTGTGGTTAGATACATGTGTGCGTTTTTGTTGTGTGTGCTAACTTTAGTTTGAATATCTGTGTTTGTATATCTTCTTTATCTCAATACATAGCAAAATATTTGTGTGTATTTTAATTTTGTAATCTCTTGGATTAATTTTAATAAACTTTTTTTCTTCTAAGATTATTTTTTGAAGTTTTTGTTGAAAATTTAATTAAATTTATTTCGTTTACGGAGCAATTTAACTTTTTATAATGAACGATAAAAAATGGTATTAGTACGTACTACATTTAAAAACTGTTTTTAAAGTTGTGATTTTTAAACAGACATGATTCGATAACAAAGTTTACGAATGCAAATGCTTTTAATCGATTTATTTATTTTTTTTCTCAACTAAATGTGTGTTGGAAGGTGGAGTGAAGTGGGTAATACTTTTTTATCGCCCTTAAGTAGTTTGAAAACAATTCGTTACACACATTTCAAAAAATGCACTCACAATAACTTTTCCATAAAATTTTAACAGTTATTTAAAAAGTTTATCGGTAAAGTTGTTTCAATGGAATACACAATTAAATTATCAAAGAAATATGTTTTTTAACTTTCTGTCTGTTATTCAATAAAAAAAAAATTAACAAAAAAAAGCGAACTTTCGGTAATAGTTAAAATTTTTTATTAACAACAAAAATTTGTTATTATTATTATATGGAGTATTGAAATAAACGAAATCAATCTATTGTTTTTACCGATTTGGTCAATTAATTTTTGAACAGTTGAAAATAAAATAAAAATACAATTGTTTTAAACGAAAAGTAAGTAGTCCTTTTTTTAACTGATTTTCAATTAATTTAATGTGCATATAGTCTAGTATAGTAGTCTTTACGGCAAAATATTGTAAATGTGTGCATACATTTTAAAAAGTGTGAACGCTATCGACAATTCATATACCCCAGCAAAAATAACCTTGATTTGGTAAGCAGTAGCTACATTTGTATGCTTTCAAGAAAGCGCTTAATCGTCTTGCATACAATAAATCAATTGGGGAATCATTTTGCTGTGCTTCCCTGAATGCATTCTTTTGAAGCAGTGCATATTGCATACAATAAAGCAGTAAAGAATGCATACAATGAAGCATTAATGATGCACGCAGAAAAGAGATTCGTTGCTGCAACCGAATGTTTTTCCAACCGAATTTTTGTTGTTGCATGTACCAATATATGTTTATATATTCAATTGGAACGACTAATATTTGGTGATGAACATAACCATATATAATTATTCCAGTCGATTTAGAAAAAATATGTTTGTGTATAGAATCAAATGTATTTAGTAAACCCAATCGAATTTATAAAAGAGGTACACCGTATCCATAAATTTTTTAAAAGTTTTTTTTTATATAATTTGAAGTAAATAAATAATACAATACAACTTGTTAAATACAAATATTAAAATTATAAAAAATATAAAATTGTTTGCATACTTTGGCATAATTTTGAAAACTTATATAAAAAAGTTATAGTTACAAGTTTGTTATAATTTTTATTAAAAATAAAAATTATGTTTTTTCGACCTTTAATTGTGCAATGAAAATGAAAATTATTCAAGTTCGAGGCCATATACTCTATATTTCTTCATTAGGATATTGTCCTAACAAATAATCTATAGAGTTTTTGTTTTCAAATTTATTATTTGACCCTTTCAGGAATGTGTTGATAGATCTATTCGGGAATTTTTTAGGTTCCCATCATCAGAACACGTTTTGAAAGCGGTAACAATCCCATGCCAAACCTCAAGCATTCATATGAACTAGTTTACTCACTACATGAGAACTAATATACATATGAGTTTGAAATTAAAGATTATAACCATTGATCAAAAAATAAATTGAAAACTTGTTTGATGTGCAAGATCCACCTCTGGTGGATATTCAATACACGTTTTTTTGTTTCTCTCTCATTTTTTATATTTTGTTAAGTTAGTTAACAAAACAGGGAAAGTAAACTAGGCGGTACTCTGCCTTTTTTCACAAGTTTGTTATAATTTTTATTAAAAATAAAAATTATGTTTTTTCGACCTTTAATTGTGCAATGAAAATGAAAATTATTCAAGTTCGAGGCCATATACTCTATATTTCTTCATTAGGATATTGTCCTAACAAATAATCTATAGAGTTTTTGTTTTCAAATTTATTATTTGACCCTTTCAGGAATGTGTTGATAGATCTATTTCGGGAATTTTCTATGTTCCCATCATCAGAACACGTTTTGAAAGCGGTAACAATCCCATGCCAAACCTCAAGCATTCATATGAACTAGTTTACTCACTACATGAGAACTAATATACATATGAGTTTGAAATTAAAGATTATAACCATTGATCAAAAAATAAATTGAAAACTTGTTTGATGTGCAAACGTGTTCTGATGATGGGAACCTAGAAAATTCCCGAAATAGATCTATCAACACATTCCTGAAAGGGTCAAATAATAAATTTGAAAACAAAAACTCTATAGATTATTTGTTAGGACAATATCCTAATGAAGAAATATAGAGTATATGGCCTCGAACTTGAATAATTTTCATTTTCAAAGTTATAGTTATTTAGAATCATTTTTCAAAATATCCTTAGAATATCATGTTTATTTGTACAATAAATGG
The DNA here is from genome assembly GCA_021234595.1 of Delia radicum. Lineage (NCBI taxonomy): Eukaryota > Metazoa > Arthropoda > Insecta > Diptera > Anthomyiidae > Delia > Delia radicum. The sequence continues at coordinate 75,280,429 of CM037855.1, read as the reverse complement.
TCAGAGCCTGAAACACTTATACAGGAAAAAATTACAGTATCATTGTTTTTTTCAATATATCATTTATTTATTTATTATTTATTTCAATATGTAAAGCTTTAATAACTTTAAATTTTTTTCTGTGAGTGTATTTAAAATCCTGATAAAATACTGATGCTGCATTTTATTCTACATGATAAAAAACTAAAAATTTTTAATAATATTTAATAATATTTTAACAAAAAAAGTCTTGAGAATATAATGTTTTCATATACAATTTTTTTTATTGAAATTTGTGTTTTTTGTTGCTAAAAATTCTTGAAATCGAAAAATTTGTTTAGATTCTGCGAACTTTTTTTGTTCAGAAAACTATATGATATAACTTTTGAATTTATGATTTATGGAAATTGGAGGATTTTTAGAACTTAGATTGATATCGTCTGATGATATCTGTTACATAAAAATACCACGAGTTCCAAGAACTATTTTCTGTTTTGATTTTTGTCCAGATTCTGGGAGCTCTACATAATAAACCCTGCTTCTGAATTATTTTATGAAAATCCAAATTAAGAGATCAAATATTCTGTTTATCCTTTAAAATAACGCAGGTTTTTGCATACTGATTATATATTTTCACAAAAACACAAATTGTTTTTCCGTTTATGCGAAATCGAATTTAAATTTTACACCCATTAAGATTCAGCCGATATTGAATGTAGATGAAATAGAAAAACAGTGCCTTTGTTTTGTAAGGAGCCTCCAGAATCTTTGGTATTTATTTGTTTTGAACAAATGTTTATAACATTTTTATGGGCAAAATCTTGCAATGAAAAGTATACCATCTGAACAATATATATCCGTCTGCCTTATCTTCTGTTGAAGACTTCTTATAATTATACATTAAGGCTACAACGATATTCTTCTGTTTGAGCTGTAAAAATAAGCAAATTTAAAATAACAATTACACACTCTAATTAATAGATATTACCTTTTTGGATTGTCTTTCATAATTTGATTTATATAATTTTTTTGTTTAAAAAAAATTCCGTATAATAATTTTTTTTTTTGTTTTGTTTTAAAAATATGTTTCCTTTTAATTTTAGATTTGTTTGACAACTTATTCAAAACAAATTTACATTTGGTTTAAACAATAGGTGATAAAAATGAGTTTTTAATTAGGATTGAAAACAATTACATACACATGTGTTTATAAAAAAGTGTATACCGATAATTTATATACTTAACTAAACAAACGCAAAATTAAAATTTTTAAAACAAATACATAAATTATTGTAAATACAATTTGATGATTGATGTCACTAAATAATAATTACATGTTTAATTATGGTATCTTTTAATGGTTGTGTCTCAAGAAATAAAATACCGAAATTATTTTTACATGTATTGGTTGGAACAACAATCGCTTTTGGCTATTGCACCAACTTTTAGTAATGAGAATTTTCTTTTTATAATTTGGATGTTTTTTTTTAGTTTTGGATATAACAGTATTATGATAACAATAATATTTTATGATAATCAACTGAATTTATGTAACTAAAGGGTCCGCAAAATAACTTTTTTTTTTAAAAAATGCTATAAAAAAAACTACTGAATATTTTCTCAAATTTCTTTTTTATTTGAAAGTACAATCTTTCCGGTTAATAATGGAAAATAATTTCATTCAAATGGCTGCCTCGGCTGGCCATGCAGTAGCCTACACGATCGGTCCAATTTTTAAGCACATTATCGATTGTGTGAGCTGTATTTCACCAATGGCTTTACGAATATTGTCCTTTAAAGCGTCAATTGTCTCTGGCTTGTTGGCGTAACACTTATCTTTGACGGCACCCCATAAATAATAGTCCAACGGTGTCAAATCACAGCTTCGAGGTGGCCAAACGACATCAGCTCTGCGGCTGATAATGCGATCTTCAAAAACTGGGCGCAAAACATCGAGTGTAGCTTCGGCTGTGTGGCACGTAGTGCCGTCCTGTTGAAACCAAATGTTGCCAATATCCTCCTCTTCAATTTTTGTGAACAAAAATTCTTGTGCTTCTCTTCTTCCAAAATCCGTACGAAATTTTCGCACACATTCTGCAACATTACCATGATTTTCAAAGTAATGTCGCAATATTTCCCAGCGTTGTTCAAGCGTATACACAACCATATTCGTTCAGCGGAAGGATACAACTAATTATCTGTCAAATCAGACATGAGCTAAGTGTTACCATTCACGAAATAAGCACTAGTTGAAAAAAAAACTTTAGATGGCGGACCCTTTATAAACGAAATCCAACTGAGTATTTCCCTGTGTGTGTCAATACAAAAAGTGCTTTTCATTTCCTACAATGACATGAATTTATTGCTTCTTAAAGCACATTTATGAAGCGCTTTATAACTGCTAAAAAAAGACATACCAAGTGGGACATCGCGAACAAAAATCATGCCTTCTGGAACTGTTTCGGAAGCGCTCGGTAATTACATGGTGCACTATGTACTACTTACTTTTCGTTTAAAACAATTGTATTTTTTGGTTTATTTTCAACTTTTGAAAAATTAATTGACAAAATCCATAAAAACAATAGATTGTTTTCGTTTATTTCAATACTTAATATAATATAACAACTTTTTGTTTTAAATAGAAAATTTTAACTGGATATTTTAACTACATATTACCGAAAGTCCTTTTTTTGTTTATTTTGTTTATTGAATAACAGACAGAAAGTAAAAAAATATATTTCTTTGGTACTTTAACTATATACTCCATTGAAACAACTCTACCGATTAACTTTTTAAATAACTGTTGAACTTTTATATATTACTACTTGGCTTTAAACCTTGTGTTTCCAATTATTCGACGTAGGCGGTTAACCGGTTAAGATATTATTCGAAAAATCGCTTAAATTGACTAACCGGTTATTCGGGTCGGTTAATCGTCTATTAAACGATTAATCGTTTAATGTAAAATAAATGTATTTCTTTGGAACTTTATCAATAGAAACACTAACAACTGTTTTTTTTAAGTTAAGTTTAGTCGAGTCTTGGTATATAAATGATTTGTTTGGGCTGATTAAATGCATCCTGTGATTTTATAAAGGAACATACCTTAGAAACTTAAAAATTTATTAAGTCACTAAATCTTTAGAGTTACTGAGTTTTTCAATTAAAAAGCTCTAAGAGTCTGCCAGCGTTGCCATTTTTAAAATACGAGAGTTTTAAAGAACGGCTTATAGAAAATCTTATTTTTTAGTTCTAGTATCGATTTCTACACTAAGAGAATTATCCTTGATGATAATTATGAAACAATTTCATAGAATTTTTTTTCGTAGATTCAATGAAGAATTTTATTATATTCAAGAAATTTTATTAATATTAAGAAATTTTGCATAAACATTTTTTCATAAAATTTCATAGTTTCACAAAAAAAGTTCATTAGATTTTATATAGAAATTATCTCTTCATAAATTTAATGAAAATTTTTTTTAGAGTTTTGAAATTATATCAAAGACTTAATTTTTTATTTTTCTTAAAAATTTCATATTACGAGGGCGCATCAATAAGTCCGTGACTTTTTTAATTAAATACAGTTTTTTTTGCAAAAAAAAAAATTATTTTTCAACATAATATCCTTTTAGCTCAATACACTTAGTAAAAGGTTTCTCAAATTTTTGTATCCCTTCCAAAAAATAGGATTTTTCGAGGTTCATTAAATAGGCATTTCTTGGCCACATGGGCCGTTTTTTTAAATCCTGGTTAAATCGGTTCAATAAGTTGGCATAATATTCGCCGTTTATTGTTTTTCCCTTTTGCATCCCAAAAAACTGTTGCCATCACCTTATTGGCCACGATTATGTTTATGGTCAATTGAGAACAAACGCGGCACCCATCTTGCAGACAGCTTTCTTAAACCCATCATTTAAAATCGAAACCACACTGCCATATGAATTGCCTATGGCATCAATAATCTCACGCACTTTTACTCTTCGATCGGCCAACACCATATCGTGGATTTTTTCGACTTTTTAGGGTGTATTGACCTCAATTTGTACTTGCGCGACCACAACGAAAGTCAGTAAACCACTTTTTTAATATTGATATCGATAATGCAAAAAATAATGTTTAATGAGCACTCGAAATTCACTTTTTTCCATTTTTAAAAAAATCCACTAGGTTGTATATTTTGAACAGCTGTTAAACGCAAAGTAAATAACGGAACTTGCTCAAAATTTGACAGTAGTCTATTAACAGGTGGTACTTGATGGAAGCAGTGTTGCATTTCATATAACATATAAGGGCAGTTCGAAAAGTCACGGACTTATTGATCCGCCCTCGTATTATTAATTTGCATACATTGCAAACTTTAGTTTTAAGATTTATTTCTCAAGTGTACAAAATATTTTATAAAGTGCTTTATAATTTCAATATAGCCTTTTATTAATTTTGGACTTCAATGAAATTGTTTAAAAAAGCGTATGAAGGGGTTTATTGGCGTAGTTTCAATACATTATTCAAGACATTTATAAAAAGTTTTATTAAATCAAAACACTTTTTAATATTAAAAAATTTCATGAAACAGTTTCATAAATGCCATAAACGCTTCATTGCCGGAATGATTCATTATTACTGAAATGAAGATACATAGTTCTCTCAGTGTTCACCGATGATATTTTTTGAAATTTTTTACCAATGTTTGTTAACCAAAGTCGAATACTCCTTAAACTACACTTTGAATATTATGTAGGTAGTTAAAAACAAATGAAATTTCACTTAAAGAAATTACGACTTACATTTAACTAACATTGTAATTTTTTTTACTGTTCAATAAATAACCCTCAATTGTAGTAAAATTGAACCACATATGCAGTAAAATTAAACAAACATTTATTTTTTAAATAAAAAAACTTCTTTTAATTGTATGATTGTAAATTCATAATACAGTAATAAGATGTGGTTTGATTTTTAAAATAAACTAGAATTGTAGTCAAAACTTAATTTTCTTATACAAATGACTGTTTTTTTCACTTAAAAATAAAGATTCTTTATTCAAACAACTACAAATATTTACATCAGAAGTTCCCCGACAAAAATATAGTCAAATGTGCTCCAAATGTGTGTAAACAAGTGTTACAAATATTTTTCAGCTGCATTAATTTGTTTTCATTTATTTCATTGCAATTGTTTTTAATAAAATATACTAAACAAAATTTTTTTGTAGATAAACATCTCATTGAATTTTCTATTCATACAACAATTGCGAATTTATTACAAATCAATTTACATTTAATTGAAGCTTGAATGCATCGATTCAATTGCATTGAATTTTTCTTTATGTAAAATGAACGTAAAACATAAAAACCAAAATGATGTTTATCACCAGGCCAGCGACTTTCATGTAAATGCATGTTAGTAGTCGGTAGCACAAAGACGATTTTCACCGAATACTTTTCCGGATCAAAGAATTTGGAGCAAAATGGCATTGATTTGTTTTTGCATATTATGTTGTAAATGCATATTTTGCTTTTAAGTCCATATTATTTATGATTTTTATTGCATCTACTTCGACATTTATATTGTATTTTGTTTTTAAATCAATGCTCTCGAGTTATAAATAGAATTTTGGATGCATATTTTTTCTGCATATTTATGTATTTTTAGGGGTTTGAATGCACCTTTTATGTAAATATTTATAATCATACTATGCTTTTACTTTTTTTGAATGCATATTTAAAACTCATATTTTAGTGCATGAAAGTCGCTGCCCTGTTTATGACAAAATCGCCCCTAGCTATATATTTTTGTAATTTCCATACAAAATATATTTCGTTTGTAGAACTCAAACAACATTCTTGTCAAAGTTATTGCGTTGGCCATTTTCAAAGTCAAGAATGCAACACAACAAAATATAATTTGTCCTTAAATTCGTGCAAGCATAAACAAAATAGAATAATAGAGAAAATGGAAAAACATGAAATTTAATAAATGATAATAAATACCAAAATATAATAAAACAAGAAATAAAACAAAAACTTAATTAAAAAAAAAAGAAAACATTAAAATTCAAGTGAATCAAAGTTGTTTGTATAGTTAAAGGAAACAATAATTCCCATTAAACGAAGTTTAATAATAATAAACTACAATGTAGGACAACCAACTTTTAATCGTTAATAGCCGACAAATTAAGTCTGTACATTTGATGATTTGATTTTTATAAATTTTATATAAAAACAGTGCTCAAGATCGGAAGGAGTTTTTTCTAAGAGAAACAATACTGAGAAAATTCTTCCTATTTGTTAGTGTGTTGCTTTCTTTGGAAAGAGGATAGTGGAGAGATGAAAGTAATTGAGCGAGATGATAAGTCTTAGAACAGTTGTTGCTCGCCATCTGATGGAGACTTGGAGAACTTTTATTGAAGCTGGTTTTTTCATAGCTCTGATTCATTATTTTACTTCGGTGGGGTTACGTGATATGGGAACCTCGAAGGTGGACGCTGCGATACGTATGAGGGATAAAAAATTCATATACAGTATTTTTTTAAATTGATATTGTCGTCGCCGGGGATCGAACCCGGGACCATCTGTGTAACAGTCCAACGCGCTTACCATTACACCACAACACCCACACTATGGGCCAAAGTCCTTAGAATCTGACAGTTTGTCAGCAGCAAAAAGTCCGCAGGAAACACTCATCAGAATCTGATGATTTTTCTATAGGAAAAACTCCCCAGAATCTGAAGATTTTTCTATATATTTTTTTTCCTCAGAATCTTAGGATTTTTCTATTGGAAAAACTCCTCAGAATATGAGGATTTTTCTAAAGGAAAAACTCCTCAGAATCTGATGATTTTTCTATAGGAAAAACTCCTACATAATCTGAAGATTTTCCTATTGAAAAAGGTCCTGATAATCTAAGGGGTTTTTTTTAAGAAAAAGAGTTTTCATAATCTTCTAAAAGAATCTGAGAAAATTCTCAGAATCTATTCAAAAAAGTCGCCATTATTTTTCTATATGTTTCACAAAATCTACTCTCTTACCTCAATGTAATGTAGCGTACAATTAAAAAAGAAAGAAATCAAGAATAATAAAACAAATTATGTTGTTACTGGTTCTGAGACAGATTTTTATGTTCATTTTATTTTACCCGCTTGCGACATCTCATCAATATTGTGTTATTTTTTTTTTGTTTTCTTTAAAATAACAAAAAAAAAAGTTCGATTAATAAAGTTAACCATTTCGTAGAGTAGTAGATACGGGTTGGATAATTTTTGGATGCTGATGATGTTACACAGTTGCATGCTGTTACAATTGTCATTGTTGTCAGGACCCTGCTGTTTGCTCCGTATCCTCGCATCACCTCTTCCATACAGCAACAACGACAACAAAGGCAGTTGTTTTTAAATCTGTTGAGACGGCGGGGACATGAAAGTGATTGTGTTGCATTATACATACAAACTTATTATAATTAGGGTTTTGTTTTCCCAGAGACATCGGGAATTTTTTTAAAATTTCCTGGGATTCTGGGATTTTTTTTTTTTTAATTTCATGGGATTTCCCGTTCAATACAAACTCACTACGACACAACGTAAAAAGTTTTTCACATAGAACAATTTAACAATATAATACACTTTGCTCAAATGACACATAAATTAACCACTGACGAGTCCTTGGAGGGGACGATACAGCGGCAGTCTGGCATATCCACTGTGTCCGTTAAATTTTGCAATAAAAATGTTTTCTTCTTTCCGTAAAAAATCTAAATAAAACAAAAACAAATTTATTAAATTTTGCATAATTTTTGCTTAAAAATTTCGTCTATTTTAAAAATAAATTTATTAACCCAGAAAAAATGTCTTAAAATCGCAAAAATGCCCATTTTCCACCTTTTTTGCTTAATAACTGGATTACAAATCAACAAATATGCTGTTTTTATCTTTGTAAACTTTATTTTGCATGAAAATAAAAATTCCGATTCATATTACAGCTATTCTTACACAGAAAATATGAAATTTGTATATGTTATCTATGCATGGAAACAAAATTTAGAAACATTTAGAAACATTTTTTTCTTCAATTCAATATCTACAACTTTGCTTCAGACACAAAAGATATATTCCGTACGGTATACCGAGATATAACCGTGTTAAAATATAGAAAAAGTGCTAAAAATCCGGCTTCAGCCAAAAATTTAGTATGGCGATTAAATTATCACTGTAGCCAACTTGACAAAACGAATGATTCAGAAGTTCTTAATTTTGGGGCACTTTCACGTGCAATTCGCAGAATTGAGTCCCAAAATGCTGTACTGTGTTATGACCAGGGGCCTAATTCTCTCAGTCGTGATAGAAATTATTTCGTATCGAATTTAAAATCGATCGTTCGAATTTTTCTGATGATGTGACTCGTTAATCATTCAACTTTAACGGAGCAAACGGATCTTTAAGTTTCAAGCAATTTAAAAATATACAGTTTTTGCTTGAATTTAATTAAAGATACATTAACTTATAGATCTTATTGTTTTCATCACAACTCAAAAAAATATATTACGCCACCAAAAAATATAAAAATACACTCAATAAAACTGTTTTGCCATATATTAGAACTTAAACTTAGTTGGGTTTAGGGCTACTTATTAGTAGGAAATCATTGCAAATACTTTTACATTCGAAAAATATAAATTTTTGCATAAAGATGCTTTTAAAGGTTATGAATATTTTGCTTGCTCCATAAAATTCGAAGTCCTTTGATATCATATCGATTTTAGTATTAAGCTTATTAGAATCTTACATTTGATGTACGTTTAGGCGGAATTCATACAGAGCTTTAGTTGGCACAAAGCGAACTGTGTTTGAAAAAAACTGCCTCTGTACTTGCTAGGAATGCAAAAAAAATGTTTAACTTTAAAAGCGTTCGTTTTTAGGCAGGGCTTGGACATAATTACGTTATAATTATGAGTTTAATTTAGTTTAGAAAAGACAGCGAAAATGAGAGGCCATTCGAACCCAAGTTTGTTTTTAAAGTTCCGTTGCACAAAAATTGTTCATTATGGAGAGGTGCTGGAGTGTCAGCTATTGGTAGGTTTCACTGTTTTTGTTGCCTTTGTGGGACGGTGTTCCATTTTTGTATCAACCCAATTGGAAATATTTCTAAAAAAAAACTGCTATGGCCACAGTATTGTGAATGTACCCCAGGTTCAACCACTACCACAAATTCATAACTGTTTTACACTTTTCCAAAACTATTTGCAAAAACCCCATGGCCATTTTTTTTTTTTTTTTGAAGTCAGCAGAACATCATACTAAAAAATATACTTTTTAGTACACCAATTGAAAAAGTTATCACAGAATACACTTACTTTCATTTATTTTTTGAATGCCTCTAAAAACACAAAAATGTGTGTATCCTGTATAGTATACCCCTCAAACTTGGAGGTATAAAGCATCATAGAAAACTGAACAAGTTGTCCTTTAAGCCTATGTATTTCTCTCTTAAATTTAGAGCTAATAGGGGCTGTCGTTTGTGCGAAAGCTCCCCCTTTTACCCTACATATTTATTTTATATAAAATTTATAAAAATTGATGATTTGATTTTTATAAATTTTATATAAAAACAGTGCTCAAGATCGGAAGGAGTTTTTTCTAAGAGAAACAATACTGAGAAAATTCTTCCTATTTGTTAGCGTTTTGCTTTCTTTGAAAAGAGGATAGTGGAGAGATGAAAGTAATTGAGCGAGATGATAAGTCTTAGAACAGTTGTTGCTCGCCATCTGATGGAGACTTGGAGAACTTTTATTGAAGCTGGTTTTTTCATAGCTCTAATTCATTATTTTACTTCGGTGGGGTTACGTGATATGGGAACCCCGAAGGTGGACGCTGCGATACGTATGAGGGATAAAAAATTCATATACAGTATTTTTTTAAATTGATATTGTCGTCGCCGGGGATCGAACCCGGGACCATCTGTGTAACAGTCCAACGCGCTTACCATTACACCACAACACCCACACTATGGGCCAAAGTCCTCAGAATCTGACAGTTTGTCAGCAGCAAAAAGTCCGCAGGAAACACTCATCAGAATCTGATGATTTTTCTATAGGAAAAACTCCCCAGAATCTGAAGATTTTTCTATATATTTTTTTACCCTACATATTTATTAAATTCCATCTGTTAAATTTTAAATTTAAATTAATGTAATTAAATTCAAAAAAAAAATTAACGACTATCAATTGAAGGGCTTATTGTAAAAATCTTGATAAGCCACATTTTACGTTTGTTGTTTGTTTTCGCCTTTTAATGGTTAAAAAGTGCACCAAATATGAATTTTCAGTAGGTTCATACCCTCGGTACTTCTAATAAGTATCAAATTTTAATTGTATTGTAACAAATATTAATTAATGATTGTCTAGAAAACTTTAAAAATACATAAAACAATAAATGCTGCTTATCATGTTTTAACAATAAGCCCTTCAATTAAAATTACGAAAATATTAATATTTTTAAATTCCAAATAAATATTTTTTAACAAAAATCTTAACTAATTTTGAACAGTTTTTCTTGTGTTTTAAATATTTTGTATTTACAATTATTAAAAACAAAATCAAATAATTATATTTCGATTAAAACATCCAACAATTTTAATATTTGCTACAAATTTTGTGAATTAATAAACAAAATTCCGAGGATTCCGTGATTGAAAAAAGAGCGAGCTTCCTGGTAAATTCCCAGCACAAAAACCCTAATTATAATATTTCTTTTTGTTTGAGATTTGTTCGTCGTGCAACCAACTTTTATATAACTGTGGACGAGTACAGTTTCTGTTGCTTCTTATTGCAATCTACCAATTATTTGCTCTCTATTGTATGTTTTGTTGCCGTTGTGATTACCAATGTTTTTCTTCTTTTCTTCGTTTTTTTTTTTTGTCCTTCAACGGAAACGGAAGCATGCAATTTGTGTTGCAACAACAACTAAATATGAAGAAAACAATGCCATTGGCGGAAGTTTATTTAATCGATGACATAAATTTATACGATCTACGGATAAGTTAACTTGAGTCATTTCTGTTTTATTGTAGTTTTTTTTTAATAACTTGTAAAATTGTTCATGTTTCGAATTTATGTATGTACAAAAACAAATACTTCATTGTAATATTTCTTTTTTCTTTTTCTTAAAATTAAAAAGAATGTCGAAATATCGTTTGTCAGTTTGAATTCCATGAACATGAAGAATGTATCATTTATTTTATAAAAGCATGTATTTAAAATTTCCATTAATTTCTGTTTCTTTTCTTTTTTCTTTTACAGATTCCAGTATTAGGTTCCACAACATTGCAAAAATGCTCCAATCAACCATTTAATAATTCATCCGCTTTGTTGGTTAAAATTTTATCCAATCTTGGTTTAATCGCTGTGGCAATTGTAGTTCTAGCTGCAACAGTTTGGTGTAAGTATTTTTATATTGCAATTTATTTTTAAATCAGGGAATCAGTTATTTGAGTTTTTACCACACTAAAGACATTATGTAGGTAAAGACAACAGCAATTGTAGTCAAAAACAAATTTCACTTGAAGAAAGGACGACTAACATTTCATTAAATTCAACTAAAACTGTTCAAAAAATTACTGACAATTGTGGTAAAAGTAAACCACATATGTTAGTAAAAAATAAACAAACACTTTTTTATTTTTTTAAATAACAAAAAACGACTGAAAAAAATTAATGTAAAATCATAAAACAGTCATTTGATGTGGTTAGTTTTTTTAAATGACCTACATGGTTAATAAAAAAATAAATTTGTTCTACAAATGACTGACATTTTCATTAAAAATAAAGAAATTGTATTACAATCCAAACAACTACATATTTTTAAAGTAGAAGTTCCCTGAGTGCATGAGTCAAATTTACATAAATAAATCTGGTTAGTGTAATAAGATATGCTTACTTGTAGATAACCCAGTGCACAGTACACTGATAGAATTTTCCTTCATAGTATTAATGAAACGATTTCATTAAAATCGATTCATTGGTTTAATGAAAAATTTCATTAACTGAGTGCAAATTCATTAATATTGATATTTTTTTCATAAACCTTTTTTATAATTTTTTTCATAATTTCATAAAAAAAGCTTTAGCAAAATTGTTGAAAAACAATAGAAATTTCCACACTGTGCTACATTGGTGGGGGCCCCGGGAAAACCTTTCTTGTTAGATTTCTTTTTTACATGTCATCCTATTCCAAGTAACGAAAATTTGCTGAATCAGGCTGAGTTTAATAAAAATCTGCCATCGCTTTGCAGATGTCCTATGAAGGTTACCTTTGAACTTTTCGAACTTTTTTTATAAAAATATTTTTTTTGGACCCCATAAAGACCAGACCTTATAAATAATATCAACGAATGATAATTTCTCAATAACCACCAAATTAAAATAAAATAATCATAAAAAGTGCAAATTATTATATATCAACAAAAATATTTCATACAAACTATGAATTTTATTCATTAAACACATGAAACTTTCATAACGATTAGGCTAGGATTAATGAAAAAAAAAATTCATATACTTTATAAAATTTTCATTGGGTCAATGAAACCGTTCATTAAAATTGATTTAATGAAACGCCTTTCATTGACTCAATGAAACGTTTCTTTGGGGACTTTTTTATGAAAAAATTCTTTGGATTAATAAAGGAATTCATTATTACTACTCAAAAATTTCTATCAGTGTAGGAAAATGCGGTCATAATTCCATAACTTCCCAGAGTAGAAGTGGTAATCGCATGTCATTACTTTTCTCACTACCAGTAATGACACCAACTTACTCTCTACCTCACTTTAAAACAGAAAATAAGAACTGACTAAAAACTACTTAATTTTCCCATTATATTAGTACAAAAAATAATGTGTTACCCATACTACATGGAGTGAAAAGTACGTGGCATCACATAGAGATGGAGTGACAAGTGCCAATATTTTTTGTTTATTCACTATGGCCGACTCTTAGAAAAATTGTGTCCAAATTTAATGACATTTCATTAATTAGAAAAAAGTTACCGTTATAAAAATTATGCTGCTTTTATAGTTTGAAAAGAAATGAATTCCAAAGAGTTTAGCGTTTTTAGTAAACATTGTTTTTTGGTGGGGAAAATACTGTCCAAGCCAAAGAATGGATTGATGAACAATATGGTGAATCTTCGCCGTAATATTCAATGGTTAGAAAGTGGTATTCCGAATTTAAACGTGGTCATACGAGCACATATGATGCAGTAAGCAAAGAAAACGTAATAAAAGTGAATCAGGTTGTATAGGATGATCGAAAGATTAAAGTGAGTGAGATTGCTGGCATCATAAACATATCAAACAGAGCGAGTTCAGCATATATTACATGATCTTTAAAATATGAAAAAGCTTTCTGAAACGTGTTTATGATTCAAAGTATGCTTTGAAGATGTTTGAAGTAAATTCAACTGAATTTTTACGTCGATTATTAACAATGAATGAGACGTGGATTCATTATTATACACCGGAGTCCAATAGGCGGTATGCGAAGTGGTTACAAGAGTGCGAAAGCCGACCAAAGTGCCCAAAGACTCAAAAATTGGCTTGGAAGGTAATGACCAGTGTATTTTGGGTTGCACGTTGTATAATATTTATTGATTTATGGGAGAAAGGAAAAACAATAACTGCCAAATACTATGTTGAGTTATTGGACAGATTGGATGAAGAAATTAGGAAAAAACGACCCCACTTAAATAAGAGAAAAATCTTGTACCATCATGACAATGCACTGGCGTATTCATCTGCTTTGGCTTCAGAAAAATTGAAGTCTTTATATTACGAATTGCTTCCCCACCCCAGTATTCGCCAGATCTGGCCCACAGCGATTATTAATTGGTCCCGAACTTGAAAAGATGGCTCCAGGGGAAGAAATTTTCCACAAATGAAGAAGTCATATCAGAGACGAAATCCTATTTTGAAGAGTTTAATATATCGTATTTTTCCAAGGGTATCGAGCGAGATGTTAGAGGATCGTTGGAAGAAGTACATTTCACTTAACTTAGATTTTTTGAAGAATAAAATTGCCCAGGTAGAAAAATGCGAACGGACCTGTACTGGCGCGGTGTTGGAAACGGTCGTACATGTACTGGCAAAGTGTCGGATTTGTAACTTTTACAGTACTGGTGCGTTATCGAAATGATAACACCAATATACGCTTGGCCGTAGGTATTTCCCAACGTTGGCACTGCAATGGAATTCAATAGTTTGCCAGTACTTTAAATCAGATAATTCAGTATTTAGAGAGTACTTTAAAAATTCTTTTTGTTATAGCAAAAGTAAGAAAATATTCAATTCTATATTCTCAGCAAATATAAAAACTTCGATTTTTATTTTAAGTGAAAATAATTTCAATTAAAAAATATGGAATTTATCAAAATTTTCATTTAAAAATATATGTAGATTTATCTCATCTTTCGACCTAACGTTTCCACGTCATTACAGCCGATATTTGATCTACTAATATATAGTTAAGGGAGAGGCAAACATAATTTTGGACTTCTGCTATAAAAATATCGATTTTATTAAAAAAACTCACATAACAATTTTTTAAATTATCCACGTTTTTTTCCCCCTATAAAAAATAAAAATGGAGTTGAGTGATTATAAGAAACTTAATTTTTTAGAAAATCGTATAGTTCTTTAATCAAATCTATTAATTATATAAAATAAAACGGTCTGGCGATTAAAATAAAAATTTTATCTGAAAACTCATAATAGTAATTTATAATTTTTAATTATCTGAGGTGTTTTTTGCAGGCAGTGATATTTGGCAATAGAATTTTAAAAAAATGTTATTGGGAAACATTTAGATATTTTCATTTTGCACTGACTTCAAGTCAGAAAAAATTACCGTCCTATATATTGCACTTATACAAATGTCCTTTTTTGTGCTTAATTAATGAAAATACTTTTTGTTAGAAAGTGTTTTGCAACCGTCAGATAATGACAATCGTAATTAATTTTTAATTAATTACTGTAGAATATTACTTTAGTTAGTCTCTTTACAGGAAGAAGAAGAAAAAAACATTTTTATTGAAAAATTTTACGGACACAAGGGATACACCAGACTGCCGCTGTTTCGTCCCCCTCCTGGGACTCGTCAGTAGTAGATTTATGTGTCAATTGAACAAAGTATTTTTAAATTGTTAAGTTGCTCTATATGAAAAACTTTTTTTTTTTATTTTTTTTTTTTTTTTTTACTTTTTTGGTGTCGTACTGGTAATCTCACCTCATAACGAGTTGAGCCACGGTCGACACAGCGATGACTGTGGCTAATTGGAGTTTTGTCACACTACGTACACACAAGTATTGTTTCGATCAGAAGAGACAGAATTAACTAATACCAATGCACAATTAATTTCTCAACTAGAATGATTCTTCTTCTTAATCCTATCTCTCTTTCACAAGTAATTATCCCGTTTTTTGATGCGCTTTATTCACATACATTGGATACCAAGTGTAGGTTAGAGATTGAGTCGCCGTTAAGCAAGTTTCTTCAAATTTTATGTTAGAAAGTGTTTTGCAACCGTCAGATAATGGCAATCGTAATTATTTTTTAATTAATTACTGTAGAATATTACTTTAGTTAGTCTCCTTACAGGAAGAAGAAGAAGAAAACATTTTTATTGATATTTTATTAATTGTTTAAGAATATTTTATTTGTTTGAATTTCTTTTTCAAATTTAATTTGTTATCTTTTTGTTCGATAAACGGGGAATAAATTTATGCTATTTTGTCCCAATTTAATGAATTTGTTAAATCAATGTATATTAAATCGATTATTCGATAAAGCCAAATTAGATATCCAAAATTTGAATGAAAGTTCTAAAATAAACAATAGTACTGGTAATGGACCTTTTGAGTGGTACTGGCATATTAAGAAAAGCAGTGTTGTTTTTGTACTATTTTGTTGTACCGTGGGCATATATAGAAAAACAGTGTTGTCCCAGTACTATTTTATTAATACCGTGGGCAATTTCTACCTGGGTGATTTCAAATCCAAAAAAACGGGTTTTTCATTGTTACTCCATGGATTGTTCACTCCATATAGTATAAGATTATATAATATTATTTTTACTTAGGAATACAAAAATGTGTTTTATTTAAGTTAATTTGCATTTAAAAAAAACTCATTTTTGATGCCGATGCAATTTTAAAACAGATAAACCTTAAGAAATCACTTTTTGTTTTAAGAATATATTGTGAGTTTTAAATTGTTTAAAACCAATAAATATCAATTTAAGCCTTTGAGAAATTTTAAAATTTCAATTTGATATCAATTGTAAATTTAAAGTTATTTTCAATTAAAAAAATTTTATCCTTTTTTTAAATTTGAAAAACAAATTGAAAAATTTTTAAAATATTTTTTGTAAAAATTCAAATATTTTATATGAGCTTAAAGTTTGTTCTCTAGTGTTTTTATAATAAAAAACAAGGTTTGAGAATTATAGTTGATATTTAGCCTCATTTTCACAATGTCTGGGACTTTAACTGGAAATTTTGTTGTTGTTTCCCATATAAACTGTTTGTTAAATTTTAACTGGACATTTAGTAATCGTTCCTTAATCGAACTCAAATTGTTTCCTTTTAATCAAACATTTGTTTTTACCTTTTAGAAAATGTTATATTTCGATTTTTTTATCGAATGATTGTTTTAGTTAGAAAATGTCTTGAGAAAATTTATTTTATATATTTTAGTTTTTTTTTTTAATAACAACAAATAAAATTAAAAAAACATAAAAATTATCTGCAGAATTTTTAAATAAATGGTGTTTATATAGAGGTATATAATTTTGAAATGGAATAAAACAAAGATGAATTTTTCAAATTGACATGAAATTTACTTTATTCGAAAGATAATCTTCTGGCATTATAATTTGAATATGACTTCTGGCATATGACCGCCACGGCTGCTTCGGATGTAGTCTAATCTGGAGGTCCAACTTTCAATGACTTTTTCCAACATTTGTGGCCGTATATTGGCAATAACGCGGCGAATGTTGTACTGCAAGTGGTCAATCGTTGTTCAATTGATGAACGAAAAAGTCAGTAATCATGGCCTTATAGCGGTCACCATTGACTGTAACGTTCTGACCAGCATCGTTTTTAAAGTGCGGACCAATGACTTCACCAGCCCATAAAGCACACCAGACAGTTTTTCTGGATGTAGCGGTGTCTCAGCATACACTTGAGGATTGTCATCACTCCAAATACGGCAGTTTTGTTTATTGACGTATCCATTTAACCAAAAGTGAGCTTCATCGCTAAACAAAATTCGTTGACCGTAAAATGGACGTAGTGCTCGTTGCGTATTTCGAACAGAACCATGATTATCAACATAAATTTGCACAATTTGGAAGCGTTGTTCATTCGTCAGTCTATTCATGTTGAAATGCCAAACCAAACTAAACATAAATCACTTGACAGCTGTCAAAATGACCGCCAGTTGAGAAAGTGTTGCCAACTTAAAGTTCTATACCTGTTTAAAAAACACCCTTTATATGGTTAAATTGGTAAACTAGAAAAAATCTAATTTCTGTGTGAACTTTTTCACATAAGTATAAATAATTCTGCCAACTAAATGAGAACTTCATGCCGGTTGAAATTCAATGTTATTAAATTCAAGCTATAAAAAACATTTGGTATGGCAACAACACTTTTGTAAAAATATAGTTGGTATGGCAACAAAATATTTGGTATGGCAAGAACATTTTTTTTTTTTTTTTTTGGGAAGATATACAATATTCATCACTTTTTAATCAAATGAGTTATTATTTAATTGAAACATAATTCAATTAAAGATCTATTAATCTAATTAAATTAGCAATTGTCTTTGTTGGCGGAGTTTCAGTAATTAAAGTTATTGAATCGGTGGTTTTCGTGATTGAAATGGGTTTTAATTTTTTTGTGTGTACAAATATTTAACAAAAACTCTAATAGATTTAGCAGCTTTTTATGCAACGTAATTTTTAAAAAATTGTTAATAGCTTTTTCTGATATATATAACAAGAGAAAAATATAAATTTTCATTACACGGAAGATAATAAAGTTTGAAAATTAAGGTGAAATGGGGTGAATTACTATTATCAGAATTTAAATAAAATTAGGGAAAAAAATAATTTTTGGAATATAAAATGCATTTTTTTCAAAGTTTTTTTTTTTTTGTTAAAGTCTTAAAAGAAAAATATGTTAATTGTAAATTATTCCCCTATGCCGTTGCCAAATCTCTTCAAATCTGTCTTACGGAATTTAAAGTTATTTTGGTATTACCAAAATTTAGCTAACTTTCAAAATTTTGTTTACCCAGTGTTTTACTGACACATTTGCGAATAGACTAACCTTTTGCCTAATGATGTTACCACTTTGAAATTGGGAAAGCACTTGTACCACCTCTTAAAGTGCCTTGCCAGCGGTGGTGCGGTTGTTCTTTTCTGACTGGGAAATTACTCACCCTTAAAAATATTTCAGTATTACAGCTCGTATTCTTAAGTACAACATTTTTAAAATTTTAGTTACAACATTTAACATTTGGTTTTTATTATTTTATCTATTTAACTTTTATCTAGATGTGGTTAGAGCTTATTAGTACGTTCGAAGGTACCTAGTTTTTTAAATATTTTATTTGTAAAATTGTTAACCTGTGTCAACTTACGGTTCGTTGAATATTTTTTGCACTTGGCATTTTCTGTGTTCGTTTTTTTTTTTAATATTTATTCAACAACCACATTTTTATAGAGACCAGGAGTTAGTTAGCTACTTATTAACTTCGAATCAAAAAGGGTTAGTCGTTATTTTAAACCTATGCATAGTAGAAACCTTAGTAAAAAAAAAAATTAAACAAAAAAGGAATATATATATATTTTTAAATTCAGATTTCAAGTTGAAGATAACAATTACAATGTACCTACATAAATCAAAAGTGTAAGACATTGTCCTTACAGGTTTAAGTTCTTAAGTAAATGAAAGTACAATGTGGAGCAAAAGTGAGCAAATGTTTTAAAATAAAAACTTAAGATGTATTTATTTTATTTTCCAATTCTTTAAGTAAGAACTAATCTTATTACGAATAAAGGTTTGAAAATGTGCCCCCTATATCTTCTACAATCTAAAATTGTATAGGAGAAGATCATTGGCTCACTTTTGAACTAAGACTCCGATTAACTAATAACTGTACTTTTTTTTAGTACAAAACTATTGTCTTTTTTATTATATAATAAATATAGAGGGCAACTAAGAACATTTGCAGTCGCCAAAAAAATAGATTTATATCCTTAATATGCGTATTTAGGCCAAAATATATCAACATTTCTTAAAATAAAAGGGAAATGTGTACTAATATTTATTTGTTGTATTAACACAACAAAAACTAGTGAAAACGTGCAAGTTTTTCAATAAAAAAAAAAATACATTTTGCGTTTTAAAATATTGGCTCACTTTTGCTGCACAGTGTATTTCTTAAAATTTTAAATTCAGTGCCTTTTTGAAAAATTAAACATAGTTTTATTTTAAAACTTTAAACTCAAATATGAACTTTGAAAAATTTTAATGCAATTTTGATAAGTAATAAAATTTAATCTAGGATTGACCGGGACTCAGAGTTTTTTGTTTTTATTTTGAAAATTTAATAACTGTTACGTTTATCTTAATATTTTAGCACATTTTTTGTACATGCTTCCCTAAAAATTAAAGCAGCTAAAGGCCATTCAAATTCTGCCACAAAATGGTTAATAACAGCCTGTCATAAAACTGGCAAAGCGAGGAATTGTAAATAAATTACTGGCAGAACACTTCTTTGAGACTTTTTACGAGGATTCTCAAATTGCGTTCTTTTGTAAAAATTTGTTAAAACTTCTTACAATTAGTTAAAAATTACGTTGCAAAAGAAACTGCAGATTTTTAAAATTTGTTAAATATTAGTAAGATAAGAATAGCAATAATAAATCCTTTAACTATAAAAAATAAGTTGTTATATTTGAGCTAAATTTTAGTTAATTGAAAGTAACAGATGAATCTGCTAAAATCAAAAAAAAAAAATTGATAAAAAAGTAAAATTTTTAAAGTTCCTTCTGAAATAAGCAATCTTCAATTTTTTATCAAAAATTTCTGTTGATTTTAGCAAAATATGCTGTTATTTGCATTCCACAAAATTTAAGGTAAAAATAGCAAATATTTTGTTGATATTGCAGGTCTTGCGCATATCATTTCCATTTCATATCCGATATATAGCACTTTTTGAAATGTATTTTATTTTAGTAAGCTAACGCACCTTCGGCCGACGATCATCCAATACCATTAAGTGGATTTTCTTAACCGTTTCTGGTGTTGACACATCAATTGTTCGACCATTACGGTGTTCGTCTTGGCAGCTCGTACGGCCTCGTTTAAACTCCTTTCAACCTTTCAAATGAAGGTATTGAATTAGATAACAGCCCAGGTGAAAAAGTTCATATATGATCATATATTGTCATATATGGTTTCATGTATGAGCATATATGGTTCCATATATGAGCATATATGAACATATATGTAATGTATGGGAGCATATATGGGTAAATACATTTAAATGAAAAATTCATATATGGATATGTATGACACCATATATGATAATATATTGCATATATTGGTTCATATATGCCATATATCTCCATATATGAATTCATATATTATTCCATATATGGTTAATATGTTTTAATTTTTGATCAGATATGACCATATATGAGGATGATTTTTTTTTTATTTTTAACCCTTACTCTGCCGGTCTACGAATTCTTAACAAAAATATATAAATTAATGTTTTATTAATTTATAAATACGATTGCAGAGAATGAGTTATTAGGAAAAACGTTCAAAGTTGATATTTTGATTTGCGATTTTATACAAAAGTTCTGAAAAAACAGGAAAAAATTAAAAAATTCCAAATGTTAAACTGACTCGTAATGGGTTAATGAATGAAGATATATTACTCTTTGAAAAGACATTTAAAACACCTTTCCGATGATGATAATCCATTCAAAACGTTTGTATAAAATCGCAAAACAAAACTTCAAATTTGACCCCTCCCTCCCGAATAAGGTTCATTAAAAGATTTTACCATCGGCAGATTCAGCGTGGAAAAGTTTCATTAATTTTGGAAACATTCGGCTAAACTTTATTTAAGCCAAAGTTTTTGATCTCAGTATTAAAAATCTGGTTAAACCAGATGAATTAATTGGATTAATTTATTTTGTTATATTTTGTATATAAAAAATAAAATATTTTCCCACATTCCCATTTTTAGTTGTGTTTCAGAATAATTTGAAAACTAAACAGAACTATTTAAATTTTAAGATACAATTAAAATGGTGTAGAATATTCTTTTTATTTTTTTTATTTTATTAATTAATAATCATATAATTACAAATTATATACTATTACCCTAACCGAGCACTAGCTACTATGGCCTTCGGCGCGTTGTAGCGAAAACAGACCAGTGCCTCTGGTGGGAATCGAACCCACGACCCCCGCACTGATAAGCCAGCACGCTACCAACTAGCCTACCAGGGCGCACGAGAATATTCTTATATTGAAGTATATTTTAAGTTTTTAAAAAAATTCCTGTATTCAGTAAAATGTATATAGAATTATAATAGCTGTATTTTTTAATAAACAGAATATTTTTGAAAACAAAACTAAAAAAGCTTTTTTATATACGAGAATATAGGAAAAGTAATAATATATGACAATATATGAACATTCATATATGAACATACATATATGTCCATATATGAGCATATATGTCCTTATACCCTCAAATTACGGATCCGAACATATATGGATTCATATATGAACTCATATATGTGGCCATATATGAACTTTTTCACCTGGGAGTGGCCAATTTGTTTCATGTTTACAAATTTACTAAGACGGTTTATTTTTTATGGCTAAAAAAAAAAAAAATACTAAACTACGTGGCGCCCTGAAAATATGTTTTATAAGTTTGCCACTTTTCACCAATGTAATTTTTTTTTTCAAACTACTGCAGCCAAATATATGTCAGGTCGGCTAATTTTGGGATCGCCCTCGTAAAGCTTTCCTATTTTGCTCAAATTCGCACCACATAACTTTTAGACCTAGTCCAACAATAATCCCAATAATAATTGGTAAAAATCGAAAGTTGAAAAAAGTCGCTCTGATGCAAAGGGGTTTCTTGGTTTTAACACAAAGTGTAATTTTACATTAATATAAAATATGAATAACAAAATAGTTTTAAGCAATATTCCAGACCAGATTTTCGCAAACTGTAGGAATTTTATTCATAATTTTATTAAATCTAATCGGTTCCATAAAAAAATAATAAATAAGGAAAGATTTAAAAAAATATATATAATCGATGGTCAGATCTTTATTAATTTTTTAAATGTAACATTTTGTACTCCTGTATAATTTTTATTGTTTTTTAATTTCTTTTGTGGATTTCAAAGTTTTAGTCGCTTTTAAATGCTTTACGCATTACATTAACTATTCTTGTCTATTTTGGAAATTATTTTTTATTTAATAAACAAAAAAATATATATCGGACGTTCCACTGAAGACTGGTCAAAAAAAATAAATTTTTTGACCTTTGGTCTTCCGCTTTCAATTAAATTTTGCATTTTAAGTTTTTCAAATTTTGAAAAATCCACGGTTTTCTTAGAGATTTGGTTTGGTTTGGTTTGGTTTGTTTTTTTTTTTTTTTTTTTTTTTTTTTGAAAAATCAGAAAAAATGCAAAAAGTGTGTAAATTTGACTATAAGTATTAAATATTCATCGGATTATCAAAATTTAAATTGCACTGGAATGCAATTTACTGCGGAATAAAGCTTTGCATTTTTATGCAATCTCATTTTTAAATTCTCTTTTTTCAAATTTGCATACATATTTGTAAAATATGGAATTTTTACTAAAAACGGCACTTTCTTTTTTTGGGTACCGTATTACTAACGATTTATTAAAAAAAAAAGAGTACATCATGTTTCCATAGAAAAAACAACAATTTAATTTTTTTATTTTTCAAAATTACAAGGATTAAATTTAAACATGTTGAGCTAAGGCATCGTTCAAATGTCGCTCTTTTAAAAACTATGCATTTAATTTTTAAGATTTCTTCTCTACATGAAAGATAAAGATAAGCTATTTAAATATTAAGTTTGTAAAATTTAATTTGTAACCCCTTCAACATCATGTTTCTTTCTATAAAAATCTGATATTCGATGTCAAACTTGTGATGGAAAATGTTAAAAATTATAATTTTTAAAACAAAATATTTCAGTACAGAAAAATCCACAAAATTAAATGTATAGTTTTTAAAACAGCGAGTTTTAAATGGCTCCTTAACATTACATTTTTAAATTAAAAAAAAATTAAAAAATACTATTTTTTTCTATGTAAAAGTGATAAAAGCTTTTTTTTTTAATCATTAAAAACAGTTAAGCCCCGGGAACTAAACAACTAAATGTGCAACTATTTTATGAATATTCCGTATTTTACTAATATACATTTTTTTAAAAATCGCAATTCTCTTTGACGCTGGAAAATATTCTAATTCGCGGTATAAAAAAATACAAAAATACGAATACAGATTTACACACTTTTTGCATATTTCTTATTTTTCAGAAATACTAAATCGCTCATAAAACCGTGGATTTTTCGAAATTTTTAAAACTAAAAACGCAATTCTTTAAGTGTGTCCAGAGAGTTTCTGAATGTAAAACTTAATTGGAATCAGAAAACCCAATTTCAGATTTTGCCCGATTTTGCGTGGAATGGCCGATATATATTTTTTTTACCAAAATTTAAAAATTTTACATTAAAAAATAAACTTACCATTTTTTTTTTAGCAACAAAATTAATAGATTCAGCGAAACTTTTCTAACACTTATTTTTAGCCAGTATTGCCTCTCTTTTCATGGTTTTTGTTAATTTTCTTCGAAACTATTAAAATATTTAAAACTATATTGTAAGCATAAAGAAGCCCTATCCACGGTGCTCTCCTAAAAAGCTTAACTAGGATTTTGATAGTTTCGATATAAATTAACATTAAAAAAATATAATTTTTAGTGCATATTTTAAGATTTTTCATGCATATTTTAGGCGCCTAAAATAAAATTTTTTAGTACATGAAGTTCCTGTCCCTGATTATCATACAATTTCTGTATACGTGTTTTAATTAAACATTTCGTATGGAGACATGTCTTAATTTTGCGAATATAAAAAATATTTGTATTTCTCATTAATGCACTCAAAAACTTAAAAGTTCTGATATCAATATTGCATATGTTGTATTAACACAGCTGTTATTGTTGTCTCGCCCTCTCGTGGTGGTATAATTATTTAAAATTAAAACTTTGAAGCTTTCTACGGGTTAATATTTTTTAAAAAAATAAATTTTTATGTATTAACAAGTCAAATATATCTATCAAATAATTGGACAACATTTTTATTGTTTTTTCGCATTATTTTTAAGATTTTTTTTTACAAATTTTGCAACTTTTACACAGTTTTTGAAAATTGTAATTCGGCAACTCTCAAATTTATATGGTGCTTTGATGGTTGAGAGAAAATACCACGAAAAAATCTTGATTCGATGAGTAATTTTTTTTTTCAAAAAATATATGTTGAATGAAAAATTGTTCTATTTCTAAGAGTTTTCTTATATGTCTTTATCGATACCAATAAATCGCGTTTATTACGACGATCTTCCTTATATTTTTAAATATTTTTTGAAGAAGGTGCTTTCAAAATAGAAAAAAATTGTTTTTCCAAATATTATATGGCAACCCAGGAACTACAAATTTAAAATTTTTTAACGCCACGTTTGCAGACAAGACTTCAGATTTTAATATGCTTTTACTGCGTTGTTATACTATTAAAATTTATAGGCTCTTAAAAATGTGTGTGTCTTTAAAGATACGTTGGTAAAAAATGGGTTAATATATATTTCTGATACTTTTTGCAGGAAAGTCCAAAATGTATTCCTTTTTAATGCCCTCTAAAAAATATACAGTTTTATATGCATATTGCCTATCTTTTGCAATACTTTTCCAGTGATACCACTTCTGCTGTAAATATTTGTAGTTGTTTATTTTAAAGTGAATAAGCATTAATTTGTAGAAGAAATTTCAGTTTTGACTACATTTGTAGTTCACTTAAAGAAAGAAACTACATCAAATTACTTTGCTATGAATTTACATTCATTTGATCAGTGTTTTTGTTTTTATTAAAAAAACGATTGTCAACTTTTTACATCATTTGTGTTGAATTTTTGCTACAAAAACCACATTACAATGTTAGTTGAATTTAATGAAATGTAAGTCTTTAAATCTTTTTTCAAGAAAAATTTCATTTGTTGTGAAAGGCGTGGTAGAGAAGAATGAGTGCAATTTCTAAAAATCATAACTACATTGTAAATTTTCAATTTTCTGAATCAGACTGCGCAGTTTCTGGTATTGAACCTTCGTCAG
The DNA here is from genome assembly GCA_021234595.1 of Delia radicum. Lineage (NCBI taxonomy): Eukaryota > Metazoa > Arthropoda > Insecta > Diptera > Anthomyiidae > Delia > Delia radicum. Next base: position 75,254,929 of record CM037855.1, on the reverse strand, counting down.
TGTCCCTGTTTTTTATTTGAATAATATAATATTTGTTATGTTTTTATTTGTTCGATTGCGTCTATATGAAATTTTCTGTGCAATCACTGACCGTGGTATAGATAAACTGATTTCTAATGCCACATGCACTCGCACTACACGTTAGACAGAGCGCTTTAGTTTTAACAACATTTGCAGTGATCTTCAAAGACATACTATTCTAAGTGTAGCTTTTTTCTTTTCCCAGGATTCCTAAATTCACTGGAAAGCGGGATTCCCACTCAAAAATAAATTAAGTTTCTACACACAGAGATTTCCTTGGACGAGTTTTAATAATTTTTGTTTCACTAAACTAATGGAGTTTTCTTTACACTTTGAATGAAAAGTTTCTTAAACTTATAGTGTTAATGAAACATTTTCATTAGTCGTATGAGATATTAAATAAATAATATGATTTTTTTTTTAAATTTTATAAAAAACTGTATTAGTTTACTGAAAAGTTTCAATAGATGAGTTCCAGTGACAATTCATTGATCTTATTCAAAAAGTCGTTGATATCACACAGAAAAAAACTAAAATCAATTAAAATAATTGTTGATTCAATTAAAAGTTTAATTGAATTCGGTCCGCTTAAGGAAATTTTAGTATCACTTAAAATAATTTGTAACTATTTAATTGATTTCAGTTTCAATTAAGTTCTTAATCATATGTAATAAAAAAATTAATTGAATATGTTTTAAATTTTTTATATATACTTTTAAAAATTAATTAAAAATTTGCAAAAAAAAAATCTCCAAAAATTGCACAAAAATAGCCAAAATCAAAAAAAAAAGAAATACAAATTTTAAAAATATCACCAACATTTCATTTCATCGCCATAATTTAAACAACAACCCTTCAAAGCCAAAATTGACAAAACCACAAAATTAAAAAAAAAAAAAAAAAACGTCAAAATTGACGCAGTTGAAAAATATTGACATAATTATAAAAATGCCAAAATTGGGAAAATTAAGATAACAAGTTTCAAAATTACAAAAAAAAAAAACTATAAAATTAAAAAAACGAGCAAATTAGAATAAATCGATACAATTTAAAAAATCACCTAAATAAAATTTAAAGCGTCTATATCTATAATTTTTGTATATTTTTTTATTTGGGAATTTTTTAATTTCGGTTAATTTTTTAATTTTTGGTTATTTTTATTATTTTTCAATTTAAGTGATTTATTTCAGTTTGGCGATTTTTTCTTCAATCTAGGCTTTTTATTTTAATTTTAGCATTTTTTTTTTAATTGTGATGCTTTTGAATTTTGAAGTTTTTTTTTTTTTTTAAATGTTGGTGAATTTTTTATTTTAATAAATTTTTTAAATTTTGGTGATTTTTTTTTCTTGGTTGTCATTATTGGTTATGAAAACAGGAAATTTTGTGTGCACCAAATTAAACATTTAATTGATACTATTACACTTTTAATTGTAAGTGAGTTTAAAATCAAACAAAAGTTTAAGTGAAATTTTTTGACAATAATTTTTTCTGTGCAGGCAGATAATTTATCAAAATGTATCATATTCGCCTATTCACCTTTGGTTTTCCAAAAAATTATCCACTTTCTGAAAGCAGCCAATGACTCATCCAAAAGTATTTTCTTAGTTTAAGTTAGGAATATCGATGTCAATGAAAACTGTTGAATAATTACAAAAGTTAGTCGGAAATAATAGTTCTATATTTTGCGTTATTTTATAAGATCATTAATATTAGTTTCTAACTTCAACTGTGATACTAGTTTTTAGAGGATTTTACTGTGTTATTTTCTTTTATTTATTTTCTACATTTGGTTAAAATTATTTTTATGTTTTATATTGTGAATTAAATGTTTAAATTTTGACAAAAAGACTATATATTAATAAAATTATCACTGAGGATGTTGGGAATATTCAACGAAACTTCGGATGAAAAACTAGTATTTTATTTATTTTGAAAACAAATGACCTTAAAAGCCCAATTTAGATATTTCTAAAAATCTTAATAAATATTTACTAAAAATGTCGATAATGTTATGGAAAATATTAATAACTTTGAATTTTAGTTTGGATTTTCATTAAATATTCACAATTGATATTAATTTTCATGCTATTCATTGTAATTTTCACAAATACATGCACCACATAAAAATTGTTAGGAATAACTGCTAACATTTACCTAAAAGGAAATTTATGTCACATCACGCTACGTCACGATTCACACTATGGGTTGTAAAAGAAAATCAAAAGAACTTTTATCAATTCCGAAAACTGTAAAACAAACTTAAAGTATTCCAAATTATAGTAAAAAACGTTTTATCTAAAAAAGTCCGTCGCAATTCGCAGTTTTGCGTTTTTGTAAAACGAAAAAATCAACTTATATTTTTGTCACATCACATCACCATCTTTAATTGCTTATATTTTAAGACCATGTAGATTTGTTTTCTTTTTTGTACTATATAAAGAGCTTCTTAAGATCTACACAAAAATATGAAGGGATACAAACACAGTTATGTTTCTCCTTAATTTTTACCTCATTGAACCGTACGGCTGTAGCGTATGTGACTATGGAAGTGCCCATATAAGATTCATTGTACACTTCGGGGTAGTTCACTTATTAATTTTGTTTATATAGTCCAAAATTCAGATGTAGGCCCACATAAGCTAACATTCCCTTATAATTTTTAATAATAAAATTGTTTTTTTTTTTATTTCAGTGTATTTGTTTTTAAACCCCTCAAGTGGCAATACTCAAATCAATGCAGACGGTAAGTTTAATTAACAATTTTCTTGTTCTTTTTTGTTTTAATCATTTATTTTGTGTAAAGTGTTTGAAAAACTTTCAAACACATAAAAAAATCAACAATATCTTCTACTTATGGCATAAAAAAATGAAAACTTAAAACTTTTCGAAAACAGATTTCGAAAGTTTTTTTTCTCTTCGTATTCATGTTGTTTTCTGTTACTATTTTCAGAAGTTTAATATTTTAGTTTTGCGTTGGTAACATGAAAGCATGACGAAAAATATAAAGAAAGGACTTGCTCCTTGTAGAAACTAACATAATGAACGTGTGTGTGTATTTATAGCAATGGCAGTAAGTTGCAAGTCATCAAGTTAATACTACCCGAAACTACGAGTAAATTTTTGGGGTCATACAATATTTTTATTTATGAGTTCAATGTTTTCTAAAAACCAACTCAGCGCGATAGTAAAATAAATAAAAAATTAACTTTTTTCAAACTAATTTATTTCTGTGTGTGTGTAGTGGTAATAATATATATCCCGGTTGGCTCTGTCTTTAAAACATCCTCGATGCAGGGTGCACGACCATATAAATTCCTAGACGACATATTGGTGACAGCCCATACAAATCGTTGACAATGTTTTTGTAAAAATGTCCGCTAAATCGTGTCATTTACATTTGTATGTCAATTTTTGTGACAATTTATGTCGTCGAAGAGGATGTCGCCGACATTGTTCGCAATCCGATTGTCGAAGATCCTACTAACTAAAATTTCGCCACACGGTCACTGACAACAATGATCTTTTTTAACTAATTTAACCCACAAAATGTTCATTTACTAAATTTTATTATTTACACAAAAAAAAAAAAATAAGTTAGTAGAATAGTTATTTAAACGTCTTGTTAATCAAGTATACTATTTTTCAGCTAAATTTTTTCATGAAATGGCGTTTTCCGCTAAAATTTCAGTTACCTACCCGATTTTGTTCGTGTATACGGGTAGATATCTAAGCACCGGTAGGTATCTATTGCTTGAAATTACGGGCATTATTTGTTTTGCTAAACAAATTATGCTGATAATAATGTCAACGACAACCAAATTGAAAGATATAAGCAGAATGAAGTAGATGTCGCTGCATGTAAAAAGAAAATGAAAATGATACACTCAAAAAAAAAAGTTAGTAGAAAAGTTAGTACAACGTATTGTAAATCAGGTATACTATTTTTCAGCAAATTTTTTGCTGAAATTGTGTTTTCAGCTAATATTTTAGTTATACCTATTCAGCACTTAACTGTTTTGAACTCGGGTCTTACTAATTTTTTTGCTTAAAAAATTGTGCAGATTAGCACATTAATAGTGTAAACGACAACCAGATTGAAAGATATACGCAAAATGAATTAGATGTCGAGACATGTCAAGATGTAGTAGTGACGAGGAAAATCAAACTAAAAAGTACAACTCTACTAAGACATATACAAAAATCAACTGTGGAAGATTTTTGTGTCTATTTTTCATACATAAAACAAAATTGTGGACTGAATCAACTTAAATTTTTCGTTGTTACCAGTTTGTGAAAGTGATTGTCTATTAAAAGACAAAATAAAATATTTAAATTTAATAAAGATTAAATGTGTATTTGTAAACTAAATGTTTATAGAGATTAATAATCTAGTGTGGTCAAATTGCAAACAAACATACAACAGGTAGACAGACTCAAGCGAAAGACAAAGACACACATCCAGGTAGATTTTTATGGTTCCTTTTTCTTATTGCAAAAAAGGGTTGTATATGTTATATATTGTTATTTCATCGTTTTGTTTCTATAATTATCTGCGGCATTTTCATTCCTTTAAAATACAGCTTCATTAAGCCAACCATTCACGTAAGTAGGTGAAATATAATTTTGATTATGTTATCGATAAATATTTCTATTTTTTTAGATATTACATTAATTCATGTCGTCAATTTGGGAGTATGAACATTTTTTTAATTTCTAACTTATTGTAAATTATTTTTAAAATAATCACAAAAATATGTTTTTTGATTTTCAGCAAATAAATTAACTAAATTATAATTTTTCCACAAATTCTTTGAGTTTTTTTCAGTCTACTAATATTTAACAAAAATTTTATTAATTTTTAGTAAGGGTTTTTTTTTTAATTCCTAATCCACTAAGCGTTAGCAAAACTTTTGCTGAGTCTACTAATTTTGTTGCTAAAAATCAGCTCGCTGATTTGTAAATGCCTTATTTGAAGTAGTAAATATTGCTTACAATGAAGCAGTAAAGAATGTATGTTATGAAGTATTAATATTGTCAACACAAAAAAGGCGCTTTTTATTGCCTACGAAGGCATGAATTTACTGCTTCTTAGAGCACATGAAAGATTTGCTTTTCACCTCCTTAAAAAAGACATACCAAGTGGAACATCACGAACAAAAATCATGCCTCAATGATTTGCGTTGGAAGCGATCCATAATTAAATAATGCCTTCCGGAATTCTTAAAGGAATCGTTGAAGACAATTTTATCGATGGGGATTCGCCAACTGGGATTGCAACACCCATATTGTAGTAGTAGTGACTTTTTAGTGATAGTATTTGTGAAAATGAGTCAGCGACAACAAACTTTGGAAAGTGATAAGCCAAATGAAAAAAAAAATGTTACCTTTTTAATATTTTATAGTGATTTTTTTAGTTTCCTTTTCCTTCATATTAGAAATATTTTAATTCTTCCTTGGTGTGGAGGAAATACTAGAAAGTTTCTAAAAAGTTTCTTTGATAAGAGAGTTCTTTGAAACCACCAAAAGGTAAATTGAGTTTTTGTCCAGTGGTTGTCCTTTACATCAAAGTTTATGTAAAAAAAGTTTGCGTTTGTGTTGTAACAAACTATTCACAGGGTTTTCTTAGTTGTAGCTTTCATCATAGAAAGTAAGTTCAAACGCATGAAATTCGTTCTGGCTAAAAAGGATTATTTGATCAACATAATGCAAAAAAAAAAAATCCCAAGTGTTTTTAATTTCGCAACTATCCTTTGTTGACACAACTCAATTTGAATGTCACAAATGTAATATTTTCCTGTCACATGCTTTAAATCGGGATTATGGGCGATAATTTTCGGACTTAGTCCACATGAAACAGATGGGAGGTATAACTGGGTGCCCGGCCGAAGCCCTGCTACAAAGCAAGAAATTTTGTAGCGAAACTACAAAGTAGAAGCCAAAGACCGGCTACATAAAACTTGCCTTTATGCATACACTCAGAAATAAATCTGTAAAAATATTAGAAAAAGCTACAAATGGACTTAATAATGTAAATAATGGAGTTTAAATGATAGAAAGCTAAAATTTTTAATGACCTATTCAAAGCCATATAGAAATCTGATTCGATGCGAGTACCGGAAAAGGTAACGCCATTTTCTTTTATTTCGGTGACGATATTTCAGTTATTTCGGTAACGGTGTTTTAGCGATAACGGTATTTTAGTTATTTCGGTAATCGTAGTTTAGCGGTAACGATATTTTAATGATAACGGGTTTTCTGTTATTTCGGTTATGGTAACGTTATTTTAGATACGAACACGTTTTTTTTTAATTATTTTTCATTTTGACAATGTCCCGTTAGCTACTAGCTGGGACTTTAACTGAAACATTTGTTATTGTTTCCCATATAAATTTGCAATTTAACTGTTTGTTAAATTTTAACTGGACATCCAGTAATTCATTAATAATATAAATAAAGGAATTGATATCTTATAGGTAATGGTATTTTAAATTATTTCGGTATCGGTATTTTAATTGTAACGCTATTTCATTTATTTCGAAATCGATATCGATAACGGAATTTAGCGGTATTGGCAACCAGGATTAAAAGAGAAAAATCATTAAAACTGAACGGCTTTGACGTGAAAAGATTCTATACGCACAGCGTCTACGTCATTGGTGCGCAAACCATAGAACAATTGTTCAAAATCAAATCACACACATTCTTATGCTCTTGTGGTTAGTAGCGATTGTCAACTCAACGAGACAACGTCGTATGTACATGAGCACGGGTGTATGAATGCTTCTTTATTTTTTCAGATTTTATTTACGTATTTTTTGTAGGTGCACTGAACAAAATAAATTGTTTAATTATGGCATGTAAAAAATATTTTATGATTAAAAATGCTTTTGGTAAAATGCAATGCCTGTTTTGTCATAAGTCATTTAAAACAATGAAAGAAAGTGTTTTTAAAAAGACATTTTGATAGCTTTCATAGCATTACTATGAAAAAGTTAAATGAAGAAGGAAAAGAAAATCTTTTTCAAGAAAAAAAACAAAATTGTTTAAAGAGAATTAAAGAATGGTTGGAAGAAAAAGAATTAAATCAGTCGTTAAATAAAAAACTTAAGCAGGAGATATCTAGTCTTATAAGTTTAGATATTATTAGACAAGGTAGACCGTTCACTGATGGGGTATTTATTAAAAACATATTACTCCACGTTATGCAAAAATTAAATTATAATGTTGACATTATAGAAAATCTTCCGTTGTCCCGTGATACTGTTGCACGTCGTAGTCTTTATTTGGGAGCATACGTAGAATCTAAAATTAAAGAAAATTTAAAAAATTGCGAATTTTTTTCTTTTTCATTAGATGAGAGCACTGACATCAACGATCTCTGCCAGCTCGTTATTTGTATTCGATGTGTAGATACCTTGTCTACCTTGTCTAATAACATCTAAAGTTATAAGACTAGATATCTCCTGCTTAAGTTTTTTATTTAACGACTGATTTAATTCTTTTTCTTCTCATTAAACATTTAAAACAATAAACAAAACTCATTTTTAAAAGGCATTTTTATATATTTTATAGCACTTCTATGAAAAGTTTAGTGAAAAAAAATCTTTTTCATTTTTATAAAGTATTTATCAAAAATAATTTATTTAAAAGTTTAATTTTTCTTTTATATTTAATTTATTTTCAAAACAAAAAAAAATTACAAAATATTTCACACCGTAAAAAAATAACAACAGTTCTTTAAAATTTCACAACTTTTCTCCAAGTGCACCTGTGGTTTTGTCAGTGTATTGGTGAGAGAATTTAGTTTTGCGCATCACTGGTCTACGTATTAAAATTCTTGCTGCTCATCGGGTAGTAAGACCTATTAGTCATTCGTTAAAAGAGTAAGGGATAATACTAGTTCCTCTATGACTACTCTCATAAACGATAACCAAGTATTCACCAACCCGTTTGATAAAGCCAACCTTTTCGCTGAATTGTTCACAGGTAATTCATTTCTACCGTAAAGTATTAAACAACTGCCCAATTCGAAAGAGCACACATACTATACCTAAGATATTCTTTCGCGCTCGAGCCGTTAAATGGGTTCTTACAAATCTCGACATAAACAAAACAGCGGGCCCGGAAGGCATACCAGCACTGGTACTGAAACAGTGCTCTTCTACATTATCTCGTCCATTGGCAACTCTCTTTAACACGTCGTACCGTACGGGGATATTCCCATCGTTTTGGAAAGTTGCCAATGTTCAGCCAATTCCTAAAAAGGGTGCGGCAGTTACCACCCAATTACAATCTGCCTTGCGCTCTCTATGGTTATGGAGAGCATTGTTAATTACCATCTTGTTAATTATCTAACATCTAAATCACTTCTTAATGATCGACAGTATGACTTTCGTAGAAGTCGTTCTACGGAAGACCTGATGGCGTTACTTTCGGAGCGTTGGAGTCGGTCTATCCATAGATTTGGTTAGAGCAAAGTGGTTGCTCTAGATATATCCAAGGCATTCCATCGTGTGTGGCATAAAGCACTCGTGTCAAAAGTTATTGCTTTTAGTGTTGGTGATGAATTCTCTCGATTTATATTGAGTTGTAGAGTTGTTATAAATGGGATCTCATCCGATGAATTTCAGTTAAATGCCGGGGTACCGCAAAATTCCGTTATTTCTCCTTCTCTCTTTCTTATCTTTCTAAACGACTTTCTTTGTCTAGCTTCCAATCATATCTACTCTTTTGCAGACTACAGCAATATTTCTCATTCATTTTCCTTCGATTACAGGCCAAGCCTTGTAGAGGTTGGGGGAAAAAGGAAAATTATGAATGACTCACTCAATGAAGACCTAATTACAATCTCTGACTGGGGTCGTACGTATACGGTCGATTTTAATGCTCGTAAGACCCAATTTTGTTTGTTGACACATAGGGACATATAATCACCAATGTCGTCTGTATACATGGGTGGTCTCATTATTGAGGAATCTGAATCTCTTGATGTTCTAGGCATGAGCATCCAATGTGATGCCCGTTGGAACAATTACGTTATACAAGTGTCGAAGGAGGCATTCAGGTCTCTTGGCTTTCTTAACCGGTGCCAGAATTACTTAACTCCCTCTGATCACCTTACTATTTATACCACCTATATCCGGCTGAAGATGGAATGCAACTCCCATATATGGGCAGTTGCTCCAAAGAGCTTCTCAACCGTGTGTAAAGGAGGGCGTTGGCGCTCATTAATGAGAGTGGGGTATTCAGCTCTATTGATTCGTTGAAGCATCGTCGGAAAGTGGGTTGTGTGAACTTGCGCAATCGATACTACCATGGGAAGTGTTTTGCTGAGATAAGTGAACTTATCCCTAGGGCCCGTGTTTTTGGTCGTAACACACGCTTGACAAGTACATCTCATCCGTATACCAGTGGACCACACTACGCTTTACAGTGAAAATTCGTTCATTAGTCGAACCACCCGTATATGGAATAAACTTTCCGCAGACGTCTTTCCTGACACTTACACTTTAGAGAAATTCAAGTCAAATGTCCTATTTTATTCCTCGACATTACCTATTTTCCTGATATCAACACAATTCACTGCATTAGTAGGGGACATCCCCTGTATGTTGGTCTATAGTTAAAAAAAAAAAAATAAAAATCATTGATAAATTTACGGTGAATTTACAGTGACTTAGTAACTATGTTCTTTATTTTTATCAGAAACTGTTAAATTGTTCGAAATTCGAATATTCTTTCTAATTTTTTTTTTACTTTTTCGATTTTTCACCGTCGGCTCCCGAAACCCGTTCAGGTGACTTCAGAAAATTGTTTTTCTTTATCACTATTTAGTGTAAGAATTTCCTCTTTATAGTACAGAAAGCATAATTATTTTTGAAAAATGTTGCTTGTATTAATTTTTTTTCTTTCAAAATACAATAACATTTTGACAAAATTATCTGAAATTGTAGCGCGAAGTAGTTTGGCCCATATAACAATGTTCGCACTTTGTTTGAACAAAAAATTATTGATTTCACTAATACATATACACATTTCTGTTTATGCTTCCTTGGTATGTATTTTTAACCCATTAATGACTGACCCCCGATTGCATTGTTCAATATCGATGAAATTTCATTCATTCTATATTTAATATCTTGGAAGTTATTCGGTATAGTTTTCCCCCCATACTTGGGACTTTTAAATTGACTACTGATATTTTTTTTGAATAAAACATTTATTTCATCATCTTAAATGTAAAACTCTTAATTTTTACTTGAAAATAATTAATATTTCAAGCATGGGTATTTCATAAAATTGCAAACTGCCGATTTTAATGGACATGTGACGAAATCATACATGTAGCCCAGGTCCTAAAAGGTACATATTTTTTTACGATAAAGAACTCCTAAGAATATTTGCTAACAACAAAGTTTTCCGATATTTTGCTTCCCCAATTTTTCACAGGCATTTCCGTGCAATTTTTCCAACTATGTAAATTTGCATAATGGGGGGTAACCCCAGTAAGGTTGTGAAATTTTACAAAAACATTTTCCTAAAGTTGTTTTATCCTTTTTCAACCTGGCTGTGAAAATCAATTTGATGTACCTCTTCCCTGAATTTAGCTATATTTTATAAAGATCGTTCCTTTTTGGGTATTAAAAAACAAAATACGCAGCAATGGGTAGTTTTTGTTTATTATTCGTCTTTTCATCTCTTATGAAATGTTGGAGTAAATGCATTTTTTTACCCACCCGGTACACTACCCACCCGGGTGGGTTTCGGTACACTACATATGTAAAAAGCTTTGGGAGTGCGAAGGTTAATATATATCCATATATAAAACAACCGGTAACGAAGTATCGGGCTTTTGAGCTCCCATCATATATTTTTTTCTTTAAAATTCTATCTCGTCTTAATTACTTGATGCAATTTTTGCCATTCTGGAGAAAACATTAGTCGATTTAAATTTCTGTACGCTAGTTTTTATGGTGTTTTACTATGCACGGTTGATTTTGGCCGTTCTTTGTTTGTAACAATATATTTTCTATTAACTTTTAATAAAATAAATTTTATTTTGGCTTCTATTCGTACATACAAACGCTTTATTTTATTTTATTTATTTCAGTTTAAGTTAACATTAACAACTGTTTAAACATTGTGGCAACATTTAAATATTTAGGCAAAACGTCTGACAGTTTCAAAAGCAGACTTAACAATTTGAAAATAAATATTTTACTGTCACATGGTGTAGAAAGAAGGGTGCCCTAGAAACAATTAAATTAAGATGAAGAAATAAAAAAACAAAAAATAATAAGAAAACAGAACAAAACACAACTAAACAGACTAAAAGCTAAAAATGAGTAAATTGTGTTTAATTGAAATAATTAAAATTTAGTTGAAATTCCAACAGCAAACTTTTCAACAAAAAAAAAAAAAATAAAACAACTTTTAAATGTACATTATTTCTCTTTTAAATTGTTTCTATTAAAAATCCCAGCAATATTTTGTTTTTAAGATATTGTTACATAGCACTAAAACTTATCTGCGTCTGCTTATTATTAATTTGACCCATATGCAGTGGTGGTCGCGCCCCACCACATATATATTTAGCATATATTTTTTATGAAAAATTTCAAATAGTTTAAAATATCGAAACGTTAAATTTTCTACATACATATTTGAAATTTTTTTGTTGGTCAAGTCGTCCAGATTTCATTGAAAATTGGATATAAGACAAAAAGGGACAAAAGTATTTAAAAATTGGTAAGAAACATTACGACCCAACCGTATATTTAATGGGTAAAACTGGATTTCAAAGATTCTCGAAACTTTTTTGTTTTAAAACTTTTCAATATTTATCTATACTAATATTATAAAGAGGTAATGTTTGTATGTTTTTTTGTTTGTTTGTTTGTTTGTAGAAAGTAATCTCCGTAACTAATCATACGATTTTTAAATATTTTTTACCAATATTTTAACGGCTGTTCCGATTTTGATGAAATTCTTAGGGAATCTTCAGAATATTCAGGCGGGTGACACTGTGAAGTCTGATTTTTGATTTTCCGTCTGTGGGTGGAGGGGCGTGGCAAAATCCAATTTTCATATTGTACCACCAATGACATATATTTATTTTTTTTTGGCTTTTTTTTATTTTATTTTTTTTTTTTTGAAAGCCGTTGTCATGTTTTTCAAAACGAGATATCAAACTCTTAAATCGGTTATGTAGTTCCGAAGATATTTACAAAAAACACAACAGCCTCATCCGTCTATTCAAAACAGCCCTAGACCAGATGCCGACAGATGATTATACGGTTGTGATAAGAGCTGACCAGACAGCGGCTGGTGAGCATGAGCGGCGATTTAATGCACCGGTGATAGGTGACGTCGCAGTTGTTATGGCAGTTGTTTTCAGCTATTCATTTTATATACTTCAGCAAATACTTCATGGGCTTCCCATGAAATTACAAATTTTAAAATGATTTACTAATGTGAATTTATTTTTTTAATTATTTATTTGCGTAAAAGAAATTTCTTGATTTAAAGAATTAATCACAATTAAAATTTGAAGGCAAAACAACGTTTGCCTGGTCAGCTATAATATATAAAGACACCAGTTTGTATTTCATTTGATACCAAATTTGTATATTGTTTCCTTGAAAGACACATGAAAACACGCAAGTCACTGAAAATTGGGTTATTTTGTCCAACATTTTAACCATTTAACTTGAAATTGACCGCTAAAAAGATACCCCTTCTTAATAATTTTGCCAGCTGTATTAATTGAATTTTTTATTTTTTTTGATTGCCATTTTTACTCATATTTGCTTATTTTGCCATTTTTATTCATTTTTTTTGGCTTTAAACCATCTTTTCTTACGATTTTTGAGCTTTAATTACCTTCGTTTGAAATGGCTTTTTTCTTTAAATTTTTGACTTTTTCTTTTAAAAAGTTTAATTTTTTTACCTTTCTAGTAATTTTGGTAGTTTTTGCCTTTTTCCAATATTTTTTGCCATAGATACCACGAATGTTGCCATTTTTTGTCTTCTCTGGTTTACATTTTTTTTTAATATAGAAGATTATCTATTTTATTCAACTATATTTAGAGTGCCCAAAACCGTAACCTGATAATCAGCTTTTTTATTTTCAAAAACCGAACCGGTTTCGAATATTTCGCATTTTCAAATATTCAAGAAGCCGTTTTTGAATCGATTAATTTATTTTTTCACAAAATATTTTATTTGAAAAACTTTCAAAACCTTTTAAAATACGCAATTTTCATTCAATATTAAAAATTTTGCAAATTTATTTTTACAATTTATCGTCATTTTGCACGATCATTATAAAACCGGATTTTAAAAAATCTGATTTTTCGAACAAAGCTATAACCGGGTTTCTAAATTCGTGGATTTTTTGTACAGTCACATTATATTATTTTGCAAAAATAATTTTCACTCGACAAAACTTGCCTTGAAAACAACAGCGCTCTATTAATGTTATCAATTAACTAAAATTTAACTCCAATATAATTAAAATTTTGTATATTTAACTAGGGTGAATGCAATAACCCCCACTGAAATAACCCCCACCGCCGAAATGAAATAAGCCCCACCAAATTTATAAAAAATTTAAAGTGGGGCTTTTCTCATTTTTGGTGGGCAAAGTTTCATTTTAATACGTGGGTATTATTTAATTTTATTACCCATTTTTTTATTATTAAAATGTTTATTGTTTTGTGTAGCGGGCAGGAAAACTTTATTGAGCGAAGCCACCTGCCGCGTCCTACTGGATGAAAAAACCCCTAAGAACGGCCGCAGGCCACCACACAGAAAAACTTAAGCTTGCGAAGCCATATTTCATTATTTGCCTCGTATTGACAAAATGTGTCATAAGTTCAAATGGCCAATGTGTCGCCAAGAAGTTGATGAACATCTACAAATTTTCATTTAATTTTCTTTGTACATACATACATATGTATTATATCCAGTTATGTTGAAAATACTAATTAAAAGTGTTTGAAATACTTTATTATTATCAATTACATGAAGTTTTTGTAAAAGTTTTATTTTATAAAATAAAAATATAAATAATGTAAGTGGGGCTTATCTCATTTTCGGTGGGCAAAGTTTCATTTTAATACGTGGGTATTATTTCATTTTAATGCCCACCAAATTTGGTGGGGGCTAATTCATTTTCATTGGTGGGGAATAATTCATTTTGGTAGGGATTAATTCATTTTGGTGGGCACAAATTCGGTGGGGCTTATTTCATTTCGACGGTGGGGGTTATTTCAGTGGGGGTTATTTCATGCACCCATTTAACAATTTTATTTTTGCTGTTTTTATTTTACTAATAATTAGCATTAAATTAAAAGTGGCCTCCTAGTTTTTAAAATACATCAATTGAAATATCGAAATGTCGTAAAATTTTTCAAGTTTTTTTGAAGTTTTAAACAGAAATAACTTCATAAAATTTCTTTTTAGTTTTTTTCCCAAAAATACGTATCAAATATTTTTGAAAAAACATTTGCCAAAGCAGATAAAAATCGTTCGGTTTTATATTTAATGACTCATAGGAATAAATTTTACTCAATGAAAAGCTTTGAACATTAAGCTTAAGGATTTATTTTTACGGGCATTTAATTTCGTTATCAAAATTTTACATTTGCTGGGATATTAATGTAGTATTTTATATAATTTTTGAATTAGAAAATGTATATTTTTGCTGTATTTTAGTATGAAAATTTAATTAATTGTACACAAATGAGGTTGTAATACATTTTTTATGTACTACAACAATTTATCGTGGATATTTTCAGTAATTGAAAGTACTTAGTTTAAGTTTTTGTTAAATTTTTAATAAACAATTTGTTTTAATTTAAACGATAAATAACAAATCTGATGTGAGTGGATAAAGCAAATTTGTAAAGGAATTAAAAAAAATAACTACCCAGGAAGAATAATACAATTGGCACAGTGTTGGCAAAGCCCCGACGACGGTTGGTTATGCGTTGGCAGAACGTGGGCTTAATAATCTTGACAGTTTTGTTCTGTTACCCGATTGATAACAGTGGCCAACCGTTGGTTTAAGCGAACTTGCCACCGTTGGTAAAACATCGGTAACTCGAAAAATGTGGTGTCTTAAATTTAATTTATTTTAAGAAATATATATAATAAACACATTTAAAAATCACTAATAGAGTTCGTATTTCATATTTAAATGTGTGAAATATAATGAAATACAGTTGAACCTCGATTATCCGGGTTGCTCGGGAATGGACTTAGCACGGATAATCGAAAACACGGTTAATAGAAGTTATTTATTTTTCCCGAATTTTAACTCTTTGTATGTAGGTGAAAAGAAAAAACAAGCAAATAAATATGTGTGCTGCACGGATAATAGAGGTAAACACGGTTAATAGAGGTATAAATCAAACCACCAGCATGCCGGTTAACAGATGTACCCGGTTAATAGAGGCCCGGATAATCGAGGTTAAACTGTATTGAAAAAAAAGATAATGCTTTTAATTGGTTAAATATTTGTAAACACAATATTAAGAAACAATTTTTCGGGTTGTACTGGCAAAACAAAATAGTGTTTTTCTAGTACAATATTAGTTGTACTTTTGGTAATTTTTAACAGGATGGATTTTATAAAAATAGCAGTATTATTTTTTGTGCATGGTTGGCAATTTCTACCTGGGTAGTTATTTATTTCAATTGCTCATATATTTATCTAGTTTACACACATACAAACACTATAGAGGGTATTTAGAGAATTACGGTACAGTTTTGTCAAATAAGTGAATTTGAACCTAAAGTTTTGTAAAAATATTTCTAAAAATTTCCCGATCAAAAAAAGTTACATCTCAAATACAAAATCAGATCTTATTTGACATAGATCGATATGTATTCTTATCCAAGTTGATCTCAAAATTGGGGTATCCAGGAATTTATTTATTTAGTCTATGGATTAAATCCTTACAGACTATAAAAAATTTTAATAAAAAATTATTTACAAAATTATATAACAACAGAAAACATAATTAAATATTAAAATACAGTATTATTTTACGTTTAACAGCATCAACATTTAAAGAAAAGTCAATACAATTATATAAATCATTAAAATCTTTACACATGCTTCGTAATGGGTCAGCATTAGCATAGTTACTACGATAAAACTGCAGTGATAACGGACAAAAGTAACGAGTTGGACGTTGAGGAACAATAAACGTTATGTTATTAATAAAAAATTCAGAAAAAACATCACCATTAATTAAGTTAGGTAGCGTAGGCTTTTAAGCGTACACTCAAAAAAAAAGTTTGTAAAGTCAGCAAAAAATATTGCTGAGTCAGCAAAATTATAGTCAGGAGGGTGCTTGCAAAAAAATTGCTAATGTCAGCAAAATATTTTGCTGAAAATCAGCGAGCTGATTTTTAGCAACAAAATTAGTAGGTTCAGCAAAAGTTTTGCTAACACTTAGTGGATTAGAAATAAAAATGTCTTGCTAAAAATTAATAAATTTTTTGCTAAATTTTAGTAGACTGAAAAAAACGCAAAAAATTTGTAGAAAAATTGTAATTTAGTTAATTTATTTGCTGAAAATTATAAAACATATTTTTGTGATTCTTTTAAAAATAATTTACAATAATTACGAAATATAAAAAGAATGGAGCAAAATTGATTATTAATAGGTTTTTTGCTAAAGTTCTGCCTATTATGGAGGCCCTAACTTTTCTAAAACTTCGGGTTCTGATGAGATCTTTAGCCAGATCGAAATACTAGTATCAACCTAGCTAATATGTTTGATTTGCTTTATTTTTGTAAATATACGGAGGTTTAAAGCTCGTTATAAATTGAAAATAATAAAAATTTTCATTTTCCCACATTGACGACATGAATTAATTTAATATCTGAAAATATATAGAAATAAATATATATAACAACAAAAATTTACTTTCAACTACTTACATCAATGGTTGTCTAAATGATGCTTTCTTTTAAAGGACGCAACTGCCGAAGATAATTATAGAAACGAAACGAAAAAATAAACAAAAACAAACGAAACGAAAAAACAACCCTTTTTTTTTGCAATAAGAAAAAGGAACCATAAAAATCTACCTAAGATGTGTGTCTTTGTCTTTCGCTTTACTCTGTTTACATGTCTGTATATGTTTGTTTGCAATTTGACCACACTAGATTATTAATCTATAAACAGTTAATTTAGAAATATGTACATATTAAATTTAAATATTTTATTTTTCAATGAAAATGAAAATTATTCAAGTTCGAGGCCATATACTCTATATTTCTTCATTAGGATATTGTCCTAACAAATAATCTATAGAGTTTTTGTTTTCAAATTTATTATTTGACCCTTTCAGGAATGTGTTGATAGATCTATTTCGGGAATTTTCTAGGTTCCCATCATCAGAACACGTTTTGAAAGCGGTAACAATCCCATGCCAAACCTCAAGCATTCATATGAACTAGTTTACTCACTACATGAGAACTAATATACATATGAGTTTGAAATTAAAGATTATAACCATTGATCAAAAAATAAATTGAAAACTTGTTTGATGTGCAAGATCCACCTCTGGTGGATATTCAATACACGTTTTTTTTTTTGTTTCTCTCTCCTTTTTTATATTTTGTTAAGTTAGTTAACAAAACAGGGAAAGTAAACTAGGCGGTACTTTGCCTTTTTTCACAAGTTTGTTATAATTTTTATTAAAAATAAAAATTATGTTTTTTCGACCTTTAATTGTGCAATGAAAATGAAAATTATTCAAGTTCGAGGCCATATACTCTATATTTCTTCATTAGGATATTGTCCTAACAAATAATCTATAGAGTTTTTGTTTTCAAATTTATTATTTGACCCTTTCAGGAATGTGTTGATAGATCTATTTCAGGAATTTTCTAGGTTCCCATCATCAGAACACGTTTTGAAAGCGGTAACAATCCCATGCCAAACCTCAAGCATTCATATGAACTAGTTTACTCACTACATGAGAACTAATATACATATGAGAACTAATATACATTTTATTTTGTCTTTTATTTAATTAAAAGACAATTATTTTCAGAAGCCGGTGACAACGCAAAATTTAAGTTGTTTTAATCCTCAATTTTATTTTATATATGAAAAACAGATATAAAAGTCTTCCATGGTTGATTTTTTTATATGTCTTATTAGAGTTGTACTTTTTAGTATCATTTTCGTCTTCTCTACTACATCTTGACATGCCGCGACATCTGCTTTATTCTGCGTATATCTTTCAATCTGGTTGTCGTCCACACTATTAATGTGCTTATCAGCACAATTTTTTTTTAGCAAAATTAATTAGTAAAACATTAGTATATTAGTAAAGCATTAGTATAAAACAGTTAAGTGCTGAATAAGTCTAATAAAAATTTTAGCTGAAAACACGAAAAAAAATAGTATACCTGATTTACAAGACGTTTTACTAACTTTTGTACTAACTTATTTTTTTGAGTGTAGGTAATTTTATGATAGCAAGTCTACTCGGATATGGAGGAAGATTAACTTCCGAAATCCAGGATAAACCTCGCAAACAAAAAATCAGAAACTGTTTTTAAACAGTGGGTCCCAAATTAATGAGCCATATTCCAAAATCGGTCGTACAAGAGACGTGTATAGCAATTTTGTAACGTACGGATCACTAAACTCCTTGGCCCACCGCTTAATGAAAGCAAGTACGCCTATGGCCTTGTTAGCCGTCATATGAATATGAGAGACAAAATTAAGTTTCGGGTCAAATAGTATTCCCAAATCCAGAAAAATATCAACTAGTTCCAGTTGGTGTCCATCAAAGAAGTAATCAATTTTTATAGAATTTTTTGTAGAAAAGCACATTAATTTACATCTTTTTAGGTTAAGATCCATTAGGTTTATATTGCACCAATTTTGGAAATTATCTAAGTCCATTTGTTGAAAGATATGATCAGATGGATTTTTATAACTCGAAAAGATCTTGACATCATCAGCATACAAAAATATTTTTGAATATTTTATCACATTTGGAAGATCATTTATAAATAAAGAAAACAGAACTGGCCCTACGTGGCTTTCTTGAGGGACCCCGGATTTAACTGCTATGTATTTAGAAGTAAAATTTTGATATCGTACACTTTGCTTTCTATTAAAAAGGTATGATGAAATCCAGTTCAGACTGTTAGGTGAAAACCCCATTAATTTCAATTTTATCAGGAGCAGATTATGATTAACCTTATCGAATGCCTTACTAAAGTCAGTATAAAGAACATCAGTTTGTTTCCCATTTACAACTCCTCGATAAATTATAGTTGTTAAATGTAAAAGATTAGTGACAGTTGAACAGCCCTTCCGAAAACCATGTTGATAAGGGGACAAAATATGCGCGACATGATGACATATGAAATCAGTAATCTACCGGATTTGAATAATGGAATAATATACGATTCTCTCCAGAACTTATTAAAGTATCCATTCTTAACAGAGATGTTAAACAACAAAGATAAAGGAGCAAACAAACTCTCAGCACAGTTGATTAGTACACTCATAATAATCTATAGGTAAAATACACGAAAACCGTTGTTCATTTTACGAAAGTTTTGGTTATTTTGACATTACGAAAAAATTTGTAGAATATACAAATCACATTTCGTAAAGTTTTGTAAAAACTTTTTTTAAATAAAAATGTGTTGCATACCTTACGGGTTTATTTTAAAATTAAAAAAAAAAATGTAATGGTGCCACACCAGAATCGAACTCACGATTTCAGTGACGTCCTGCTGTGTTGAAGTAGACCCCTCTACCATTTGCACCAAAGTAGCTGATGCAATACAACAAACTAAAAAGGAACTTAAGTCGAAAATATTATGAAATTTTTATGAAAACTAGAAAAATTTGCTACAAATATTTAATAAAATAATATAATTTTTTTATAAATATATCAAATAATATATTAAAAAACAAAATAAAAAAATAATAAAATAATAATAATAAAAAACTTAAATAAAAATTTCAAACTAATTGCATTTTATTATTAAATATTTTATTTAGGATCCTCTTTATTAAACAAAATACAAAATATCCATTTATATCAAAACACAAAAATAGTAATAATGAAATAAAAAAATAAAACATATAAATTTAAAAAAACATTAATAAACAAAAAAAAAATATAAAAACTAAAAAAAAAAAAAAAATTGTCCTGGCCAGGAGTTGCACTCGCAACCTTCTGATTGCAAATCCGACCTCTAACCACATCAACATCCATATGTAATATTTGTAACATTACAAATTTTTGTACAATGTACTAAAAAAAATATTACGAAATCATGTTTGTATTTTTTACGAAATTTGTAAATTTATATAATTTGTTTTATACAAAAGTTTTGTAATATAAACAAAATGATTGTACATTCTACGAAAAAAAATTTACGAAAAATATATTTGTATTTTTAAGCATGGATTATTATGAGTGTGGAGACATTTGAACCAAAGATTTACTAGTACATTTTAGTGACTCTAGTCTACATAACTGGTGCTTCTCAGCCAATTCTCGAGCTAGTTATTATTATAGGGGTTGGGACAATATACTTAAACACATGTATTTTTTGTACAAAGGAGATTTTTTATTAAAGAGCAGCTTATATTACAAAGTTTAAAGTATAGACCTTATATAACTAAAAATTATTTAAATTAGTCTGTTTTGAATATTTTAGAGCTCATTTTATTAAAGGATGGCTTAACCTTTCTAATTGTAAATAAACCGCAGCTCAAAATTGTACATATTATTTTAAATTAAAATAAATAAATATGGTAAAAATTTCGTAATTTCACCAGCTCAGAAGATATTTTTAATATTAATTTTTTTTGGAGACTTTTGGAGTTTTATTGTAAACTATTCGAATTAGCATTTTCTTCATGACTCCCAGGTCGATAAGGTGCATACTATCAAGTGGAGTTTGTAATGCAATATCAAATCCTATTTCGTGATTTCTCCTCTTTGAACATTTGGGAATGATGTTTTGGATATTTCCTTAAAGTAAAGTCCGCTTCGGAAATTAAGGAGCCGCTACGTAAGAACTTTATCAATTTTTTTTTTAGCCACTTTAGTGCACTTCGTACAGCCATTCCTTGAGTTATGTCCAGGAACGCAACAAATGAAAGCTTTGGCCGGTGTGCCGAATGTTAAGCAGCGAAAAAGTTAATGGTTTTTCCTTTTAACACAAATCGATATTTTAATAAAAGCACTTCCTCAATAAACACTATCAAATAATCTTTTACGCAATTCTGTTTTTCTCCCTACAGCAAAATGGTGGACTTTTTCCTTTGCGTTAACGATTCTGCAAAAGAATTAGCCATAACTGAATTCGCCAGCTATTGAACAATGGAATGCCGTCAATGTTAATATCCAATACGACCTCATCATAGTTTTGGAAAACATGCTCAGCTTTTTTAACTTCGTTTCTATTTCTATGTGACAGTAACTTCCAGGGGAAAGGCTTCGAACTAAAATCTTATTTCTTTACCAGATCAAAGTTTCTGCAGAAAGCGGAACCTCCATTCCTTTCTCCTTTAATATCGACAACAGCTTCTTCACACATTTTCTAGAAGGAGCTGTTTCTATGTACCAGCTTTTTAATTTTTCGCGCAACGTCAATTTTGGACATGTAAAATGTTCCACAAAAACTTCTCCATCTTCAACAATTTCACCCAAAATTTTTCTCGATTTCACATTGCATACCTCTATTTTTGTATAAAATTGTTTGTTTTTTAAGTTGTCTTTTATAGTTTCTTTTGCTCATATTATGTTTTATTTATATTTATACACAATATTATTATAATCATCTTTTTTTATTTATTGAAAAATTTCCAAAAAAAAAACAACTTATTTTCACTTATTTTCAATATGACGCAATAATATACAAGAAAAGAAAACTGTTGCTCATTTAAAAAAAAATCTGTACCTATTGAAAGAGCAGCATAATAAGAAAAAACAAGCTACGATATTGACGCATTCGTTGACAGTGTCACGAGAATTATACTAGATCTGTTGTCTGTAGCTAATTTCTACTCGTGCGTATAAGGAAAGTTGTCTTCAGTTTCACTAGTGCAGTTGTCGCTAAATAAAACAGTATTTGACATATATAGAGACACTTGGTCCCAATCTGACTGCGGTGCTGTTAATATGTTTATTAATTCACAAAAATTTTGAAGTTTTAGATATTTTTTTAGCTTTTTTAATTTTGTTATTTTTTTTTTAATTTAAAAATGAAATATATATTATAAGTTAGTATAGTGACAAACTTTGTACGTAAAAATGTTATTTAACAAAATAATACTAATTTTATACATAATGTGTTTAATTGTTAACACATAATGTGTAAAAATACTGTAAGTGTATATTATTGTATATAAAAGTGAGCGCGAAATAGTTTTACGCATGTTGTGTTTAAATTTACTGAATTTGCGTAATATTACATAAAACTACTCATTTTATAGTAGTAAATTTACAATAATTATTTAGAGTGTACCATGTTTTTATTTATTAGGTGATGGTACGCCAGTTAAGAACGCGTTGAATTTATCTCTCAAGTGTTAAATTATGTAATTTCAAATGGAATCCCAAAGCTGAAGGCCGCAAAAAAAAGAACAAATTAAAGTGAGCTTGCTTCAAACGATTTTTTTTAATTTTTGACTTTGGGTAATGGTATCAAATCAAAATATAGACCTATGTCCTTAAAACGAGCTGAACTGTTGTTAATCCATATATATAACCCGCTTTTATTAAATAAAACAATTGCGCAAGTTATTGAAAAATAATATCAGTTTCAAAGGATTTAAAAATTTTTGAAAATAGCCCATATATTTTCAATCAAAATTTGTCCATAATCTTAGCCCGTGTGGGACCGGCAGCAAGTCAAAGCTTGAAATTTATTTCCTAATATCTTCGCTAGGCAGTGATACAAATTTAAAATAAATATTTCTTATGCATAGATTTATGTTTCTATAAAGTTTGGTCAAAAAATACCTATGCATTTAAATTCGGTCGTCAAATTGTCAACAACTTTTAATATTAAAACATTTTAAACATATCACAAAGTATTTTAAAATATAATCATAGTGTTGGCAATCATAATGGTCTGAAATTTGATTAGTTGTTTTTGTTTCTTAAACATTCATGCTAAGTAATCACCAGGGACATTGACTTCATGCACAAAAAAAATTTGCTTTATGCTCCTATAATAAGCATTAAAAATCTTAAAATATGTACTAAAAATTAAAAAAAAATATGCATTTATTTTTTTCTTAAATTTTACTAAAAATAAAAATAAAAAATTGAAGTCAAGTGAGACTACAGTGAGTGTTAAGTGTCCTCTTACATTTTATGTGCAACTTTTTATTAGTGTTTTTAAAATGAGTATTTTTCAATTAAAGTAAATAAAATTTTATGTCGGTTCTGCAAAATGCATATAAAGGGTGGTAAAATTTTAAGGGTCGATGTCGATTTTGAATGAAACACAAATTATTTAGGAAATTATTGTCATTTCTTTTTATTATGATAATATTGGTACGGTTCAATTATGTAAGGAACAAAATATCGGCCAAATAGCCGCCGCGACCTCGGCGGCACACCTCGATCCGATGGTCCAAATTTTCGATGACGCTGAGGCATAATTGAGGTTCTATGCCGTTAATGTGCCGAATTATCTCATGCTTTAGCTCTTGAATTGTTGCTGGCTTATCGACGTACACCTTTTCTTTCAAATAACCCCAAAGAAAGAAGTCCAACGGTGTCAAATCACATGATCTTGGCGGCCAATTGGCATCGCCACCACGTGAGATAACACAGCCATTGAATTTGTCACGCAAAAGTGCCATTGTTTCGTTAGCTGTGTGGCAAGTGTCAACGTCCTGTTGAAATCACATATCGTCCACATCCATATCTTCCAATTCGGGCCATAAAAAGTTCGTTATCATCTCACGATAGCGAACACGACGACGAGATGAGGTGGACGGCTCTTCAGCCACACTATCGCGAACAGCAGCAACATTTTCTGCAGCACGAGCTGTACGAGCATGTAATGATGTTTTCACATCTCCTACAGACCCGGTTTGCTCACATTTTTGCACGATTTTTCCGATTGTACGCATATTTGGACGATTAAATTGAAAACCGAAAAAATCACGAAGTGCACGATATGCATCTTGATTTGAACGCCCATTTTTATAGTAAGCCTGAATAACTTTAACGCGTTGCTCGATTGTGGTTCAAATTGAGTTAGTCTGAAATTGAGAAATGTCATTCAACATCGGCCCTTACAATTTAATCACCCTTTACATATATATTTAATGTACCCTTAATTTTTAAATTAAATTGCTTAAAAACATGAAAAATATTTATTTTTAAGTGCCGCTCTATGTACGTGTTTATGTTATTTTGCTCAGAAACTCTGAAAATCTCAGTGCAGCTTCTACAAAGCTGAGTACGTGAATAGTGCTATGTGAAATATAAAATAAAATTGAATATATTTCTTTACGAAAAACTAAAGAAAATGCAATAAAAATTCGAATTTAAAGCAAAATAAGAAAAAATATTCAATAAAAATATGCATTTGAAGCCAAATAAGTAAAAATATGAATTTAAAGCGAAATATGCAAAACCAAAAATATGTACTTACAAATCGATGCCATTTTAACGTAAACTCTTTGGTTATCAAAAATATTTTGTTACCTTGTTCTCAGACTTCAGGAAAAAAGCATGCATTTGCATAAAGTTCCGGTCCCTGGTAATCACTCTTCCTAACATAAACTTAAAAGAAAATTGTTTCATGGAAAAATAAGATACAACAAATTTAATTATCGCAATTATTATTGTATAAGTGGCGCCACTATTTCTTTTTTTCTTTTTCATTTTAAAGTGAAATTATATTTTCTCACTGCACACACTTTATACCATGAAGTATTTGCAGTAATGATTGACATTATTAGGAAAAAGTCTACTAATGAGTCTCTATTGATAAGAAACTGTCAATTCTAACAGTGCGTTCATTGTTTAACTGATATGTCATAGAAATAATATAGTAATTATCACCGAACTTTTTCTTTTAAAAGTGTTTAGTGACAAATAGTTAAGTGACATATCCTAGGACATGTCACCGAACTACTATTTTAGTTCCGTGACATGTTACATGAGGCCAATTTCCTAAATCTATGATAACTTATTTTTACCATTTTGTGTGGTACTATTTATTCGTGTACTACTTTTCGTTTGATAGTTCTTTAGACTATGTTAAAGTAAATATAAAACGTAGTCATTAGTACAATACTAAATTTAAAGGAACATCGAAATAATCACACATACTAGTTGAGTTATCTATTAATATTTATAAAAGAATAACGTTACTGACTGACTGTCTCACTCAATAAACATCGCCTAGCCTATACCGCTGAAGCTAGAAACTTGCATGGAGGTCCATCCTCCAGCGTAGACGTAGATTTTTGCAATAAGGCAATAAGGGGAAAAGCCTCCTCCTTGGCGGAATGAGGAAACGCTTTGGGATAGAAATCTGAAATTTTTAATATATGTTCTTTCGGCCATGACTCAATTCCCTGTTATGGTACTTCTTCTCTCTGTTATGGTACTTACCAGAATCGTGGTAAAATAGGGTGTAACTGTATTTTGGCAATTCCGTCGGGTAGTTACATGAACGGCTCTTATCGGACTACCCAAATACCGTTGGTCAGAAATTTAAAATTTATAATACATGTCTTTTCGAATATGAACTAGCACACCTATATGATTCTGTCTGGATTTCTGGCCAGAAACGTGGTAAAAATAGGTAACGAAAGAAAAACTCTTCCCTTGGCTACCATTCCAAACCACCAAAGCGAGGAAATTAGAATTTGGTATGTGCGTTCCTTATCACTAGAATTAAAGGTAAAGGGTTAAAAAAAGTCTCCCCCTTGGCGGCCTTGCCAAAACGGAGAAGCTAAGAACTTAAAATTTGTATTTACGTTCCTTATCAGGAGTATCTGTATTGATGGGTTTTTTTTTTTGGAAATTTAAACGAGGAGGGGCAAAAAGGGGAAGTCTCACTCGTTTGCATAATCAGGAGTAGACTTCTGTCTGAAGCTGCTTTTTGGAAATTCGGTATGTGGGTACTTAGCATGAGTAGACATCTTTATAGAGCGTATTTTTGGAAATTTTTACGAGGGGCAAAAATTGTAAAAGTCACCCTTGGAGCTCTGTCCAAACTCATTTGGCCAGAAATTTGGAATTTAAGATTTATTTTGGTAAAATAAAAGTATGTAAATCAATCCGTTCTTTAACCGCTTAAGGGAAGATTTTGAAATATGGTATGTGGGTTCCTGATCGTTTTTCTTTCTTCTAGACAATTTTCCTCCTTTTCTGAAAACATTGATGGTAGATTTGGTAAGATTTACTTCCATGTTCCAGGTTTCACAATATAATTCGAGTTTATTTATCAATTTTTGCAGTACATTAACATCGTCTACTATGGCATCTGCATCTTATATTGACATCATCGACAAATAAGCCACCTCCAAGGCAATCATATACATAGGTCATGTAAGTAGAGGGCAAACATTAAAGGCGACATTAAAAACCCTTGTTTGACTCACTCGTGAGTACGAAATCATCCGAAAAAGTTTCTCCTGTCCATACTACTGATATTGTATTCTCATAAATATTTCCATTCAAATTTACGAGCTTAAAAGATATTCCAATATTGCGCAACTTATATATTAACAGCTTCCTTGAGACCTTATCGAACGCATCTTGAAAATCTACAAAGAAAACATATACCTTTTTACTTTCTTGTAGTTTTAAATGTCTAATTAAAGTGAGATTAAAAATATTATCTATAGTAGAATAATTTTGCCGAAACCCAGCCTGGTATTCTGTAAGTATGTTATTCTTTTCCACCCATGCCGATAGTCCCATCATGACCTTAGCAGCACAGTTCATGAATGAGATACCTATGTCATTTTCAGGCAAATTTTTGTCACGCTTTTTGAAAATTGTAAATATTATACTAGTCTCAAAAGATTTTTCCACTTTGTCGCTATTGTAAATTCTGTTATAAACGTTTGCCAATTCCTCTAAAAACTCAATGGTTGCATTTGCGTAAAGTTTATAGGTTATCGCATCCAATACCGGCTCTTTATTCGATTTAACTTTGGACAACATTGATCGTATTTCATCTACTGCTATACGTTTATCAAGTTCTTCAATTTGTATTAAGTTTGCTGCATAAGACACTTAAATTGCTGATTTTTGAGGGTAAAGTAATGCTTCGAAGTATTGCTGAAATAGATTTGGTGAAATGTTGGAGCTACATACGGATTGTTGATTTTTAATTTCTTTTACTAAATTCCACCATGATTTGCTGTCATTTATCCTTCTAATTCTGTCTTCCAGCTCTCTGTAGTACGTTTTTCTACTTTCTTCACACACGTTTTTATAATTCCGGTTTGCTTTTAAATATTTATTTTTATGGGTTAATTTTGGTGTCCTATGGTATCTATGGAGCCAACAACCCGATTTTCTTCTTGCATTGTTACATCGAATAGTATACCACATATATTGGTGTAATGATATGTTGAATAGATTACGGGGAAAACGTCTAGCTACAGTTGAATTTACGCGTAAAGTACTTCTTATAAATAATGCATGATTTAATGAAATATGTAAGCAAATTTAAAATATTAAATTAAAAATAAAAAACACGACTTTAAACCTAACAAGGAAATGCGAAAATTCGATCCATATCGCAACCTAACTTGATCAAAATTGCCTTTCATTTGAAATCTCAACTTTATGTAGTTTTTCTATAACTAACATTTAAATTTGTAAAAAAAAAAAAAAATCCGTTTACACCCTTTATTTTTTTCAACAGTTTTTTGTAAATATTCGTTTGCTTTAATATATTAATTACGTCTTTTGTAATCATTTTTTTAGTCTAGGAATTATATGAAATAATTTTTCTATATTTTAACACTGTCATATCTCGGTATACCGTTCGGAATATCTAAATAGGAGAAAAAAAAATTGCGGAACAATCCTACCCGAAAAAAGTGCATCCGGTGACTTAAAAATCGCAAAAAAGTAAATTTCATGTCAATTTAAAAAATTCAGCGTTGTTTTATTCCATTTTAAAGTTCTGTACCTCTATAAAAACACCCTTTATTATAGAATACATATTATTAATTATTAATATTTATATATTATATAACAACAATTTTACCACCATAATAAATAAATAATGCATGAAGGGTAAATGCGTATATAAAAATTTCGCTGACTATTTAAAAATGTCTTATAAAAATCAGCAACTATTTGAAAAAAGAGCTTTTGTTTCCCTTCGAAACATGAGCTGCTATTTTAGAAATAGCAGAAAAAGCTACTAAAAACTTGTTAAAAAAGACGTTGCAGAAAAAACTGCTCAAATGAGCAGATTTTTTTTCTTTCTTAATATGAATAAAGTGAAACCAGCAAAAATAAACCTGTAAACTTTACAAAATCTCAGTTATGTTCGAGTTTAATTTTAGATAATTGAAAGTAGCATTTTAATATGCTAAAATTAGATATTTGTGGACTAAAAACAGTAAACAAAAACTTTAATATCAACAAAATTTTTGCTATGTTTACCTTAAATTTTCTCATTTTCAATACCAAACTTTTTCGTGCCGTGGACGCCTTTTCATATCCTAATCACATGTGGTGGAGGGTATATTAATATAAAAGGTCATAAACGAAAAGTTTGGCCTTAGAACGCCAAACCTTGGAATTTCAGCTCAAATCTTTTGTAATATTTTTAGAAGAAACAAAGGTAGATCATATCTGAAATGGATGCATGATTTTAAAACTTGATTTGAAAATGAAGAAAAGTGGTTGGTTGCATTCTCGCAATCATAATTGATAAAAAAAAAGAGGAACTCACGTCAGCAATTGTGTACTTCATCAGTTTTCTATTTTTGCAAGAGGAAAATTTCTGTCATCTCCTAATATATCAACAAAAAAAAGGATAATAAATAAAGCACTTTTTTAGCACATCCTTTTTTTATTTAGCAATTTTCTTTTAACGACCTAGCACCCAAATACATTCAGAATATGGCAACACTGTTCACTTTTATTTAACTTCTTATAATTAAAGAAAGTTTACTAAAAATAAATAAATAAGAAATAAATTCTAATGTTTTTTATAAAAATATTAACCTAATTCAAGAAAGGAAAATTAAAGAAAATGGCTTTATTATTTTTGAATTCATGAGAAACAAAATAAACATTAACTAAAATCTAATAAATTTGCATTATTCGTAAGGAAACTTGAAGAAATCAAATTTTTGTATGGCGTAAACTTAATTTTAGTTCATACTTTTTTGAGTGTGTTTTGTGCTTAAATGAACAGAAATATTTACTAAAAAATTTTTGACTGCTGATTTAAAAAGGGGAAAAAATGTCACATTAAAAAACATCTTAACAAAAATATTGTAAATTTTATATTTTTTGGATAATTTTTCTGATTTAGCTAATTTGTTTGCTGACTTTAGCGGATTAATTTCCAACTACAACTTTGCCATAGAGAGTAAATCGAAATTCTGAACGGTTTGCAAGATATGAGCCTGAGAAAATGATCACTTTTTTGCGAAAATGATACCGAGGCCCCAAATCTTTGGCGGCCCATAAACAAAAAAGGAGATGACTTTGGGAAAAATTGGGAGACACGGGTCTTTTTTTTTTAGTCTTTTATCACGTAGTGGTGTCCGTATATGGTTATTTTGCCATGACTTAAAAAAATACACACAGTGTTATTTGTGTCGTGAAGTCCAGTTTTTTATATATTTTTTAAATTTTCAAAACGATGTGAAAGGAAAATAAACAATTTATTTAATAAATATTCTCGTGAGGAAGTCGGAAACATACCCGACGAAACGTTGAGAAAAAAGATGAAATAGATTGTTTTATTTACATCAAAAATACAACCTGACCATAAGTAGCCCGTATACAAATACATAAATTAATTCAAACTTGGTCATAAATACAAATATTCTAGAATAATTTTCATTTTCATTGCACAATTAAAGGTCAAAAAAACATAATTTTTATTTTTAATGAAATATATTTTTTTGGCCGAACTGTTCGGTTGGACACTAATAATGCACTATATTTATTATCATTATTCTTTCCTTCTCATTTGACTTGCTGTCTTAGAGTCCTTATTTTTTCCTCATTTTATCTCAAACGCAGACTAAGGAGAGTATGTCGCGTAGTGCCAGTATTCTAACACCATTTCCAATTTTATTTTCAGAACATAATTTTTGTTATTTGAAAAAGATGTCGTTCGAATGACATTAAAACTGGTGTGCTTTAACCCTTTGAGTACCATACATTTCCCGACGAAGCAATTTTTAAATGTTCCTCGTCCCCTTCCCTGTCCCTCATTTCGGTCGACGAAAATAACTGCCATTTGGCTACCACACAGTTTTAGCTGAAGGGATTTTTATGTTTTCTTCAAGTACTTGATCTGCAACTAAATAACAGTTAAGTTACAACAAACTGGCTCTCAAGACCCCTACATGCACCTCATTTCGGTTGTCAAAAATTTTTAATTATGCCCCTTAAATAAAATATAATTTTTACCAAATTTAAGGACTATTAACGGGTGAGACTAGATAGAGATTTGCCGCCCTCCAACGCTCCCTTTCAAATTACCTTTGGTCTTATTTACTCCGTCTTTTACCTGGACAAAAACGCTTGTGCAAGTATACTTGGCTGTGGTCGTCAAAGTGTTAAAGGAATGAAGTTAGTTTGAGTGTAAATGCAAGTTTGTACTCAGTTGCCCAAAATATATTTTGACTAAATTCTATTCCGAATCAAACAATTTGCAACAAAATGGCATCGGGTTGTTGTTGCATATTTTTGAATATTTCCGCATTTTTTATTGCATATTTTGTAAAAATTAAATTGAATTAAAAAAAGGCAAAAAATGGAAAAATATTTGTAACAATGATTATAGCATCTAGTTGTCATTTGTTGGACATTTATATTGGATTTTATTTTTAAACTAACGCTCTCAAGTAATAAATCAATTCTAAAAAATCCACAAATTTTAAGTGGATTTTTTTTTTTAAAGTTAGTGCATATTTTTGGATTTTAGTGCATATTTTGATTTATTGCAAATGTAAACAATGTAAAGTTTGTAATGTAAATACTGCAAATAATGTAAAATGACATTTTTCATTTGAAGTTTTTTTCGTTCCGCAGTGTCAACAAGGACAATCGACTCTGAATTAGGAATTATTGTATTTGATAGCTGTGCGACCAGTATTACCTTAAATTTCAATGTTCCTTTGATATATACGCTGTATTAAGTTTTCCAAAATTCCGGGTAGTTCGCGTTGTTCAGCTGCTCAAAGTTCGACATTTTTAGCAAAATTAAGTAAAATACCTAATGTTTGAACTTATCTAACTTTTTAAGTAATTATCCGATTTTTACAAATCGTATCTTATATATCTGCTTTAAGATGTTTGTTTGAAAATTACACAGTCGCCTTACAGAAAGTACGCTATTTTTAAAATTACATCTTCGATTTTTTGCGGTGATAGATCATATTGTCTTGTATAACATATCCAAAATTCAGAGTGGGTTCTCAATGGGTTCAAAAATATTTAAATTTTAGTAAGAAATTCTCATATTATTTTTATAAAAAAAAAAAATTTAATTTTCTTCAATACACACGAATTTTAAATTTCGCAAAACTCAACATCCATAGTTCAGAGTATACACTCATAACAATCCTTGCTAAAAATACGACAAAAATGTTATAACAACGAAATCTTTTGTAAAATGAACAAATTTTCGTTTATTTTACAAAATTTTTTGTTATTTTGACATTTTTCTGTGTTTTTACGCATGGATTATTATCAGTGTACTTTTTAGTCATCAAGTTTTTGTAATATTCTAACATTCGTGACGTTACTACTTCATAGGAAGGTTGAATATCGATTTGTTTATTTTCAACGATTTCCATTGTCACTAGGAAAGCCAATCGGCATTGATATTTAAAAATCCCAGGATTCGGGATTTCGGAAATCCCCATCCCGGATTTTTAGGGATTCCAGAATTTGTTAACCCAAAAGTTGGGTTGCCAACAAATTTGAATCTGTTATCTCTTCTCTGTGTACCTTTCGCAGGGGAATTTCTGTAATTTTAAATTGATATATGATAATCACTTTTGATACGAAAACGAAAGTTGTTTTGTTCTGAAATGAACCTTTTCTAACAATATCGTTCCATAAAATTATAATGCCGCTTTCGCTATACAATTCGCTGAAATAACGACAGTAAAACCGCCATAGTCCAGTCTGTCATCGAAATACTATCGTTATGACAGGCGATAACAATATCGTAAATGATATCGTTAATGACATAAAATAAAAGTAATGAACCACTAAATATATCACTATATCGTGCATTTACTTAAAATTTTTTTGCATTTTTACAATGAATAAATTGGGATTATTGTGGGTGAGCCCGTAAAAAATATGGGTGTTGTTTAAAAACATAATTTTAAAAAAATATTAGAAAATTAATCTATAAAAAACGTAATTAAGTTAAAATTTTAGCAAAAAAATAAATCCCGAAAGATCTCAAAAAATCGCAAAAAAATCTGGAAAAATTCCGTAATTTACTAAATCCTATAAAGTCGTTATTTACTAAATCCCGAAAGTCCCAGGTTTCGGAATTTCACGTTTTGCTTCCCTAATAGTCACATATCCGAAGACCGTATTAAATGTTTTTGAAATGACACAAATATGTTTTGTGTCTTCCAATTCTTTAATCGAATATTCCTAAACAAAATTGGAAATGTTGTAATTTAGTTGATGGCCGTTTAATTTATTGATGGTGTTCTGCTTTAACTTGATTGTGTTGCTGTTTGTTACTGTTGAAACAAAACAAAAGTTGTCAGTTTCGCGTGCTGAATGAATATTCTGTGCGTCGCCAACTTTACGCTTGAGTTTTCTTTTCAATTAAGTTTGAGTTTCAACTTAATTGTTGAATTTTATATTTCTTTCGAAATGTATGGATTAAAGGATAAAGTTTTTTGTGTGTGTTTTTTTTTTTTTTTTTTTGTTAAGTTGAAATAAAGCCAACAACAATTGTTGTTGATAGTTGTTTGTACAGTTGCTTTCATAATTCATCATCATCGCTCAGATTCATTCAATAGCGATACATAACGGTTTTGAATTATTCTTATATGTACAATATTATTGGTAGGTTTTCTGTCCCTGGATTTCCCGGGTTTTTTTTTTCATTGATTCACAAAACTTGTAGCAAATATTAAAAATGTTTAATGTTTTATTTGAAATTAAATCAAATAATGATTTTTTTAAATTATTGTAAATAAAAATTGTCAAAGCTCTGCCTATTCTGAAGGCTCTAGCTTTTCTAAAACTTCGGGTTCTGATAAGATCTTTAGCCAAATACGAAATACTTGTATCAACCTAGCTAATATGTTTGATTGCTTTATTTTTGTAAATATACGGAGGTTGAAAGCTCGTTATAAATTGAAAAATAAATAAAAATTATTTCAAATCAAAGAAAAACTGTTAAAAATAGTTAATAATGTTTTCGTAATTTTAATTGATGCCTTTAAAGTTTTTTCACTTCATTTAAATTAATTTAAATTTAAAATTTAACAACTGAATTAAAAAAATACTAATTAAAATAACAAATCCACATGATAAAAAATTTTAGTGGTTGTTTCCTTTTTTAAAGAAACTGACGAAAGCGTACGAAAAACACTCACTTTTAAAAAAATTGTTATTGATAATTTGTAGTGTCCGACGGAAGCCTTCGGGCTGAAAAAGCTTTTTGTCGGTATTTGGTATTTTAAAGCGTTATGGACAAATTTGACAAATAGAAAAATGTTAATTGGGCTTATTAGAAGCGATTGTGAGTGCCAAATTTAGAGAAAAGTCCGTAGTTAAGCAATGGATTCAAAAATTGGCCGTCGAACAATCGGCCAAATCGGAAAAACTTCGCCGGCTGATTATATTACTTTACAGATAAACTCAGCTCAACAAATATGTTCTCAATATCAAAATTTGTCTACATTGTCTCCAAATGCCAATAAATCTACAAAATATCGTTTTTGGCTAAAGTCTTCGGTCGGACACTAATAATTTGTATATAATATGTACACACAGAAAAATAGAGTGCCAATCGAATAGAAAAGTGTATTTTGGTGGTTAAAACCAATAAATTCGATTAGTACAATCATATTGAAAATTGATTTCTAAATGTTTTGGGTGTTACAACTAAAATTCAGTTATATTAACCGAACTTTTTTGTGAAAACCAATATTATGTTCCAAACTATTTCAATCGAACTTGTGACATAGTAACCGAATTTCAGTTGACAAATGGCTAAATTTTTCTCTGTGTGTATAGAACTTGTGGACCTAGAAATATAAATTTTAAGATTTCATATGTTCAATTCATATCTTAATGGTGTAATGGTTAGCGCGTTGGACTGTTACACAGATGGTCCCGGGTTCGATTCCCGGTGACGACAACATCAATTTAGAAAAATAATATGTATGAGTTTTCTATCACTTATATGTATCGCTGCGCCCACCTTCGGTGTTCCCATAGCACTTAACACCACCGAAGTAAAATAATGAATCAGGGCTATGAAACAAAAAGCTTCAATAAATTCGCCAACTCTACATCAGGTGGCGAGCAAGAACTGTTCTAAGACTTATCTACTCGCGCAATTACCTTTCATCTCTCCACTATCCCCTTTCCAAAGAAAGCAACACATTAATTAATAGGAAGATTTTCCTGAAAAAAAAAAAATTGAAAATTGTATTTTAAATTTCGATTATTTATTTATTTTTTTTTTTTTGAATATTAAATACAAATTAGAAATTGTTAATTTAAATCGTTTAAAACTTTTGCGAAACTGCAAATTTGTATGAATATTAAAAAGAAAAATATAGAAAATATTCTAGTAAAGCTAGAATCTTGTAATTTGGCACATAGCTCCATCTAATGCCCCGAACAAAGTGTTTTAGTGGTAAAACTGGGCTGAATAGTTTAAAAAATTCTATTTTCAGACCCAATTTTTAGTGGGTAGTAAGGTGAGGTACATATATGTGAACCTTTTTCTTTTTAATTTAAAACCCCTTACCAAGAATCTGAACTCAAAAAATAAATATATCCACAACCAAAATTAAAATTGTTAATATGAAATTTTCTAGATGTGTGGATTACTGTGGTAACTTAAAAGAATACCAAAAATATTCTTTCAAGATTTCTAATTTTTAGTTTTTAAATAATGTATTTTTAAATAAAGTATTTGTCACATGGCGTGTTTGGGATTAATAAATTTATTTTTATAATGAAAGTGAAAATTTATTTTTATAATGTCAAATTTAACTCTTCGGTCTCATTTGAAGCCAAATATTTAAATATATAAGTTTTTAGTTTTGTTTCTGGTCTGATGAACATTATATTTGTTCGGTTTTAGATCATGACAAATTTTTCTCTAAATTAACAGAAAAATTATAACTTTTATATGATAATTTACTTTGACTATTAGAAAAAAAACACAGAAAAAGTTATTAGACACTAGCATGAATGGAATGCATTTTCTGACCCACTACGGTCTTCATCAACATTCTTCGTGCCATTTAGTGTTAATCGTAAATATCTTCTATTTTAAATACCACATTACTCTGTGTCAGTGATGCATTTTGAGTTTTTTGTTGTGGGCCAAATTGGCAATTTAAAAGGGCCAAAATACCATTGATAGGGCCACAGGAATGATAAAGTTAGTACTATAGTACTTTTTTTGCTACTATTTGATCCGGAAAAGTACCATGGTACTCCTTTGACTCTTTTAGTACTATTTACATATAAATAAAAATTAAAGATTGAGTTTAAATTTTAACGTCTTTTTCACACAATTGCAATTAATATTATAATTAATATACAATTTTATATAATTTTAATTTGTGAAAGACGTGGTAGAGAAGAATGAGTGTATTTTCTAAAAATCATAACTACATTGTAAATTTTTCAATTTTCCTGAATCAGACTGCGCAGTTTCTGGTATTGAACCTTTGTCAGTGACCCTGTTTTTTGAACAATGTAATATTTGTTATGTTTTTATTTGTTCGATTGCCTCTATATGAAATTTTCTGTGCAATCACTGACCGTGGTAAAGATAAACTGATGTCTAATGCCACATGCACTCGCACCACACGTTAGACAGAGCGCTTTAGCGCACTGATCTATCGTCAGGTAGAGTTTTGTTGTGATTAAAACTAGTTTTATTCAATACACGGTGTTTTTGTTCTTGCATACATAATCTCAGAAGTACAACTCCAACAACACAACAGTTTTATTTTTAGAAACTTCAGAGAAACTTCAAGATTCAACATTTAATTAAATTACCCATTCAGAAATTAACATTTATCAAATGTATTTATTTGGATCCAATCGTTGTAAATGGAATTGATTAAAGATGATTTTATTTGAGTTCGAGTAAAAAAAAAACAGTTTTCGAAAAGTGAAAAATAAATATCTTAAAAAAGTACAATTGAAAAAAGGCCATTGCCAACATCTTCAAATTTGCATTGTGATTCTAAAATCGAATGACCAATGAAATAGATTTCCTTGCAAAAAAAGGTGAATTTAAGAAATAGTTAATAATTTTTATAAATTCTGTAACTAAAATCCACTAAATTTTGTTTTTATATACAAATAAATTTTAAAAACATTAATTTATAATAAAAACTTGTATTTAGTACTATGAGGGTCGAAAAAGTACTATATTTTATGCTGGTTGGTACTATTTATCATCCCTGTAGGGCCATATTTTTTAAAAAATTCGATTATTAGATTTTTACTAAAATAAAAATAATATTAATTTGTTAATTAGAGTTCGTCATTTTAATGCTTTTTTAAAAATGCAAGACAAATAAAAAGATTTAAAAATGTTATCGTCCTGCATTCAAAAATTTTAAAACCTGACCTGGTACGAAAATATATGATTTTGAATGCGATTTTTATAAAAAATTAAACAACTCCCCGTTTTTCATTCTCTAAGGAACTAGCATATGCTCTCATCGAATAAAAAAAATCAGGCAAATTTCATAAAAGCCTGAACTAAACGGTTTAAAGTAGTTCGTTCAATTTTGAGCTGAAAGGGCCAAAATAGATAAGAAAGTACCACAGGGCCATAAAGCAGTCAAAAGTGCCACAAATGGCCCTATTGTGCCACGTTTTGCATCACTGCTCTGTGTGTTGAGTTAGAATGAAATTTACCACGAACGATTTCTATTTATAGTGTGTTGGTTTTTTCTCTAGTCATTATCATAGTTGCCAGTTTAACTTTCAGTTAAAACTTTTAAATGGCAGTTCTTTTCTCTAATGTCATCATATACTATCCTTCTACATAAGCAAAGCATATCAACAAACATTAAAGATTTTTTTTATTATTAGTCTTTCAAAAGTTTTATTTAGTAAGAAAAAAAAATTCTAGCAAGAATTGATAAATGTTGTCTTTTTAAAGTTACTATTTTTTACTATTATCACTTCAAAGTGTCCTAAATTTGTAATTGCGAACGAAAAAATTAATTACAATCAAGTAACATTATGATTTTAAAATTGGGTCATTTTGAACCAACAAACACAACAGATGGGGCATAATTTTAAACAAGACAGAAGTGTTAATTAATTTGTATTGAGCGGGATCCCGAAAAACTCGAAAAAAAAATCCGATGACCCGGGAAATGAAAAAGTCCGAGAAACCAAAACCCCTAATTATTGGTACACTCAAAAAAAAAATATATTAAAGTCAACAAAAAATTTTGCTGAGTCAGCAAAATTTTGGTAAGGAGGGTGCTTTAAAAAAAAATGCTAATGTCAGCAAAATCTTTTGCTGAAAATTGGCGAGCTGATTTCTAACAACAAAATTAGTAGATTCAGCGAAAGTTTTGCTAACACTTAGTTAATTAAAAGTTAATAAAACTATTGCTAAATATTAATAAACTGAAAAAGAAACCCAATAAAAAATTGTACAAAAATTATACTTTAGTTAATTTGTTTGCTGAAAATCTTGTAATTGTTTTAAAACTAATTTACAATGCGTTACAAAATATAAGAATTTCCATAATCCCATATTGACGAAATGAATTAATTTAACATCTGAAAATATATACAAATAATTATATATAACATAAACTAACTACTTACGTCAATGGTTGTCTAAATGATGGCGTCTTTCTAGAAACCAAATATAAACTAGAAACCAAATACAAAACCAAAATAAATAACAAAATATGAAATATGCAACCCTGTTTTGCCATAGTCTGTCTACCTGAACGTATATTTGTTTGCAATTTGACTACACTACATTGATAGTCACTATAATCATTTAGGTTACAAAATACACATTTAATCTTTATTAAGTTTTAATATTTTATTTTGTCTTTATTTTAATTAATAGACAATTACTTTGACAAGCCGGTGACAACACAAAATTTAAGTTTTTTTAATCCGCAATTTATATGTATACGAATGATATTGTTGGCGTCCTTTTGTTTTAATATGTATAAAAAACAGAAACAAAAATCTTCCATGGCTGCTTTTTTATGTCTTACAAGAGTTGTAGTTTTAAGTATTATTTTCCTAGTCTCTACATCTTGACATGCTGCATATATCTTTCAATCTGGGTGTCGTCCACACTTTTAATGTGCTTATCACCACACTTTTTTTGGCAAAATAAATTAGTAAAACATTAGTAAAATATTAGTAAAACATTAGTTCAATACAGTTAAGTGTTGAATAAGTATAACTAAAATTTTAGCTGAAAACACAATTTCAGCAAAAAATTTCCTCAAAAATAGTATACTTGATTTACAAGACATTTACGAACTTTTCTACTAACTTATTTTTTTGAGTGCAGTACAAATAGTTTTTAACTGGGTCTAAAAGTCATTCTTCAAATATCTGTCTGTACTACACAATACATTGATACTATCCGTTCACACAAATTTAAAGTTTTTTTTTTAATGAATGAAGACAGCAACGAATAAATGTCTGACGCTATGTAACTGACTTACAGATAGATATACATACTCGCTCTTTACTGGTCCATACAGTTAAAGTATTCGCCTGTAGGCGGAAATTTCATGTGACACACATAATATGCAACTTCCTGTTAACGGTAGAAATAACATAACAAATTGAGTTGTTATGCTACCAGTTTTTTTTTTTCATTTTTGCCTCCTAGATGTTTGTTGCACAATAACGAACAAAAAAAAAAGAATCATTTATAAACTCGTGTCCCTAACTATCAGTCCCTGGTATCTGTTGGCGACTGTTTCAACAGCTGTGTTATCGTACTGCTTTATTTTAAAACCAAGCTAGACATATCAGCATTCCAGCTAGTCAGAAGGTATTATAAACTGTGTGATAGGGCCTCGATAGAAACATTATTCGTTGACAATTGCAACAAAAGAAATTCAGTTGAAACCGCAGAATTTCAAATCAAAAGTACTCTTTTTTTTTTGAACGAAATTAGTACTCATAACTAAATTTTCTTACTGAACTATGCAATTCACAATCTAAGTCCTAGTCACAACACAATTTTCATCAAACGTTTATATTTTAACGCTTCATTTTAATTTGAGAACTCTCCTGTCTTTTTACTTACAACTTTAAAGTTGGTGTTTCCAAAAACTAAAAAATCCTGTGGTGGACCAAAATTACTCTACAGAAAACTTAAAAATATTTTTCCAGCCAAAAATGACGAAACTTTTAAGCCCTATTTCGAAAAAAATATGGAACTTGTTTTTGTTCAAAATGCACTAAAACCAGGAAATTAAAACGGTGGAAGGGAACTGAAGATCGATCCAATTCAAAAATTTCGTATTTATTTTTTTTTTTATATTCAGCAATTCGCAAATAGTGCCATATTCGGGATACCCTAATAAACAATCCAATCCTATTTCGTTTTAAAAAAAACTTAATATTCTTGATTGAAAAACTGATCGTTTTTGGTTTTTCATTATGAAATTCTGTAAAAAAAATTTCCCCAAATTTGCATTGCCTGCATAATATCATTAACCTTCTTTGGCCGGAATAAAAAATAAAAACACGAATTTAATAAAAAAAAGCAAAAACTTTTTATTTTCATGGAATATACGAAACTTTGGTGTAATTTCGTAATGATACAGTGGTGCAACTGAAATCATGGTTTAGGTAATTAAAATTTTTTTGATCAAAAATATTTGTGGTATAAGTTTTTG
The DNA here is from genome assembly GCA_021234595.1 of Delia radicum. NCBI lineage: Eukaryota > Metazoa > Arthropoda > Insecta > Diptera > Anthomyiidae > Delia > Delia radicum. The sequence goes on along the minus strand of CM037855.1, from coordinate 75,214,556 downwards.
TTTTTTATTAAATTCAGTTATAGCATATTATTTTACAAATAAAAAAAATATTCATAACTTCTCAAAAATAAAAAAAAGTAATTTTAACAAAATAATTCGATAGTGCAGTGTTCAAAACATTTGCAACTCTTAAAGTAATTCACAGGAAATACAAACAATGGTTTTAACGCTCAGTATTTTGTAGCGTAGCCATTATTTTTTATAACTTCTGAAACCTCTTAGGCATCGAGGCAATGAGCTTTTTAATATAATCGTCAGAAATTTCATTCCACTGCTTCTCCAACTCGACGAAAAGTTCATCACCATTTCGGAATACTTTATTGCCGATATTCCGTTTAACAATTATCCATATGTTTTCAATCGGGTTGACATCGGGAGATTGAGCCGGCCACGACATGGCATTAATTTAATTTTCCTACAGCCAAACTTTTACAACCCCGCCGTGTGCTTTGGGTCGTTGTCGTGCTGGAAGGTCCATGAGAATGGCATTTCCCATTCAGCATACGGAAGAATAACTGAACTCAAAAGATCTCTATAGATTGTGGCCGTTATTGTGCTAGTAATGCGGTGAATTGGTCCAATCCCATTTTCTGGAAAACACCCCACACCATAATGTTTCCACCTCCGTGCTTCTCTGTGGCGGTTGTGTATCTGGGATTAAACTTTTCGCCTCGTGGTCTTCGAACATTGTCTCTTCCATCTGATCCCAGGAGGTTGAATTTAGACTCATCTGAGCCACAATACATTTTTCCATTGCGGTTGAGTCCAGTTCAAATGGGTGCGTGCAAAGTCAAGCCGAGCTTTTCGGTTTTTTTTCCGACACAAACGGTTTTTTTTGTACATCTATAACTTCTAAGACCATATTCTCGGGCTCTTCTTTTAATGGTGGGAACACTGGCACCTATTAAAAGTTCAGTTTTAGCTTCTCTGGGAAGTGCTTTGGGATATTTCGTAAAAAAATTGTTCATTTTCCGATCTTCTCTTACAGTTGTAATACGGGGTCTTCCACCTGAGTTGTGTGGATGTTACCACTATTAACAATGCGGCAAATCGTTGATTTTGGAACGGATTACTTTATAGAAATTTCTTTTTGGGAAAGTCCATTTTAAAAATCATTTAAAACTTTTGATTTAAAATCAGAATTGTATTTATTTCCTGCCATTTTTTACAAAAATTATTCTTACGATGTTTATGCTTCCAACATCTTATTAAAGAACAATAATTATAATAAATTTGTTTAAAAAATGTAACGGCCTGAATCTCATATTAAAAAGGAATGCGATTACCGTTATATCCTAGGATTTGTTAGTATAAATTGTTTCGTTAAGAGTAAGAATAACGAGAGTTGCAAATGTTTTGAACACTTGCAAATGTTTTGAATACATCTATTATTATTAATTTTTTTGTTTTAGTTTAACGGAACTATTTTTTTTTTATTTGTTTAAAATAAAACAATGTATGAAGAATAAGTAAAAAATAAATTTTAGTAACTAAGTGTGATTTGAGGAAAATAAATCAATGAAAACAATAAATGCGATCTCAGTTCCAAATGCTTTGACCTCTACTGTATATTCGAAATTCGGTTTAGTCAAGAATTTAGTAGGGGAGAGTGCTGTACCTTAAAAGTTTAATTTTTCACTACCTTTACAACGTTTTATAAAAAAGTTTTTTATTTCTCCTTACGCCCGTGTTAGGCTTAATTAAGTTCTCATATTTTAAGCCTGTAATTGCTAGTGTCCGACCGAACTCATTTTTTTTTGGCAGAAGCCGTAGCCATAATATCAATGTTCGCCCGAAGCCGAACTTTTTGTTTTAATAAAAAAATAATATAAATTGTTTTTTTAGATCAATAAATTTAAACCAAAAAGTAATTAAACATAAACAAAAATAAAAATTCATAGGTTTATTTTTAAAAAAAATCGTATTTGGAAAATAGTTGTACTATTTTAAGTAAAAAAAAAAACAAAGAATAAAATTTTTGTACTATATTTTATAGTCAAAGAAAAATAGTTGATTGATTGTTAAGTTGAAATAGAAAAAAAAAAACTTAAACTTTAATATTTAAAATTAAAAGGTTTGAAATTATAATGAAAGAAAAGCAATTTTTCCGCATTTACACCATGTAAATTGCTTGGTCTATCAGAATACAGCTGTCTGGCAGCGCTAAGAAGCTGTTAGCTAGCTACACTAGTTGGTATGTCTTTTAGGTATATTTCTGGAAATTTTTTTTTAAACTCTTTTGGCTTTTTGAAATTTTTTCGCAGACATATACATACATTGGTATTTAAATATCGTTGTTTTTTTTTTTGGTATTCTATCATATACAACTTTGTATTTTTTATGTAGTTTTTTTTGTGAACTATGAAAAGTAAATATAAGCACAGTTGTTATTTATTTGTGCTTTTTATTAAATAAAAAGTTCAGTAGTTCGGCCAAAATTTATTCAAACACCGAACTTGTCCGAACTTCACTTTTTGGCCGAACCCCGAAGCCGAATACTCGGTCGGACACTAGTAATTGCTAATAAAAATCGTGATTGTACATTGAAACGCAAAAAGTAATAAATAGGTTTTAAAAATTGGAGATGAATTAAAAGTCTTTAGAATCACTCCCGTTTGTTAGTGTAATTACGGTTTTAGTAAATGCAAATAAAAAAAAAATACATTTAAAAATTGGATTTACATTACAAGTAATTGCATTTGTATTATAATAAAAAAGTAATTATTTAATAGTAAAGCTCTTTAGCTTGAAAATAAAGAATATTACTATACAATTTTCGACTGTACCTTGTCTGCGAATCAATTGATTATTCATATTAGTGGATCTAAATATTGTTAAAAAAAAAAAAATTAAAATTTTGTTCGGTTTAATATTATATTATTGTTTTCTTTATATTTGTTAAATATTCACAATTTTTATGTGCACATACATATGTGCCTTTGTTTGATGTGTAGTATACAAAAGTAAAAATTAAATATAACGCGGTTGCATTTTGTGTAATGGTTGTGTTTGTTTATATAAATTTTTTCTCCACATCGTCCATACAAGATGTGCCATCTACATCTAGCCTTTTTACTTGTTTCTCCATGCCATTAATTTTTTTTTTCACCACAAATTTGGTAGCAACGTAAATTAGTTAAAGATTAGCTCAAAACTGGTTTTTGGTAAAAGCGTTTAATTAAAATTTTAGCTAAAAATGCGGCGTGAGCAAAAAAATTTCTGAAAGTTAGTTAAATATTTTTAATAGACGTTTAAAGCCCGTATGACACTGTATAGTTTTTGTATAGTTTCAAGATGTATTGGGAGAAAGAAACAACATTAATGTGCGAATGAAACATATATACAATTTGTAAACTTGGATCATATTTAAATTGTGCACAAAACCACAAAGTGCAATATTTTTATTCATTTTCTTTTTTTAATTGTACTATTATTTGTTTACAAAAAACTGACAACAAACTTATTTGCCTGTGAGAAATGTCAAGATAAAGATCAAAATTTTCGTTTGCACTTTTGAAAGATATCCCAATTTTTCGCTGATTTATCGATAACAAAAGTATTTGTTTTGACATTTACTACAATTTGGCACTATGTGTTCGTACTCTTTACACTAGTTAAAAAATTGAGTAACAATATATTTGTACTGCTTTAATTTAGATTGTCAATACAAAAACTATACAGTGTCATACGGGCTTAACACACTCTTCAACAAACTTTTTTTTTTTAGTGTACAGTATTTATGAAAAATTTTACCAAAATTGGGTTAAAGCAGACATTTTTGTATCGAATTGCGAATAACAGAATAATTGACGCTTTTTTTAAGTAATCAATAAAAATCCGCGTGACAGCCAAAATGATGCCGCGTACCACTGGTGATACACGTGTCATAGTTTTGCCCTATACAAGAAATATTTGAATGTTTATGCAAAAATGTTATTTCTGTGGAAAGAAGAATACTTTTGAAATGTCATCTATGATCTTTATGTGATTTTACTCATAAAAAAATTCAAAATTTAATGAATAATTGTATAAACAAAATATGTATCACTATTGTTAAAGTTTAATACTTTTTAAACTATTTTACGTTGAACTTGAAAGATCAATCTGCAAGCAGATTCCGTTCAGATCATTAACGAACTCCAATTCAATACAGCGCAAGTATTTTGTTGCCGGAAACAACAACTCAGTCTGTATATGTTGAGAATTTAATTGACACCTTATGTTAAGGCCCCCGCTATCAATATTCAAATATCACCTAAATATGAGAAATGTCGTATATAAAGGTAGTTAAGCTTATCTCTTATGAATGTTGATTAAGTGCTTCCACTAAAGCTGATGTTGTAACAGACATTTACCCAACATTACAGCTGCATTCAATGCATGTTGTACCAGAACATTTTAACTTTACAGATAATCATTTTTTGTTCTACCCAATCAGTTTTGCAACATATTTTGAACAAATTACAAGCATGGCATCAACTACTCGTTTAAAATCACTCATCTCTATATACTCAACTTTTAAATGTATAGTGTTGTATATGAACAACAAACGATAGTCACGATAGTAGCAACATCATCAGCATCAGCATCGTTGTAGTTATCCTTATCACTAGAGTTTTCTTACCTAATATCAAATGTTGTTTGCCTGCCTGACTGTTTGCCTCTTATGCCTTTGGATTTATTGATAAAAAAAAAAAGCAAAATTCAACAACTGGAAATTTAGCTTGTTGTCTGTTGGTTTACAATACACTCAAAAAAGTTGCATAGTTACTACATGACAGTTGTTTATGTAGTAATCAGTAGTAGTTGTTTTTAACTGCAATTGCGGTTGTTTTTCTTTGAAAGAATACAAAACAACTATTATGACAGTTATTTAAAAAAAAAAAAAAAAACACAACTGAAGAAAATTGCTGTACTTTTGCAACAGTTTTTTAAAGCAGTTGTTTTAGTATTTTAATAAACAACTTCCAAATTGAAGTATATAGTTAATTTTGTGAGTTATTTAAAAATTGAATATTATTCCGAGTTTCTAAAAATTCTCGTTTAGTTTATATTTATTATTGTTGATATGCAAATCGTGTGCAAAACATAATAACTGGAAAATTTGATTGTATCTCCAATGCATAAAAACGTTATAACTGGGAATACCGTTTGGAATTTCGAGTTTGCATTCTAAGTAGGATGTAGGAAATACAAATTTTTATTGTAAGTAAAAGGAATATATTTTTTTTATTAAAAAATATTTTTACCGAAAAAATAACTGTTAAGTAGTTTTTACTGTTAAGTAGTTTTTTTTACCAAATTTTTCCGTTGTTTTAAAATTTTTATAAAGGCTGTTTTTTATAGAGGTATATAATTTTGAAATAGAATAAAACAAAGATGAATTTTTTAAATTGACATGAAAGATAATCTTCTGGCATTATAATTTAAATATGATTTCTGGCATATGACGTAGGTAGTCTAATCAGGTCCAATTTTCGATGACTTTTTCCAACATTTGTGGCCGTACATTGGCAATAACGCGGCGAATGTGGTCCTTCAAGTGGTCAATCGTTTCGGGCTTATCGGCGTAGACTAACGACTTCACATATCCCCACGGAAAATAATCCAACGGCGTTAATTTGCACGATTCACGGGTCCGAAACGTGAAACTATGCGGTTACCGAACGTTTCCTTCAAGAAATCAATTGTGGCAATTGTTGAAACCACAGCTCCTGCACATCATGGTTGTTCAATTGATGAACGAAAAAGTCAGTAATCATGACTATATATCGCTCACCATTGCCAGTAACGTTCTGATGGCGGCTAGACTGATTGGGGTCTTCCTCTACGCTACGCTCTACAGCAGCAATAACTTCTTCTGTACGCACTGTACGACGTCCCTGTGGATGCATATTATCATTTAGAGTAATCGTGGTGCGAAAACGTTTTATAGTTAATCGAATTAATTGCTCTGATTGACGATTATGTTGACCGTAAAATGGACGTAGTGCGCGATACGTATTTGCGCAATTTGGAAGCGTTGTTCAGACGTCAGTCTATTCATGTTGAAATACCAAACTAAATATAAATCACTTGACAAATTAAAGTTCTATACCTGTTTAAAAAACACCCTTTAGTAAAAAATCGTCAGTTGTTTTTACGACATTGTTAGTTGTTTTTTCAACATTTGTTAGTTGTTTTTCAACAGTTAAAAACAACTAAATTTTTAGTTATTTGAACGATATTTACCTTAGCCGTCTTTTTAACTGAAATTACACTTGTTTTAACTGTCATTTTCGGTAAATTCTACTGTATAACTTTTCTGAGTGCAGGAGAGAAGCACCTTTCGTTTGGTTTGGTTTTTGGATCCATCATGTTGTTTATAAGTGGTTCTTTTCTCTATTTTTCCCCTTCCTTTTTTTGTTGTACAGAATCTCGGTGTGTTTTAAATTCATTAGCGTGTAACCTACATTTTAATTATAACATCCCACCAGCAATGTATCCCAAGGTACTACACAACACGGTTGTAAGTATGTAGGCAAACATACTTACATACGATGATGTTGATGATGACACTACGGTGTTTGTTGCCATTTTTCTAAAATTATTTGATAAAGTCGTTTGAGGTTAAATGTAAATTAATTATATACATAAAGTGTCTTTAGGATAAACATAAAAGTTTATTTTATTTTATTTTACTATACAAATTTATTTACCATAAAAATAAAACTAACACTCACATGCATATTTGTTGAGTGGTTGACTAAGTGTGAATAAAGTGTTGGAACTATGGCTTTTAAACTAAACAAAAAAAAAAACATTTTAAGTTTTAAGTAGAAATGATCACGGTTTCAAAATGATTTTACGAAAATTCAACGGAAAAGGAAACGAATAGATCTACGGTTTACAAATGGGGGCCCGTAGGAGTATTCCAGGCGGTCCGCGAAGATTTTCGACAAAATTATTGTTTAAAACTAATATTTTTTTTTTTTAATTTTATTAATAATTCAAATTATTTTTGAAACATTTCATAGATATGATGATATGATGGAAAAAGTCTTTTTTGCAAACATTTATTTATAAATATTGCGGATTTCATTGTTAATGTTGTTACAGGTGGCTTGCTCCTTATTCCGCAAGTGCATATTGCTTGCCATACCAGGAACTTGTTAGAGAATATTTTTCTCATGACGACCTCATTTTTTTACTTAGCCGGATTTTCTCTCAATGCTCAAGTCTCCCCTAAACCGTTTAATAACTTTTGATTGATTGTTTAATTTTTGATATGTCCAAGATATATTTTGTTGAAAATATTTAATTATTTTCAAACAAAATTTGTTTTCATCACTCATTTTGTGAAAAATTTAAAAAACAAATTCTAGATTGTCATTAATTTATTTACCATTATAAAAGGTACTATAATAAAAAAAAAAAATTAAAGAAAGCTTATGATGAAAATTATAATGGAAAACGCATGTTAAGGTTCACAAGTATTCCCCTCCCCCTACTACACCCCAAAAATCGAATTTTTAAAATTTTTGGACCTTTTTAACTACTTAAACTTTCGAGCATAAGAAATGCTTTGTTTGATTTTATCTGTTCATTAGATGAAGATATGTGCTAAATTTTGTGATATTACACTGGTAGAATTTTCCTTCATACTAATAATGAATGTCTTTCATTAAATTGCATTCATTGATTTAATGAATAATTTTCATCGTATTAATAAAAAATTCATTAAGTAAATGATTGATCCTTAAAATATGCAATCAATTTTATATATATACATATTTTTTGTGTACCAAACATTTAGTTTCATCAGATTTCAACAGGAGACGCTTCAACTATTGGAAAAAGCTATTTTATTAAAAAAAGTCTAAATAAGTACATCAGTTTGTTTTCGTTATTTAGTTCAATTGGTAACGCGGTACTGTTTACATGTTGGTGGACCAACCATGGTTGCGGGTTCAAGTCGCGTTCAGGGAAATGTAAAAAAACAGAAAAGTAAAAAAATCAATAAAAATCTAAGTAAATATATGAAACAGGGCAACATATTTTTACCATTATAATTCATTTAATGAAAATATTTCAATAATTCAATGAAACTTTCTTTGGGGACATGTTAATGAAAAAATTGTATTGTATTAATGATGGATTACATTAATACAATACACAAAATTCGATCAGTGTAGCTTTAGTAGTTTAGGAGATACACCAAACTCCACTTTTTCGGAGATAAAGGCTGATTTAAAAAATTTGACTTTGCAAAAAAATCTCGCTACTATATTTCCCTGATGAACGTTTTATGTACAAATGGTTTTTTTTAATGATTATTATCCTAATGACAAAATTAAAACAAAAATATAAAGACTTATTGCATTATCACACACACACAGAAAAATTTAGTTATTTACCAACTGAAATTCGGTTACTACGACTTAAATTCGGTTATTACGAATTTCAGTCGGTGAGCACAACTTAACATTAGTTTTCACAACAAAGTAGGATTAAGTCAACTGAAATTTAGTTGCAACACCCAAAGTATTCAGAAATCTAATGTTACTATTGTTGTACTAACTGAATTTATAAGTTTTTACCATTAATATACACTTTTTAATTCGGTTGGCACTTTATTTCTCTGTGTGCACGTTTTATATTTTCTTAAAAATGTGTAAACTGTAGTGTACAAGGGTACACTAAGACTATTATGTAGGTAAAGACGACAGCAATTGTAGTCAAAAACAAATGATATTCCTCTTGAAGAAAGGACGAATAACATTTCATTAAATTTAACTTACATTTGTCATTTGTTTTTACTGTTCAAAAAATTACTAACAATTGTGGTAAAAATTAACCACATTGGTTAGTAATAAATTAACAAACATTTACTCTTTTTATTTTTTAAATAACAAAAAAACTGTAAAAAATAAATGTTAAATCATAAAACAGTCATTTGATGTGGTTTGTTTTTTTTAAATGAACTACAATGTTAGTAAAAAATTAATTTATTTTACAAATGACTGACATTTACATTAAAAATAAACAAACTGTATTACAATCCAAACAACTACATATTTTTAAAGCAGAAGTTTCCTGAGTGTAGTGAAAGGGTTAACAAAACAATTTAATACAGTGAATGTCTACTAAATATTTACAAATTCTCACATATTTGTATGATTTAAAAAAAAAAAAATCAAAATTCACTGTAGTAAAAGTTGTAGTTAAAATAGCTTTCGCAAATATAAACTTGTTTTGGTGAATTTTTTAAGATATTTGGATATTATACTAAAATATAAACTCATCGGACATTCGTTTTCGCTGGGCTGTCTTATAAATTTTCGTTACATTTCGTGTTTTTTCATGAACCGCACTTTTTTTTCTTCTTTTTATAATTGTTCAGATTTGTCTTTTTGCTTATGAACAAAAACTGGGAGAAACCGCGAATCTACTTGCTAATGTTGCGCATTTGTTAACCAAATTTGATACTCGAATATTGCTGAAAGTCAATATATTTACCATACAAAACTAAGAGAAAATATTTTATTTTCATTTTGAATTGTCAGGTTCGTGATCATAATTCGAGATCATACTAGTATAAGTAGAACACACTAATTACTCATAAATGTAAGAGATAAATGAAAAAAAAAAAAATGTGAGGATCGGCGCTAGAGGAAGTGCAGCACTTTTAACCTAAGCGACTAGGCCTTCATCAGCCTCATTCTAATTCACCACCCACAAGAACTCATGGTTTAATCAAGTATATATATTAAACAACCACAGTAAATATGTAATGGAAATTGATTGAATATATATATATATATATATATATATATATATATATATATATATGTTTTTTAAAAGTTTTTTATAATTATTATTTTAAAGTAAATAAAAATTATGTTTTTTCGACCTATAATTCTGTTATGAAAATGAAAATTTATTCAAGTTCAAGGCCATACTATATATTTATTTATTAGGATATTGTCCTAACAAATAATCTATAAAGTTTTTTGTTTTCAATTTATTAATTAACCACTTTCAAGAATTTGTTGGTGGCTCCATTTCGAAAAAAACATAATTTTTATTTATTTTTAAATAATAACACTGTGCTAGTTCAAAAACGTAACAAGCGGGGCACCCGGCGGGTAAAGCTAATTCGAGTACGCTGAATCCAGTGGTGCTAACCGTTTTTTTAGGTTAGCTCTCGTTTAAAAAATAATTAAGATTGAAAATTATGGTTCCAAGTACCTAAAAAAAACAATTTTTTTAAGTTTTTTTTACCATTTATTGATTTTAAATGTATGAAATTGAGAACATTTTATGAAACAACATCAACAATAAACTATTTGCAACAAAATTTAATTGACTACAACAATTTTAAAGTGATTTATAATTTTTTTTTTTTAATAAATAAATTTTTCATGATTTTTTCAATTTTCATTTCCTGATTCTTCTATATCATTATCTTCCTCTTGCAAATTCCAACAAATGTCACCTAAAAGTGAATATCGCATTCCGCCCATTTTCAGTTCGACTACCAATATTTGTAATTGATGGACTCGTACAAAATTTGAAGGCTATATAGCTAATATAGAACCCTAGATATTTAATATTAATATTAATTTTGTATATGAGCTTAATATTCACTTTGTATGGGAGCTGCCACGCCCACTGGTATGATCCCGCCCAATTTTCCCATGACTATTCATAATATAATCAACGTGCACAAATTTCTAAGACTCTGGCTATTATAGAACTGTAGATATATGATATTAAATATTTACTTTGTATGGGAGCTGACACGCCCACTGGTCCGATCACGCCCATTTTTCCCATGACTATTAACACTATCAAATAATCAACGTGCACAAATTTCTAAGACTAAGACTATTATAGTACTGTAGATATATGATATTAAATATTTACTTTGTATGGGAGGGAACCATAATTTTCAATCTTAATTATCTTTTAAACAAGAGCTAACCTAAAAAAACGGTTAGCACCACAGGATTCAGCGTACTCGAATTAGGTTTACCCACCGGGTGCCCCGTTTGTTACAAAAAAAAGTGTCCGATTCGAGCACAGTGTAATTACAACAAACTTTTGAAAAAGACAAAGTATAGTCTTAGTTTATATCCCCTCGCAAACATTGTATTTTATTTTTAAATAAAAGTAACAAAGGTGGAATATTAACGAAAAATGTATATTATCTCTATCAAAGACAGAGTGTATACAAAATCAAATGTTTTCAATTTTTTAATTATTAGTGGACATTTTATTTTCAGGCTCAACTTAATTCTCATTTGTTTTAACAAATGGGGTATATAAGTGTTTGAGTTTGTGAATGAGGTTGCCACTGCTTTCTAAACTTGTTCTGATGATGGGGACCTAGAAAATCCCCGAAATGGAGCCATCAACAAATTCTTGAAAGTGGTTAATTAATAAATTGAAAACAAAAAACTCTATAGATTATTTGTTAGGACAATATCCTAGTAAAGAAATATATAGTATGGCCTTGACCTTGAATAAATTTTCATATATGTTTTTTATTTTATATATAAAAAACTGATTTAAAATATGATGAAGATTTCTTTGGGCAGGAATGAAATCCGGATACGGAAACGCCTACATCAGATTGCTTTTCACAATTTGTTAAATAAGTTTTGGGACTTTAGCACATTTAATTACTATAAATGCACTTAAATGCAATTTAGCAAAAATTCTTTCCCGTATGTGAAAAAATTGGATACGCCATTAAAATCAGTTTGTCCAAAATATATAGGGGTACATTTTGTTGCACAGTGTAATTGTACCGATAGTAGAATAGATTCTGTCGCAACAAAAATTGTTTTACACTCGTTTCTTTTAACGATTCTAAATAGCAAATTAAATTGTACAACAGCTGGATAAAAATAAAATCTAAAAAAACTTTATAATGGAATTATTTACATTATCCTTGAAAATAGTTTATAAAATTATTTCATTAATGTTATTAAGAATATTTCTTTCAGTGTATATCTAATGAAGTTTTCTTTTACCTTTTCAGTATTTTCAAAATCAATGAAAAATAGAGCAAATTGTTCTCAAAGCAGTAGTTCTGGTTCTGGATCAGCAACTGTATCTCCAATAAGAACTTCCAGTACATCATCACCATTTAGTAAGTCCGTATAGAATATAAATTGTGTTTTGTTTACAAGCACATGTAGAATAAAATGTAACGATAAAAAATTAAATAATAGAGTTAAAACATGTCAACTCAATGGCTTTTTCTGATCGACCATCACCGATTTCAATGAAATTTACCATAACTGTCATACTCGACAAGAAATCGAATTTTTTACTAAAGTATCGTTACTATTAAACTATACACACTTTTAAACTATACAACATACAAAATTTGTGTAGTTTTTTAGGTTAAAGAAAACTATTTAAAGTGATATACAAAATATTAAAATATACTCTTTAAAGTGATAAGAGCATTTTAAACTAATTTTTCTATTCTCTTGAAAAAATTTATTTTGGGGATGGAATTGTCCCAGTTTCCCTTCCCCAGGGAAGGGAAACTGGAATTAACGACATACCATGTCGTTAATTCAACTCATATAAACTGGGGCTGCAATCATTAGGATTATCACGTTTTTGCCTATAACTCAGATACCAATCGAGATACCACCCTGAATTTTTCACTAAAATGTAGAGAGTTCAATTAGACTGTGCAACAAGAAATTGTATCCCGAACGAACCCGACGGAAAATGAAAATAGACAATCAATAGACATCCAAAGCGTTTTGAAAACTTAGCTCTAATTTAAATTTTAATAGCCCCTTGAAGTTTGGCTCATTTCGACCGTTTTTTTTCACAAAGGGTGAAAGTTAAACAATTACAAGATTATTTAATACACACAAATGCATATTTTACCGAGTTATCTTATTAGATCCGATGTTAGAACACAACAGAAAATATTTTTTCCACACTGAGCAAAAAAGATTAGTTAATTTAAAAAAAAAAAAATTATTTTTCGTATATATATTTTTCGGAAAATGAGCTGTAACAATTACGCGTTTTGGGCACAACTCTACAATATGATGTTCATATATCTTCTCATATATGATTATTCATGTTTATGGCTGATTATATATTGCTGCCATTACTTTTTTGCAGAAATACAGAGAAGAAATACAAAAAAGCCCTAAATAAGCGCAAAGTTGCTTAATAATGGAAGTTTAACATAAATTATAATTTGTTATTCATTTAAGAACTCATACACTCATATAATTACGATGGGGCTTTCAAAAGGCTGGTTTAACCCCACTTTTTTTACAAAAACTATTGAAAGACATCTTCGCCATTATAATAAAAAGGCATCAAGATCTAGTAATTCCCTAGTGCTAAATAAATGAAATCTATTCATATTTCTTTTAAAATTGTATATATTTATCGGCCTATATAGGTGAGTCGTCTACTTGGGACGTACGAAATTGAAACTGTCATATGCAGATATAAAACTTTAAGGACACAAGCCTAATCGCAACCAGCCTCCAATATCGGTCAAACGACTTCGAAGGGGTTAGTTTTTAGTAATTTTTGTTAGTAAGTTTCTACAAGCTGAAGGTACGTTATAGAAATAGTAATAGCAAAATAATTTCAACAGCTATATACAATTTTTCATGTTAAAATGATCTATCATTACAAAATATGTAGATTAGATTTCTTAATTTTTTGGAATTCCAAAATTACATACACTCAGTACTCAGCTCTTTACATATCTGTTCAAGGAATTGGTCTAAATTTTTTAAAATTTTTCCAAAAATTATACTACTATTTTTATGACTTATAACATTTATTGATGTGAAGATAAACTTTAATTTATTTATATCATCGTCGTATTTTTAACAATATAAAAATCAAATGATCTCAAACGGAAATAAAATGGATGTACAGCGGTGAGCACTCGTGAGTACATGTCGCACACCTAATTCAAAAGTGACTCAACTCAAAAATTTAATTTTTCAGAAATCGAAAAAAAAACTTTATACCAATTGAAACATAAAGCATGACATAACTGTTTTTTTTTTAGCAAACAGTTAACAACAACAAAATACACTGATATTTTTTTTTATAGATAGACAAGTGTATTGTGCATAGTTTATACATGTAAACCCGAATAATTAAAATTTTGAGTTGACTCACTTTTGAACTGGGTGTGCGATGTAAGTACTTTTTACCCCGAAAGATTCAGGCCGAAAAATATTGGACACTAAACTAAAGTTTACTTTTCTAAAGGTATAAGGTACGCTGAATCCAAATCTGGTATCAGAATCACTCTCCGACATCAGGCGTTCGAGCTATATTAACGGGTGTCGTTTTTGATCAAAATGCTCCGATTTTTCACTTTCCTGGAAATATTTTTTTTATTATACTTGTAACGGCTCCTGAACAAACTATTCTTACCCTTATTTTCAAATTTTGAATTTTTAGGATAACTTATATTGTAACATTTTAAACAATTTTTATTATAAAGTTCAACCGACGACAATTTCAAGAAAAAAATGAGATGTCTTAAAAATTCAAAAACTTAAAAAAATGGTGAGAGTAGTTTGTTGAGGTACCGTTAAAAGTATTATAAGAAATGTATATTCCACTTAGGAGAAAAATCGGAGCATTTTGATCAAAAACGACACTATTCCCGTAAATATAGCTCGAACGCCTGGTGTCGGAGAGTGATTCTGAAAACAGATTCAGCGTACCTTATACCTTTAGAAAAAATACTTTAGGTCAAGTGTCAAATATTTTTCGGCCTGAATATGTGGGTGTAAAAATTACTCACGAGTGCTCTCCACTATATATCACAACATCAAAGAACAATGGTTAAAGCACTACTATTTTAATGACCGCAGCTGTATGTTCAAATATGTTCGAATGCGGAATTTGCGAGTATATGGTCGTGAATGATTATATATGTTTATATATGATCATATATGCTTCATATATCATATTTGTGGTCATATATGAGGTCGTATATGGTTATAATATAAACTACATTTGGTCATATATGATCATATACAAGCCCATATATGAACAGATATGTTCTTATATGCTACCATTTTCACTTAGTGTAGTTTAAAAATTTTTCTGAAAAAAGCGCAACTTCAAAATTCCATCAAAATGAAATCTGAGCAAGTTTTGAGAACATTTTGGGGTTTTTATCTACTCAAAGTCTACTTTCATTTCCCGTTGGTTTCATTCGGGATACATCCGGTGACCTCGAATTTGTTGCGCAGTGTATTTATTTTTTATTTGGTGTCTTGAATTAATTTCTGATTTCTTGTCGCTATAACGGAAATCAATTTGTTTATTTGTTCTGTGTGGAAAAAACGTGATGGCGATTTATTATTTTGTATTCATTCAATGTTTTTTGTTTTTTGTAGGAGTAAGTCGCAAATGAATGCATTGTAATTTCATATTTTTCACAATTTTTTTTTTTTGGAAAAATAAAATGCAAATTGCTTTAATCAAATGTAATAATAATGTAAATTATTTACCTTTTTCTAACATTTTGTTTGTTTTTTTATTTTTTTTTTATTTACTTGTTAGTGGTGCCAATAAACAAAAAGTAGATCTTGTAGCATGTTTGATGGCAGACATCGTTGTGAAAAAAAATTTGTTAACAACGTTGTTATAACAAAAGAACAAAACATGGACAAGAATGGTCTACAAAGAGAAATTCGTGCTCTAACAAGAAATTGTTCGCTGAATGAAGAATTCGATGTCAGGTCAAGACACCAAATTAAGAATAAAAAAGTGCACTTTGAGATATGGGCATTTGAACTCATGGCACTCAAAAATAATCTTTGACCCTTCCATGAAACAATTGATATGCATATCATTTTAATTAGTATATTTTAATAAGGCCTACAAGAATTTTGTATCCTGTATAGTTTATAGCCAATTTGGTAAAATTACTTTAGTAAAATTTTATCGTTTTTTGCAATTTTCATGTCGTCATGTTTCGCAAACCGAAAGGGCCCGGAATCTAAAATTTATGTTTCGTCGATTTCTTGTTGAGTATGACAATTATGACAGGGTGCTTCCCTTTTTCGGCCCAGTACTTTTAAACGGCTAAAAAAAATTGTGGAAATTGTTATCCAGAGTTTATTTTATAAATTTTTGACTTTTTTTGAGGGGATTTTTTTAAAAATTATGTAAAATATAGAAAACAATGTAATGATCCGACTTCGCTAATAATTTATACACATCATCTGGCGACTTTTTAAAAGATAACTTGATTCAAAAAAAAGTTCACTTTTAAACATTAAACAGGTTATAAGTGATAAGCTGTGTTAGGATTTATTCGATCTCACTCCTTATGTTGAATTATACACAGAGAAAAATAAGCATACACACAAAGTAATTAAAGCGCCAAACGAATTGAAAAGTGTATTTTTATGTTAACAACTTATAAATTCATTTAATAAACGATATTTACATTCGATTTCTGAAAATGTTGTGTATAACAACTAAAATTCATCTCGAACTTTGTTCAATCGAACTTGGTTGTGAAAGCTAATGTTAAGTTGTACAAACCGACTGACATTCATAATAACCGAATTTGAATAGTAGTAACCGAGTTTCAGTTGCCAAATAGCTAAGTTTTTCTACGTGTGTAGTTAACTCAATTATTACTTCATATTTGAATTAATACCTTAGTTTTTTATTAAAATTTTTAAATTAAGAATGAATCTTATTAAATATTAGTTAAAATAATCTTTTTTATATTTAAATTAATATTTCAACATGATGAATGTCATTTACGCTTTTTAAAAATAAGTAGAAACATATTTGAACTAAATAGAAAACACACTTTGTTTGATTTCAAAGCTGCTTCTGCTATTTTTACTAGATTCTCTAATGCTTTTTTTCTGTGTGTATACGAACGCATATATAATTTTATATTGTACATATAATTATATATATATATAGGTATATTAAGTATAATTGTATATAAGACAATATAAAATAATATATTGCTATATGTACCCTAGGGTGGGGCGATTAGTATGGAAGGAAAAATATCTTAATGGGCGCTTCGCGTTTCAGCTACTTGGGATTGTACTGAGCAAAAAAGTCCACTAGACCATACGTCTACGGTGAAAATCGAGCTTCCACATTTTGACTTAACGGCAAAAAAGCCCTATTTTGAAATTAAAAATTAACCCCTTAAACCCCACCCACAAATATGATTGATGCATTAATCTGCTAGAGAATCTTCCAAAGAAGTGATTGATACCATAATCTTGCATAAGCTCCTCCTACTTCCTGAGATATGTCCATCCTACACATTGTTACTTTCACAAAATACGGCTAAAAAGTCAAAATGTGGAAGCTCGATTTTCACAGTAGACGTATGGTCTAGTGGACTTTTTTGCTCAGTACAATCCCAAGAATCAGAAACGCGAAGCGCCCATTAAGATGTTCAAATCGCCCCACCCTAATGTACCCCCATATACATATTTTTGGAACAACGCAAAGCTATATACAATTAGATACAAATATTTATGCTTTATATCACAAATCACAAATATCCGTTTTTAGTCAAAACAATCGAATCTGAATAATTACGAAGTACAGTACAGGAGAGAGGTATTTGGCTCTTTGTTAAACAGTTATAGCGACCACTGCACGTATTGGCAATAATGCCTAAAAGTTTTGAAAAAAGTCGCCTGCATCAAACCAAATATCTATGAAATATATAGTAAAATTCTTAAAAGTGGTCCTTTAGATAATGTCCATAAATTGTATCTTAATCTAATATTTTATAAATTTTTGCAATTTGCAATAAATTTTCATAAAATTTCTTTCAATAAATGAACCCTTTTGTTAAAATTCATGAATGCATACAAAAGTTAGTACGACTTTTTCGTTTTATATGTAGTTATTATGATCTCAGTCTTTATTTGATTAATCAGGCTACACTGAGAGAATTATCTTCAATTCAGTAATGAATTTCTTCATAGCTTTAATGATAATTGTCTAGTGAAACTTTCTATAGATTCTATGAAACAGGTTTCATTGAAGACAATGTTTTTGAAATTTTTGTAGAATTAATGAAAATATTCATAAAACTAGAATCATTCATACAATGAAGCGTTCATAGAATTTATGAAACAGTTTCATCAACAAGTTTCCTTTAATTTATAAAATTCTTCATGAATGACTTGAAAATGCATTGGAACTAACAAGGGAGGTATCACGACCCGAACTCGCAGATTTTAATGAACTTTGGATATGTTGTAAAGGATCAAAAAAAAAGGCTGGTATTTTTTTTAGCTACCCATCTCACGTTTACGGGTTAAAACGTAGGGGCTAAAATTCATTTGGTTTTGTATAAAAACTTAACTTTAATTTACGAAAACTAGATTTATTTGTACGGAGGGTTAAAGTACTTAAGAAAACAAACAATTTTGATACCCATATTGTCTTTATAGTGGACCCAGAGTTGCCACATTTTTTAATTATTTGAAATATCGGTAAAAATAGAATCTTCGGGAAAATTGGCATAAAAACCGAACGGTTTCGAATATCGGATAAAGCTAAGACACCCCCTCAATTCAATTATATAGGCATTACTATGCCTTAAAACACATTCTTTGAATACCAAAAATACACCAGTCAATAAGCCTTCAAAAAACCTTGCATTTGATACCAAATTTGTCTATAGTTCCTTTCAATAGAACGAAGTAAACCAAAAAAAACGTAAAATAGGGTAATATTTGACCCGACTTAGTAACACCTAAACATGTCCCTTTAATTTGTATTCTCTACAACATATCCGAAGTTGCGGTAAAGAGTGCCTCAAGGCATTCATCAAGAAATAGTCCACAAATGCAAAAAAATTAGTGAATTTTTTGTAAAGAAATTTTACATGTGGTGGGCACGGTTTCGAAGCGAGAAAGTGTCAAAGTTAAAATTTCAAAAAATAATTATTTTGAAAGGAACTCAAAAACTTTTTCTAGAAACCGTTGATAATAAACACCAAATAAGATTGAAGATTAAGCTTTTATAATAGGTCGATCAGGATACCTTTAAAGGACATCCTGCTAACTTAAAAGCGAATAGACGGATTATTATGAAATTTGGCTTAAATGATGTATTTTGAATTATTAATAAAGAGTTTAAGTTTCAACAGTATGTACCTTCTTAAGTAAAAGCTCGAAAAATTAAATTTTTGAATTGAAATTATGTCTTAGTAAGTTAAATAATTTTTGCCTAAACTTACTCTTATTCGTTCATTAGTTTTCGATATAACCTCGAAACATATTTTGGCAAATATCGCCTAAAGTAGGCAAGGAAAAAAATTGTAGAACAAATTTTTTTTTTATTTTCTATGCCGAACATGTGGTACAAAATTCATTGCAAAATCGCGTATTGTCGATTAGAGGGCTATAATCTACCGGTCCGGGTTGGGATACCTCCCTTGTAAGACAATGAAGTGCTTCATATGATTTTTAAACATTTTTCATTGAAGTCCATAATATAAAATATAAATAAAAGCATACATACACCAAAATAATAAAGCACTTTATACAATATGTTAAACACTTGAGAATTAAATCTTAAAACGAAAGTTTGGAATTTATAAAACTTATGAAATTTTATGAAAAAATAAAAAAATTAAGGCTTTGAAATAATTTTATAGCTCTAAAGAAAATTTTCATTAAATTTATGAAGAGTTAAACTATAAAATCGAATGTTCTTTTTTTTATGAAACTATGAAATTTTATGAAAAAAAGCTTATGAAAAATTTCTTGGATATAGTGAAATTCTTTATTAAATCTACGAAACAAATTCTATGAAATTTTTTCATTAATATCATGAAGAATAATTCTTTCTGTGTAGGCATTCTGTAGGACGATTAACAATTATCGCTCAATTTTCCAAGTTAAATTACGACCATATTACACACAAATTTTAAATAATGTTAACAATAGTTTAATGTTTTCGTAAGTACCATCGTCAAAACGATAGCAATTTAGGTCTCGTTTTGGACAAAACGATAAAGTTTTTCTTAGAGAATCTACTTGTATTCCCAGCTTTGGTTGAACTGTAGCTTTAAAAGGAAGAAAATAAAATGTTAAAAATAAGTACTTTCCTTTGATGTATAACGAAATGGCAACATTTTAATATTTATTTTATATCATATGGTCCGGTCCTGTGGTCGCTCGCCCGTTTGGTCATTCTACAATATTATTATTTACCTTATTTTATGTTTTTCTTTTTTCATATACATTTATTCTTTTTCATTTTTGTTTCTTTACAGACTTTGGTAGTAGTCCTGAGAGTGTTGGCAGTTTATCGCCTGGAAATGATTCTTTAGTTTATGGTGACACAAGTTTAGTATCCCCTCAAAGAAGGATACATCGTAGATATTTATGAGATGATATTCTGTAATTTATTTATATTTTATGAAAAACCAAAAACATAAAGGAAACAACAAACACATACAACATCAGTGGTTTTGTGGAAAAATAAAAATTTACCATCTACTATATGAAATTTGTAGAAAAATTTTGTATGTTACTTTGACTATTACATTCAGCGCATTTAGTAGAAGGCACCTAAGGATTTTTTTTTTTTTTAATTCAACTAAAGAAGTTTTAAAAATAAGTATCAATAAGATTAAAGAATTAGCTTAACATGAATGTATCCAATCCTATTTAATCTATATTTTCTGTATTTCAAATGAAAAATGCAATTTGAAATTCAGAAAACATCAATTGAATTTCAGAATTTCCATTAGAAATTTAGCAAACATTAATTGAAATTCAGATTTTTCATTTAAATTGCAGAAAATATCAATTTAAATTCAGAAAACATCATTTAAAATTTAGAAAATTTCAATTTAAATTCAGAAAATACTAATTGAAATTTAGAAACACATCAATTAAAATTCAGAAAATATTAATTTAAATTCAGAAAATATCAATTGAAATTTCGAAAATATCATTTGAAATTCAGATTACATTAAATGAGATGTTTTCTGAATTTCAATTGATGTATTCTGAATTTTAAGTGAAATTTTTTGAATTTCAAATGAATATTTTGAATTTCAATTGTTATTCTCTAAATTTTAAATTTAAAATCTGATTTTCAAATATATATCTCAATTTCAATTAATATTTTCTGAACTTCAAATGAAAATTCTGAATTTCAATTGATATTTTCTGAATTACAATTGCAAAAGGTGTAGTTCCAATTCCAATAAATTAGTTTTGGATACAGTTTAACAAAAAACGGTTAGTATTTAAGAAAACAAAAAGAACTGATTGCTTTTGGAACAATTTCAAACAGAACTAGCACAGCGCTACAAATTTGTGCCATAAAATCGTAAAAAGAGTACCGACCATTGATCCTAAATATTTTGGCCACGCTTATTTTAATAGCGTACCCAGTTATTTCACTTATGGGGCAGATTATGCGCAAATTTGCATTAAAATTTTGCATGTTTTAACGAAGTTTTTTAGACACACAATTTTACAATTACAATTTTAAAAATAAATTATTTTATCTTTGTTTTTTGTGCAACATTCGTGTATTAAATTTGGTTAATAAATGTGGAGCATTAACAAGTAAATCCGCGTTTTTTTTTTACAAATTTTACTATATTTGCACAATTTATAATCTAATTTCGGAATGGATCAAAGCATTTTTGGACATAAACAAAAAGATAAATCTGAACAAATATTACGTGTATAAAATATATAAAAAAAGAAAGTAAGGTTCATGAGAAAACGTGAAATGTACATAAAATTTATATGACAGCATAGCGAAAATGATGACAATGAGTTCATCTTTTGGTAGTCTATTATGTTAATAGATTAAAAAATTACGTGTACCAAAAGTTAACCAAAATAGTTAATATTTCCGCAAGTTATTTTAACAACACTTTCGTTACAGTGAATGTCTATAAAATATTTTCAATTTTTTTTTCAAAAATGTTCACATATTGGTAGGATTTTTAAAATAAAATTTCACAACATTTGGTAGGCATTCACTGTGGTGAAAGTTTTAGTTAAAATAATGTTAAAAGATTTATAGTTTATCTTTATTGTTGTTGTGTGGTGTTTTTTTTTTTATTTGTTAAATTTTGGTACACGAAATTTTTTATGCGATTTACATTATATACTAAAGGATGAACTCATATGTCATCCTTTTTCGATATGATGTCATGTAAATTTTAGGCACATTTCGCGTTTTTCTTATTTTTTAAATAAAATAATTGTTGATAGTTGTCTTTTTGCTTATGCAATAACAGCTCTATTTATAAGTTTATAAGTTAAAACGAGTGACTAACATCGAGTGCATAACTTTTTTTACACACACAGATTCCCATGTTAGACACTAGTTTAAAGTTATGATTACGGCTGAAAGATGCTTTGATCCAATCCGAAATTGTATGATAAATTGTCAAAAAAAACGTAAAATTTTAAAAAAACCGACGATGTTATACCCGAGTGTTGCTGAAGGTTTTATCAGTATTTACCACAAAAAACTAACAAGTAGACTACCCTCAGATTTGAATAAATCTTGGTCCTGTTGAAGAGGACTAAAAAATATTATACACGTATTTTATTTGGGTCCGCAATCTAAAGTTTAATGGTTGAAAAGAGCAGTAAAAAATTGCGCAATTTAAAGTTCGATTCAAGATGCCGACAACATTTTAGAAAAAAATGTTGCAGCGCCGCCTTCGGTGTTCCCATTGAAGTAAAATAATGAATCAGGGCTATGAATTAAAAAAACGCTTCAAAAAGTTTGCCAACTCTCCATCAGGTAGGTGGTGAGCAACAACTGTTCTAAAACTTATCATCTCGCGCAATTACAGTGTTGCCATATTTGAAGCCCTTCATCTTTCCCCACCTTTCACCTCTACTATTCCCTTTCCAAGGAAAGCAACACATTATTTAATAGGAAAAATTTTCCTGAGTGTTGCTTTTCTTGAAAAATAAAAATAAATTAAAAATATACAAAAATCCTTATTTAATTTTATCCGGGGGTTGTTTGAGCTGTTTTCAACTTTCGTAATCGTTCGGTTTTAACAAGACTTTTCTCGAAAAGCTTCTTTAACCCATATTTTAAATATTTCAAATAAGTGGCAACCCTGGACCCATATAGTTTTTGTTTTCTCGAGTACTATAAAACTGCGTACAAAAAAGTCTAAATTTCTTAGATTTTTTAATATGTTTTCATAGAAAAATGTTTTAATTTTGAACACTTATCTTTATTTTCTAAACGTGTGATTGCGCACCTATAAAAAATTACGTTTCTAAATTTTGATTGTCTTCAACAGGTCCAAGTTTCATTAAAATTCCTTGTAAAATAAAATATCTTATTTTTAAAATTGTATGTATTAAAAACTTGTAAAACATGCAACATTTTTATGAAATTCGGCGAAAAATCTGAAAAAACTCGGTACGCAATTAAATCATCTTGGCCGAAATGGTGTCAGTAATCTTGTTTTATAGTTTTAGTTGTGCAGTATAATCAATAAAAGAGCAGATTTCAAAGCAAAATAAGTGTTTGTACACCCAGTTCTTGGGAATGGAAAATTTTGCTGGATATGTTATATAAACAACATACATTTGTAAGTGCCTTCAATTAAGTTTCGCTGAGTGTAAACTAACATTTTATGTTCGTTCAGTTCAGTTGGTCGTCTACTTTCATTTCTTTATTTGTTTGTATTTTATGTTTCATTGTAATAGGACTAAAACACGTACACAAACACACACAATTGTATTTAGACACTCAGGCTATGCCTTACATATTTACGTATATAAGATTTAAATTTAAGACGCTTTCTTTCATGTAATATTATATTTACCTATCTCCATATGTACTTCATATATTTTTCTTTTTTTTTATTGTTTGAATTGTTTGTTTTTCTTATTTTATACATATTTTTTTTTTTTTTTATTTTTAAATTTTTCTACTTATTATCCTTATTAATTTATGTTACTACCAGTATGTACTTCTTTACTCGTAAGCTTATTTTCTTCATTCATGTACGCTTAAGAATTATTATAAGGAGTAGAATATTAATTGGTTTCTTTGTTTTTTTTTTTCTTAAAAAACACAATAAAATGAATTTGTAACTTTCCTTTTCTAAATAAATAAACTATGTGTTTTTTTTTCAATTACTTTTTACTATACGAATCAACTATGCGAAGCCGTAGGTTCGCAGTGAAACTTTTTCAAAATCAAAACTTACAAAAATATCCTGAAAATTACATATTTTTTGATATGTATAAGGGTTTTTTCATTCAAATTTACATTTAATTTTTTTGTTATTTTTTTTAACATGTTTTTAAAGAATATCCTTCAAAAATGCGTGATAGTATAAGTAAAAACATTTTTGGATATGCACCCTACACCGAGCATAGGTCAAAGATGATTAATTTTTTAACGACATTTAATGTTTTTGATCAGATTTTGTGAAAAAGCATTTTTCTGTAAAATTTTATATATTTTAATTAAAAAATCGTTACGCTATTGTTAAAGGTTATTTGTATATAAAAACTTAAAGTTCAATGTAGTATTTCTTAATAAAATGCATGGTATATATTTGGGATTTATTTTGTAATATTTAGAATAACACCGACTACACTTTGGAACATTTTTTGGTCATTGTGTGTGTGGGGGGGGGGGGGGGGTAAGAAATTCCAAGCCATGGTGAAAGTACTAATCCATATAGTAAAGCCTCCAAAGGCTTTTTCGTTGTCCAAACTTTTTGTTTATGAGTTATTATATTTTTATACGCTCCACCACATGTGATGAGGGTATAGATGGTATTTAAGGTGCGAAAGCGAGACCTCTCATTTTTAACTAGATTTATAGATATCTTCGCGAAAAGTTTGGTATTGAAAATGATCTTAAAATTTGGTTATTAAAACAAATTCCTTTAAAAATAATTAATGTTCCATTGTAATATATTACGATATTTAAAACTACCGGTAACGAAGTATCGGGCTTTTAAGCTCCTAATTACATATAACGGTAAGTAAAAAGAAATAGCAATTAAAGAAATATTTTTGTTTTTTATGCAATTTTAATGAATTTGCAATAAAATGACGAGTGGCTCATATCTAACTGATGTTGAAAAAGAGAAAATTTCGGCCTATTTAAAAAGTGGCTTAAATTTTCGGGTAATTGATTGAAAAATAAACCATCCATATGTGGTTGTCACAAATTTTCCAAATAATCTGAGTACTCGCGGTTTTTCATCTAAAATAAGCAGTTATTAATGCATGGAGATCTATAACAAAAGAACTTTCAATAAATCTGGTAGAAAGTATGTCTGGTCGAAATTTCGAGTTGATTCAAAAAAATTAGGCTCACGCATTATTAATATTAATCTTAAATTTTACAAATTTTTAAGTGAATTAAGTTAAGTGTATTTATATTTATGAAACACTAACTAATTGATTTTGTTATTTCTTTTTAAATAGAAAAACAGAAAAGAAATGAATTGTGTAATTACAGTTTTGCAACGCAGTGTATCAATTAATAAAGTTGTTTGTTATAAATTATGCAAATGGAATCAAAATAAAGTAAAAACTGGACAAAAGCATACTAGTTTTCTCATACAAATTATTCCACAATGATTTTTGTGTATTTTTTATATTTTTTTATTGTGATACTAATAAAAATGTGACAATGTAAAAATTCTTCAAAATGATTATTAGGCAAAATAAAAAACATAATAAAGGAAGAGTTCACAACAAAACATCAATAAGTACGAAAAATATAAAGTTCCAAACTACACTCAAAAAAAAGTTAGTAAAGTTAGCAAAAACTTTTGCCGAGTCGGCTAAACTTTAGTCAGGAGGGTGCTTGCAAACAAATTGCTAATATCAGCAAAATCTTTTGCTGAAAATCGGCAAGCTGATTTTAAGCAACAAAAGTTTTGCTAACACTTAATGGATTAAGAAACCCTTGCTAAAAGTTAACAAATTTTTTGCTAAATATTAGTAAACTAAAAACAAAATCAAATCAAATTCTTTAAAAATATTTTTTCAATACGTTACAAAATATAAAAATGTTCATACTCCCTCATTGACGGAATGAATTAATGTAATATCTGAAAAAAATGTAAAAATTTATATATAACATAAACAAAATTATCTTTCAACTTCTTTCATCAATTGTTGTCTAAATGATGTATTTTAAAGGAAGGCAAATGCCGTAGATAATTGTGGAATTGAAACGAAAAAAAAAAACAAAATATGACACATAAATCATTTTTTTGCAATAAGAAAAAGTAAACATGAAATCTACCTGTGCATCCTTGTATTTCGCTTTACATTTACAAATACACATTTAATCTTTATTGAATTTAAATATATTATTTTGTCTCTTATTTAATTAATAGACAATTACTAATTTATTTTGCTAAGAAAATTGTGCTGTAATAGTGTGGACTACAACCAGTTTGAAAAATATACGCATGTCAAGATGTAGTAGAGAAGAGGAGACTAAAAAGTACAACTCTTGTATGACATATAAAAAACAACAAACATTTCTGTTTTTCATAAATAAAACAAAAAAGTTGATTAAAACAACTTAAATTGTGTGGCGTCACAGGCTTGTGAAAATAATAATAATAAGGTATTAAATTTAATAAAGATTAAATCTATATTTGTAAACTAAATGTGTAAATTGGCAATTTTAAATTGCAAACAAATATACGTTCAGGTAGACAGACTAAAACGAAAGATATCGAAACACATCTTAGTTAAATTTTCATGTTTCTTTTTTCTCATTGCAAAAAATTTTGGATACGTCTTATTTATTAATTTTTTCCAGAATTATCTAAAGCACTTGTCTTCCTTCAAAAGTTGCCATCATCTAGATTACCATTGATGTAAGTAGTTGAAAGCTAATTTTCAGATATTACATTAATTCATGTCGTCAATGTGGGAGTATGAACATTTGTATATGTTTATTTTGAAAAGAATCACAAAAATATGTTTAGTATTTTCATCAAATAAATTAACTAAAGTATAATTTTTCTAAAAATTTTTTGAGTTTTTTTTTGTCTACTCATATTCAGCAAACATTTTATTAACTTTTGCAAGCATTTTTTAATTTTTAATCAACTAAGTGTTAGCAAAATTTTGCTGAATCTACTAAAATTCATTTTTAGCAATTGTTTTGCGAGGAAGTTTTGATTAAAATTTTGCTGACTCAGCGAACTTTTTTGCAGAATTTACTAGCTTTTATTTTATTACCAAAAGTTGACCTTTAATGACTAATCAGTGGTTAAATAAAACTAAATATTACACTGAAAAAAGTTGGTTCAAAATTTTGTTAAACGTCCATTCAAATTATTTAACTAACTTTCAGCTTTTACCAAAAAACTAATTTCGAACTAATGTTTAACTAATTTACGTTGCTACCAAAATTGTGCTGTTAAACAAATTAATAGAATGAAGTAAAAGTAAATAGGCTGGATGTAGATGTCGCAGCTTGTATGGACAAATTAGAGGAAAAAGAAAAGATACAAACAAGCACAACCAGTGTAAGACTTACACAAAATGCAACCTAGCTTCATTTAATTTAATTTCTTTGGCATACTATACATCAAACAAAGGATGTGCACATACAAATTGTGAATATTAAAAAAAATATAAAATAATAACAATAAATTATGTAAACTAATCTAAAAATATTGCAAAATTAATGATATTTTGATAAATTTGAAAATTAAAAGTGCAGGCAAAAATAAAATAAGCTTTTTTAAATATTTTGATAAACTGAGGGATTCGGGCAAAAATAAAATGTAAAACACGCTGTGGTGCGACTTTACAAAAGAATAAATGCTGCGCCGTACACACAGAGAAATAAAGTGCCAACCGAATTGAAAAATGTATTTTAATAGTAACAACTTTAAAATGCAGTAAGTACAACGAATTTTACATTAGCTTTCGGAATATTTTGGGGTTTGCAACTAAGATTCAGTAGAATTAACCGAACTTTGTTGTGAAAACTAATGATCAGTTTTGCCAACCAACTCAAATTCGTAATAACCGAATTTGAGTCGTAGTAACCGAATGTCAATTGACAAATAACTAAATTTTTCTCTGTGTGTATGACAACAGGCGGCTTTCATCACTGCTGCAGAGTTTTTCTATGAGAACAAGAGAAATTTTTCGACCAATTCTAAAAAGTTTGGAAAATTTAACTTTGGCTTATCATAAGTTTTCAGACATTTTTGCATCAGGAAAGTGGAGGAGAATTTTATATAAAGGGTCCGCCATCTAACGTTTTTTTTTTTCAATTAGTGCTGATTTCGTGAATGGTAACACTTAGCTCATGTCTGATTTGACAGATAATTAGTTTTATCCTTCCGCTGAACGAATATGGTTGTGTATACGCTTGAACAACGCTGGGAAATATTGCGACATTACTTTGAAAATCATGGTAATGTTGCAGAATGTGTGCGAAAGCTGTGATTTGGCCACCTCGAAGCTGTGATTTGACACCGTTGGACTATTATTTATGGGGTGCCGTCAAAGATAAGTGTTACGCCAACAAGCCAGAGACAATGGACGCTTTAAAGGACAATATTCGTGAAGCCATTTGTGAAATACAGCTGCACACAATCGATAATGTGCTTACAAATTGGACCGATCGTGTAGGCTACTGCATGGCCAGCCGAGACAGCCATTTAAATGAAATTATTTTCCATTATTAACCGGAAGGATTGTACTTTCAAATAAAAAAAGAAATTTGAGAAAATATTCAGTTTTTTTTTATAGCATTTTCGAAAAAAAAGTTATTTGGCGGACCCTTTATTTAAAATTTACTAATTTTCAAAACACACAATACAAAATAATTGAAATCAGAAGAAGCATAAAAGTATCTGAAACGTACAAAAGTTGTTAAGCTTTAAAAATATATATTTTATCTTTTTTTTTTTGACTCCTTGTAACTTTTTAACGACTCGTCAGCTGAAAATAATTTTATAAAGTATGCGTTAGGAAAACCAAATTACAATATTTTTGACCAAATTAATATGTTAGTAAAATTTTACAACATTCACAATATTTTATAGTTTAAAACAAAGGAATAAATACTTTAAAACTACTAGTTAAAATCCGGTCTACTCACTTTTCTTTTAAATCAAATGTATTTTTCATTTATTTTTAACTATTAAAAAATTAACAGAATAAAATCTGTAAAACAAAGTAATTTGCTTTATTTTAACTATAAAAAATTAACTCAACATACGTACAAGTAAAAGATTACCTTATATTTTTACTACCTATAAAAATGTAAGAATATTTAAAGAAAAACTGCATTTTTTTTATGTTAAAAATTGTTCAAAGCTGAAAACATTGAGGAATTACCAATAAATTTTGTCGCCATTACTACACTGATAAAAATAAATGTATAATAATACGGAAAAAAGTGTCAAAACTAGTATATTCTTTTGAAAAATATCAGAACATTAACCCCACTTAGTAACCCCTAAAGAAGTTATTGATACTACTTTTTTCCCAAGTGTAAACTACTCTCCGTTTAATATGAAATAACTTGATAATTATAAATATGGAATAATTGCGTGTATTTAATGGCCTTCGCCTAGTTTTTCACATTTTTTAAACCAGCAAATTCATAAATTGATGTACCCTTATTTACACATTTTTAGAAATGTTGCCAATATTAAAAATTTGCAGAGTTTCTTAAATCAAACATAACTTTTTGTAGGATTTTTTCATGCGCACTATTTAAAATTGTTTTTTTCCAATAGTCTTAAAGCGTCCAATCAGCACGAAAAGTGCATTGTTTACACCGCCATATTTGACCAACATATTTTGCAATCAATATTGAAAAATTGGCCGTCTAACAAATAAAAGTTAGCGATCGAGTAGAAGTTTTTCTTGGATAGAGCGAGTGGCGAATGCATGCCAAGTACAAAACTTTCAACAACTTTATTGGTTTGGCGTTAAACCCCTAAAAGTGCGAGTACGATTTTGAAGGACACGTGTTGGCTGTTGATTATGGTGGCATTCATTATGTGGACCATATTTTTTTTTTTATAATGTTAATGAATTTCGCGAGGAATATTGTGAAACTTAGTGTACAAAATAGATGATGAAAATTTGAAGAAGATTGCATAACTATTTCCCGTGCCCCAAAGAGGTCACAGGCCAGATTTGAGAAAATTCTATATTTTAAACAAGATTCGCTTTAAGAAATTGTGTTTTTTTCTCGTAGATTTGTGAGAAAATTGCTACACCCCAGTAAAATTTTTCATAACCACGTAAATGGTTATACACTGCGTTGCAAAACTATAATTACACATTAATTTCTTTAAATTTCGTAAGCTAACAAAAAAATAGAGAGTTTAACCGGTTTAAAAGTAAAACCAATAGAAAATTAATAATATTTACCAAAAAACAATTAATTTATTCTTTATTTTACTATTTAAAAAAGAGAAAGAAAATCAATTAGTGTGTCATAACTATAAATACACTTAACTTAATATATCAATATTTACAAAAATTTTGGGAAAAGTAATTTAAAGCAGCTGTTTTTATAATGCGTGAGGCCTGATTTTCTTTGAATCAACTCCAAAATTCGAGCAGACATACTATCTACCAGATTTATTCGTAGTTCTACCGTTATATATCTGCACGCATAAATACAGCTTATTTTAGATAAAAAATATTTACGGTTTTCTGCGTAAACTCGACTGGTTAATACTCCCCAAATATTCTCAAAGGAGTTTTTATCCGTTAAATTGTCTGAAGACTTACATGCTCTGAGGCATTGTCTTGTTGGAAAATGAGTTAATCTTCGTTGCTATTTTCAATAAATAGCACCAATTTATCTTCTAATACTGTACTCAGAAGTATTCAATCTAGAGCTTGGAAATGCCAAATCAACCATACCGTCGAAACAAAAATCACCGCAAACCATAAAGGAACCGCCTCCTAAATATATTTTTGAGAAATATCGTGGTTCGTTATGTAGGTCTCTCCAACAGATATTAAAACCATCTCGAACATCAAGATTGAGCCTTTTCTCAATCATCTTGAAAAGAAATGTGTGCTGAAACCAACAAGCATTTATATAAAGAGGAGTCTGGAAAAAACTGTTAATAGTGCTGTTTTTAATGGTTAATTTTCAATATAAATAATTAGAAGTATGTATTAAATATGCATTAATAATACAGGGTCTATATTGAAAAAGACAAATTATATTAAAAATTTAATTAAAACGACTTAAAAACTTGAAAATTATTTAATTAAAAGTCCACTGTTAACAAATTTCTAACATTTTTTAGAAAAACTCTTAAACAAAACCAGTTCATGTTTTTAGAAGGGAGCGTTGGACTCGGCTTGCTTAAACATTCCTATCAACAACAGCGATTATTGACTTAATTTTCTCCAGCTGGTTTGTAAATTCCTTTTAGCGAATTCAAGTCGAGCAGATTTGTGGCGGGGTAATAACTTTGGCGAGTAATTATCAGGGAATCCTTTAAGAGCCGACTTATGGCTGATTTGGATACATTTACCTTACATTCATCGATTATATGATTGGCGCTCTTCAGAAAGCTTTATTTTCAGACCGCCTGTTATTTTTTACAGTAACACTCGGACTATTTGCAAAATTTGTGACAACTACATGTGAACGGTTTATTTTTCTAGCAATTTCCCGAAAGCTTAAGCCACTTTTTTAATATGTTGAAACTTGCTCTTTTTCAAAATCATTTACAAAGGAGGTATCCCGACCTGAACTCGCATATTTTAATGAACGTTGAATATTTTGTAGAGGTGCAAAAAAAGCGAGACGTGTTTTTTCTTAGCTGCCCAATCTCACGTTTATGGGTTAAAAAGAAAGGTAACAAATTATTTTTTTTTGTATGAAAACTTGTCTTTAATTTGCGAAAACTAAAATTATTTGTACGCAGGGTTAAAGTACTAAAGAAAACAAAAATGTTGATACCAATATTGCATATATACCAAGAGTTGCCACATTTTTGAATTATTATAGGGGAAACGGGCTCTTCGGGAAAAGTTACATAAAAACCGAACAGTTTCGAATAGCGGAAAAGCCCAGATTTGTCTATAGTTATTTTAACTAGAACGGAATAAACCAAAAAAAAAAACGTTAAATGGTTTAATTTTTACCTCCTTTTAGTAACGCCTAAACATGAGATTGGGCAGCTAAAAAAAGCATAGGTCCCTTAAATTTATATTCTCTACGACATATCAGCAGTTCATTGAGATCTACCGGTCCTGGTCGGAATACCTTGCTTGTTAGATATTGCAAATGGATTAAAATTGCATAAAAACCAAAATAATAAAGTTTATATAGTAATTAAATGTGCTAAAGTCCCAAAACTTATTTAACAAATTGTGAAAAGCAATCTGATGTAGGTTTTAAATTTTTTGCTACTCTTCTTTGTTTACCGTTAATTGTAAATATTGTTATGAAACAATAACAAACTATTATTACACAACTTTTCTCTTAAATCAATTAAGTAATCTCTTAAATTGTACATAATAAGAGATCAATTATCAAACTATTACAAACAGTTATAAGTTTTAAAAAATGTTTGTAATATCAGAGGCCTCTGTGCTACTCTTAGGTACTCAAACTCTGCCAAACTCAGTAAACAACCAAAGAGTCCAGGTGGCAAGGGGCCAGAGCACCCCCCCCCCCCCCCCCCCGAAATGATTTGATAAATTTAAAAACTTAATACAATTCGTTAGGAAGTAACAATGTTATTGAATAAATTTAATAGAAAAATATTTATTTTTTACTTGGATCAAATAGAAAACGCCTGTTAGTTCAGTATTACATGGTTCGATACTCCAAATTTCATTAGAAAACATGGCCTGCAATTAGTGGCTATCATTGTTAGATTTGATTTTCGACAAAAAAGCAATAAATAAAGTCATTTCATGAAGTCATTATTTTAAATTATAGCTTTATTTATATCTATTAAATATGTAATTGAATATTGTTTTTTATTTCAAATAAATTTTTAGTAGATACAATTAAAACATTAATTAAAACTTCAAAAAGATCGCAAAAAATTGGGGAAAAAATTGCTAAAATAAGAAAATCGCAAAATTACAAAATTTTAAAAACATCACCAAAATTGTAAAATATCGCCAAAATTAAAAAAATCGAAAACGTTTGAGAAATCCTCCAAATTTAAAAAAAAAAATTGCGGAAATTTAAAAAAACAATCCTAAAAATTGCAGAAATTTAAAAAAAAAATTCCCAAATTAAAAAATCGTCAAAATTCGAAACAATCTCTAAAATTATAACAAAATGGTTAAAAAAAAAAAAAAATTCGCCAAAATTAAAAAAACCCGAATCTTCAATCGATTTTTTTAATTTTGGCGATTTTGTTAAATGTTTGCATTTTATTTTCTATGGTGTACGTTATAAAAACTCGAAGTTTTGTTTATACCAAATTTATTCAATTAAACTGTTAATACAGACAAAAACTTATAAGTGGATATAAAATAATGAAGTCTTTGTGTTATAACGATGTTGTTTTGTTTTTTTTTTAGAAATTTTAAAGTTTTTTGATTGAGAAAAAATTGATTAAAGAAAATTGTAAAAATTGACAAAAAAAAAGTTAAAAATGAAGGGTAAACACACAAGAACGGTTGAAAAGTATCTGAAATCGTCCAAAACATAAATCAGAGTGAATTGGAAATACGTAATTTAGACCTGGGCGATGTCTGGTATATTTTAAAATTTTCCAATTGTATATTTTTTCTTTATCATTATTTATTTCAGACTACAGTCACACTAGTGAGCTTAAACGCTTACTTAGAAAATTTACGATTTTGTTAATATAAGTCGGATATATGAAAAAGGAGACAAAATAGTGAATAATTTGTTAACCAATATTTAAAATAAATAAGTCTAAATTTCCTAAACTTTAAACATATTTTCATACAGAGATGCAGGCACGTAGCTAGGAATTTGTTTCGGGGTGGGCTTTTCGATTTTTTGTTTGATTATATATTTTTTTTTTTTTTTGCAGACTAGAGTAACAGCTTTTTTTTTTTTCCTAAATTTTTACCTACACTTAATGGGCAATCATGTATTAATAATAGAAATCACTTTCTCAGGTCATTTTGAAACAAAAACCTCCCGCATAAAGTGAATTTCCTTAAAATGCATTTTTTTCATTTTTGACTTATTGTGTTCATTATTTTGCGAATTTTAATGTCTATATCGCGAAACATCGCTTTAGTCTGTTTGATCACAATCCACGAAACACGTCAAATTTGAAAACGTTTGTGTACTTTAAGTTGGTTATGCATCGTTATTGTCTAATTACGTTAAATTTTTAGCTAAATATTTATTTTTAGTTTAATTAAATAAAAAAAGATTATGCGGAAAACTTTTTGAAAACCGCGAAAAATAAAATTGAGTTACTTTATATTTTTATGTGCTAATATACGTCTAGGGTAGCTAAAACTTGATAAATGTAAAAAAATTAATAAAGTTTCAACTTCTAATAACCCGATTAAAATTAATATGATGCTTTATATAATCATACGAAATTTAATATGAGTCTTAATACAGTTTTATCCGAGAAATGGGCATTATAATTAAATAACATCCGAATAACGACGCGATACAATTTAATACGATTTTATATAGCGGTATAAATTTATGTCTGAACTGATACTGATATATACAAAATAAGCTATAGTTGTATCCGGTTTTTGATTTAGACTTTAGCCACTTGCAAAAGGTTTACAACTTTACAATTTGTAACAAATTCCATAGCATTTGGAAATTTTATTATATTCAAAAATAAAAAAATATAAATGAAGATTTTGTGGAATTTATTAACTTACACCATTGAATAACAAACACGGAAAAAACGTTGAAACTAAATTTAGAGTTTTAGATTGAAAAAAATCTTAGACTTAATTAAGAACTCATAATGTTACAAATGAAACAAATTCTTTTTTTAGGGTTAAGAACCAGAAAGAAATCAATTCAAAAGACAAACATTGGGGTAAATTTTGTGTATAAAAGTATACACAAAATGATACAATTAATTGTACTGTTGTATTGATGTATTGATGTAATACATATTTACATCCAAAATATAATTGACAAATTTTCTAGTGTGACTCTGCATGGGGTAATATACAATTTTATCTAAAATAAAATTGTATTTTTTAATATATGATATAATATTAAAATATATATTATTTTGCAATGTCTAGGTATATAAATATAACGTAATACAATTATACGCAACTATATATGACATCATATTACATTTTTTCTACGAAATTAATTTTATATATGAATTTATATAATTATGTCCGGATAAATGCACTGGCAGACAAAACCTTATAAGTGTATATAAAATAATGTATTATTTTATGCAAACGTTTTAACTCGGGAAATTAAAGATTTATAACCGTCCAAAAAACAAATTAAAAGCAAATATCCTATATAATTTGCCTGAAGCTTTTCCTATGGGTTCCCTTTGAAATTAATGAAATTCGGATAGGTGATAAAGCAGCAAAAATATATGAAAATATATGTCGCATTTCAAGGAGCGCCGATAGAAATTAGTTTACATTTAGTATAAAAAAAAAAATGGGAAAATTTGAGTCACATTGGACCACGTTAACACATTATGCATATTGATCAAACTTTGAGGCTTAAATTTGTTTCAAAAAATTAAAAAAATATATGAGATATCGTAATATATATCGTAAAAAAAATACTGAAAACTATGTTACCAGATGCGTGCGTAGCAAACCAAATTTATATAAAAAGATTGCACTGTAAGTAAAGTAACGACTTTTACGGCACAAGTAAACTTAATTTTGAGTCTTAGTGGTACCTCCATTTTAAAAGATTATGTCAAAATACACAGAAAAAATCATTGTCAAAAAAATTTCAATTAAACTTTTGTTACTTTCAATTAACTGTTTAATTGAAAATAAATTTGGTATAAAAAAATTTTCAGTTTTTATAACGTATAATAACAACATTGAAACAAATGCAAAAATTTTAAAAAGGCGCCGAAATTAAAAAAAATCGTCTAGTCTTTAATTTTGGTGATTTTTTTTAAATTTTTTTCGAATTTTGGCGTTTATTTTGGGAGTTTTTTAAATTTCTGCAATTTTGAGGATTGTTTTTAAAATTTTGTCAATTTTTTTTTAAATTTTGCGATTTTTTCAAATGGACTCGATTTTTTTAAATTTTGGCGATTTTTTTTACAATTTTGGTGTTTTTTTTTTAAATTTTGTAATTTTTGCCAATAGTAAACAATATTCAATTAAATTTTTAATAGATGTGAATAAAACTATATGTAATTGAAAATAATATTAATTAAATAGATACAAATTATTTTAGTTGTTACTACAATTGCATCAACACGACCGAACTCAGTTAAACTTTTGCTGAATCAAGAAATATTTTAATTAAAACTCAATTTTAGTTTTTTCTGTGTATACCTATTTAATTTTTAGTTTTGTCTCAAACAATTTTTTGATTATATTTTAAGTCAAAGACTTCGAAATCTCTTATGAAATGATTTTATTTATTGCTTTTTGTCGAAAATCAACTCTAACAATGATAGCCGCCCATTTCCAGGCGATGTTTTCTAACGAAATTTTAAGATTCGTACCATATAAAACTATTTCCTATTTGATCCAAGTCAAAAATAAATATTTTCATATTAAATTTATCAATAACATTGTTGCTTTCTAACGAATTGTATTAAGTTTTTAAATTTGTCAAATCATTTCGGGGGGGGGGGGGGGGCTCTAGCCCCCAAGCCCCCCCCCCCCAGCTACGTGCCTGCAGAGATGTGTTAAATTTCACCGCCACTTTTAAACCCCAAAACATGGGATTGGGCCGCTGAAAAATACGTTTATCATATTTTTTTGCTCATTTATCACCTATCCGAAGTTCAAAGGGAACCCATCGGAAAAGCTTTCTTGTAAGTGTCAGGCAATTTATATAGGATATTTGCCTTTTAAATTGTCTGCAAAATCTGAAAAGTTTGAGTTCACGAGTAAAAAATAAGTAGTTTCTTTTACGGTTATAAATCTTTAATTTACCAAGTTAAGACGTTTGCATAAAATAATACATTATTTTATCTACACTTATAAGTTTTTGTTTACCAGTGTATTTAACCGAACATAATTATATAAATACATTTATAAAATTAATTTGGTCAAAAAATTTTAATATGATGTCATATATAGTTGCGTCTTATCGCATCTCGCTCAATATATAATTGTGCATTGCATTTAGAATACACTAAAGCTAATCCAATTAATAATGACGTTAAATATACCTAGACATTGCAAGATACAAAGTAATATATATTTAGATATTAATTTTCATTATATCTTTATTTCAAAGTTTTTTCTCAAACAACTTATTTTTTTTGGTAATTTTGGGAGAAGGTTTTGAATAAAATGAAATGTCCAAATGGAAAGGAATTTGCTACATATTATAAAGTTGTAAACTTTCTGCAGGTTCCTAAAGTCTAAAAGAATTAATAGCGTTGAAGCAAAACCCGTATTTGACTGTAATTAATTCTGCAAATATTTCGGATTTTAATTAAGTTTTTAAATCAAAATCCGGATACAACTATAGCTTATATTGTATATATTAGTATCATTTCAGATATAAATTAATACCGCTATATAAAATCAGATTCAATTATATTGCGCCATTATTCGGATGTAATTTAATCTGATGTTATCAAATTAAAACTAAACTAACGCAAACTTATATAATTATATGGGCCCATTTCTCCGATAAAACTGTATTCAGACTCATATTAAATTTCATATGATTATATAAAGCATCATATTAATTTTTTTAATCGGATTTTTAGAAGTCTAAAGTTTATGTGTGCACTAGGGTTATAACTTTTGCCTTTTTTTGTAATTATCAAATTTTAGCTACCCTGGCTGTATATTAGTAAGTAAAAATATAAAGTAACGTAATTTTCATTTTTAGCGGTTTTCAAAAAGTTTTCGCATAATCCTCTTTTTGTTTAATGAAACTAAAAATTAATATTTAGCTAAAATTTGAACGTAATTAGATAATAACGATGCATATCCATTTTAAAGGACACAAAAGTTTTCAAAATTGACGTGTTTCGCGGATTTTGATAAAAGAGATTAGAGCGTTGCTTCGCGATGTAAAAATCATAATTTGCAAAATAACGAACACAATTAGTAAAGAGTTATTTAAAGTATTTTGTGCAATATTATTGGGCAACTAGTTGATCTGTAATGTTAAAAACTTGAAAAAAAAAATTACGTTTAAGGTAATGCACTTTGTGCGGGAGGTTTTTGGTTCAAAATTACCTGAAAAGCGATTTCTATTATTTATACATTATTGCCCTTTACGTGCTGATAGGCAAATACTTAGCAAAAAAAAAACTTGTAACCCTAGTGTGACATATTTTTATTAGTTTCTCCGGGATAAAAAAAAAACATAATCAAAATAAAAAATCGAAAAAGCCCAATAATTCTCTTTCGCTGGCAGGGAAATTATATAGATTTTGATGTTTTATTGCTAGCTTTTCTGAAAATTCGTCCTACATTAGTAGTTGCTGAATTATTCGTAGTTGCTGAATTAATTATATAGTCGAATCACCCTGTGTCTATCGCCCTCTTCTAAATGTCTAAGCTGGGATTTTACCAATATTTTTTTGTTTAGAACCACTACCTATGTACTAATTCTTAAAAATTACCATATCTCTAAAACTAGCCATTTAAGGCTATAATATATGAGGTATATTTGTAATAATTACTTATTTTAAAAAATGTTGGAAATTTATTATGGGAGTTACCATTTATTTTCTCTAAAAAAATATTTAAAATAGCAGACTAACAAAAATTGATATAAAAAAAATAAAAAATAATTTTGATTTGAAATTTATATCACATATGAGTATTGCATAGGATATCTATTTGCC
The DNA here is from genome assembly GCA_021234595.1 of Delia radicum. NCBI lineage: Eukaryota > Metazoa > Arthropoda > Insecta > Diptera > Anthomyiidae > Delia > Delia radicum. The sequence goes on along the minus strand of CM037855.1, from coordinate 75,175,561 downwards.
ATCGAAAATTTATTTGACCAAATTTAAGTTTGCATATTTTGAATATAGGCTCTCGATATATCGCACACCTAGTTCAAAAGTGACTCAACTGAAAATTTTTAATTTTTCAGAAATCGAAGAAAAATATTTGCAACTTTATACCAAAACATATCAGAATGAAGTCTATTTTATTAACGAGGCCTTTATTGGATTCGTTCAATACAAGTAATAAAGGGTCCGGCAAATAACTTTTTTTTTTGAACTAATGAACCAATTGGACTTTGTATGGCGTCATACCAAGGTCTTTATGCAAAATTCGTCTCAACGATGTCTCCGAAATGTTCAATTGTTGAGAACGTCGGTGAATTGATGTTGATGGCGCTTCACGCACACTTTCTGCCACAGCAGCAATATTCTCGGGTGTACGCACTGTTTTTGGCTTCTCACGCTTTGGTTTATCGATGAGGATGCCAGTTTCTTTCACTTTTTTCACAAGATAACGAACATACGGAGCTGACGGTGCTTCTCTTCTTCCAAAATCCATACGCAATTTTCGCACACATTCAGCAACATTACCATGATTTTCAAAGTAATGTCGCAATATTTCCCAGCATTGTCCAAGCGTATACACAACCATATTCGTTCAGCGGAAGGATAAAACTAATTATTGTCAAATCAGACATGAGCTTAGTGTTACCATTCACGAAATAAGCACTAGCTGAAAAAAAAACGTTAGATGGCGGACCCAAAGTTTTTATAGAACCAGTATTCACAATAAAGTACTTGAATTAGGAAAGACATAACTGTTTTTAGCAACAGTTAACAACAGCAAACTACACTGATATTTTTTTATAGGTAAACAAGTGTATTGCGCATAGTTTAACCATATAAACCCTAAAAAATAGAATTTTTAGTTGAGTCACTTTTGAAGTAGGTGTGCTATATGTATACTTTATGATACGGTTTAACATGGCTGTAGGTGGGTGCAAACTATTTAGCTAAATCAGCGGGTGGATGAGGGTGAAATATCCCAAGCAAACTGGTTGAAAAAATATAAAATATAATAAATACGACACAAAAGGGCTTTAAAATAACACGGTTTGTAATTTTAAATCATGGTTAAAATGGTAAGGTTTGCGCACTCAAATTTGGTTGCCTAAACCACGACTGGCACACGCGTGTCAGTAGTGGTACGCAAGCGGATTTTCGGTTCTACGCGACATTTTCTTAAATACGTAATTTAATTAGAAAAATTCTGTTAAAAAAGTTATCAGATGTTTAAATATTTATGATCGCTATAAAAATATGTGCTTTAATCCGAAAATTATAAAATTTTACATAAATGTTGTAAATCTTCTTTTAAAATAGTAAATTCTTAAATATTTTTTTTAAATACTTTGAAAATTTGGTTTATTAGAATTAAAGTACCACAAGAGTTTCGGAACATAAAACAATACTTTTTTTTTAAATTTGTATCATCAAAAGTGTCGAAATTCCCTCTCAAAATGTATAATAACCAAAGCAACAATATGCTTTTAAAATTCAATTTTTAGGTTTATGAACTAAAAATGGAAAATACGTATTTTAAAACTTTTTTTTCAGTATAGTTGGAGTAACATTGAGAAATTTATTTTAATTGCCAACAAAGAAGTAGATTAAATATTGAGTATGGCTAAATCGGTACGGTCTTCAAACAAGAAATTTAAATGTTCCAAAATTGCTTTAACTTTTGAAATCAGTGTTGAAACCCCAAAAAAATATTTATATTGAAACTAACATAACATAACTTCTATAACTAAAAACTAAGTTAAAAAAACTGCTATAAAAATATGCCTTTGTTCTAAAAATTTCTTAAATATGCTCAAAAATAAGATTTTTTTTATCGAAAATAAGATTTTTTTTATCGAAATATGCGAAAACAAGAGCAAAATATGCAAAAATATGCTATAACAAATCACTGCCTGAATTCGTCAATTGTTCTAAAAAAAAAAAAACATCTCATTCATTTTTCAATACGACGCACATGAAAAATCATGAAACCACATATTTCTGGTTGCGCTAAAACATGGCATATTTGGTGTAACAAAAATCCGTAATAATCTCTAAGAATTTTAGATTTATAGAACTTAAAATGTTTCAGTAGGAAAAAGCAATAAACGCCATAAAATAAAATAAAATGTTAAATTCTGCAATTAAAATGTAATTAAAAAGACAAGAGGAAACCAAAAGTGTAAAATGTTGGAAAAACAGTTAAAAAACAACAAAGTCAATATTTTTTAAAGCCAGAAAAACTTAACAAAAATTTCCACGAGCGCTCGAAAATTAAAAATCCAAAAAATTTTAAAATATCCCAAAACGTCAATTACTTTTTCTTTTTAGTTTAACGGTCACTTTGATGACCTTAAAATGAAAACTTCAGAATACCACACCCATACTTTTACTGAAGTTAAAGAAGTTTTAATTTGGAAAATTCTGAATTTTTACATTCAAAATTATCAAAAGTAAATAATTTGTAATAATTTGATCCACGTATAATCTTTATATTTCATATCCTAATTTTTCCTATATAAATCTATTTCAGAGTTCCCGTACTCCTTCGAAAAAATTAGAAAACTGTCTTTAAAATTTACAAAAATGTTAAAAAATTATCCGTCCCTAAAATATAGGGCTGAATCTGCCGCTGAGCTAAATACTCGTTGGTCGAATAAAGCAACGCGTTCAGATTTTTCATTAATATTTTTTAAATGCTTTTTGCATTTATATTGGAAGAATTTTAACGCAGACTGAATTGTGTTTTTGATTGATATTGAAGTTGTATGAAAAATTCTTAGCAACATTAAAAGGAAATTGTTTAGCAATCTATAAAAGAATCGAAGAACAAATAAACAAATTTTAATAAAAATACAGGTATTCTAAAATATGGCCTTTGACCTCTTTGGGGCACAGCCTAAAGTTGTCCAATGTTGCTGAAATTTTGACCATAGCCGTTTTATACCAACCGTAACAATATTCCTCGCGAAAATGAATGAAAATCTATAATTCATTTTTTAATGCCACCCTATTATTGACGTTGGGGATTGAATGAATGAACAACGGATTATAGAAAAAGTAAATGGATGAATGGATGTGTATACGAGAATGAGTGAATGATTCAATAAGTGGGCTAGTAGTAGAAGGTACATATAATTATTTATTCCACTTTTCATCGTTAATATCAAACAACCATTCAAGTGTTATCGTTAATGCATTTATGAACAATATTTCAATGTTGTTCTGTGCTATCAAACTCTTCAAACATATATTTTATGTTGTTGTTGATTATGTTTGTATTAAAAACATAAATTTTAAATTATGAATTCCATTAAAAGTAAAACATTATTTTAAGCTGTTGTAGTACACACAAAAAAATAAACACCCATATCATTCACGAAAACGAAACATTCAATAACTTTAGTTTTTGAAATTCCGCCAACAACGAAAATTGCAAATTCAATTAGAAATTTACAGCACTATAATTGAATTAGTTTTCGATTAAATAAAAAGAAATTTGATTAAAAAGTGATCAATATTGTATATCTTCTCAAAAAGGAAAAAACTATTGGATGATCGTGTTGTTGCCTTACCAAATATAACACTGAATTTAAACCGGCATGTAATTCTCATTTTGTTAGCAGATTTATTTATACTTATGTGAACAAATTCACTCAGAAATTATTTGTCTTCCTTCTATTGAATCGTTTTCAGGAGTATGGCAAATTTTTTTTGGATTTTTTTTTTCGCCATATGTTGAAACCAGTTTATTTTTTTAAAATAATTTTTAATTTATTTTTAGAATTTTTTTGTTTAAAAAAATGGTTACATTTTCATTAAACAAAATTTAACATCAAAAGTTATATTATCACTTTTATGACAATGTTTTAGAATAAATTAATATTCAGATTTAAACCACTGGAATTTAATTAAGTAACTTAATAAAGTAATAAACGTAATGAGAAATAATAAAATTTAAAAAAATATTACTAATAAACATTTATTTATAAACATTTATAGAACACTACTGCATAGATATTACAAAAAACAACAACAATATGTTTTGAGCTATAGTATAAAAAAAATGTCAAACAAATTGTTAATTTGAGCAAATATTTGGTTGATTCAATTAACTTTTAATTGACAGCTTTTAAAATTTTCCACAAATCGATTTAATTGAAGAAAACAGGGAAATATTTGTTTTTGTTTATGAGAACTAAGTACATGCACTAGCATATTAAATTTTGATTCACATCTTTAGTTCTTTTTTATATAAAACTTAGAATATTAAAAGTTATGTAGACGTTAAACTGTGTGGAGAAAGAATGCTTTCAATTAACGGATTTTTGAAAATTCTTAAATTTTCTAATAGTTTTTAGTATTTTGTTCTTATAAACCTTGTTCCTCAAAAATCAAGGTTAACCAAATTTTTTAAAATCATTCAAATAGTTTTTAGATGTGGCAACGCTGCATAAATATTACTTCGATTTGAATTACTGGGGTTTGGTTTTCGTATAAACGATTACACTACATTCACACTTGATTGCAAAATACGTGTTTTGCCAAAACAAGTACAAAAGAATATAGAACTGTTGGTATAGAATAAAGGGCGTAAATACGTGTTTTGCCAAAACACGTGTTTTGTATTTAGATGTGAAGGTGGCTTTAACTCGATTTAAAGGTTTATTACTTTCTCGGTTAATCAAATAACTCTTTAAATTATTCGAGTAACTAATATAATTTAAAAAATTTATTTTTTTTAAGTATTCAAAACAAATACAAAATCAGCAGACTCGAAACGTTTTTTATACGTGTTTAACATATTGAATGTTATTGTCTGAAATTTTTAAATTTTGATTTGTCACAGACCCCCAGTTTTTTTAGGTATAACAGCAAATTTACTTTTTAGTAGTGTACTGAAAAGAAAGTTAGTAAAAAAATTTTAAAAAAGTTCTCAATCTCACGTTAATATTATTATATTAATTTTTAGTAAAAAAATATTTTTTAGTAAACTTTTTTGCTATTCTTATTTTAAAAGTTACTAAATTTTTCACTAAAAATGCATCGGAGATTCAAAGTAACAATTTTGATAGATTTTAGGAAGTAGATCACGAATGTGAACAGCAAATTTTAATATTAGCTCCACTTTTCGAAATATTGGCGAATTTAACTATTACCAAAAATCTAGTTCCGCCTTTTAAATGTCCTATTAATTCATATAGTACCTGCATAAGCTACGAATAACTTTTAATATGGTTTTAAAGTATGGACTTTGAGCATTAAAAAACATATCAATTGTTTAAAGATTTCTTTGAAAAATAAAGTTTTCTTTAAAAAAATAACAAGGTAAACACTTATTTAGTAATTCCTAGGAAACCACGTATTCTATAATTGTGAGTAACCAAATATTCGTTATATAAAATTAACCACTTATTCTTTCAGTATAAGTAACCAATCAGGCAACTCATTATTTTCACGTTTGTTGTAAGCGAGAGGGTAATTACCACCCATGAATGTTGGGACATCTCAAACAAAAGTAATTAAGCGAGTAAATAGCCTGGTAACTAGTGAATTAATTTGTGCATACTAGGTGAGCTCTATAAAACCAAAATGTAATTTTTGGGGAAGCATGCGTCGAGTTTGTTTTCTTTCAGTTTTTTTCAATGTCGTAAAGTTTTTTTTGCTAGATGATAAATTTAACGATATATAGGAAAAATGTGTTTTTAAAAATGTATAAAAATCTGTTAAGAACTCGTCCAGTAATAAATAATGGCCTAGACTACAAATGTGCCAATTACTACTGGACCAAGAAATTCGAGCACACATCTTAAATGTTTTCGACGTTCTCGTTAACCTCTCCTAAAGTGATGTCAAAACCGTACAAAGTTTTTGGGATATTTTTCAAATCTCCAAATTCAAAGCTAAAAAAATTTTCTTTAATAAAATCTAAAGAATTGAGATTTGAACTCCATGGAATTGTTGAATACACCGCACAGTGGGATGTATCACAAAATCTTTGGAAATAATTCAGCCAGGTCTTACTTAGTCGTCTGATTGCAATGAAATTTGGAACACGCATAAGTGACATAATATCGAGCTTAAATTTTGAATCTTCCAGGCCGGCAATATGGCCACCCAAAATATGGAACTTTTTGCATATAAAATTTTGAGTGCTTGCAACTTTTATGTTTCTAATCTGAATTCGAAAAATTAACAAAAATCTGCTAGTAGCGTCTAACAAAAATATGCTTACATGTGTGGGCTGTCTCTAATAGTTTCCGAGATATTCAAATTTGAAAATGTGAAATTCCAAATTTGGCCTGACTCAGGTCCAGATTTTTTGCGAATAGCGGGCCGAAAGCAGGGCCAATTTCTTTTTAAAAATAGTGGTAATTTAACTAACTAAATGAATGCAATATATTGTTCTACTCAAAAACTACTACATACATATATAAAAGCCAGTTGTTTTAAAAACATTTTTGATTTGTATATACTTTTCCTAACAGTCGCTTCTATGTCGCCAGATTTTTTAGGCAAATATCAAATGATAATATATTATCAAATGATAATATATGGAGCTATATTATAAATTTTCGTAAAAATAAGTATGAGATGTAAATATACATAGTCATAGTACAGTAGTTTTGATTTAACTGCCTTTTACTTACGTGCACTTTTCACATAACTGCACAAAATTTTGGTTTCGTTGTTATTTTACAAAATTTCGTATGCAATCGCCTTCATTAAGTGCACTGTGTATACCTGCGCATTTAAAATAAGTGCCTCATGTTTTTGGCAGTTGTACATTATTTTCATACAAAAGATCGCCGTTAGCTGCCTCTTATGTTTTGCTTACTTACCCAGTAAAAAATTTTCGTGTTTTTAGAAGCAGGATAAAAGAAATGCGCTGATGTAAGTGCTTACTATTACATAATAATGAAAACCAGCAAATGAAACGAATAATTTTCGTATAAAAATAAACAAAAACATTTTTTGAGCTTCCTGATTTCCCTTACAAGAATGCAGGTTGTAAGCAGCTTACCTTAATCCCTTACAAGGATGCAGGTTGTAGTGCAGAAAGTTTCATATCGTGGATTATAAACGATCTATTCCTGTTTTACCGAGTGATTTCCGATTGTGTTTGGTGTTTTTGAGTATGTTGTACAAAATAAATAGTCATTTAATTGTTTCTGAAGAGCTAGCACGTGGTGCGGCAAAATGAATTTATTTTATTAATATGTCTAAATTTTTAACAACAAAAAATTAATAATAATATTATATAATATTCATATTATTACTTTAAATCGTAATAATGTAGACATGAAATATGATTTTACTGAACGCCATAAATCACAGCTTTTTGTAAGCGCTAAAATCCCCGCTTATTTTGCCAAAAAGTAATGCTTCCAAGTGGGAATTCGCCATATAAAAATCATGGCATGTGTAAGCAGGTTTGTAAGGGATTCTTTTTGGCTTACTCCCTTACAAACCTGCTTACCTGCAAGCAGCGTTTTTTACTGGGTAGTTAGTTTGGTTAGTTAACGCTTGTACCTACATAAATTTGTATGTAAAAACCTTACGAAATTTTTTATGAATGTTTTTTTATTTTCGTTTTGTTGTTTTTTATATAAATTCTATTGTATGAAATAAACAATTAATAAAAATAAATTAAATCATATCTGGTCTTTGCAGTTTTCAACAATTTAGTTTACCTGCACTTTAAGGCAGGTAACCAATTTGAGTTAGCAGCGCTTTTGGCTTACCTGCACAAAATTTCGTGCAGAAGTTGGTTGTGCAGCTAAGTCAAAACTACTGTATAGCATATGCCCCATATATAATTTTATATAATAATATCAAGCTATAAATGACTATATAAAAACTTTTTTTGTCGGGTATTCAAAAATGTTTATTAATAGACATAATTCAATGATTTTTTGGACTTAAATAGACTTTTAAGTCAGCAATGTCAATTTTATGTAAAAATTTATGATTTGCTGTAAGCAATCCCACAATTCCCAAAAATAAAAACAAAATAAAAATTTAAAAAAATGTGGCTTTTTACATTTTTTGCTTTCGTATCTACATTTAACGCGGATATTGGAAGAGACTTACCCAATAAATTTGGTATATGTTGGAGTATGCAAAACCGCTTCCACTACATAATTGGAGGCTGACACAATTTTTATCTAAAGGTTAGATTTGATAATTGCCTTAAAAGATTTGATAATTGCAACTTTAGAATGAGTTGCGGGGAAAAGTGTACCTTTCAGAATAGTATGCACACTTTATATGCTCAGAAAGCAAATATTTATCTGGAGGTAAAAGACTGTTGGTGCTTTTTGGGGAAAAAAATCGCAAAAATTATATATTTTTTTAATTTCTACTTTAAACGAAGGCATTCCTTGCAACTTACAATGTAGAAAAATTTAAGTCAAATGTCCACAAACACTACTCCCTCTTTCCTCCTCCCCTCAACGTATTTTCCTGATATCAACACATTAGTAGGTGGCATCCCCTGAGTGTAGGTTCAACATTAAAAAAGTAAGAAATGGTCGAATTATTTCCAAAAAATTTATGATATATCCCAGTATGCATTGTAGAGAATGAAAATAAAAAATTTTAACAATATTGCCAGGTAAAATTGTGTGTTTTTGTACTTAATACTAGGGCTAATTTGCTGTCATGAAATGTATAAAATCGAAAATTAGCTACTATGGTAGCAATTGCATTATAGGACCTGTTTTCCAACCTTGGCTAAAAGGCTTACCGAAGATTAAGTAATTATTTTTGAAAATTAGCTAAATTCAGCATTTTTGCTAAATTCAGCATAATTTTTGTTGAATTTACTATTTTTTTTTTTTTTTGCTGATATTAGCAATTTTTCTGCAACGATCCTCTCAGCAAAAATGTTGCTGAATGTAAATACTTTTTTCCTGAGTGTAGCATTAAAAATTAGCGCTTGACTGTAATTTGATTAACACTTGTATTCAGGAAATATTGTTTATTAGGTAATATAAACATATTTTAATAAACATATTTTTTATCTGAATTAAAATGTCATAAGTTAATATTATTTCCCTTAGAATTTATATGGTTAGATGATATTATATGAAAAAACTACTTTCACAAAAGCCACTCAACCATTACAATAATTTTAAATCCCTTTTCATGCCTGATTGCATATTTTTGTGTATGCATGAGTATTTTTAAGTTTATATGAATTGATTGAATATATAGCCCAGTGTAAAATTTGGAAGATTAATTTATATACAGATATGTAGAGTGCTCTGATAGGCTAGTACCATGCTAGCTCATCAGTGAGGGGGACGTGAGTTCGCTTCTCATCTGAGACTCTGGTCAGATAACCTAAAAGAGCCAATAGTCTTCTTCGTTCTAGCACTGCTCTAAAATAAAAATCCGTAAAGTTAGCATAAGAGTTAGTTGAGTCAGCAACATTTTTGAATATCTGCAAAAGTGTTTTGCTGAACATCAGTGAGCTGATTTTTACTAAAAATTTAGTAAATTCAACAAAATCTTTTTGCTGACACTTAGTTCATTGCAAATTAAAATCGGCTTGTTGAAATTAACAAAATTTTTTGCTGGGCTTAGTAGATTGAAAAAAAAACTGACAAACTTAGTATAAAATTTTTACTTAAGTTAATTTATTTTGCTGAAATTTAAATCAATTTTTTTCGTGATTGTTTTTACATAATGTAATTAAACAAAAAAGTCTGGAAATAAATAAAATAATTATTTTATTAATAACATTAAGAACAAAACATAATAATTCCTAATTTCTTACATGCATGTATGTATATGATGTATGACGCAATTTTACATTTTTAATTGAAGACAATTCTAAAAAACGAAAAAGAAATATTCAAATAATCGCTAAATATTTATTATATTTATCTTTTAAAACCCCTTTATCATTTAAAAAAAAACTACCTGATACTGGCATTTATTGTTTTGTACAGTCGGACCAAAGCGTATTTTATTTTTGCCTGAATCTTCAATTTTCAAATTTATCAAAATATCATGCATTTAATAAAAAATTTTGAATAAATTTAAATAAGTTTATTTAATTTATTTATTGTTTTACTTATATTTTTTTAATATTCACAAATTTTATGTTCATATGCGTACCTTTCTGTGATGTATTTGTATACTTGTATTTTGTATAGAAGAGAAAAAATTAAATGAACGAAATCAATCTCGCTTGCATTTTGTGTAAGTCTTATAATGGTTGTGTTTGTTTGTATCTTTCCGTTTTCGTCTACTTCGTCCATACAAGCTGCAACATCTATATCTAGTCTTTTACTTCATGATATTAATGTGTTTATAAGCACAATTTTTGTAAGAATGTAAACTAGCGCTAAAAGCGCTTAACAAAAATTTTAGCTGAAGACGCGATGTCAGCAAAGGAAATTGCTGAAGGTTTATTAGTAATTTAAATAGACGTTTAACGAGACTTTCAACTAAATTTTTTTTAGTGCGGTTAAGCTAAACCATTTTTCTGGGGGAGTGAGGGGGTTATAGCCGCAATAAATAAAATTAAGTTTTTTTTAAACAAATTTATAAAGGGTCCGCCAAATAACTTTTTTTTTTGAACTCCTGAACCAATTGGACTTTGTATGGCGTCATACCAAGGTCTTTATGCAAAATTCGTCTCAATGATGTCTCCGAAATGTTCAATTGTTGAAAACGACGGCGAATTGATGTTGATGGCGCTTCACGCACACTTTCTGCCACAGCAGCAATATTCTCGGGTGTACGCACTGTTTTTGGCTTTTCACGCTTTGGTTTATCGATGAGGATGCCAGTTTCTTTCACTTTTTTCACAAGATAACGAACATACGGACCATATTCCTTCAGCGGAAGGATAAAACTTATTATCTGTCAAATCAGACATGAGCTAAGTTTTACCAATCACGAAATAAGCACTAGTTGAAAAAAAGCATTAGATGGCGGACCCTTTATAAGTTGTATTTCCGTGATTTTAAAATGTCTTGAGCTTTTCTAACGATTGAGATGGTAATTAAGATGGTCCGTTTTTAAATTTATTTCGAATATTTTCTTAAAGAGCCTCAAAAGTGGACAATTTGATGTTGATTTGAAGACATTTGCATATTTTTTTCCAATCTGTTAGCAACATATTCTGGGAAAACCTTTTTTGTACACTCAAATTGAAGTAGCAGGTAAAACTTCTGATATTGTCAAATTTGTTTGCTATATATTAGTAAGATAAGAATAGCGAAAATAAATTTGTTAAATCTACAAAATTTTTGTTATATTAGAGCTAAATTTTAGTTTATTGTAAATTACAAGTTATCTTCTAAAATCAGCAAAACATTTGCAAAATATTAGTGGATAAAAATGATAAAAAAAAATGTTAAATTTATAAAGTTTTTTTATGCTATTAAAAATGTTTCCTTCTGAAATCTGCAGTCTACAATTTTTATCAAATATTTCTGTTATATTTAGCAGGATGTACTCTTATTTTGATTAAACTAAATTTAAGGTAAATATAATAAAATTTTTGTAAATGTTACATTTTTTGTTTGCTGTTTTTGTCTGCAAATTTTCAGAATTTTTTTTTGCTGATCTTAGCAGATTTAATTGATATTTTTAATTAACTAAAATTTAACTCGAATTTAACTAACATTTTGTAAACTTAACAGTTTTATTGTTACTGTTTTTTGTCGTACTAATATGTACTAAAAAATCTGTTAATTTTAGCAGTTTTTTCAGCAACGTAATTTTTAAATAATTTTTAGTACCTTTTTTTGTCTATTTGGCAGGTTTGTTTCTGTGAGTTTGAGTTTTGGATTATGGCCATGAAAAAATTAACTCTCTGTAAAACTGTGATACATAATTTTTAACTAATTTTTGGATGCTAAACTCTAATATGGTTTAACTTTTTAAAGTAACATTATGTTCAGTTTTTCCTACACTAATAAAAAAGCCCGCTCAAATTGTTGATAATTCAGCTACGACAACAGAAAATAGTAAGGGAATGTTCCCAATTGTAGCAAGGCCCCTAAAGTTAACCTTTCTCTTTTTTTCGTGTTGTTGTATGAGTATTTAAAAACTGTTAACTATCATCGAGTTAAATTTCCGCCATCACTATTTTAAAAAAGTTTCGACTTGAATGTACACGTTTTCCTTGGTTTTTTAGTGTAGTTAAAAAAAAAAAAACGCAATATAAAGTGTATTTTTTGTACACATAAAAAGTGAGTAACAAACAAGTTTTAAATAATTTTCCTAATTTTGTAAACGGTAAGAATTTTATTCACAATTTTAATAAAAATATAAAACATAATAGCATTTATAGTAATTAAATGTGCTAAAGTCCCAAAACTTATTTAACAAATTGTGAAAACAATCTGCTGTAGGCTTGTCCCTATACGGATTTCATTCCTGCCCAAGGAAATCTTCAGGGGACTTTGTTATTGGAATTTCTAGAGATATTTGTTATGTTAAATCACAAACTCAATGAGAATTGCTTGTCCTCGTATAGGAGCGTGATTCAAAATTTAAAATATCAAAGAAAAAACAACAACAAAATATTATCACAATTGGCTTTGTCATCTTCCAAATACTACTCTGTTTTTTTGACAGTCCTAGCAATGTAGTGTCGTTTATTCAAGTAAATCAACAATAGAAAATCATATGTTTTCTATTAGTGTCAGTAATAATAAATAACACCAAAATGTCAAAAATTTAATTTCAATAATGTTTCATAAAAGGAAAATTAATAAAATATATCAAAGGATCTTTTTTTCATTTTTTTTTCCTAGTTTTAATCTTTTTTTTAATGGTTTACGAATAACTTTATCTGTTCTTGTCTATTTTGGACACCCTTAATCAGATTTAAATGACTCCTTAAGCAGATTTAAACGATACATAAAACCTTTTAAAAAACAAGATTAAAATAAATTTTAATTTAAATACAAATTTTTATCGATTTTACTTAATTTTCTAACAATTTTATACTCTTTTAGAAAGTTTTTAATTAAGCTTCACTTTACATTACATGTTTCCTAATGTGTACCTTTTGAGTTGTTTTGAAAATTGTTATATAACTTTTTTAAATTAGTTGCCATAAGAAAAGGATCGTTAGCCGAAAAAAGCCCAACGAGTTGGTACTCGTACTCGTACTACTGTATTTAGATTTGATATATTTCACTTAGTTTTTTATGTAGCCCAAATACCAGATGTAGGCCACAATTAGGATACATTCCCTTACCTGTATTTGGGCTGCAAAGTTTTCTATGAACTTGAGAACAACAGCCTGCTAAATTTAAGTGACCTAAATTTTAGAACTAAATTTGTAGGCAAATTAAAAAATAGTTTAGCTAAATCAACATAATTTTTAAGCTGAATAAACGGAAAATATATGCTAAAAATTTGATTTCGGATCTGACCATAGGTGGTAGAAATTAGTCAAAAATTACCTTGAAGATTATTTCCCTATATATTAATAAAATAAGAACAGCAAAAATAAATCTGTTAACTTTAAAAAACTTTAGTTATGTTTGATTTAAATTAAAGTTAATTGAAAATAGCATTTTTGTAGACTCAAAATAGTAAACAACTGTAATATTAATAAAAATTTTGCTATATTTACCTCAAATTTAGTAAAATGCAGTATACAGTTTATTTTGCTAAAATTAACAGACATTTTTGCTAAAAAATTGTAGATTGCCGATTTTTTATAAGGGCATACTTTACTTCGAATTTTAATAATTTTTTTGTCTACTAATATTTAGTAATTGTTTTTCTGATTTTAGCAGATTATTTTGTTACTTAAAGTAGCTAAAATTTGGCTCAAATATAACAAAATATTTGTAAATTCGACAGATTTATTTTTGCTATTCTTATATTTTTAATATTCTTATATTACCAATAAAAAATCTGCTAATTTTAGCAGTTTTTTCTGCAAGGTAATTTTTAACTAATTTTTAGTAGCTTTTTGTGCTATTTTTACGGTTTTTTTCTATGAGTGTAATAACTTTAGCTAAATAACTGATATAAACGATAACAACAGAAAAAATTAGCTCAACTGAATTGGAACTTTTGAACTAACATTTTTTTATGTGTGTAACTCATTAGTAATACCAAGTCAGTTCTTTTTAATATGACATTTAAAATTAATATTCGATTTATTAAAGATTTAAAGAAAAATTCTTTAAAAACTCCTAAATGAGGAGTAAACACAGTACCGAACTAAGTAGTAACCTCGAGGGACATGCCGCCGTTAAAATAATAGGGGTTGTAATAGAAAAGTAAAAATATACCTCTTTAATACAAGCATTTTTTTTATTTAAAACTTTTAAAAAATATCATTTATAGTTTGTTTAAAATTTATAAAAATTGTTTTAATACCGACTATAAAATATTAAAATAAAAAAAAAAAAAAACTTTTTATTTGTAAACTGAAAGTAATATGTTAAATTTTTAATTTAAAATGATAGAGTTTGGAACAGAAAAGTATCTATAGTTGGCTACCTTTATTTATCATTAGCAGTTTTATTACCATAACTAGGGGTTTTAGCACAGGAATTGCGGTTACAAAATTCCCTGGAATTTTGACTATTTTTTCACGTCCTGATTTCTGGGAAATTTTAGCGGAATTACCCTGAATTATTAAAAACACTAAAATAGCCATGTTGGCTTAACTAAAAATGCAATAAAAAGCAAAACAATCATATAATCCTAAAATTGTTGTTGTTTTTTGTCAAATTTTGTTTAAATTCAGTAATCAATATATTCTGGAATTGAAATTTTAGAATCTCTCTTTGACAAAATAGAGGGATTTTGGTGCAAAAATCGAGATAGTTATATTTTATGTCTAAAAATCGTTATTTTATTAAAACTTCTTTTTTTTTGTTAAAATCGTTTGGGAAAATGTTAGGAGACTACCTAAAACTAACATATTTATAACAATTTGTGTAAATGAGTCTTAAAATAAACTTATAAAAATCATTTTATATTACGCTTCATATTTTACTATAGCCCTTCGATACTAAAGAGATCTTTCTAAAAACTGCACTGCGGAAAATCTTGCAAACAGAAAAAGCTCAAATTCTGAAATACTTCAGTTATTATAGAGAAGCTTTTAAAAATAAACACAAATTTTGCTATAGAATATTCGCAGATTCCAAAAAAACGTTTATTACAAAAAAAATCTGATAAAAAATACGGAAACTAGAATCACAGAAAAATGTTTAATTCAAAGAACACCTTTTTCTCAAAACCTTCAGGTTCTTTTTCAGCTAAAAACTCCTACATTTCGAAAACTTTTTAAAATCGGGATGGTTGGAGAATTGTTATAAATGATGACAATATTCGCTAACTAGGCATATCTCTTAGAATGGCCTAAGGACTAGTTTTTAAAACAAAATTTTGAAATGGTTTGAAAAAAATATTTAAAGCAGTTTTTAGTAAAAAAAATGTTAAAAATATAAACAGTGGTCCTTAAGTTAAGTTGTCCTTAAATTTAATTATATATTTCCATTTTTCCTAGGAAAAAGAAGATTTTACTATCAAAACCTGAATGAATATTTATTTTGAAAATCCCAGGATTCCGGGAATGTTCGCAAATGTCCCGATTTCTGGGAGTTCGAAGAAGTCGGGAATTTGAAAACCCTAACCGTAATACAAAGTTGGTTGGGTAGTTTATTTATTTTAAAAATATTTAGTACTAAAGTTTTTTTTAAATACATTTTTTGTTTATTTTATTTTTTAATAAAATAAAAAAAAGTTTTATAATACAGTGATTTTAACAAAATCCATCCTAGTAAAAAGAGTTGCATATTATGTTATATTATTTAGTACAACTATGTTGGTGTGTATGCCACAATATATAAAAAATATAATTTTTATTTTTCAAACACATTTTATAGCCATTTACTATGTTACCATATTTAATCAGAAATTTAAATTTATATATAAAATTTAATCCAGTTCCATATAAAATTTTGTATTATATTTTTATTCGAAATCAAGTACATTCCATTTTTGATTTAAAATGTTGATTGAAGATTTTTTAGAGGAAACTATTATAAAAAAAACTTGTGTGGATTGTTGTGTTATTTCTTTGATTTTTGTTAGAAAAACAATTTACATATAAAGTTCATTTTAATTTATTTAAAACAAGCAGAAATAATTCTTTTTCCTTATTTCTGTCGCATATTCTTACTTCAAATAAACATTTTATAATATCTCAATGAATGAAATACGAAATTCATGTTTTATTTCAACTAATTGAAAGTCTCGACGTTTTGGCATACGAACCCTCAGACGAACTATTTATGGCAATCCCACAAACAAAATTTCTTGTAATTTTACATTTTTAATACAAACATTCCAAAAGTTTTTTTTTTTTTTTTTTTTTTTTTATTAATTAATAATCATATAATTACAAATTATATACTATTACCCTAACCGAGCACTAGCTACTATGGCCTTCGGCGCGTTGTAGCGAAAACAGACCAGTGCCTCTGGTGGGAATCGAACCCACGACCCCCGCACTAATAAGCTAGCACGCTACCAACTAGCCTACCGGGGCGCACTTCCAAAAGTTTTTCGATTGAAAGTATTGCAAAAATTTTTTTAAGAAATCAAATTAAAGCATTTCTCAATTTTAAAGACTTTGTGGAAAACTATAAAAAATTATAAAAATGGGCTCCAGGTTGTCAGTCTACCGCTCTACCATCAGAGCTATCCCACCCTATTATACTTGATTGAAAAAACATAAATGACTTACTTGCACAAAATGACATTACTTTCCATCGTACAATAAATCAAAAATGAAATGTTTGTAATTTACTCATGGAATACGTAATATATTTTTAAAAAACTATACCTTTTAGCTGATGTGTATGAAACGAATTTATCGACTTACAAACATTAATAAGAGCCGTTCAAAAATTTTTGTTTACAAAATTTTGACTTTCAACTTTTAAAATGACACATCAAAACCCCGGGACACGTAAAAATTTTGGGTCGTAGAATCCAGTGGTATACTCCGTTTAAATAGGTTCTCTGGCTGCTGATGGTCCTGGCAGCCAGTGCTAATATTGTTTATATATTAGTCTTACATATATATAAGTTTAATATCATGTAAATAAATAAATAAATAAATAAAAAATTATTTCAATTTAAAGTTTGCATTGACTCAAGCGATTTTTTGAGTGTATTTGAAGTAAAATATGTCGAAATCTCTTTTGAAATTACTTTCTTTGTTGTTAATATGTCGAAACTCAAAGCTAACAAAGATGTCCGTCTCTTTTGAAACGGTGTTTTCGAATGAAATTTAAAGATTCGAACCATATGACACTGAACTAACAGATTTCAGTATAAGTCAAAGGTAATTGCTTTGACGTTTTGAATTGTATCCTCCTAAAAATTTACGGTCACCATTGTTAGACTTAAGTTTAGACAAATAAACAATAAATAAAGTCATTTCAGATTTTTATGTCTTTTGCTTAAAATACACTCAAAAAATAGCTTGAGTCAATGCAAACTTTAAATTGAGCTAACCTATTAAAACGGAGTATACCACTGGATTCTACGACCCAAAATTAAGTTTTCGTGCCCCGATGTTTTGGTGTGTAATTTCCACATACTTACTGTGTAATTGCTGTTTTATTGTGCATAATAACACTCATAAAGTTTAAAAAGTTGTAGAACAACAAAGCTTTTAACCACCAAGTTGGGAATCAGGTATTTTTGGTAGAATGCTTTCCCATCTGGATTACCAACACGATTCTTTTAACAAGGAATGTCACTTTTTCAATAACCACTTCGATTTTAGTAAAATATGTTGTTCTTCATGTTTTCATATAAGGCCTTAAAGTAATGAAAAAATAAACATTCATAAAATAGACTTTCAAAACAGAATTCAAAATTAAAAAAAAATTTACACATGGGTTTGTGGGGATTTGATCGCTAGCTGTCTGTCTGTGTCTCAGGTGGATACTCTTCCTCTGAGCTAACCGCCATGTGTGATAATTTACAGCTTATATCAGATTTTGTTTTTTACTACTGTGGATGTTTTCGAACAAGCTTGTTTTAGTTTCCTTAAATGAAGTAGTTTTTTTGAAATTATTTAGAAGATCTTTGAATACATCTTGCCAATTACAGAAAAAAAAGAGTCGAATATTTAATAATATTGAAAAAAAGTGTATATTGGTTTTGTGAAGTTTTATCCGTGGGATTGTTTATTTGATATTTTATGATTAAATTTATAAAGAAAAATTAGAAAAAAATACTAGCAAACACTCCGATTTTGATGACTTTTGGATACGCGATAAAGAAAAAAATTCTAAGATCGACCTGTCTCGCCAATTCGGTCATCTCTGGATTTTAATGGGTCAAAATAAGGTTCAAAAATTTATCTTTTTTCGATTTTTTTCTTTTTAAGATATTTGAACAAAAGTAAATATATGCAAATGTGGTATCGTTGGAAAGGTATTTTTGAGCGCCTTTTCTAGGTACTATTTTTTGGACTTTTAGCATTTTTAATTTTTTTGTGTTAAAAAATGTAAAAGTTTTGGGGTACTGCTATGGCTGCCAAATTGTTATATTTTTTTATTATTAAATTTAAGCGGACACGTTTTTTTTTTGGTTTTTCAATATTCCTAACATTTTAGGTTTAACAAGATATTTCCGGAAACATCTTTTTTGTACTTTTTTAAAGAGTTTCAGTGCTAAACATAGACAAAATGCATATCAAACTTTATATTTGTGAAAATACATTAATGCTGTATAATTAATTTTAAAAATTTCCTTTATTTCAAAAAGTTTTTGTATATAAAATGTATTACTAATTTCTAAATCAGGTTATGTATAATTTTTATAAGCTTTCCAGTGGTATATAACATGATGTACATTTAATGCACATAAGTGAATATAAAGGTCAAGTTGTACTTCGTTAGAAAAAAGTAACAAGAGCACTTTAGTACTACTTTAACATGATTGTTTGAAATGATATAGCCATTTTTTTTGCTGCTCATAGGCAATTTGTATATCAACATTTTTCTATTAATCTACTATTAACATTTATTTTAAATAATTAGGAATATACTGAAAGCTCCTTTACAAATATACAGAAACCATATTTTTTAAAAAATATTTAATGTTTTATTGATAAACATGTTTTCATTAAAAATAAATTAATAAAAAAAACATCTTGTGTTATTTCTTTAAAAAATTACTCAAATTGAAGGCATTTAAAAAAAACGATACAACATTTGCATAAATTACTTTGGTATAAATACTTTAAAAAGGAATGTTAGTGTTTCCGTTTTCAAGTGAAAGTTAATTCTTTTTTTATTTAGTGGTTATATATTAAGTGTGCTTAACTATAATCAAATTTTGTATTATTTTCTTTTTAAACGCCCAAATTTGCCATTTGGGTGCTAACAAACCGAAAATACTTTTTCAAGAAATTTTAAACTTAATATGTTTTTTATTTCTATTTATAAATTTAAAGTAAAGTTTTATTCATTTATTTTTTTTTTACAAATACATTTGATTTTATACCTTATTTAGTTTTTCCAAACTACACAGAAAACTAAAATCTAGTTTCAATTAAAATATTTGTTGATTACATTAAAAGTTTAATTGAAATAATTTGCAACTACTTAATTGATTTTATTTTCAATTAAAGCTTTAATAATATCTATTAAAAATTTAATTCCATATTGTTTTTAATTTTAAAAAAAAATTTAGTAGATACTATTAAACATTTAATAAAAAATTTAAATAAAAGTTGAAAAAAATTGGTAAAAATATTGCAAATATTAAAACATATCTCCAAAATTGGAACAAAACTACAAAATTTTAAAAATTCGCTAAAACTTAAAACAAAAATCAAAAATTGGAAAAAAAATCATCAAAATTAAAACAAAATACAAAGTTAGAAAAATATTGCTAAAATTAAAAAAAAAAATCGCAAAAATCACCAAAATTAAAAAAAATAGCTACAAACTCTTTTATTTGAAAAAGAGCTAAAATTTCAAAAAATCACCAACATTTAAAAAATCCTTTAATTTAAAACGTCTATATCTCGAAAGCATTTTTAAATTTTATTACTTTTTTTCTTTACTCTCAGTGACTTTTTTATTTTTTGGTGATTTTTTTTCTTAAATTCTTGCGATTTATTTTGATTTGGGAAATTTTTTTTGCAATTTTGAAGATTTTTTCAATTTAAATTTTTTTTTAATTATTTTTTTTTTTTTATAGTTTTTTAAATTTCATATATTTTTTTAAATTTAAGTGAATTTTTTAATTATTAGTGGAAATTCAAGTTAATCGATTTTTTTTTTTAATTTTGGTGATTTTTTGAATGTTTGCATTTTTTCTTTGTAATTTGGAAATTTTGTGTGCACCAAATTTATTTTCAATTAAACATTTAATACATTTTATTAAACTTTTAATTAAAAGTGAATTTGAAATCAAGCAAAAGTTTAATTGAAAATTTTTTGACAATAAGTTTTTCTGTGTACTTGTATTTAATTGTCAAATAGTTTTAATCAAAAACTGAAAGTTTTAAAAAACTGCTAGTTTTTGGTTGTAATATAAATGAGTTATTTACTATAAATAAAAGATTTTTCATGAAATTTCTTCATTGAATGTAAGAAACTTTTAATAAAAAAAATTATAGTTTTCATAAAATTTTATGAAAACTTGAATTAACTTAATAAAAAGTTCTAGAGCAACTTCGTATGTTGGTTTTAAGGAATGTGCTAAATGTTGTATTGTCCTTTAAAAAAACAGAGTTTTACAAATTTTATTAAAAAAAATATACACTAATAGATGATAATACGATACATACACTCAAGTAAAATGTTTGTAAAAGTTACAGAAATATCTAGAATTTTGGAGAAAAGTAACTTTTTTCAAGCCAGCATACCGTTTAGCTAATATTAGTAAAACTTTTCTGTACACTGAGAGAATTATCTGCTTAATATTAATGAAGTATTGCACAGAAACAATGTAGTTGCATTCTAACTCGTCCATTCAAACTTTTCACTGAACTAATATATATAAATTCCTGGGTTTCCTAGTTGGAACATAGGGCCAGTACAAAAGCTTTCCATTGACTTCTATCTTCGGCTAGTCTTTTTGCTTCTCT
This sequence comes from Delia radicum, assembly GCA_021234595.1. NCBI lineage: Eukaryota > Metazoa > Arthropoda > Insecta > Diptera > Anthomyiidae > Delia > Delia radicum. Next base: position 75,154,407 of record CM037855.1, on the reverse strand, counting down.
CCATGAAGTTCTGGCTGAAAGCAGTTCATTTTCTATTTGGCGCCTCCATGTATTTGCGGGTCTTCCTCTACGTCGGCTACCCTGGGGATGGTAATCAAGAGCTTTTCTTGTGACGTCGTCATGGCTTTTTCTAAAGGTATGACCCAGCCAGTTAAACTTTTTCAAGCAGAAATGCGTTTGTTTATTATGTGAGCAATGATCTTGTTTGCCATGTTTAAAAGTGTGAGACCTCTAAAACTTTTTAGCTCGGTCAGATTACCTTTCTTTGGAATCTTAATTATTAGACCTTCTTTAAGTTCATCCGGTAGATGTTTATTTATCCAGAAATGCTCTATTAGCGGTTTAAGTAACTGGGCTGTGGTTGTGCAATCTACCTTTAGCAGTTCCGGTGGTCTGGAGCTTTATGGCACTTCAGAGAAGTAATTGCAGATTGGATCTCTACAAAGTCAGGTGGCTCTATGTCGATATTTTTAATACGCGCCTGATGTTCTGTTTCAGTACAGTCGCGTTTGTTGTGCTATTGTCGTTAGATAGCATATTTCTGTAATGGTCTTCCCACAGTTTTACTTGCTCTTCTTTGGAGTACACCAGCTCATTCCTAGAATTCTTAAAAGGTTTGGTGTTGACATGTTTGCTGCCTGTTAGTGTTTTTGTTATTTTATATAAGTATCTTGTTCTCATCGTCGCACTGGCCTTTTCAGCTTCGATGGCTAGATCGTCTGCCCACTTTCTTTTGTCACGCCTTGCACTTTGTTTGACCTGCCGGTTGGCATCGTTATATTTGTTTTGCAACCCCGATTTTAATTGGCGAGTTTTTGCGTTATCACGGGCGATTTTTAGTTGTTTCCGGCTTTCAATATGTTCCCAGGTGCAGTCCGATATCCATGGCTTTCTGATTTTCTTCACATAACCCAGATGTTTTTGGCCAGTGTCTAGCAACATGGATCTAGCTTGCGACCAATATTGAACCGGATCATGACATCCTATGTTTATGAATGCGGAACTTCTTGAACGAAGTTCGCTTAGAAATGCAGTTGCAGTGGGTTGTAGTTAGTTAGTTAGTTAATTGTTCTTTATTTCAAATTCAATTTTCTGTAGTACAATGTTTTATAAGTTTAATAAAACAGAACATACGACTATGACTTAACGTCGTCAGTCGTGGGTTGTATAGACAATTTGTCTGTGTTTAATTTTCTATTTTTATTTTGCTTCTTGTTCTGTTCAACGGCTACGATCTTTAGACGTATTTGGCATACCACCAAGTGATGATCGCTTTCAACATCAGCACCTCTCCTACTACGAACGTCAAGAAGAGACCCACGCCACGTACGGCTAATCGCAATGTGATCTACTTGATTTTCAGTGCTGTGGTCGGGGGATACCCACGTAACTTTATGTATGTTCCTATGCGGAAACAATGTGCCGCCTATCACAAGGTTATGGTTGCTGCAGAGCTCTGTGAACAGTACACCGTTTTCAGTAAGGCGGCCCATACCATGTTTACCCATCACTCTTTCTCTTCCCATATTATCGCTTCCTAGTTGAGCATTAAAGTCCCCAAGAACAATTTTGATGTCCCCGATGTGGATTTCGTCAAGAACCTTCGAAAGATAACTGTAAAAAGCATTTTTATCATCGCTGTTAGCAGCTTCAGTGGGCGCATAGCATTGGATACAAATAATATTACGAACTCTTGTTCTAAAACGCGCCATGATTATTCGATCTCCAAATGGTTTCCACTCTATTAGTGCTTTGCGGGCATTTTTTCGACATTAAGATGCTGTTTGCCTGAGTAAATAAGGGACATCCCACTTTCGGTTCTGTATTCGCCATTGTCTGGCCATCGGGTTTCGCACAAGCCTAGGATTTCTAGTTTATAGCGCAACATTTCCTTTTCAACTTGTTCCAATTTTGCAATATCTATCATAGTACGAACATTCCATAATCCAAATCGTGTTCCTTTCTTCATGCTTAGAGTCGTCGCCAGGGGAGTCCGTTGGTTTTCATTTGTACTGGTATCATTAATCATTTTGTTTCGGATGAGTGGAAGATTAACCCTCTGCATCCAAGGCTGGTGTTGGGGCTGCCAACTTATTGCCTCCAGTCCGACAGCTTCGTTGCTCACACTAGCTAGTACCATAATGGATGTTATAATACCATTGCCCGGTGTCCACCTGCCCCTAAGGGTCGGAGGTCGTGAGTCTTCTTAGTTGGTTGCAAGAGCAAGGATTGGTTCTGGACTTTACCAAGTTAAAGACGATCAGTTCCGTTACCTTGTATGCCCAACTCTGAACACCATCAATGAACTAATGCTATGAAAAATATAATTCTACACACAGAAAAATAAAGTGCCAACCGAATTGAAAAGTTTATTTTAATGGTAACAACTTAAATTCCGTTAGTACAACGATATTTACATTATATTTCTGAATATTTTTAGTGTTGCAACTAACATTCAGTTAAATTAACCGAACTTTGTTGTGAAAACTAATGTTAAGTTGTGCCAACCGACTATAATTCGTAATAATCGAATTTGAGTCGTAGTAACATAATTTCAGTTGGCAACTAGCTAAATTTTTCTCTGTGTGTATTTAATAAAAGTTTCATTCACTCAATGAAGAAGTTTCATTAAAAACCGAAATTTTTTATTAGTTTTATTGAAATTTTTCGTTCTAGTTGTGAAGCAAAGTTGTATTAGTTTAATGAATTTTTCCTCTACTAAAAATCTGCTCGCGTAATTATTAGTGGAGTTAACATAGTAGGTAAAATTAACAAACGTTACTTAAACTATATTAAATTTAATAAACCCTTAACTTAAATCGATTTGAAATTTTTTTACTAAATAATTATTAAACAATTTTTTGCAAACTAAAAATTTTTTTTAATATCCTTTAGCTTTTTTTATATTTAAGAAAAAATTTTAAAATGTTCACCTTAAAAAAAATCAACTTTGCTTTCAATTATAACATAATAAAAATATAAAAAAAATATCGTTAAATATGCTCAACGGAAACCGTAAAATAATGTGAAATTTATAAATAATATATATATATAGGAATTTTTAATAAAGAAAATATTTTATTTTAAAAATTAGTTTCCACAAAAACTGTAAATTGGGGTAATTTTTTTACTAAAGCAACAAAAAATCTTTCTCAAAGTAAAATTAAATTTTTAACATCTCGGTTTTTAATTGTATAAAGCTATGAATTTATAATTATATTGATTTTTCAAATAATGTTAATGTTATTAAACATAATATTATTTTAATTTTCAATACCGTCGTTGTTCATGGTTGTTGTAGACTTATATAAAATTCCACCAATTTAAAAACGAATGGCTTCTTTTTTTTAAATTGTGGAATTAGTTCTTACACTGATAGAATTTTCATTCGTACTATTAATAAATGTGTTTCATTAAGTTGAATTAATTGGTTTAATGAATAATTTTCATTAAATTAATGAAAAATGCATTAATTAATAAAATAATTTTCATAATATATTTTTGGTTTATCCTCAAAATATGCAATAATGTTTATATAAATGTGCTTTATTATTTCAATGTAGCCTTGCATTAATTTTGGATTTCTATGAAATTGTTTAAAAAATCATAAAAATCATAAAATTAATTCCAATGTATTTTTCAAGATATTCATGAAGAGTTTGTTAATTCAAGGAACTTCTTAATATTAAACAAATTTGTTAAACTGTCTCATAAATTCTATAAACATTTCATTATCGTAATGATTCATTAGTTTCGTGAAGAATTTCATTAATTCCACAAACATTTCATAAACATTGACTTTAATGAAACCTGTTTCATAGATTCTATGAAAAGTTTCAATTTACGAGTTCCACTTTTAGTGTTTGGTAACAATTTAAAGTAATATCTGATAATACGAACGTGCTAAAAATGAACCCTCGATTAAGATGAACTGTTTTTGACAGTCCCACAATTATAATTATAATTTTTTATATGAAATTCCCCAAAATTTTTTTAAAAAATTTTAACAAACTTTAAACCGAACGCACATACATTATTTCTCAAATGTGTGGAAAACGATATATTTTTCAAAATCTAATAACAAAATTTCACAATATTTAATAAAAGCTTATAAAAAGTTTTAATATTTTGTGAACAATAAAAACATTTTAAAGAAATTTTTCCCCAGTAAATACGAAAATCGCTTATAACGAATTAATTTTTTTGGTTCCTCGAAGTTCATCTTAGTTGGGTTTTAAGGTATTTGGCGTCTGTAATGTTGTTTTCATTTTAGATTCCTAAGTACCCGACGAAAAAAGTTCTGATATAATCATATATGATTTTATATAGCCTCACATATAACTAAACATCACATCACATCTCATCTGATCCGAAAAATTGTATACATAAGCTGATCTCATTGTATCTCATGGGATCTAATCTCATATAATTTGATCCGAAAAATGGGTCTATCAAATATGATCAAATTATATATAATTTGATACAATTTTATCTAATGAGTTTTTTAATTAAAAAATTTAAAAAAATTCAAAAAGTTTTAGACATCAGTACTTTTTTTTACTCCAATTAAGTACTACTTGTAATTAATTTATACCAAAATATAAATATTGATATTAAAGTTAAATCTAAAAATTTATGTTTTTTATAAACTTGAAGTTGGAACATACTCATATAATAAATTTAAAACGCTACATAAAACAAAGGATAAATCGGCTTCAGCAATTTCAGATTGTTAAAAACAACTATTTTGTTAACCACTAAATATGATCAGTAGTAGAAAGTGTATTGCCTATAGTGGAACTAAGCAACTATTTAATTTCTTAAATTTACAATCCATAACGCATGTTTTAAGGGTTGTGCGTTTCATTTGTTTAAACATGCCAATTGCAACGCTCTCTTCTAAAATCCTGAACTGGTTTAAAATAGAGCTTCGAAAAAAAGTGTTAACAGTGGTATTGTGAATTACGATTTTCATTATATGACGGTTACAAAAACTTTACCCCACTATTACTTTTAATTGATTATGTTTCATACTTTTAAGCAATTTTAAGTTAATTTATATTGTTTAATGCATTCTCTGAACAAGTTTTGTGTAGTTAACATAATATTTTGTTTATATATACTAAAAAATATGCATTAAAAAACCTCTAAAAAACTGTTCCTCTTAAAACCAGTTGATACATGAAATTGAACAGATGTTGAGTACCTTGGTTCTTCTTTAGTCTATATCTTCACTGGTTTAAAACTTAACAATTATTATGTTGTTTTTTATTAAAAAAAATATTAATAATCATTAAAAACATAAAACCGTAGTTTTTCATGTTTTTCGCAGTAAGTTTTGAAACTAATTTATATTCTAATTATAAAAGGAGTTAAAAAATATATGAAAGCAATCGAAATTTTTTTATTAAATTTTACTATATATATTTATATATAATTTTATGTTTTGCCTATATTATTATATATAAAAGTGAAAAAATTAGTTTTGATTAATTGTACCATTTACACTTACATATGATGACTTATCTATTTCATATGATCAGATATACAATAAATGCTAACATATAACATACGATACAACGGTATATGATGATATATTACGACACTTTAAAAAAATTTCATGAACTAAGTATAAGATATGAACATATATCGCATTATATTGCCACATATACTTAATACATTATAATGACATAAAGTTGTAAATGAGTATATAGAAATTTCTTTCATAGGGTATATAAAAAAAAATGTTTTAGGGGCCCGTGAACCAGTAAAAATGCGTCAATGAAAAGTTAATGGGAACCGCTGTTCTAACGATTTAGCAGATTTTAGTATAGTTTTTGGGGTGATTTACATAGCATACTTTAAAAAAAAAGGTTCTGGCAATACTGGCTAAAAAAATGTAATGCCTTGTTGGTTTCGAAGTATGTATGTAGTTTGTGTTGCTAATCTTTTCTTAGTTAATTTTATAATTTTCTATAAATTCAAATAATATTTATAAATCAACATATTTTCTATCTACATATTAATTATGTATTTATTAGGAGTTGATTTTAGTTTTACTTACCCTTAAGTTATATTCTTAAAAAATATTATTTTATAATCGGATTAAATTTTGTTCTCTGCAGCATTAAAACTTTGTATCAACATATTTAGATATGCAAACGTACATTAAAACAATAACTAATATGTAAATTATTTAGTTAAAATTAAGCTTAACCATATATTTGAGGCCATATTTGTACTTCATAATTAAATACACATATTGGTCAATATTAATTCATTTCTCTTATACTATAGCATAAATATGGTTTGCCTGACCTGATACAAATTTTTCGTAGAATAAAATTTTTTATGATTGGCGATTGGTAAAATATTTTTTTTTTTTTAATTTCTGAACATTGTGTAAAATTTTCAAATTAAAAATGATTTACCTCAGAGCATGTCATTCGTATTTATTAGAGTAGTAATTTATTCGGATTTTTATTTTGGTCGATTAAACGATCAAGGTAAAAACCATACGTCAATCTGGTGACGTTGTGAAATAGAGACGGAGGAGATTAGAAAAATAAACAAAAATCTAAAAATAGAATATTTGTGTTTGTTAATGTTAGTGTTAGTGTTGTCACTTCTGAGTATAATAGACAATAACAGAAAAGCTAATAGGAAAGAAAACTGCAATTTTTTGATCGCTAAACGGTCATGACTTGGTATTGTCACGTTTGTAATTAAAGGAGAGTGCAGGTTTGATTCTTACAGCCGCATGTTGTTGAAAAATTTATCATATTGAGACTATCTGACAATTATAAATACACAAATAATAATACAATTTAAAAATCGGAAAATCACTGATGACGCCTCTCCATAAAAAGGCAGAAACTAGTCTAGTCTGATCTAAAAATGAATAGTGTTTATAATTTTTAGAGCAAAACGTTTATTTTTCTTCTTAACCTCAACATTTCTAGATTAAGAGATTAGTTTTTAAAATTTATTGATTAATCGAACGAATAAAAATAATTTTAAAAATACATGAATAATAAAACATTTTTTACACTATCAACATAAAATTTTATGAATTTTGGCATCAATTTGAGAAAATATTTATCTGTTTTAGCACAATAAACGACTTCTTTCATGGAATTCGTAGATCATATACTGTAGTCGCCGCTTAAATGCGAAATTTAAGAGGGAAATCATTTATCCGAAAACTCGCATAAACGCATTTAGGAAAAAATCGCATAAATGCGTAAAAAAATAATTCAATTATTTTTCTTTAAGTAACAATTTTTTTTAACTTTATGCACTTTAACGGACATTTTTGCAGCTTTTTTTTTAATTTTTTAAAAAATGTATGTATTTTATGGATTGTTTTTTTTACCAAAATAACTTAAATACCATTATCGTTAAAATATCGTTACCGAAATAATTGAAATAGCGTTATCCCTAAAATATCGTTACCAAAATAATCTGACAAGTTATGAAAAATAGATGCATGCAAATAGAAATATTTTTCCAAAGTTTGATCATAAACAAACCAGTCAAAACCGAAGTTTCAGAGCATATTTTGCCCCTTTAAAATTTTGTTTGATTACATTTTTTATTTTTTTAAATAAAAATTCGATACTAAGTATGTATATTCTTAAAATTTTTTTAGCGCAAATAGTAATGAAGTTTGTGAGACAAACCATAAAGAATCACTGTTGTCAATTCTAAGCTACTTATCGTAATTTTGAAGCAAAATAATTGATATTTTCTATTATTTTTAAATAGGTTTTAAAAAAGTTAGCAATTTATTGGAAAATTGTAATTTTTTATGTCTTATCTATTTTCTAGTGATTTTTTAGTTTGATATAGCGATATTTAAAAAAATTAGTTAATTTTCCAAAGGTTTCCATTAAAAATTATTTTTTTTTTAAACTTTTCGTTTCATTTGATTAATCGTCAAAATTTATTCGAATTATTCGTTATTGAAAAATCATGCTTTTTAAATTGTTCTTCCGAAAATTGTCTTTGTTCGGTCGATTAATCGAATAATTTTTCTTCGAGTGACAACCTTAGTATTTATTTAAAAAAGAATTTTTTTATTGAAAAATGAGATATCGTATTGGAAAAACAGACATTAATTGGTAAGCGTGTACGTAGCGCACAGAAAACTCACTAGGTACTAGGCTACTTACTCCCTTGATTACTTTTGTTCGCAATGACCCATAATTCATGGGTGGTCACGCTTACAAAGAATAAGTATGTTGTGAAAAAATCAGTAATTACTTTTATAGTAGAAATAAATGGTTACTCACAATGATAGAATGAGTGGTTACTAAGCAGTTACAAAATAAATGGTTACCTTTAAGTTATTTTTTTTAAAGAAATCTTGAAAAAAATGTAAACTAACTTTAGCTTGCAAAATTTATTTGTAAAAATTTTTAAAACAAATTAATACAATCCCAAAAGTTACATTTCAAATACGAAATCAGATCTTATTTGATATATATCTATATATCCATATTTATACTTGTTCCAAAATATCCCATTTGAATTTGAAAAAACATAAGAATACATATAGTTTTTTGACAAGATTAATGAATTTTTTTTTTGAGTGCGAAAATGGATCAAGTTAGTTTTGTGAAAACTTTACTAATAACAACTATCGTCGAAAATAGATTAATTTTCGTCCGATTGGCATAATTCAGATTATTGTTACTAATTTTCTTTACAACATTTGCTCATTACTACAAACAGAGAAATATGTCGTCATTTGTCAACTGAAAATCTGATACTACGACAAAAATCGTTACAACTAAATATTGGTTTTCACAGTAAAGTTCGGTTAATACAATTGAATTTTAGTTGCAACAACTAAAATATTCAGAAACCAGTTATCAATCTGGTTGTAATAACCGAATTTCTTGGTTGTTACCACCAAAATAGTTCTTTCAATTCGTTTGGCACTTTATTTTTCTTGGTGTAATGCAAAGAATTTCATGCAACTAAAAAATGAAATTAGGACCTTAAAATATGCAGTAAATAATCAAAAATATGCGCTTTAAATATGCATTTAAACCGAAGTATGCTAAAAAAAACAAATAATCTACGCTAAAAATCAAAAAAATATGCACGTACAAATTTTGAATTTTTAAAAATTGATTTATTACACTAGCTTGTGGTTTAAAAAAATAAATCTAATATAAATGTCTTACAAATAAACACCATTTATTTTTTATTAAAACTTAATTTTAATTTTTACAAAATTTTTACAATATTGAAAATATGCTAAATATGTATCAGCAAATTGTAAACTATGCCATAAAATATGCATAAATATACATTTATTATAAAATATGCAACAAAAAATCTATGCCATTTTGTTGCAAATCTGTTGATTCGGAAAAATATTTAGTCAAAATTAATTTTGGGCTACTGACTAAAATATGCACATGCTTGAAATTGCTTGCCGTACTCATTACATACCAACAGTTGTATATTTTAGTATATACCAAGTACAATTTCTATAATTTATATTTATTTTAAAGTTTTACTGAAAACAATTCTACTTACTCAAAACTAAAAAATTCCCTGGTGGACGAAAATTACTCTACAGAAAATTTAAAAATATTTTTCCAGTAATAAACCAAAAATTTCGAAACTTTTGAGTCTCATTTCGAAAAAAAATTCGAAAATTTTTATTGGTCCAAATGCACTACAACCGGTAACTTCAATCAATGGTAGGGAAATGAAGATACACTTCAAATGAAGATACACTTTCCATATTTAGCTCTTTAAGACGCATCGATTAAGGGTATTCCAAATGTTTTTTTTTTATTCGAGACACCCTCATATACACTGTGGTGCAAAAGTGAGACAATGTTTTAAAAGTTTAAAGCAAGATGTATTTATTTATTTTTTTTTTTTTTTTATATTTAAAACAATTTTTATTATAGCTATTGTTTTGTTACACTGCAACTAGTTACTTAAAACTAACGAGAAATTTAATTCTATTTTATATAAACAGCTAAAGTATTGTGATTAAGATGATTTTTGATTAGTCTCTATAAAGGCCACGAAGATCAGAGGGTTTAGTTCTCCTTAATCGACGAGTAGGGCCATTGTTGGTAGCTAAGGATGATGCTTCTTCGTTGACATGGCATAGTAATCTTTGATTATGGGATTCAGCAATCTTGCTTATTGTGGTACGCACAGAGTCCACATGTAGGTCTCTGTGAATATCTTTGTTTCTTATGTAGTATGGTGCATTAACAGCATTTTTCAAAACTTTATTCTGGAACCGCTGTATAATTTCGATTAAAGTTGGTTTCGCACAACCCCAAAGTTGTGCACCGTAGGACCATATTGGTTTGAGTATTTGCTGGTACAGCATAAGTTTATTTTCGATTGATAATATTGAATTACGGCCTAGCAGCCAATGCATCTTTCGGTATTTTATGTCTAGCTCTTCTTTTTTCTTTTTTACGTGAGCTTTCCATCGAAGTTTTGTATCAAGTGTCATTCCCAAGTATTTTGCAGTATTGGAGTATGGAATTATGTTATTAAATAATCGAACAGGATGGTATGTCATGCGTTGGTTTGTAAAATCAGTGTGAGTTGATTTGGAGTTGTTAAATGAAATGTTCCACTTCTTGGTCATTCTTCAATTAGTGTTAAGGCAGACTGTAGTTTTTCCACAGATTTTTCTGCTGTTTTGTCGACAGATAACAATGCGGTGTCGTCGGCGAAGGTAGCAATCGTGCAATTGGCTGGTATAGGCATGTCATAGGTGTAAATAAAGAGGACCTAGCACACTACCTTGGGGTACTCCAGCTGTTATTGGTTTCAGATTACCGTTCATTTTCATGCTTCACATAGAAATATCTGTCAGTTAAATATGAGTGCAGAATTTTACATATTTGTGATGGAAATATTGAATTAATTTTTAGCAATAAGCCTTTGTGCCATACCTTATCAAAGGCTTGTGAGACGTCCAGAAATACTGCAGAGCAGACATGCTTTTCTTCTAATGATTTTTCAATTATATCAGTAATTCTATGTACCTGATCTATAGTAGAGTGTTTGCTTCTAAAGCCAAATTGATGATTGGGTATTATATTTTTGGAAATTAGTATAGAGTTAATTCTTTTTAATAGCAATCTTTCAAATAATTTGGATAATTGTGTTAAGAGTGAAATTGGTCTATACGATGTTATTTCATATGGTGATTTACCTGCTTTTGGCACCATTTTGATCTCTGCAACTTTCCAATAAATATGAACATGTTTGTAATAAAAAACAGCATTAAATATATCACACAACTTTAAGAGAGATTTGGTGGACAATTGCTTTAAAACTTCCGCAGTTATTAATTCATAGCCAGGGGCTTTTTTCAGTTTAAGTATCTTAATTTCATGTTTAAGTTCTGCAACAGTAATATCTGCAATTAGAGTATCTTCGTATATAAGTTCTCTAGAAACTTGCTCAGAAGAATTTTCACTATCAGAAAATATACTGCCTAAGTGATTTGCAAAAACTTCAGCCTTTTCGGAAGCACTTTTTGCCCACGAGCCATTCGGATTTTTTACTGGCATCTTTTGTAGAACAGGATTTTTAAATTTTTTGGTTACTTTCCACAAGGAATAATCAGTGTTTTTATCATACGTCAGCCCAAGAAGTTGTTGATTTAATGTATCATTTTTCATTTTTATTATTTTACATTTGATTTGATAAGTAATTCGATTTAAATTTGTTTTATCACATGGCGATCTCGATTGTTGCCATTTTTTTCTTAATCTCCTTTTTTCGGCAATTAAAGTTTTAATTTCACGGGGATATGTATTTACAACTGTGCGAGGAGCAGTTGATGGGGTGCTTCTCCAACCCGATTGTTGAATGGACTGTGAAAATAATAAGGCTTGCTTTTCTAAGTCTGCTGTGTTACAAATACTATCGGAGCTTATTTCATTGTCCAACGTTTCTCTAAAGTATTCCCAATCAGTATTTTTATTAGAAATACTAGGAGGATGTTCTTGTAGTATTACATTTTCGCTTACTGTAAGATAAACAGGTGTGTGATCCGAACTTAGGTCAAGACCATCTTCGACGTGAGTGTAGCTTTTTGAAATTTTATGTATTTATTTATTTATTCTCTAAATCTTTTTGCACAAATTAATCTATAGTGGTACGGTAATGTGCCCTCTTCATAATTATAGAGGTCCAACCTTTGGGCCCCTATATTTTCTACAATCTCCAATTGTATAAGAGAAGGTCATTTGCTCAATTTTGCACCAAGACTCCGATTAACTAAAAACTGTACTTTTATTAAAGAACAAAGAACACGTTTGTTATTTAATTAACAAATATGAAAAGTGAGTATCTTTTCAGTAAAAATAGTAATTCCGCATTTCGACTAATAAATTGCGTTTGTAGATCAAAATGTGTCAACATTTTTTAAATAAAAGTGAAATATTTGCCATAATACTATTTTATAATAAATTTAATCAAAGCTAGTGAAAAAATGAAAATTTTTCAATAAAATACGTAAAACGTGTTTATTTTAAATAATACACATAATTATACTTTGGGAGACTTTCAGCGTTTGGCTCTGAACTTTAAGCTAAATAATCGACAAACATAACAAACTCACTATGTTAAGATAGGGTTTTCCATGTCAGGTGGATTCCAATACATTTTTTTTTTTGGAAAATACTACTTAACTTTGTGAAATCATATCGGAACTCTTCACTCTATTGTGTCATTTTATTCAATACCACACCCACATATACAAAAATAATAAGCATAAGTTGAAGAATTTTCTTTAGCAAAAAAGTTATTTTTTATATAAATTTTTGTGTTTTAATACTATTTGCATTAAAATGTGGTATTTTCAGAGTGTTTTATATGGGGGGATATTCCCAATATGTAAAAGGGACAGTGTCAATTACTCAAATTTTACTATGAAAATAAGAGTTTACGCATTGTTTTTGGATGTTAAATAAAATTTTTCTAAAACAAGGGACATCAACTAAATACACTCAAAAAATAAGTTAGTAAAAATGATACTAAAAAGTACAACTCTAATAAGACATATAAAAAAATCAACCATGGAAGACTTTTGTATCTCTTTTTCATACATAAAACAAAATTGAGGATTAAAACAACTTAAATTTTGCGTTGTCACCGGCTTGTGAAAATAATTGTCTATTAATAAAATAAAAGACAAAAGAAAATATTTAAATTTAATATGTATTTCTATAATAAATGTTAATAATCTAGTGTGGTGAAATTGCAAACAAAAATATACAGACATGTAGACAGAGTAAAGCGAAATACAAAGACACACATCTTAGGTAGATTTGTATGGTTCCTTTTTCTTATTGCAAAAAAAGGGTTGTTTTTTTGTTTCGTTTGTTTTTGTTTATTTTTTCGTTTCGTTTCTATAATTATCTTCGGCAGTTGCGTCCTTAAAAGATATCATCATTTAGACAACCATTGATGTAAGTAGTTGAAAGAAAATTTTTGTTATGTTATATATATTTATTTCTATATATTTTCAGATATTAAATTAATTCATGTCGTTAATGTGGGAAAATGAAAATTTTTATATTTCGTAATTATTGTAAATTATTTTTAAAAGAATCACAAAAATATGTTTTATGATTTTCAGCAAATATATTAACTAAATTACAATTGTTTTACAATTTTTTTTGCGTTTTTTTCAGTCTACTAAAATTCAGCAAAAAATTTATTAATTTTTACCAAGGCTTTTTTATTTCTAATCTACTAAGTGTTAGCAAAACTTTTGCTGAATCTACTAATTTTGTTGCTAAAAATCAGCTCGCTGATTTTCAGCAAAAGATTTTGCTGACTCAGCAAAATTTTTTGCTGACTTTACAAACTTTTTTTTTTGAGTGTATGCAAAAATACCTATTGCATCAATGTATTTTGTCAAACCTCATGGCCAAATGCTGAAGATTTTCACAAATTATAATTATGTGTTTTACTAAAAATAAGTAAATCTTATGTTTTTTATTGAAAAAACTTGGATATTTTCACTATTTTCACTTTTTATTGACTTGGGTACAGACTTGCCCGTACCCCAATTCCGTTTTGTTTTGTCATCCGCAATTTTGATATACGAAAATTGCTGCAACAAACTTTTCCTGTGTGAACACAAAAGCAAGTTCAAAGGAGAATTGAAGAAAACTTGCGCAAGTAAAATTGCCGTGTGTGAACCGGGACTTAGACTAGTTACTTTTTTTGCTGAAAATTTACTTAATTGCCCCATATATTTACCAAATAGCAAGAAGTTCATAGTTCTTTAATTAAGTTGCAGATTTTAGTTAATCGGAGTATTGGTGCAAAAATGGGCCAATAACCTGCTCTAATACAATTTGAGATTGTAGAAGAAATAGGGGTCCAAAAGGTTGCCATACCATTATACCTAATTACATTCCTTTTTCCAAAAAGATTTGGAGAATAAATACATTTTGCGTTTTGTGTTGGATACATTGGCTCATTTTTGCATCACAGTTAGGATCAGTGTTAGGAATCACATGTGGTCTAAAATTTGGTGTTGACGAAAAAGTACTCTACAAAAAGTGAGTATAGGTGTTGGAAACACTATATAAACGATTTCAGAAAAGCAAATTAAAAAAAAAAATCTGAACACAAATTTTAAAGTTTGACTACACAGGACTACAACATATTATATAGGTCACGACCCAGAAATCTGACCTTAGAACTTCTACATATTATCAGGTTTTGGAGATATCTTAAAATAATGTTTTTGAAAAACCCGGTTGCTATTTTCGGGACGTTATGACTTTTCCGCAAAATTTGTTATGCAATCTGAAATACCTCCCTATTCTTTTTAAAACTCAGGTTTAACCGTTCTGATATCTTATTTGCTATTTGAGAAATCGTCCGTTGTTTTTATATCGAAAATACTATATCAAACTATTTTAATTTGTGATATTTCCGGAATGGAAGAAGATATTAGAAAGGTTAAACTTGAGTATTGAAAACAATAGGAAGAAATTTCAGATGACATAACAAATTTTGTGAAAAAGTTATAACGCGCCATGTTATAACGTCTAAAATATATCAAAAACCCGGTTTTCTAAATTTTGTGATAAGATATCTCGAAAGCCTGATAAGATATTAGAAAAGTTAGACCTGACTTTTGAAAAAACCGCGAGGTATATCAGATGACATAACAAATTTTGTAAAAAAGTCATAAAAGGCGATGTTATAAGGTTCCGAATATTACAAAAAATGTGTTTTATATTAAGATATCTCGAAATCCTTTTGCGATGGAAAAATTCAGAGGGCCTCAAGCCTTTAAATATGTATGTTTTGCCTAGTGGTCTTGACCTCTATTAAATGTTGTAGGCCTGTGTGGCCATAACTTTTAAATTGATCTACAAATAGGTTTTTATGAAATCGGAAATATAGTGTTTTCAAAACCTATACTCACTTTTTGTGGATTATTTGTTTTTTCAATAATTAATTCTAGAACACCTGTGGAATATTAAAGGTTACCCTAAAAGTATAAATTCGTATTGTTTTATATTAAGTTACATTGTAGTGTATTTATTTGTGTAGCCTGTAGTAATTTTTAATTAATTGTGGTTAATAATTTAAAACTGTTCAACCTTAAATAATTAGTTTTTTACATATTGATAATTTCAAATTGGTTAAATCAAGTAAAAATAAATGCTTGAGGTTTATAGAAGATAATATATCCCAACCAAAGTTTTTAGTAGTTGTTCTACAGTGGACATAAAATTACAGACTCTAATTATTTTCTCTGGGCACTTTTAATTAAAAAATGCGGCCAGAGTAAACTCTCTTGTTTGGGCATTTCTAAAATCTTATAATCAGTCATCGACTTTCTGCAAATGCTTGTTTGTAGACAGTATCAGGGCCCACTGTCAAGCCCTTGTAACTCAAATAGTGCCTATCGACTTTTTCTAACACTCAAAGAAATAAATCTGTAAAAATAGCAGAAAAAGCTACTAAAAATAAGTTAAAAATTACGTTGCAGAACAAACTGCTAAAATTAGCAGATTTGTTTTTTCTAAATATTAATAAAGTGAGAACAGCAAAAATAAAATTGTTAACTTTACAAAATTTAATTTATATTCGAGTTGAGTATTAGTTAATTGAAAATAGTAATTTAGAGTTAAATTTAGCAAAAACTTTTACTCAATATTTGTAGACTAAAAAGAGAAAGTTTAATATCAACAACATTTCAGCTATATTTTCCTCAAATTTAGTACATTGCTAAAATCAACAGACATTTTTGTCAAAATGATTTTTATTATCTTACTAATATTTAGTAAAAAATCTGCTAGTCTTAACAGTTTTTTCTGCAACGTAATATTTAACTAATTTTTAGTAGTTGAAGCTAAAAGTTGATCTAATTTTTTCTATCAGTGTACAGAAGAAATCTTAAAAATTAAACGTATAGTGACGTTTAAAGGGCTCCTTAACACTACGTTTTAAAATTTAATATTAAAAATCTGAAAACAAAACAAATTTTGGTTTTTTTCTTTGTAAAAGTGCTAAAATCGTGTTTTTCCAAAAATCATGAAAAATTGTTAAATCCCGGGACTCAAATAAGTAAATGAGCATCTTTTTGGTGAACACTATAAATTTCACAAATATGCATTCCTTTTTAAATCGCGAGTGTTCAAAAATGCAGAAAAAATGCAATTCTTTTTGACCCTGGAAACGAATTTTAATCCGCAGTATAAAAGTAGAGGGGTGTCCTATTCCAGTGCAATTTAAGTGGTGATGATCCGATGAATATTAAAACGTACAAACACACAGAGAAAAATTCAGCTATTTTCCAACTGAAATTCAGTTACTACGACTCAAATTCGGTGTTTACGAATGTCAGTAGGTTGATACAACTAAACATAAGTTTTTACAACAAAGTTCGGTTAATTCAACTGAATTTTAGTTGCAATACACAAAATATTTAGAAATTTAATGTAAATATCGTTGTGCTACCTGAATTAATAAGTTGTTTCCATTAAAATACACTTTTCAATTCGGTTGGCACTTTATTTCTCTGTGTGCACTTTTTGCATATTTTTTATTTTTCAAAAAACACTAAATCGAGCTTGATACCGCGGATTTTAAAAACTAAAAACGCCAATCTTTAAGTGGCTGCATAAAGTTTCTAAATGCCAAATTTAATTGAAATCCGAACACCCAATGTCAGATTTTATTTTTGAAACTATAATATAAAAACTCGTGACAATCCGACAAAGATTATGGAGTAGGCGAAAAACTACTAACTAAAACTCTACCACTTCCATACAATTGTGTGAAAATATGCAGATTTTAGAAATTTCATGTAATTTTATATAAACAAAATTCTTAATTTTTGGAGTCTCCTACATTACCATGGTCATGTTATAAAGGAATTTGATGTAAATTATGGCTCAGGCGAACACCTACTCCAAAATATATTGCGAAAACTTGTTCACTTCCATAAAAATGTGTAATTTTACAGAAATTTTTAAGCGAATCTTTTAATGTTTGAAATCGCCTGCATTAATAAATTGCATATTCAAAAATTCTATGGAATTTGAATTTGGAATTTTAACAACCCAGTAAAAAACGCTGCTTACCTGCAAGCAGGTTTGTAAGGGAATAAGCCAAAAATAATTCCTTACAAACCTGCTTACATATGCTATGATTTTTATATGGCGAATTTCCACTTGGAATTATTACTTTTGGGCAAAATAAGCGCAGGTTTAAGCGCTTATAAAAAGCTGTGATTTCATGGCTTTCTGTAAAATCATATTTCATGTCTACATTATTACGATTAAAAGTAATAATATGAATAATAATGAAAATGAAAATTATTCAAGTTCGAGGCCATACTCTATATTTCTTTATTAGGATATTGTCTATAGAGTTTTTTTGTTTTCAAATTTATTATTTGACCCTTTCAGGAATGTGTTGATAGATCTATTTCGGGAATTTTCTAGGTTCCCATCATCAGAATACGTTTTGAAAGCGGTAACAATCAAATGATAAACATCAAACATTCATATAAACTAGTTTACTCACTACATGAGAACTAATATACATATGAGCTTGAAGTTAAAGATTATAACCATTGATCAAAAAAAAAAAAAAAAAAAAAAAAAAAAAACTCTATAGATTATTTGTTAGGACAATATCCTAATAAAGAAATATAGAGTATGGCCTCGAACTTGAATAATTTTTATTTTCATTGCACAATTAAAGGTCGGGAAAAAAAAAATAATTTTTATTTTTAATAAAAATTATATCAAATATGAATAATATGTAATTTATTTTACATAAAATTCTGCAGACATTAATTTTAGCCATAATATAATAATTTTATTTTTTTCCGCACCACGTGGTAAATCTTCAGGAACAGTGAAATGACGAATTTTTATTTTATTATACTCAAAAACACCAAACACAATCGGAAATCACCCAGGAAAACTAGTTCAGATCGTTTATAATCCACAACATGAAACTTTCTACATTATAACCTGCATCCTCGTAAGGCATACACGTAAGCTGCATGCAACCTGCATCATTGTAAGGGATTATAGTAAGCTCAACAAAATTTTTTGTTTATTTTTATACGAACAACATAATAGTAAGCACTTACTTCAGCGAATTTGTTTTATCCTGCTTCTAAAAACACACAATTTTTTTACTGGGAAATGTTTGTCTTAATATTTTAAAGTTTTCTTAGAGCTATTTTTTTTTTGTTTTTTTTTTTTTAAACTCAGGAAATTCTTCCTATTAATTAATGTGTTGCTTTCTTTGGAAAGGGGATGAAAGGAGATGAAAGGTGGTGAAAGATGAAGGGCTTCTAACTGGCAACACTGTAACTGCGCGAGTAGATAAGTCTTAGAACTGTTGTTGCTCGCCACCTGATGTAGAGTTGGCGAATTTATTGAAGCTTTTTGTTTCATAGCCCTGATTCATTATTTTACTTCGGTGGGGTTAAGAGCTATGGGAACACCGAAGGTGGGCGCAGCGATACATATAAGTGATAAAAAACTCATACATTTAATTTATCTAAATTGATGTTTTCGTCACCGGGAATGGAACCCGGGACCATCTGTGTATCAGTCCAACACGCTAACCATTACACCACAACGCCCATAATCGACAAAATTTACGGTGAAGCGTTTAATGCAAAATAATGTATGTTTCGTTGGTTTTTATCAATGAAAACACAAAGAACGGTTTTTTATCAGAAAAAGAGTTCCTGTGAAATGAATTCTAAGGCTAATTCTCGAAAGCTATGAATTCTTTTTTAAATGATTTTAAATTTGTTTCATAAATTTAGTAAAAGGCTTAATGATAATAAGATTTGTTTTCATTCATTTATTCAAATGACAAACAAAATTTGTCATCATGCAACTGAAATATTTACATAATACAAAAGAAAAGTATTTAATATTAGTTTTTAATAAAACCAAAGAACATAATGACTAAAGAAGAACCAAGGTACTTCACATTTGTTAATGGTTTTATATGGTTTTAAGAGAATCATTTTATTAAAGGTTTTTTTAATGCCTTTTTTTAGTATATATATTGTGTTAATTATACAAAACTTATGCATAGAATACATTAAACAAACACAAATTAACTTAAAAACTAATTAAAATTACTTAAAAGCATAAAAATTAAATAATTAAAGGCATCACTGTTAACACTTCAAACTTCACTGCATTAAATGAATAGTGCTAAAATTTTAAATTAAAAAATTAGTAAAATGAATAATTCAAGTTATGAATTCATTTAAAACCAATTAAAGCTTTGAGAAGTAATGAGTTACTGATAATTGAACACTCATGGATTAGCTTGCAATGATACCTCATTACATTTCTTCAAACCATAAAATGATGACTTACGGATCATCAATTACATAATGCATGAATTATAAACGTAAAATAATTATTAATATATATTTTTGAAAATCTATTTATAGACACATTACTTTGTGATTTTTTTTAAGCATGAGGGTAAGGTGTAAAATTTTGATATCACGAACGAAAACACGAAGCACAACAACTCATTTACATTTTAAGCAATAAAACATTATATGTATCGATAGCTCAGTTGGTATAGTTCTCGCCTAACTAATTGTTAAATACCAGAGACCCTAGGTTCGAATCCCAGCATGACCACGTTTTTTATTTAATAAAAAAAAAAGTTATTTATTTAATAAAAAAAAAAATATCTTTAAAAAATGCATTTTTTTATGAAAATCTATTTATAGACACATTACTTTTTCCCATCAACCATATAAGTACCAGTTACTTTTTTCCAACCATATAAGTAACCAGTTACTTTACCTCCGACAAGGTAATGATTTTAATAATAATAATAATTTTAAGCTCATAGCCTGTAAAATTCATCGGTGAAGTAACGTGTAAAGTAATGCGTGGAGCCCTATGGCGATACATTACTTTACCCATGATTTGGTAATGTGTGGTTTTGCAGGTTAATAAATGAATTCTTAGGGAATGGTTAATAAATATTTTCAGTTCTGAATTTATTTTTTTGTGAATTAAGCTCAAGTTAGATACATTTTTTCGAAGCGCTGGTTGAGGATGATTTAAAGCATCTTTATTTGGGGTTTCTTTTAGGATTCTAAGGGCTCTTAGGAAATACTAAAAGAACCACTTCTTAATCTAATTTTAGTTAGGTATATCATATATTTTCATTGGATCGTGTTAGGGGTCCATAAAGCAACTCGTCAACTTAAATAGAAACAACTTTGAAATAAAACTAGCAAGGAGAGCCTCCCGATGGGTTTTCTCCGATCTTAATAAAAGATATGGTAGAGAATAAAAAAAGCAACACGTATTTTTTCCACCGGCCCCATCTCACGTTTAAGGACTAAAAGGACAAAATTAATACATTTTTATAAGGAAACATGTTTAAAACAAGTGAGTTTAAATTTTAAATTTGAAATACTGTAGAAAACAAAAGTTTTGATACCAATACTGACTATTTGGTAGGAAAAGTCGTATAAAAGCCAAAGAATTACAAAGTTTGGAAAAAGTTTAGACGCTCCCTAGATTAAATTCAATAGGCTTAAATATATATATTTTTTCGATTATTCCAACTATAATTCTTGAAAAAAAAAATATGTATATAAAAACCAAAACTTATTAAAACAGTAACAAATATTACTTGAGCCAGAGTTACGTCATGATGCTTGTTAGGAAAAGAGCTCAGCCACTTGTTTGATTACTAAGAAGGCAAAAATGGAGCAAAATTGAAGATTAATAGGTTTTTTGTTGTTGCAGGCTCAAGGTTTTCTAAAACTTCGGTTTCTGATAAGACCTTGAACCAGATCAAACTAGCTAATACGTTTGATTTGCTTTGTTTTTGTAAATATACGGAGGTTGAATGCTCGTTATAAATCAAAAATGACATTAAAATAATTTCGATGTATATAAAAATAAAAAAACTAATAAAACTGTAAAAACTCAATTTTTCACTTAGAACACTTTTTTTTATATAACAAAAATACCTGAAAAATATCGGACATATTTCGTGTACCAGTTTATGCGTCTCAAATAACACTTTCATTTGGTACCCAAGATTGAAGAGAACCCATCGGGAAACTCTACTAGTAAGTTTGTTTTCTTTTTAATTAAAATAGCTTTCTACTTATTTTTAAAATGCTAAGCAAAATCATATTTTAAGATATTAATTAAATTCTTAGGCCCGATTATTGAATGTCCAGTTAAAATTTAACAAGCAATTAAATTGATAATTTATATGGGATACAACAATAAATGTGTCAGTTAAAGTCCCAGTTAGTAGCTAACTGGACATTGTAAAAATGAGGCTTAAAAGTTTATTTTAACTGGAATCATATTTATTTGAATTAGATTCGTGTATTCGGTATTTTAAAGCATTATGGACAAATTTGGCGGATGGAAAAATGTTTATTGGGCTGATTAGATTCTATTTTGAGTGTCAAATTTGAAGAAAAGTCTGTAGCTAAGCAACAATAAATGTGTCAGTTAAAGTCCCAGTTAGTAGCTAACTGGACATTGTAAAAATGAGGCTTAAAAGTTTATTTTAACTGGAATCATATTTATTTGAATTAGATTCGTGTATTCGGTATTTTAAAGCATTATGATTAGATTCTATTTTGAGTGTCAAATTTGAAGAAAAGTCTGTTCGGCCTCAGAAAGTTCGGCCAAATTGAAAATAGTTCGGCGGCCGAACTTTTAAATTTATAGCTAAACTTCGGCTTTTCTCTTAAAATTTATACCCAAAATCGAATTAAATCGGCTCAACAAACATGTTTCCAATACCAAAATTTGTCATCATTGCCTCTAGATATCAAAAAACCGACAAAATATAGGTTTTTGGCCGAACTGTTCGGTCGGACACTAATGCTTGGAATCGGGTTTTGTTAAGGTTTGCAAAAATTTTGTCCATTTTGCGATATCATGCTTAGTTTTCGAGATACAAGCCATTTTACAAATTGGCGATATTTTAAAATGTCCAGTATCTCCAAAACTAAGCGAGATAGACCAAAACGGACAAAATTTTTGCTCCGTTGGAGTATTAATATACACTTATACCATAAATAGGCTAGGTCCGAGAGAGATCCCGAGTGATCAAATTTTTTAAAAAAAAGTTAGTTGTTCGATTAAATAAATCTATGTTTTTTTACACTTTAATTAAATAAATATTTAATACAAATATTTGTTTCAATCTGAACGCTCGACAAATATTTTTTTGTTTATTTTATTTGACACTATTTGAGAGCTGTTTGATCATAGTTTGAACATAAAATAAAATAATTTTTTATTTGACACAATTGGAAGCAAATATGTACACAAATATTTTGATCAAATATTTGATTAATGTGAACCTACCTTAAGCAACATACAAAAAGTACCCGTACTGAACTTCGTTTTTTTTGCTGCTACACACATAAGCGTAAACGTAATAGTATGTGTTATGCCCTTCACTGATGTATAGGTAAATCTCGGAGAAATTATTCAATTACGATATTGCTCTGCCAAAAATTGTTCTGATTTTTAAAAACTATATTTTTATTTTTTCGAGCAAATATAAAAGTTATTTTTTGACTTTTATTTATTTCAGCAGAAATGAGTTATGTTTTGAGCAAAATTAAAGGTTATTTTTTGACTTTTTTTAGCAAAAACAAAAGCTATTTGCATTTATAGTAATTAAATGTGCTAAAGTCCCAAAACTTATTTAACAAATTGTGAAAAGCAATCTTCAGGGGACTTTGTTATTAGAATTTCTAGAGATATTTGTTATGTTAAATCACAAACTCAATGAGAATTTCTTGTCCTCGTCTAGGAGCGAGATTCAAAATTTAAAATATCAAAGAAAAAACAAAAACAACAACAAAAAATTGTCACAAGTGGCTTTGTCATCTATTGTTTTACAAAAATTTAATTTTTACCCGAAAAAATCAAAATCAAAAATAAACTTTTATATTTGCTCGAGAATATAAAAGTAAAAGAACTGACTTTTATGATAAAAGGAATAATAATTACGATCCCTGTGATAAATAAATATTGATCCACTCTAATGAATGAATGTATTTAAATATAAGAAACAAATACTTATGCAGTCATTCTCGTAAAGACTTAACAATTCAATTACAAAATACTCAAACAATTAGTTAATGCTGTAAAATGCAACATTACTTCCATGTATGACTGCGTGTAGTTTAAAGTGTGACGATGCACTTGCAATAAATGCAACAAACAAAAACGCACAAACACATTCAAAAGTAATTTGAAAGTGCAACATTAAATAAAATGGTTGCATCAACATATGGACGGCTACGCATTAAAGTGAGTGCTTGGGAGATGTAAAGTATCGTATGTACGTGTGTGTGTTGACATTCTCTTCGTATGCCAATTGTGTCCTTAAAGTATACCCGAGTAAAAAATAAAATAAATTATGGTGACATATCTAATTAGATAGGGTTCAATAAATAATCAGATACAAGTTAATCCGAAAAATGGTGAATACAATTGTATCTACTTGAATCATATTGGATTTGATTTCTTCAAATTATATACAATTGAATCCGAACTTTGAGCAGATATTATTGTACTAAATAATATCATAATACATAAAATTAGACCTACTTAATTGTATAGTTCTAATTTCGTATAAATGGTTAAATTTTACTTTTATTAATTATAATATGTAAATTTAAAAAATTATGAATAAATTATAATATTAAATAATTTTGCGTAAAAACAGTATTGAATTGTTCGTTAAACATGAGATAAGTTCAAATAAATTTTGTAATTTTGAAACTACTCGATCAAAAAAATTAATATAATACCTCAAAGAAATGTCTCAAATTTTATATAACCTTATATATATGGGGCGTTTCATATCAAGTGACCCAACTTTTGAAACCGATGTCTTGGCTAGTAGTTTAGACACAATTTTTTAACAAGATCGGTCAAGAACTCTCTGAGTTAGAGGCGGTCAAAATTTGACATTTCGGCCAAACAGGTTTTTTTCTCATCCATGTAATTTATTACCTATTGTTCCTAACACAATTGCAGTTTATGAGTAGATAATTTAAGAGTACTAAATTATCTAAAATCTAAATTAAGCCTCCTGTGCTCTCATCAAGATCGCATCTTAGATGCGATTGCTTTATTCCATTGGGCGAAGAATTATTGTAAAGAAACTAAAATAGTTTTTAGTAGCAAAGAGGATCATGAAGATACATTGAAAACACTGAAGAGCAGATTCGATGCTGCGGTAACAATCGATGGCACCGCTCAATACCATGCTTTTATACCGCTTGTCGATGGAAGACTCAAGTTGAAAAAGTTTTCTGCCTCTACTCAAAAACCAAAAAAGAAACCAGCAGCGAAATCAACAGCTGAACCTAGTAACGCCAAGAAAGGATTGACAAAAAAGCAGCAAATAAAGGCGGTAAATAATCTGGATGAAAACACAGGGTATTTGAAAATTTACAAAACTTAAACACTTCATCAGCTACAATAAATTAAGTATAAAAATAGTTTTGATAAAAATGGATATAATATGATTAAGATTAAAAATTATTAAATTATTTATCTTTTTATTTTTATTACTATTATTATATATTAATTTAATTATATTACAAATAAATAAAAAAATAATAATTTTTCAACATTTCTTTAGACAAAAAGTGATTTTATTACTGAGGTTAACATATTGTGGGTATTACAGTATCGAGGGTATGG
Organism: Delia radicum; assembly: GCA_021234595.1. Taxonomy (NCBI): domain Eukaryota; kingdom Metazoa; phylum Arthropoda; class Insecta; order Diptera; family Anthomyiidae; genus Delia; species Delia radicum. The sequence goes on along the minus strand of CM037855.1, from coordinate 75,129,142 downwards.
AATTTTAGTTAGGTATGTTACATACCGTCGGAAATGTTATTTTGCCTAGTTTCTCAGTAGAATTTTTATTTTTAAGGTTTTAGAAACACTCATACACAAATAGGAAATAGTTCAAAATAGTGCATATGCTAAAAATCTAAAAACCTTTGACTTGAGTTACAAAACATTTATTGTGATAGATATCCCACTCGCATCCCACGAAGCGACCAAACAGCTCTTAAAGGAAAGACCTAAGCTTTCTTTTGAGCAAAAAAAAAAAAAACATTTTTTGAAAAAAACAGTCAAAAAAGTTTTTGATTTTTTAAAAAAATAGTCAACAAATTTTTTTTTTTAATATTTTTTTTGAGAGATTGAAGAAATAGCTATCTAAACTATTTAGGGCAAATCTTGCCAAGAACAATAGGTAATAAGTTACATGGATGAGAAAAAACACAAGTTTGGCCAAAATGTCAAATTTTAACTCCAGAGAGTTTTTGACCGATCTTGTTGAAAAATTGTGTCTAAACTACTATCCAATAGGACTAACCTTGGTACAAATTTCATCCCGATCGGAAGACATCGGTTTCAAAAGTTGAGTCACTAAAGAAGAAACTGAACTAACAAATGTCTGCTTTTTGGGGAAAAATGGAAAAAAGTTGACTTTTTTTAATGTCTAATTTTAAAAGAATGTAGTTTTTGAGTGGAACAATATGTAGCATTCATTTTATTTATTTAATGAAGAATTTATTTAGTTAAATAACCAACATTAAAAAAGAAATTGGCCCCGATTTCGTTCTGCTATTCGCAAAATTTCACATTTTCAAATGACAACATTGTAGAGGCGCTTGTAGCCAAAATATTTCTGATTTTTTTTTGTTTATATTTATATGAATTTTATTAGTTTTTTTTGAACACTGTTTTTTTTAAATCTTAAAAACTGTTAAAGATGAAAATTTTGACAGTGACAGTTCTATTTTAGTACACCCTGTTGTTGAGGGTAAAGCAGTGTGTGTCAAAAAGTTTGACGTTTATGGTTTATGCCAGTGTGTGTAAAAATATGTTCATGTATTTGGTACCGCGGAATCAGCGGGTTTTTCCAAATATTTTCCAAATTTTTCCAACCCTTTTTTGGGTATAAAAGACATAGCGGGAGCAAAAATCTTTCTTTTGCTGTCTATCACCTACAAGTTTTTTTAAACATCGTCGTGCTGACATTTTTCAATCACGTAAGTTTTTTTATTAAATATTTTTTTTTGTGGAAACTTTAAAATTTTGTTTTTAAATTTATTAATTTAAATTGTCGATTAAGTTTCATAAATTTATTTTATGAAAATACAAGGAAGATTCTTTTTAAGAAAATTTAATTTTTCCGGGAAATTAATTTTCTTTTCAAAATTTTCAATTTACTTCCTTTCTCAATTCTTTTAAATTAAATTTTATTTTTCCAGAGAAACTATTTTTTTTTCTCCAAATTTTTCAATAAATTTTCATTTCTTGAAACAAAATTTTTTCCCGAAATTGAGTTGAAAATACTCCTTAGTTTTCATTAATTTCATATTCTAAATTTTCCGAAATATTTTTCTTTTTTTTAATAGAAAATTTTATACGGAAACTGGTTGATTTCGATTAAAAATTTTCATTTTTAATCAACCCCGAATTAATTTAATTTATATTGGGGCTCTGACAGCAAAATCTATATTCATATACCTGGCTGTTAGCTATATAAAAGAAGGTAACACAAACATACACAAACACGTAGAAATTTGCAAAACCATAACTTTTACATTGAATTCACAGGGGCTACGCTGCTTTATTTTTCTTCATTTGGGGCTGTTTCTACCGAAAAGGAGGAATTTTCGTTGGCAGGAAAAATCCTAGGAAAATTTTTATCAACATCTCCAGGAAATTTTGATCAACATCTCCAGGAAAAATCAACAGAATCAGTGAAAGTGAAAGTGAAAGTGTAGTGAAAAACTAGGAAAATTTAGTTTAAAATTTGTGAAAAGTGGCTAAACTGTGAAAATTTTCTTAAATTTTATTAAAAAAAAAAAAAAATAATTTTCTATAAATTTAATTGCCAAAAGAGAATTTGTTAAAAAATTGGCTAAAATCATTTGAAAATCAAAAAACTACATTATTTTGTTTAAAAAAAAACAACAAAAAAACGAGAAGAAAAAAAACTGAAAGAAAACAACCATAAAAACTAAAATCACAGATTTTTTTTATCACAGAAAAATTAATAAAAATCGAATAAAAGTGCTAGAAACTAAATTGCAAAATTCCCCTAGAGGAAATTTAACTCTAAAAAAACAACAAAAAAACACTGTGCCATTAAGAATAATTAATTATCATTTTTTTTATTGAAAATCATTTTTTTTATAAAAATTTACATAAAAGTGTCTCAAGTTCTAAATTTTCTAAACACAGCACTAAAAAGAAAGAACAAAACCAAAAAAAAAAAAAAACACATTAAAACAAATTTTAAAATAATTTTATTTTTCATAATTAAAATTTTCAATAACATGTCATTTAATAGTACATTTTAAAAACTTAAACCTAAACACTTTTCTTAAAAAAAAAAATACACTGAATTAGTTTCACTTAATTAATTTTTTTATTTACATTTTTATTTTATTTAATTTTTTTTTTCTAAATTTTTTTCACTCTACACAAATTTGTCAACTAATCTTTAAAAAAAAAAAAAAAAACTAAGAAGAATGCAAAAATCAGTGGAAAAAAAAATGTGCAAAAATACAAAAATAGTTTAAAACAAGTGTCAAAACAAGAATTTATCTAAATGGAAAAAACTTTAATTTTAGTAAAAACAACATTAAAAACAAATAATTTTAAAACTTTAAAAGCTATTTTTGAAAAGCTAAACAAAAAAAAAAAAAAAAATTACTAAATTTAATGTTAAATCGTTAAAAAAAAATCATGTTAAATTTCCGGTAATTTAAATAATTTAACATAAAACGGCAAACACAATAATTAGTTAGATTTTTATAAGAACTTTTAAAGCAGCCTACGTACACAGGAAGGAGCCATCGAAAGATCTTTCTACGTGGAATCCAGTCCTGGTAAGTCATTTTATTAATTTCTATTTAATTGTTTTTATAAATAATTAATATATCATAAAAACACCTTTACTTATAAATGATATAAATAGTGAAGACTGCTGTTAAAATTAATATTAACAGAGTTATGTTACATAAGTGGCAATGTTAACCACTTTTTATTAAAAGAACAGTGAATGTGGTTTTATAATTAATTATTTAATCAGAAAATTTTAATAATTGTCGTGTTGGAGTTTAATTAACGATTAAAAATATCTTTATTTCATTAAAATCGGTTAAAAATTATAAAAGTTATTAACTAAAACGTATTTAATTATTTAATTAAGGTAACGGGCCTGAGAATATTTAGTTACATGGAGTTTACATGTTAACATAATACTCTCTCATTTTCTGTTAGTTTACATAAACGCAAAATTAACTCGTAAACTCAATATCCGGTGTAGCCTAGTTGGTTAGAGCCCGAACCAATAATCTCGAGGTCGTGGGTTCGAATCCCGGTCAAGTCGAAGTAATGTTTTTTTTTATAATGTTTTAAATAAATTTTATTAAACAATTTTTATTTTTTTTTAAATTCGTGAGTTCAAATCCCGGTCGGGTCAAATAATTTTTATTTATTTTTTTTGTCGCCCGAGTAAAATTATTTGTGTTAATTTTTTTATTATGATAAATTTGAAACATGAATAAATAAGTTTTATTGCACAAAAATATAAAAAAAATCAATATTTTATTTATGCACGTATAAAAAAAAATGATTTTTGTTACATTATATTAAACATTTTTATGATAGCCGAATTGGATATCGCCATTTAAATTTCCTTTCCAGCATTTTTTTTTTTTTAACAAACTGATTTTTGCACGCTTCGTATTAGCGAATTAAGTAATTTTTATTTTTCAATGTTTAATTTTTATTAGTTTTCATCATGAATATTTCATTTAATATTAATTTAAATTTTCTTTTGTTTCACTTCGCTCTGGGTTGAGCATTTTAATTTATTTAAACGTATGTTTAAGGATTTCATTTTATTTCAATAAAATTTTGAATATCACTATGAACTTGTAAAAAGTTTGTTTTTGATTCCTGGCTAACTTGTTAGGATAGGGAATATATGGGATCATACAAAATCTACTTGCACTTCCTAGTATGATCATGGTTGGGAGGGGAATTTCGATCGTGTTAACATCTACACACGACTCTGTCGACAAAAATAACTTTCGCCGACTTAAAAACTTATTTCCGTTTCCTTTTTCCTCTTTAGCTTTCCCTTTCATTTTCTCCCTCTTTTTCCTCTAAAATCTTAATGCATGCACAAAATAAAATAGCAGTGCTGTAATCGTTATGTTTCAAGATGAGAATAAGTAGCCCCGAACCTCGACCATTAGCCGACGAGATAGAAGCCGGAAACTCTGCATGCAACTGCTACTGACATTCATACAAAACTTCGAATATTCACAAAACTACGTAACGTTATATGCTACAGTTATTTTTGGCGCCCGCACGTGGGGCCCACACATATCTAGAATTATCTTTTTTGTCATCTTTTGAATCAACTTTCAAAATTTTTAGTGTGGCTCCCTTAAATTTTCTAAATATCCATTCTCTTAATTTCTGTTCATTCACTTTTCTGTCCGACTGTATATATTTTTTTTTAGTTTCTTTCTATTATCCACCTATACGTATGAGTAATATTATGATATGGAATTGACTTGTATTTTGTTTGTAAACCTGCATAAACAAATTAATCATACGCCTTCATAACTATTTTGCTTTTATAATTTTATTCAAATTTTGAATACGTCTTTCAGGAAATGCTTCTTTTGGAGACATTCTCTAATCCGAAGACCGTTTGATGTTTCATTATTTCAGTAGAATTCCTTTAACTTGTTTTGTTGGAAATTACTATTTGGAAAAAATCTAATTTAGTACCAACAAACTACATCTCGATCGTTTGTCTGTACTATTCTATATATCTGTTCTATTTTTTTTTATTATCAAGTTTTTGGTTTTAAGTTGTTATCTTTTGTTGACTTTTTATTCACCTATCCGACAGTTTAACCAGGAATCAAAGAATTTATGATTGTTTCTTTTGATACCGTTTAAAGATTTCGTAAAAATAATATTTTTTTATTTTAATTTAAATAATTTTTTTTTCTCTTTTATAATCGCTTAAAATTTTTGATAAAAATTTATTAGAAATTTAATACCAGTTATTACCTTAAAATTTCTGATTTTAAATAAATAGAATTTTCTTCATTTTTCTCGGAAAAAAATATTTCGAATTTCTTTTGTTACGAAAATTTATAATATTTTCGTTGCTTAAGCTTATTCCTATTTTTGTTCGCAATTCAAGTTTTTTTGTAGTTTTGAAATTTTTGATTACTAATTTTAAATATTTTTTTTTGTAGTTTAAATTAATTTGAGATTTATCTTTAAATTCTTTCGATAATATTTCTGAAGTTTTTATTTCTGCTTTACTGGTGTCAATAACCAATTTTTTTTCTTTTGCAAAATATTTACTTTTAAAATAGTTTTTTTTAATAAACAATTTTGAAATGCCTCCTAAAAAGGATAGCGGCTCATTTTTTCCCAATTGTGTTTTGTGTAAGGAAGTTATTTCGGATTCAAAATTTCGGTATATTCCTCCATGTGGTCATCCACTTCATAGTTCATGTTTGAGGAAGATTCCCACAGATAATTTCGTTTGTCCCGTTTGTAGTGGTAAACTAGAATTGCCTACAACTTCGTCTGCTACAAATTTAGAGGAACAACATCCACCTGTTCTACATGGGACTCGGTCAGTAACACAGAGACAGTTAAATTATGATTCAAATAGGTCTAATACTAGTACATCTCCACATGGCGTTACACCTGCTGTAGATAATGAAAGTTCAGTTTTGTCTGCTGTTAATCTTCAGGAGCTAGATGATCGTATTAGGAATTTAGTTTCTGCTGCGGTAAATACACAGCAAGAAGCATTGTGCGCTACTCTTAGTGATCGGTTAACTAGATTAATTGACACGAATATTAGATCTTGTTTTCAGCAATTGAATTTAAATCTTCCGTCATCCAATGCTCATACTCCACATGGTACTCATGCTACTGCTGTTAACAGACCATCTGCTATTCTAACATTACCTGATGTTGAACAGCAAACTTTGGAGCAATTATTGGGTCTTCCGGCTAATACAAATAACAACAGTCAGTCAAATCAGTCGAATTTACCTCATGGCTTAAATCAAAATTTAAATGGTAGTATGATGACTCCTGCATATTCGTCAATTAGGGCTGATAAAGTAGGGCATGTGATTCATAATTGGAAAATTAGGTTCACAGGTGATCCACAAGGCATGCCTATAGAAAATTTTATTTATAGACTTGAGGCACTTACTAATCAGACACTTGGTGGTAATTTTGAGGTTCTTTGTGACCACATTTCAACTCTTTTTGAGGGCAAAGCTTCTACATGGTTTTGGAGATATCACAAATCAGCCAGGAGAATTGTTTGGTCAGAATTGTGTAAGGCTCTTCGTGAGCAGTATAAGGATTCACGAACTGACGTAGATTTTCGAGAAATGATAAGGGATCGTAAACAAAAGCATGGAGAAAGTTTTGATAGATTTTACGAAGCCATTGTCGATATTTCTGATCGTCTTTCACAACCTCTACAGGAGAAAGTGTTGGTAGAAATTCTAAGACGTAACCTGTTGCCAGAAATTCAGCATGAAATCTTGAATATCCAAGTAAATTCGGTTTCTCAATTGAGAGACATATGTAGAAAACGTGAATTTTTCTTGCAGGATGTAGGTAAGAGGCAAACTTTTTCAAAACCTTTTTCAAACCGTAGAAATGTAAATGAGATTGGGGAAGATGATGTCGAATTTATTGATGAAGAAATTTCTGCTGTTTCTTTAGTTTGTTGGAACTGCCAAAAAGCTGGTCACCGTTACCAAGATTGCCTTGAAGAGCGTAACGTTTTCTGTTACGGATGCGGTGCAGCGAATATGTATAAGCCAACGTGTACTTTTTGCAATTCGTCAAAAAACTCCCGAACGGGTGCGCTGAAAAGTGCACGCAAACCGAATCAAGTAACGAACACCAATCAAGAGTAATTTTAAAACAACCTATTTTTCAAACTATACCTAATTCTAACGAGTGTAATTTTACACCAAACCCTGATTTTACAACTCAGAATATAAATTCTTCTGAATTTAACTCTGAAAATTTAACACCGGATTTTACAGATCAAACTACAAAATCTTCGGAAAATATTTCTGAAATTTCTTACTCTAATTCACTTTCTAATAATTCTTCTGAAACTCCTAAAATTTCAATTTTGAAAAATAATGATTCTAATTATCAGAATCCGTCTAATAATATTTCTTTTTCACATAATTCTAAAAATATTTCATCTGCGAAAGCTCATCCGCCAACTTATCTAAAACCTTTTCACATTCGTCTTGCCGAATATAATGCGAAAAGGAAAGAAATTTTTGATAAGCCGAAGCCTAGTGTTAAACACGTAAGGTCATCAAAACGTATGAAAGATTTTTGGAAAAATATTCGTCATACGCACCGGTTGCTGGTTAGTACAATTTTCGATAGGCCAAACGATATACGTCCTTATGGTGAAGTACAGCTTTTTGGCAAGACAATTATGGGTTTATTGGATACCGGGGCTTCCGTAAGCTGTTTAGGTTCTCAAGCCGCTAGGGAATTTTTGGACTCTGGTCAAAAATTTCGAAAAATTCGTTCTCACGTCAACACAGCTGATGGAAAACCACAAGCAGTTTTAGGTTTTGCTGTCACGGATATTTCGTTTAGAGGAACTGTTCATAAAATAGTATTATATATCGTACCTACTTTATCTCAAAATTTGTATTTAGGTATGGATTTTTGGAATGCCTTTGATTTACTTCCTCCAGGATTAGTTTCTGGATTAAATTTAAAAAATGGTTCAAACAGTTTATCTGAAATTTCACCACAACGTCCATTGTCTGAAATACAGAAACAACAATTACAGATTGTGATTGATTCATTTCCGTCATTTGCAAAAGCAGGATTAGGGCGCACTAGCATAATTTCTCATGTCATAGATGTAGGATCGGCGACGGCGATTAAGCAGAGACATTTTCCAGTCTCTCCAGCGATGGAAAAACTAATATACGCAGAACTTGACCGTATGTTGGAAAATGATGTCATTGAGGAATCCGATAGTGCGTGGTCGTCTCCAATAGTTCTTGTCAGGAAACCTGGTAAAGTGAGGTTATGTCTAGACAGTCGTAAGGTAAATTCAGTAACCGTCAAGGATGCATATCCACTGCCCAACATTGATGGCATCCTTAGTCGATTACCGAAGGCCGAATTTATTACTAGTTTGGACTTAAAGGATGCTTTCTGGCAAATTCCTCTTGACAAATCGTCGAAAGATAAGACAGCATTTACTGTTCCAGGTCGTCCCTTGTACCATTACAAGGTCATGCCTTTTGGCCTTTGCAATGCGCCACAAACTATGTCAAGGCTAATGGACAAGGTGATACCGGCGAATTTAAGAACAGAAGTGTTTGTTTATCTGGACGATTTGTTAATTGTGTCGGATACCTTTGCCAGGCATTTAGAGGTGTTACGAGAGGTTGCTAATCAAATTCGTTCTGCAGGACTGACTATAAATGTAGAAAAATCTAAATTTTGTGTACAGGAAGTCCGATATCTTGGCCATTTGGTGGGAAATGGTGTTATCCAGACAGACCCGGATAAAATCGCGGCCGTAATGGAATTTCCGACTCCGAGGTCTGTAAAACAAATTAGACGATTTTTGGGAATGTCCGGTTGGTATCGAAAGTTTATTCAGAACTATGCTTCGGTAACTGCTCCGTTAACAGATTTGTTAAAGTCGAATAGAAAATTTGTTTGGAATGAAGAAGCTCAACGAGCTTTTGAGGAATTAAAGTCTATTCTGACAACCGCACCAGTGTTGCACAGCCCAGATTTTTCACAGCCATTTTATATACACTGTGATGCAAGCAACACTGGAATAGGAAGCGTATTGGTACAGAAAACTGCGGAGGGTGAAGAGTTTCCAATCGCATTTATGTCAAAGAAACTCAACCAAGCCCAACGTAATTATTCAGTGACCGAACAGGAATGCTTGGCAGCAATGCTAAGTATTAAAAAGTTTCGGGCATATGTTGAAGGTCATGAGTTCACAGTGATCACCGATCATGCATCGTTGAAGTGGCTCATGTCCCAAACTGACCTGAATTCGCGGTTGGCCAGATGGGCGTTAAAACTTCAAGGCTTTAATTTCAAAATAGAACACAGGAAAGGTAGCCAAAACATAGTTCCGGATGCACTTTCGCGTGTCAACACAGATGATTTGTCCGAGATACATAATATGGAACTGTCCGTTTTAGATGACTCAGGGGTTTTCGTGGATTTGAAATCCGATAAATTCAAGAGTACTGAATACCTACAGTTGTTAGATAGAGTTAGCGAAAATATTGATAAAACTCCAGACCTTAAAATTATTGATGGGTACTTGTACAGACGGACTCAACACTGTTCGGGTGAACAGCTGCAGGACGATTTTGCTTGGAAACTCTGGATACCCAGGGATATGATCTTGGAAATTTTGGAGAAAGCACATGATAGCCATCTTTCATCGCATGGTGGAATTAATAAAACGTTGGAAAGAATTCGTAGATTCTACTTCTGGCCAAATTTAGTCAATGATGTGAAATCGTATATTAATGCCTGTGAAATTTGCAAAGGCACAAAACACCCAAATTTCATTATGCGTCCTCCTATGGGCAAAACTTCGGAAACTTCAAGATTCTTTCAAAAGCTCTACGTTGATTTTCTTGGACCTTATCCACGTTCTAAATTAGGAAACGTTGGAATTTTTATTGTAGTTGATCACTTTTCGAAATTTTGTTTCTTGGAAGCTGTTAAGAAGTTTACAGCAGATGTCGTGATAAAATATTTAGAAGAGGAATTATTTCATACCTTTGGTACACCTGAAACAATTGTCTCAGACAATGGATCGCAATTTAAGTCTTCGCAATTTAACAAACTTTTGCAGAATTACAACATTAAACACATTTACACCGCAGTTCATTCGCCTCAAGCTAATGCCTCAGAACGTGTTAATCGTTCAGTGCTATCAGCTATCAGGGCATATATTAAACACGACCAGAGTAATTGGGACGAATACCTCAGCAGCATATGCTGTTCTTTACGTTCAGCTGTGCATGCTTCAATCGGTACTTCTCCTTATTACATGGCATTCGGACAGCATATGATTACCAACGGTAACACTTATGCACTTTTACGGAATTTACAAATGCTGGATGATAGGGCAGTGAACTTTGGACGTGAAGATTCGTTTGATACTATTAGGGGTCGTGCTTCTAAGAATATGCGTCGTCAACAAGAAAGGAATGAGCAATCGTACAATCTTCGTTCACGAGAGGTGAATTATGTTGAAGGTCAGGAAGTTTTTCGAAGAAATTTTCGACAAAGCAATTTTGAAAAGGGCTTTAATGCCAAGTTAGCTCCGCCGTTTGTCAAGGCTAGAATTCGGAAGAAAACCGGGAAGAATTATTACGAGTTAGAGGATCTAAGCGGAAAATCTATAGGTATTTATCATGCTAAGGATATACGGCAATGATTTTAGTTTTTTTTTTGTTTTTCATTTTCTAATCTTGCTACAAGCGGGATCAACCTTGTGCTGCTTTGCCACCCAAGTCTGATTTTGGTTGGGGGGTTTTGTAGAGGCGCTTGTAGCCAAAATATTTCTGATTTTTTTTTGTTTATATTTATATGAATTTTATTAGTTTTTTTTGAACACTGTTTTTTTTAAATCTTAAAAACTGTTAAAGATGAAAATTTTGACAGTGACAGTTCTATTTTAGTACACCCTGTTGTTGAGGGTAAAGCAGTGTGTGTCAAAAAGTTTGACGTTTATGGTTTATGCCAGTGTGTGTAAAAATATGTTCATGTATTTGGTACCGCGGAATCAGCGGGTTTTTCCAAATATTTTCCAAATTTTTCCAACCCTTTTTTGGGTATAAAAGACATAGCGGGAGCAAAAATCTTTCTTTTGCTGTCTATCACCTACAAGTTTTTTTAAACATCGTCGTGCTGACATTTTTCAATCACGTAAGTTTTTTTATTAAATATTTTTTTTTGTGGAAACTTTAAAATTTTGTTTTTAAATTTATTAATTTAAATTGTCGATTAAGTTTCATAAATTTATTTTATGAAAATACAAGGAAGATTCTTTTTAAGAAAATTTAATTTTTCCGGGAAATTAATTTTCTTTTCAAAATTTTCAATTTACTTCCTTTCTCAATTCTTTTAAATTAAATTTTATTTTTCCAGAGAAACTATTTTTTTTTCTCCAAATTTTTCAATAAATTTTCATTTCTTGAAACAAAATTTTTTCCCGAAATTGAGTTGAAAATACTCCTTAGTTTTCATTAATTTCATATTCTAAATTTTCCGAAATATTTTTCTTTTTTTTAATAGAAAATTTTATACGGAAACTGGTTGATTTCGATTAAAAATTTTCATTTTTAATCAACCCCGAATTAATTTAATTTATATTGGGGCTCTGACAGCAAAATCTATATTCATATACCTGGCTGTTAGCTATATAAAAGAAGGTAACACAAACATACACAAACACGTAGAAATTTGCAAAACCATAACTTTTACATTGAATTCACAGGGGCTACGCTGCTTTATTTTTCTTCATTTGGGGCTGTTTCTACCGAAAAGGAGGAATTTTCGTTGGCAGGAAAAATCCTAGGAAAATTTTTATCAACATCTCCAGGAAATTTTGATCAACATCTCCAGGAAAAATCAACAGAATCAGTGAAAGTGAAAGTGAAAGTGTAGTGAAAAACTAGGAAAATTTAGTTTAAAATTTGTGAAAAGTGGCTAAACTGTGAAAATTTTCTTAAATTTTATTAAAAAAAAAAAAAAATAATTTTCTATAAATTTAATTGCCAAAAGAGAATTTGTTAAAAAATTGGCTAAAATCATTTGAAAATCAAAAAACTACATTATTTTGTTTAAAAAAAAACAACAAAAAAACGAGAAGAAAAAAAACTGAAAGAAAACAACCATAAAAACTAAAATCACAGATTTTTTTTATCACAGAAAAATTAATAAAAATCGAATAAAAGTGCTAGAAACTAAATTGCAAAATTCCCCTAGAGGAAATTTAACTCTAAAAAAACAACAAAAAAACACTGTGCCATTAAGAATAATTAATTATCATTTTTTTTATTGAAAATCATTTTTTTTATAAAAATTTACATAAAAGTGTCTCAAGTTCTAAATTTTCTAAACACAGCACTAAAAAGAAAGAACAAAACCAAAAAAAAAAAAAACACATTAAAACAAATTTTAAAATAATTTTATTTTTCATAATTAAAATTTTCAATAACATGTCATTTAATAGTACATTTTAAAAACTTAAATCTAAACACTTTTCTTAAAAAAAAAAATACACTGAATTAGTTTCACTTAATTAATTTTTTTATTTACATTTTTATTTTATTTAATTTTTTTTTTCTAAATTTTTTTCACTCTACACAAATTTGTCAACTAATCTTTAAAAAAAAAAAAAAAAACTAAGAAGAATGCAAAAATCAGTGGAAAAAAAAATGTGCAAAAATACAAAAATAGTTTAAAACAAGTGTCAAAACAAGAATTTATCTAAATGGAAAAAACTTTAATTTTAGTAAAAACAACATTAAAAACAAATAATTTTAAAACTTTAAAAGCTATTTTTGAAAAGCTAAACAAAAAAAAAAAAAAAAATTACTAAATTTAATGTTAAATCGTTAAAAAAAAATCATGTTAAATTTCCGGTAATTTAAATAATTTAACATAAAACGGCAAACACAATAATTAGTTAGATTTTTATAAGAACTTTTAAAGCAGCCTACGTACACAGGAAGGAGCCATCGAAAGATCTTTCTACGTGGAATCCAGTCCTGGTAAGTCATTTTATTAATTTCTATTTAATTGTTTTTATAAATAATTAATATATCATAAAAACACCTTTACTTATAAATGATATAAATAGTGAAGACTGCTGTTAAAATTAATATTAACAGAGTTATGTTACATAAGTGGCAATGTTAACCACTTTTTATTAAAAGAACAGTGAATGTGGTTTTATAATTAATTATTTAATCAGAAAATTTTAATAATTGTCGTGTTGGAGTTTAATTAACGATTAAAAATATCTTTATTTCATTAAAATCGGTTAAAAATTATAAAAGTTATTAACTAAAACGTATTTAATTATTTAATTAAGGTAACGGGCCTGAGAATATTTAGTTACATGGAGTTTACATGTTAACATAATACTCTCTCATTTTCTGTTAGTTTACATAAACGCAAAATTAACTCGTAAACTCAATATCCGGTGTAGCCTAGTTGGTTAGAGCCCGAACCAATAATCTCGAGGTCGTGGGTTCGAATCCCGGTCAAGTCGAAGTAATGTTTTTTTTTATAATGTTTTAAATAAATTTTATTAAACAATTTTTATTTTTTTTTAAATTCGTGAGTTCAAATCCCGGTCGGGTCAAATAATTTTTATTTATTTTTTTTGTCGCCCGAGTAAAATTATTTGTGTTAATTTTTTTATTATGATAAATTTGAAACATGAATAAATAAGTTTTATTGCACAAAAATATAAAAAAAATCAATATTTTATTTATGCACGTATAAAAAAAAATGATTTTTGTTACAACATCTCGGGAACTGTTGGGGTAAACCCACACATGTAGGCTTGTTCTTTGTTAGTCTCTATAAGCAAATTACGAATATGTTAATTTATAAAACTTTGAAAAAGTTTTTCTAACAAAAACAATACCATGTATCAAAACAGGGTTTTTTGTTAGGAAACCTTTGGCAAACATAAACATTTTTAGCTGAAAGTTTGGAAACATACATACATTTACATATCGTACTAAAAGCTAGAGATTGCGGTCATCCTGGAAAATTATGGTGCCATGTAAAAGTTCTGACAAATCGTGAATTTTGCATTAAAAACACTTTGATAAAATAACTTTTTTCTTACTAATATGACTCCGTTTCTCGATTAATTATAATTAGTTAGCGATAAAATTCGCGAAAACCAAAAAAAATTTAATTTTAAGCTTTGGAATCAAATATGTGAAATAAATATTAGTACTGGGGTTGTCCTTAGATCTTAACAGAAAAAAATCATAGTTACATTGCATTTGTAAATTTTTGTATGTATATAAAAAACAGCATTAAGAAGCGTCAAACTTAATAATTTTGCAGAAAACCTGGACCATAGATCGAAAAACAAAGTACGTCATTTAAATCAGCGTGGCCGAAATATATGGAATTGATTAGTTTTTATGATGTCATTTTTAAAAATTTAAAAACTATCTATTTTATACTTGATATGCAACATAACACAATGCGATTAATATGTGATTAGTTTTTTGCCAAATATTTTTCATCTATCATGTGGTATGCAGTGTACTATGCACACTTAGATAGGTCTTGTTGTATATTACTTTGCACAGGTCCTGTCACATGTCAAATAATGACTAATATAATACTAGTTGCATGCTAGGTACTTTCAACTTGATCTGTTGAGTATTCACTTGATCCAGTATGGTGATATGTTGTCTTCGGCAAGTTCTCAGGCATGTCACAAAGAGCTTTGAAGGTAGAAATTGCCACCTCATATGGCAAGCCCACGTTAAAAGTACCGCTCACTTTCATATAACAGAACCGAAACTAGTAAAGGTTCATACTCACAAAGTTCTAGTCACGTGACCATACCAGTGACTGGTCCATTTCCCGCAGGGATATAACAAGATATTTTTGTATTAAATAACATACAATTTTATATAAATCTTTTTACTCGGGTATTTAAGTAAACCCGTTAACACCCAGCCTTATCATGATGTGAATGCATACTTTGAGTAGCGGTTCGAATAGCAAGGAAAAAAGTGTCTTTAATTAATTGTAATTCTTCAGAAGTAAAATTTAACATTTTTCAATTTACTCATGTGAAAAGTGTTGTTTAAACCGCAATTGTGGGTGAGTACACACTTGCACACACTTGTACACACTCAAACGTACACGCACCGAATTGTAAGTCTACTATGGTGCATATTTGTATGCGTGCATACAAATTAGGGTATCCTGGTACAGCAAATTCTCAAGAATTTGTGGAAGTAATAACAGTCAATAGGAACTAATTGAAGAAATATGCGGAACATATAGAACAATAATTCATGTCTTTACTGCTCGGATTTAAATAGAATTTTAAACACATTCAGCTGTCACCTAGAAAAGCTTAAGTTTCAATTGATTGAAGTTAATTGCTTCAAAATGAGAAATGCTAGGGTGGATCGTTTAAGAAATTTCTATATTAAAATATAGACAGTCGTTTGTTTTTTTTTTGTGATCATTACATATTTCAAATTTTTAAGTAAGGCTCTACCAAAAAATAATACAAATACCTCTAATAATTTTGAAGATATTTTACATTGAAATATTATTATTATTATTTTTCTCAAATCAGCAGTTTAGTTCAAATGATTTTTAAAAGGGACACCCTAATATATGTGAATGTCGCTATACATGTAATCTGGTTAATACTAACACATTTATCGCATTACTGTTGTCGGTGGCGTTGCAGTTGCAAATTTATGTTGAATATTAAACATTGTAAATGTTTGGAGCACACACTATTTGTTGACGCAAACGATGTTTTGGTTAAATTAAATGTTCACTTTCAATATTAATTAATATGTGTGGACATAAGGGCGTCCAAAAGTTAAACATGTTCATAAGATCCAATACTAGGGTGCTTCTACAACTTTTGACGGAACAACCCTGCCCAGTGTAGAAAGGCAGTGGTTATATAAGTATATATTTGGTAATGGCAATAACTCACAATTGTGATTGAGCGATGTTGCTCAAAATAACGACATATCATTACTAAACACCTTACAAAAAATTAAAAAATATGTGTAGTATGTACAAAAATAATTTGTGTAAAAATAAATTAAAAAAAAAAAACTAAATTTCATAAAAAAATAATTTTTTATTAAAAAATGGTCTTTCAAATAAAATGTGCCCACACGGGATTCGAACCTGGGACTCCAGGTTGTCAGTCAACCGCTGCTGAGTTATCTCGACATGTTATACTTGATAAATAAAAACATAGACACATTAAAGCAACAAAATATATGGCTTAAAGAACAAGTGGAATGCATACAAGCGGTCAAAAAGATGGATCGGAAGAGAATTGTACATCTAGAAGAACAAATAAACAGTAAAAATGTATTGTTCAAGGGTCTGGAAGCAAAACGTGCTGTATTGGAGGAGGCTAGTAAAGTATGTACTGAAAAACTTGAACTCCCAACAGCCTTCATAATCAAATCGACAAGAAAACTATTTGAAAGTGGCAATAAAATGACCATATTAACTGAATTTGACTCAACACAAAGCGTACAAAAAGTCTTGTAAAAAGCCAAAAACATAGCTGGGAGCAAAATATTCATTGAAAAGGATATATGAATGCAGACAGGCAACAAGATAAGCTTAAAAAGGAAATAAAGGCCTTGAGTATAGCACATAAATTGGCAGTCGTAAATGACAAACTAAAAATTAAAGATATGTACTTGGTTCCTTTGGAATAAAGGCAAAAAACTCGTTTGTGGTCAACAAGATGCAGAAGTTTTTAACGTAATTTATATGCAAATTTGTATTCCAAAATCATTATAGATTATAATGCAGTGTTCAAAAACTTTATGTCAAAAACTCAAAGAAATTAAAGAATTCAAATATTTTTCTAAATGTAATAGCTTATGACATTAATGGGTTAGGTAATAAATGTCTGTTAACTGAGTTTTTTGAGTATGTGTGCAATTGTGATATATGTTGAAAGGTGGAAAAATATTTTACAAATTTTGATTTGTTTGGAAACCAGAGTTAACACAATTGCACAATGAGCAATTGCAGGCTGTGTATTTGGAGTAAATACAAATTTAAAAGAAATGGGTTTAAGACATTTTTTTCACGTCAATAATGCTACAGTTGTTACTCGAATCCAAATAAATTAAGTCAATTTTAGTATTACACCAATATATATCACAGGAGTTAATTGGTGTAATGAATTTTCTGAATTAAAAACAATTATTATGAATATTAGTGGAACGAACGTAATAGTTATTGACGGTATGAATGTGAAAATTGGTACACTACAACAGAAGATAATTTAAATTCATAAAGTAAACTTAAAGGCAGGTTTCAATGAGCGAAAATCGGGTGGTAAAATAATCGACGGCAAGGATAGACTACTGATAAAGTTCTGTAATAATTATGGATTAGAAGCTCTTAATGACTTCACTACTAGTGATGAAAATGGTTCGTTTACGTATTTACATACGCAAGGTAACTCCGTTAATGATATATGCGTAATAAATACAAGAAGCGTTACAGTATGTTGAACAGTTTCGAATAGATACCAAAATCTGGTCAGACCATATGGAATACAACTCTCATATATGGGCAGGGGCTCCGCTGTCTATTCTGAAGCTTCTGGACCGTGTTCAGGGGAGGGCGGTGAAGCTTATCAATGACAGTAGTGTATCCAACTATATTGATTCATTGGAGCATCGTCGGAATGTGGGTTGTGTGACACTTTTCTATCGATATTACCATGGGAGATGCTCATCTGAGATAAGTGAACTTATTCCACGATCCCGAGTTTTTATTCGTAATACTCGCTTATCTAGTAGAGCACATCCGTTTGTAGTTGATTGTCCTGTGTTTCGCACAACGCATTACAGAGAAAATTCGTTTTTTAGTCGAACGATTCGTATGTGAAACAAACTTCCCGCAGAAGTCTTCACTGTTACTTACAATTTAGAAAAATTGAAATCAAATATCCACAAACACTACTCCCTCTTTCCTCCTTCCCATACCATATTTTCCTGATCAATACACTGCATGAGTAGGGGCATCCCCTGAGTATTGGTTAAATTAAAAAAAAAATATCTAGGAGCCAAACAGCTTTCTGTTACCATATGTAAAAATCAAAGAGATATATTACCAAGAACTTAATAAAAAAAATAATCGAAGTAAATGACTCTAAGAAATGGTGGGAGTTGGCGAACGAGATAATGGGCGACAGTTTCCGAGTTGGCGCAAATTTGTCAGCAGCGGATTTTAAGAAATATTTTTTGAAGCTATACTTAATCAACCATTATTATCAAATAATATACATTATGCTCCAATGTGGCACACATAAGAAGAACGGGATAGGGCTATACTGCCGGAAAAGGTAAAAACTGTACTGAAATCAGCAAAATCTAATAAAGCTCCTGATGCGGACAGAGTTCCGTATGAAATGTTTGAGAATGCATCAGAACAATTTCTAAATGAATTGGCAGTCAGTTTAAATATAATTTTTGACCATTAAAGAGGCAGAAACTAGTCTAGTCGGATTAATAGTGTTTATCATTTTAAGAGAAAATCGTTTATAATTCTTCTTAACGTCAACGTTTCTAAATTAAATTTGTCAAATGCATATTAATTAAAAATCAATATGACGTTAAAATAATACTGTACTAAAATATAAATATGTTGACATATTTATCAAATATTAGTGAATCTACTTAATGAATTAGTCATATTTATGTAGTTTACATAAAAATCATCAACGTTCTAGTAAACTTTTATGAAATAAATTTTAGAAAATTGTCATCAAAATTTTTATTTTTAATATGGCCCATATCTGAAATATTTACAGAGATAGAGCATAATAAAATTTTTTTTATTTACTGTATTATATTTGTCGAGGTGTTCATAAATATAATAAAACTTTCATTTAAGTGTAGTATGAATAAAGTTTAAATGTGTCCAAATGTCGTTCCCCAAAATACAATTTTAGTATTATTTAAAAATAAAGTTTAAGGGGGTTTAAGTTTAAATGTAGAAAACCCAGGAACTTGGAAACGATTTTTACTTTTTTTTACTTAAGATTCATTGTGTTCTTTGGGGAGCTATGAAATTTTCAGTTGCGGCTTCAGTTTTAACTATATTTTCAAATTCTGATTTAGTACTGTTTATTTTTTCTTTTTCCTAAATAAAATAATTTGTTTTTACTAATTAAAATTTAATTTGAAGAATTTATTTTATTTACTTAAAGGTTTTTTTGGTTTTATTTTTCTTTTGGGGATTTTTGTGTTTTGGGTTTAGGGCCGCACGAAAATCGTTCATTTGCCCATGTCTGATATATGCGCAGCCATATATTATTATATGTTTCTTATATGGTAACACATGTAACGATATATTTTTATATATTGACCTTTATAAAATTATATATTATACATATATGCTATACCTAATGAGATATGACAGATCTATTGTCATAATACATTCTCATATATAGCATACTATGCAATAATAAATGGAGCAATATAAGCTATACAATTTAATATATACGTCCCGATTAAAACAAATTTATATGGAGCTTTATGTAGTCATATCGATTTCTATGTGACGCTATATGTAAACTTATTAGTAGTAGTAGTATTTTTTTTTTATTTTCAATATTTAGCAATATATATAATACAAAGTTTAAAAAAAAATATTATTTTAACATTAGACCATGACATAGTGTCGTCGGTCGGCTATATTAAATTATATAATGTTGTGCAAAAATATTATATTTTATTATAAATTTTTAATAATTAAATTCTTGTATAAGCATTGTTCTATAATTTATACAATATTTTATAAAATTGGCTAATGCCCTCCATCCTATAATTTTACCATCAAGTGTATTTAAAACTTCATCTTCTTCAAGTAAAACTTTTCCGAAATAAAACATTCTAAATTCCCTAAATGCTGTACAGCGGCCCAAAAAATGTAATAAGTTTTCGTCTTCACCCATGTTGCATATTGAACATAAAATCGACACATTCTTTTGATTACTTTGATATCTGGTGGCATTCAGCTTGATTAAATCACACCTAAGCTTAAAGATCCACATTATTTCTTCTCTATTTCTGACCTCAGTCAAGTAATTTTGACCGACTGTTGGGTCCAAATTTTTATAAATTCTATTGGTTTGCAATTTCCTTATTAAAAGTTGTACGTAATATTTATTTTTCAAAGCTTGTAAAAGATTGTTTCTATTCTCATTCCATTGGGCTTTAGTGGCAAGATTTTCTGTCCAATTAATATTATACTCTACTCCTAGTGTGTTGAGTGTATTTACCCATAAAAGATTATGATGTAGCAGTTTCCTAGTTAGCTTATGTGGCAGGCGTTCTTCATTGTAATTAAATAGTGTTCTGATGACATATCTTAGATGTAAATCAAGAGTAAAAAGATGTCCATGTTCAATTCCAAATTCTAACATTATTGCGTATGTTGGTGTAAAGCTCGAAGTAATTTTTTAATAAAATATACTTGTAGCTTATCTACTTCTTCAAAAAGCGAGAAACCCCATACTTGCGCCCCGTATGTTTGGATTGATCTACATACTGCCAAAAACAATTTCCATTTAGATTTAAGAGACACATTTGATTTGCTTAGAAAATTATTCCATGTAATATTAATACTATCATTTGCTAATACGTTTCTCTTTTCCACATGCTTTCTAAAAATCATTGTTGGTGTCAGTGTTACCCCCAGGTAACAGTATTCGGACGTTACTTTTATTTCATTCCCATTAAAAAGCCATTTTTCGTTATTCGCTAATCTGCCTAATTTTCTAAACACCATGATTTCGGACTTGTTTAAATTCACCTCAACATTCCACATTTTGCAATATTCTTCGAGCCTGTAAATCATTTTCTGCAACACCTGAACATCGTCCGCAAGAATCACTATGTCGTCTGCATATAGGAGTAAACGTATATTTAGGTTGTCCAATTGTATTCCACCTCCCAAATGATCATGCAAATCATTAAGATAGATAGCAAATAAAATTGGCGAAAGTAAACATCCCTGTTTTACACCTGACTCTGTGTTAAAACTTTCAGAGAGATCGTTACCAGTCCATACCACAGACTCTGTATTGCTGTATACATTTTTGATAAACTTAACCAGCTTCGATGATACACCTATTGTGTGCATTTTATAAACTAATGCTTTACGAGACACTTTATCGAAAGCTGCCTTAAAGTCCACGAAGAATGCATACGTTTTCTTATCTTTTGCGAAGTTTATGTGCACAATGGAAGACAAGTTGTAGATATTATCGGCAGTGGAGTAATTTTTACGAAATCCTGCTTGATATTCGTTTAAAACATTATTTCTTTCCGTCCATCTCGTTAGCCTATCCGTAATCAGGCCCATCATTACCTTTGGTAGGCAATTCATAAAGGATATGCCACGATAGTTACTTGGGTCTGTGTTGTCACCTTTTTTGTGTATAGGAAATATTACGCTTCGTATAAAAGAGGCATCTATTTTACCACTATCATATAGAACATTGCTGCAGTTTACCACTTCATCTAATAACTCATCTGGGGCATTTTTTAAACTTATTAAATTTCATACGAAATAATTGTATCTGTTTGTATGGGTTGAAATACAATCTGATACAATTAGATAAATTTCAAGTTCACTTTTATCCGAATTATGATTGTATTATATTCTATCAGTTTTTTATCTAATTCTATGTATCTAAACTAATAAAAATATATATAATTATATAAAAACCAGATATTATTGTATCCGAATTTTGAGCTGATATAATTGTATATGATTTTATGTAAACTGATACATCTATATATAATTAGATCGGAGTTTTAGTCTGGCAAACTTGGACTTAATGTTACATTTTTGTATATGATTGTATGAAAATATACACAATTCCATACAAATATATGGGCAACTTCAAAAATTTACAGCACCTAGACATTTTTTTTTAAGTTTTTTTTTTGTCTGACATCAATGTCGATTTGTGTGTGTATAAGCCGATATTTGAGCATGTGAAATCCGTTCGCGTTAATCATTTTTATTAAACGGCGCAAATTTTATGGCGGTTTTAAGTTAAAAATTAAAAAAATATTAAAATTACAGTTTTTGTTAAAATTGAAAAAGGATAACGCGTGTGGATAATACCCCTTAAGGGCTTTCTTAGCACACTAAAAGAAAAATTTATTTAAAATTGTTAAACATTTTACAAAATTACGGCTAGTATAAGACATAATTTCTAATATTTTGGGAAAAAACTATTTGCCTATCGCTAATGGTTTAAGAGATATAACCATTTAAACTTTACCACTCATGATTTTTTGCTATTTTGATTTGTTACCTTTGAAAATTTGTAAAATTGTTCTGCAAATTGGAAGCTGTAACTAACGTTTCGTTAATTAAATCTTGGGTTCCAGTGATAAATTCTAAGCCGTTTTCAATTTTTTTTTATCCGCAATTTTTTGTTTTGATGGCATTGTTTTTATTATTATTATTATTGTTATTTAAAACCGAATACCTAATTTACTTTCTTACACCAATTTGCGATTTGTTTGTTTTTTTTGCTTTTTATTTTTTCAGATTGGCGATATTCCAGTCTTTTATCGGTTAATTTGTTTCGCTTCTCAGTTTTCTTTTTACGAATTTCACGTTTTTTAATGTATAATCTGAAACCATTTTACTAATTTTTATTCACGACTGTTCACGCACATAAATAAAATAAACTGAATTGAAACTCAAATATTTATTCTTAGAAGCATTCAGCAAAGGCTATTCGATTTTTTGTAATAAAGCAAGTTCTTTAAGATGTCATTGCATCGGCGGTAATTTGGCGTTTTTCTCGGTAGTATGTTTTAATTGCTTTGTTGAAATTTATTAAGGTAGCCCTCGTGAATATTGTTTAAAAATATAGTCTCACTTTCTAGGGGTTCAAAAAAAAAACGCGTTTTTTTTTGAAAATATTAATATTGGACCGATTATAAAATACTTGTTGGGATTCTGGGTTACTTATTAACCCGAATTCAAAAATAATTCTTTTAAATTTTCAAAATCAAATATTTCATACAAGGATGCTTTTTGAGGTTAGAAACATTTTGTTTCCTCCATAAAATTTTAAATCTTTAAAATTTTTTGGTGCGTTTTCGATTTTAGTATCAAGCTCAGTAAAGTCTTCCATTCGATCTACGTTTGAGCGGTAGTGATACAGCGCTTTAGTTGTCACAAAGCGAAATGTGTTTCGAAAAAACTGCCGCTGCACGCGCCAGGATTGAAAAAAATTATTTTTTTTTGCACTTTATCAGTTTAGTCCGTCGCGAAGAATCTATTTAGATACCTAAACATATTCCCATGCCATGTTTTGATATAAAAAAAAGCTTAAAAAAAATTGTTTTTTTTGCAAAAATTTTCAAAAGTTCATAAAATTTTTGCGTTTAAAAATTTTAAAGTGCGTTTTCGCCTCGGAGGTGGACTTTACAAAGTTACTCACATCACGCAATACACTAGCCAACTAAAAAGACAATTCAGATTGTCAGACGCAAAAAAGATACATTTTCAAAAAATTTACGCTAATTTCTTTTAAGTTTGTGATGTTTGTGATACGTTATTGGTGCGCTGACAACAACTTGATATACCTCTAACTTTATAAAATTACGCCGTTTTTATAATTCTGCGCTTAAAACTCATTTTTATTAAACGGCGCAAAAACCCCATTTAAAATCTTCAAAATTCGGAAAATTTTGGTATCACTTGTAAACCCCCATGCAACTTTTCACCCAGCAGCGATATCAAACATTTTTTTTTGTGGATATATCCTCCAAGTCTAGTGACTATATTTTGTATTGGTTTGGATCTGAAAGCTAAAAACTATTACAGAGAAAACGGAATGAATGAAAAAACTCTTGCAAGTTTCAAGTCGTTTTTTTTATTTTTCAAATTTTAGATGACCACCAATTCTTAAGTTGAAGACTTTTCAATGTAAAACTTTGCACGTTATATCCTTCAAGTATAGTCATCTAAACCCTGTACAACGTTTTTTTTCAATTCATAAAACTTAACGAAATAAGAGCCATAGTATGTCGGTTTCAGCAGGTGCTCAAAAAATTTGAAATAGCCCATATAATCATTAATTAAGAAAAATATTACCTTTTTGCGGTTTTCAAAAATGTAACGGCATAAATCTTCTTTAAGTTTTAATACACAATTTGGTTTACTATTATTGTACTAATATTTAGTGCAATATTTTATTTTAGTAACATTTTTTGTTATTCTGATTACCCAGGTGAAAATGTTCATATATGATCATGTATTGCCATATATGGTTTCATGTATGAGCATATATGGTTCCATATATGGGCACATATGAGCATATATGTAATGTATGGGAGCATATATGGGTAAATACATTGAAATGAAAGGTTCATATATGGATATGAATGACACCATATATGATAATATATTGCATATATGTATTGGTTCATATATTGGTTCATATACATATGTCATATATCTCCATATATAAATTCATATATCATTCCATATATGGTTAATATGTTTTAATTTTTGATCAGATATGACCATATATGAGGATGAAATTTTTTATTTTTAACCCTTATTCTGCCGGTCTACGAATTCTTGTAAATATACGGAGGTTAAAAGCTCGTTATAAATTGAAAATAACATAAAAATAATCTCGATGTATATAAAAACAAAAAACTAATATAACTGTAAAAAATATTACTTGAGCCAGAGTACAAACTAAAAATTTTTTATATAAATAGAACATTTTTGGTCTTCAAAGTTTAGTAACGTCATGATGCTTGTTAGGAAAAGACCTAACCACGTGCTTGATTACTAAGAAGATAAGAATGGAGCAAAATTGATTATTAATAGGTTTTTTGTTAAAGTTCTGCCTATTATGGAGGCTCTGGCTTTTCTAAAACTTCGGGTTCTGATGAGATCTTTAGCCAAATCGAAATACTAGTATCAACCTAGCTAATATGTTTGATTTGCTTTATTTTTGTAAATATACGGAGGTTGAAAGCTCGTTATAAATTAAAAATAACATACAAATAATCTCGATGTATATAAAAACAAAAAAACTAATATAACTGTATATAAATTAATGTTTTATTGATTTATAAAAACGATTGCAGAGAATGAGTTTTGAATTGAAATTTGAGTTGAAAATTGATTAAAATTGGTCCATCAACTGATATTATCACGCTAAATATACCATTGGTAAAATTTGTTGGCGAACGCACCCCTTTTCCGGGGGAGGTGTACAAAGTTGGAAATTTGTTTTGCGATTTTATCCAAAAGTTGTGAATACGTGGGAACGCTTTATGCACCATCGTAAAGGTATAATATGTCCCCATTCAATAACCCAGTACAAGCTATCTTAAAATTTTGTATTTTTCCATCTTTTTTTATTAAAAATTCGCAAAAACCTCCAAGTTTAAGTTTAACCAAGTTTATAGATTCACAGGGTCGTATTATACCTTAAATGAAAGCTTAATATCTTGTTTATAAATTACTGGCCTCAAAACATACCTATAATACAGATAATTTTTAAAATAAATAAAAACAGACAGGAAAATTTAAAAAAAATACCAAATGTTAAACTGACTCGTAATAAGTTAATGAATGGGGACATATTACTCTTTTGAAAGATATTTAAAACACCTTTCCGATGATGCCTAAATGGTCCATTCACACACTTTTGTATAAAATCGTAAAACAAAACTTCAATTTTGAAAAAATTTGGAAAAAAACTAAAAAAAGCTTTTTATGTACGAGAATATAGGAAAAGTAATAATATATGACAATATATGAACATTCATAAATGACCATATATGAACATTCATATATGTCCATATATGAGCATATATGTCCATATACCCTCAAATTTCGGATCCGAACATATATGGATTCATATATGAATTCATATATTTGGACATATGTATATGACAATATATGAACTTTTTCACCTGGGTATACAAATTACTGAATTTTGTACTTTTTTTTTTTTTTGCTTAATTTAGCAAAATATTTTGCAAATTTTTAAAAAAAAGTTGCTAAATTTTTCAAAAATTTTGCACATTCAAATGTTCATCTTATATTTATAATTTTACTTTCCCGACTAAAAATACACTCAGGGAACTTCTGCTTTAAAAATGTGTAGTTGTTTGGGTTGTAATACAGTTTCATTATTTTTAATGTAAAGGTAAATCATTTGTAGAACAAATAAAATTTTTAACTAACCTTGTAGTTCATTTAAAAAAAACAACTCACATCAAATGACTGTTTTATGTTTTTACATTCATTTTTTACAGTTGTTTTTTGTTATTTAAAAAAATAAAAATAAATAAATGTTTGTTTATTTTTTACTACCATGTGGTTCATTTTTACTACAATTGTTAGTAATTTTTTGAACATTAAAAAACAAATGACAATGTTAGTTAAATTTAATGAAATGTAAGTCGTCCTTTTTTTAAATGAAGTTTAATTTGTTTTTGACTACAATTGCTGTCGTCTTTACCAAGCTGTCGTCTTTACAAGCTTATCACCCCTGTTACGGCTTTTAAATCAGAGCGAAAGTGAAAATTTTAGAATTTTTCGGTGTTCTTACTATTAAATCAGAACGTTTTTCCCTATTTTTTATTCGTTTTAATTCGTGTAAAAAAGCCTGGTCGAAAGTAAAACGAATGCACTTTTTTTCTAATAAATTACAATTAAGGGTCAAAAATGGTGCTTAATATTAAAAATTTAGAACTTTTTTTACTTATTTCTGATTTTATTGTATTTTTGGTTGTATTGTTTATACTCTAAAAAACTGTTTAAAAAAAACATTATTTTTTTGTTTTGCTTTTCTAGAAAACACTCAAAACAAATTGACAACAATGTTAAAAGTATTTCTTAAAAGCATTTTACTTTCAGCCGAAAAAAAAACATTAGGAATCCTTAATATGAAATGTATTTTATATGTTAAAAGGTTAAACTAGACTAATTTAGCAATAATTATTGTAAAATTGGATTTTAAAAAAAATATTCCTTAAAAAGTACAAAATTTTACCAAATCAGAATTTATTTTATTTATGTTCGAAAAAGTAGCGTTGCCAATAAAAATAAATGTGTATAAAAACAGTGATACCATCGTAATTCAATCTACATATTCCAAACTTAATTGGTTCATAATAAAGAGCTGAACCAAGTAAATGAATAACTAAAATCTTTTTTTTTAAGTTTAAAAGTAATGTAATTCTGTTTTAAAAGATTTTAGTAACAATAAATATTAAGAAAACATTGTTTATTTGGGAAACATTCATATGGCATCTCTCTTCTAGAACATATGACATCAAAACATGTGTTCAATCATATGTTAATAAAAGCGCGCTCTTTCAGTTCAAGTTTAATAATTGTTGATTAAATATAGAAAAAAATGTAAGTTACATATTTTTAACAATGTGTTACATATTTATATTATTGTTTAATATTACATTTGCAGGGGTAAACACAGAAATGCGAAGCAGGATGAGATAATACTTAAATTTATGACCGAACATTCGGGAGTGGCACGGGGTTTTTTTAAAGGCGACAGAGTTGTCCTAGAGGAGATGTGGTTGAAACTGAAGGACGATTTGAACGCTGCAGGTCCACCAGAAAAGGACGAAACCTCCTGGAAAAAAGTAAGTACTTCCAAAATAATAACTGATTAAAATAAATTACTTTTTTAATTTTATAGGTTTGGCTTGACTGGAAGGGGCACATAAAAAGAAAACTAGCCCATAATAAGACTGAGGTTCAGCAGACAGGAGGTGGCAACTTCAACCAATTTATTTTAACCCGTACTGAGGAGGAGCTGGCCCTTGTTTGCGGTTTTTATACTACTGTTGATGGCATAGATACGGCTCAATGCTTTGGACATACAAATGTAAAAAATAACGATGAGAATGTTTCAAACTCTCCATCACCACCAACTTCACCACACACATCAACATTTGTTAAAACTCCTCGCAAAAGAAAACGTGAAGAGTACGACTATTTAATGGAAAACGAAACTAAACAAATTGAAAATATTGGGGTGGAAGTGGAAAAATTAGGTGAAATTCAAAGACAATTGGTTGGTAGCCTTGAAAATATTGAAAAGAAATTGCACAATATAGACAATAATATTATTAACATTGGAGAAAAATATGACAAAATGATTGAATTAAAAGATGTGCAAAATAAGAAGTATGACAAAATTATTGAATTAAAAGAAGTAAAAAATAAGAAGTATGACAAAATTATTGAATTAAAAGAAGTAAAAAATGATAAATATGAAAAAAATATTCAATTAAAACAAGCCAATCTGGAAGAATCTAGGAAAAAACGTTACCAAGAAAATACCCATTTCATGGCAAATCGAATGCAAAAGGTACAGGAACTCGAAATCCAAATTCAACAGGTCGATATTGAAAAAAAGAAGTTAGATGGAAATTGTGCAAATAAATGAGTATTAACAACGTTCTTCAATTAAAACACATGAATTTTTTAAGTTTTGTTTTATAAACATTTTGTTAACTTTAAACAAAATTGTTATGTTTATTTTTGTTTTTTAATTTTTGTTAACAAAACATTAGCTGTGAATTATTATTTTAATTTTAATAAACTGATCTGAGTACAAATTGTTCCTCTTCGTTGTGTATGAAATAAAAATTTCCATAAAAATAGAAGATTTCATTTTATCTTAAACTGTTGGCAATATTGTTGCGTATTGTTACTGCATCTGCCGCTATGGCTAAATTTTCTTCAAACTCATTTTCAGGACAATCATTATCTTCCTCTACATCTCTTTGATATGGGTCTGCAATAACATTGTCTTCAATTGGAATGTTGTATTTCTTGCAAATGTTATGAAGTGCACAACATACATTAATTATTTTTACCACTTTTTGCGGTGTGTAATGTAGGGTTGTGCTCAATAAGCAACGAAACCGAATTTTTAAATTGCCTATCGTCCTTTCAATAATATTTCGGCCAGCACAATGTTTTTGATTAAATAAATGTTCATTGGTACCATATTCTGGATTTCTGTACGGCGTCATAAGATATGGTTCCAATCCATATCCAGAGTCTCCGAGGACAATAGCATCCTCTCCATTTTCGTATTTTCGAAGATAGTATTTTTTGGCTTCACTCATCCGCCAGATGAAGGCATCGTGGCACGAACCTGGACGACGGGCATCTACCGCTATTATTTGCATTTTATAATCGCAAACCTGAAGAAAATATTTAAAAAAAACGAGTAACTGTATCCAATAGATATGTACTTACGATCATGGTGTTGATACTGAAGTACCCTTTACGATTATAAAAAAGGGATTCGTCTGATGATGGTCTTAGTATCCTGACATGGGTGCCGTCAACGCAACCAATAACGTTGGGTATACCAAACTTTAGAAAAAAATGTAATTTTGATGCTGTTGTTTCTGATTCGTTCATCTTAAGTGTAATCCAAGTCGGACATAGTATACCTTCCATCAAATTAATCACCTTCCACATGACCTTTGACATAGTGCTCCGACCAATACTTATATTTAAATCATTAGCCACAACACCTTGGTAAGCGCCAACCGCTAAAAATCTTATTGTTGCGGCCAATTGTATTACGTCCGGTATTGAACTACTTCCCATTTCTGGAGAAATTTTTTCCAAAATCATGACAAAGGCTGTTTTGTTGACACGATAAAACCCTGTGAACCTTTAAAAAAATCGTGACTTTTATTACTGTTTACAAAAAGAAAATAACACTTACGCTGAGTCTGTGATGGACAAAGGGTCCGAAGCATCTCTTAAACCACGTTTTATTATATTTTCATTGTGGATTATTCTTCTTTTCAGTTCTATAAAACTTAATATAAAAGCAGACGGCATTTTAAATTATTGTAATTTTTGTTTTTTAATAAACAATGTTTTGACAAGAACCCCATATGTTTTTGGCACTTCGATAGTAATTTCGAAAAAAATTCGAGTTTTCGAAAGCTTTAACGATTTGAGAACACCAAATTTCAATTTCGTGTGATTTCACAAATTCGTTCTAATTGCAAAACGTTCTAAAGTAGGAACATGGGCGTATATAATGTTATACAGTCACCCCTGTTACGGCTTTTAAATCAGAGCGAAAGCGAAAATTTTAGAATTTTTCGGTGTTCTTGCGATTAAATCAGAACGTTTTTCCATATTTTTTATTCGTTTTAATTCGTGTAAAAAAAGCCTGGTCGATAGTAAAACGAATGCCCTTTTTTCTAATAAATTACAATTTAGGGTCAAAAATGGTGCTTAATATTAAAAATTTAGAACTTTTTTTTTACTTATTTCTGATTTTATTGTACTTTGGTTGTATTGTTTATACTCTAAAAAACTGTTTTCAAAAACATTTTTTTGTTTTGATATTCTGGAAAACACTCAAACAAGTTGACAACAATGTTAGAAGCATTTCTTAAAAGCATTTTACTTTCCATATGTTTTTTATTTTCCATAAAACCATATGTTTTTGGCACTTCGATAATAATTTCGAAAAAAAATTCGAGTTTTCGAAAGCTCTTACGATTTGAGAACACCAAATTTCATTTTCGCGTGATTTCACAAATTTGTTCTAATTGCAAAACGCTCCAAAGTAAGGACACGGACGAGTTTCTTAAAATTTAATGTAGCTATGTATGATATCATGTATAGTTCGATTCAATTTTACTTGCCATTGTAATTTTTCGTAAATATTTAGTAGTTGAAAGTACGTAATAAATTAAAAATTCCCAAAATTTTAGTTTTAGAAATTTTTGATAGTTAAATTTAAATTGGGCTCTTAATAATCGAACCATAATATCTAGCCTCCTGTATTCAATTTAACAAATTTATTTTCACTCGACTGAATCGTAACTAGTTTGGTCAAACTCAACGTAATATAATCTACTTATACACAATACGATCCACCACTTTTCGAATCAAATTGTATTTCAATTAGATATTAGCCTTTATCAAATTTCATACATTTCTTTGTTGTTATTAATTTTTATTATGTGAAGTTCTATTGGATGTACTAAAATTTAGAAAAATTTGCTGCTGGTTTTATTTATTTAATTCTGAATTGCAGTTTACTAAAATTTTACGAGAATTAAGTAGCGGTTACTATTTTTTTCTTCTAATTTAATATTACTACAGTTTAGCAGACATGTGTTGATCAATTTAGCACAAAAATACCCAAAGGCTCAAAAAAATTATATTTCCCGTAACAACAGCTGAATTTAGTGACTCCAACCAAAAACTATTAGTTTTCGAAAACTTCTAGTTTTATTTTAAAAATCTGTATGGAATTTCACAAATAAATACAAATAAAACTGCTAATTTTTCGTTGTAGTAGTATAAATGCAGTATACTACACTTCTAACTATTCGTCCAAATTCGGTAATTGGAAGTTTTAGAATTTTTATGTTTTTTTTCGATCTCATATGACGAGTACCTGTATTATTTTTTTAAATATTCTTTTATGAATTGAATTGCTATGTATTTGTTTTTTGAACTTGTATTTCGAGAAAAAATATTTTCATTGATCAAAAATTTATTTTTACCGAATTTACTTTTAAAAGCTAAAATTAATAATCCAAGTTTCTCTTAAGATTTCCAATTAAAATTGATTAATGTACTACTTAAGTATATCTTTCACTTTCTGTTTAATCAAGTTAGTTTAATCTTTTTAATAAAATAATTTTTATTAATTTAAAACATATTTACTATTTATTATTTCTATGGAGCGGGATCCCGGGAAACCGGGAAATTTAAAAAAAATTTCTGCTTTCACGGGAACCGAAAAAGTGCGCGAATAAAAAACCATAAGAAATAAAAAACCCCTAAAATCTGTCAGTAACCATTAAAGACTTTTTTATTGTGGGGCATAAAGTCAGTTTCATAGGTTTTAAAAACTTTAAATCACATAAAACATATTTCAATAAATATGCATATTTTTGTACTTTGAGGACCCAAGTTTTTTAATTAATAATTGCCAACGTTGCATGTTTGTTGTTGAGTTGTCAGCTACCCAAGTAAAAATGTTTTGATATTGTTATATATTATTTTATACAGTTTTTTATAATGATATATTGCAACATATATATTCATATAAAATTATATCTCAAATATATAATTATATTGATTTTTATATTACACTGCATATAGTGCAATATGTAAAAATATATAATTATATATCGATCTATATATGATAACATATGCAATTCAGTATATTCCATTATGTCACATGTAATATATTTGTATACAATTGTGTCTAATTAGATGTAAATGTATCACATTATATATAATTTGGTATATTTATACGAGGACAAAATTCGGATACAATTGTATCAAACTATATATAATTTCATCAGATTAGATCTAATTGCATCAAATACTATATAATTGTATCAGATTATATCTAATATGATGCAATTAGATGGTCTAATTTTGCGGATATAATTATATACATATATCACGAAAATTTACAAAATATTTTTTTTACATGGGTAAGGACTTTTAGACATCCATACGAATGTTTTACATATTTTTAGTATCCAACAAATATACTTACGTTAACCATACTGATATAACATGTATGGATAAATATATTGAAAAAAAAACACCTATTACTTGTATAACGCAGTTTAACCAGTCACAGTGGGAAGCAAAGCAATTTTTTTTTTAACAAAAAATTATCATGATATAGATAGTTCTATCAACACATTCCCGAAAGGGTCAAATAATAAATTTGAAAACAAAAAAACTCTATATATTATTTGTTAGGACAATATCCTAATAAAGAAACATAGAGTATGGCCTCGAACTTGAATAATTTTCATTTTCATTAAAAAATTATGATTTTATTTTAATTAAACACATTTTTATTGAATTTTAATTAACTAATGTTGAAAAAATTATTTATTAACTCTATAATTTTGTAAAGATTCAATTTTTTTTGATGGCAATTACCAACTAAAAAATTCGAAAATTTCTTAAATTTTCATTTCATAAATAAAAAAACTTTTAGAAAAATTGTTAACAAAATACATTATTTTGTGTGGTATTCCTCGAAACAAGGTAAAACGCAGAGAGGTTTAAATCTAAAAAAAAAAACAAACAAAGAGAATAATATTCAGTAATTTCAAAATTAAGTAATATTTAAGACTGCAATTTCGACAAATATTTACGTCTTACGCAAAAAAAGGGGATTTGATCAAAATTGAAAATATACCATGAACGCGGCTTCTAATATATCAATATGTGTACAAATATAGAAAATAGCTAAACAAATTAGATTCATTACATTTTTTTTATAAAAAAAATATTCGGTTTGGAATTCAGACGTATATATACGTTTTACGCAACAGAATAAGGTTTTGATGAAAATGCTATTAAATACTAAATGCAGCCACCGATTTTTAGTAAACTTTTAGAAAGTTGCACACAGTATTTGATTCATTCGCTATTTTTGAACATTAAAATGTTCATACCGAATTCTAGAACCTACTTGTGCTGGACGTATATATACGTCTTACGCAATAGGACAGAGTTACGAAAAAACGTATATATACGTATTACGCAGCAGAAGGGTTAATAAAAAACGTTTTTTTCATGACAGTTAGATCCGGATTTTTTTCAGCTTTCGATTTTTATCAATTATTTCTGCGATTACAGTAGAGCTAGGTCTAAAGCAAGGTGGTGCAAATTAGAGAAAAATCGGATAGCAGTAACACGTGGCGCCGCCCGATCAAAATTTTCGACTTTTGAAAATTTTTCTTAAAATGCTTTAATGAAAATATGTCTTGCTACACCTTATTTTTAATTAATTTTGGCATACTAATTACGAATATTTAAAAAATTTTGAAATCGGACTAACAGTTTTCGAGATATTGCGACTTGATTTTTAATAAAAATGGATTTTTTTTCTCCACTTTACAAATTTTTTAGAAATAATCCTAAAATTTTTTTTTGAACTAGTAAAGCAAACAAAACAACTTTTTTTTTGATCATAATTATGTCAATATTGGTTGAAGTACAACTTGTAAATTTACCTACAAATATTTTGGAAAAACCGAAACTTTAGATAGTAAAATAGTTCAAATAGTTAAGCTTTTAAATTTTTTGTAAGATTATTGATTTTCATTAATTAATGTTTTGATTTTTGTAGCACTAGGTGCAATAGTTTTGTGGTGCGAAATTTAAGAAACATCGGATTACTTAACTCTTGGCAACATGCGCACAAAAACTCTGATATATGAAAAAAAAAAGTAAAATTAATTTTAAATATATATTTTGCGATAAATCATCTCTAATTTCGGACATAATTATGATCTGACGAACGCACATTTTATGTAGTATTTCAGAGCAGAAACAAAAAATTCTAAGATAATTTTTAAAAATTTCTAGAATATATTTAAAAGACGCCATTTTTAGTAAACACCAAATTGCAATATCTCAAAAATCCTTAGTCCGATTTAAAAAAATTTCAAAATATTCGTGTTCAGCACGCCAAAATTAATAAAAAATTATGTGTAGAAAGACATATTTTTATTAAAGCAGTTGAAGAAAAAATTTGAAATATCGAAAAC
Source organism: Delia radicum (assembly GCA_021234595.1). Classification (NCBI taxonomy): domain Eukaryota; kingdom Metazoa; phylum Arthropoda; class Insecta; order Diptera; family Anthomyiidae; genus Delia; species Delia radicum. Next base: position 75,094,457 of record CM037855.1, on the reverse strand, counting down.
TTTGGTAGCCGGGCTTCACAAGTTAAATGTATCCGATTTTTCTTAAATTTGCACCAAATTATTTTTAGACATAGTACTACTGAACAATAAATTTAAATTTTTTAAAAAAAAGTTTTTCTTCAAACAAGTAAATGCCGCTCTGCATACAAAAAAATCGATGCCAAGTAATAAGGAGCATTTCAACTAATAAAGTTTATTCACAAAAGTTATGCGAAAACTAAAATAATTTTACCAAGTTTTTTACCTGTTTATACTTAATTACTGAATAATTTATGTGAAAAAACTGTATTAGTTGAAATGCTTGTAGTTACTTGGCAAAGATTTTTTTTGTGTGTAATGGCAGTATTCGTTTAAGGCGGTGTTTGTATATTGCGATGTTCCTTTGGTACAAGTCAACAGCGTCATACTAGGGAAGGGTATTTAAAAAGTTGTACGCAAATAAATGTAAAAGTATGTATGCAGATATAAAAGTACAAGTACGTTTAAATAAAATTCGAATAATCATTTGAATTAAAGTTGCTACTAATGTGAGTGCAATATGGCAAAACTTATTTGCATTGCAAACAGTTTCAATGTTTGTGAAGTCACTCAAAAGCAGGGACCGGAAGTTCATGCAAATGCATGATTTTTTCCGTAAGTCTGAGAGCAGGGTCAGCAAAATATCATTTCCACTCAAAGAATTTGCTTTAAAATGTCATCGATTTGTTAAGGCATATTTCTTCATATTGTGCTATAATTGCAAATTTTTGCAGATTTCGCTTTAAATGCATATTTTATTGCATACTTTTACTTATTTGGCATTGAATGCATAATTTTATTGCATATTATTACTTATTTTCCATTAAATGCATATTTCTACTGCACTTTTCTTATAATCGAAGTATCCTGACCCGGACAAGCAGATCCTAATGAGTTTCGGATATGTTTTAGGGAATCAAAATTTAACGAGGACAAAAATAACCCCATCTTACATTTTTGCAGTTTATTTCGTTCCATTTAAAGTAACTGTAAAATAATACATAATTCCTATTTAATTTATATTAGAAATCGTTCGGGTTTTATGCGACTTTTCCCGTAGATCCTTTTTCCCCTATATTTCAAATAATTCAAAACTGTAGCAACACTTGGTCCACTACATATGCATATGGGTATACAATTTTTTGTTTTTTTAGTTCATTAATCCTGCTAACAAACAAATGTAGTTTTCGTAAATCAAAGACAAGTTTTCGTACAAAAACAAATGAATTTTAAACTCCACTTTTTAAAACTTAAACGTGAAAAAATAAAAAAATACGTGTCTCTGTTTTTTGCTCCTTTACAACATATAAAAAGTTCATTAAAATCCGCGATTTCGGAACGGGCTACCTCCATTGCTAGTTTTTCGTAAAAAAAAATTATTTTAATTTTTATTTTATATTTGACCAAACACTTTACACAAACTTAGCTTTTTAGAAGCTGAACTTGGATTTAGAGGGCTTCGAATCAAAGTAAAGGGTGTTTTTTTTATAGAGGTATACAACTTTGAAATGGAATAAAACAAAGATGAGTTTTTTAAATTAACATGGAATTTACTTTATTCGAAAGATAATCTTCTGGCATTATAATTTAAATATGACTCCTGGCATATGACCACCGCGGCTGGGTCGGACGTGGTCTAATCTAGAGGTCCAATTTTCGATGACTTTTTCCAAGATTTGTGGCCGTATATTGGCAATAACGCGGCGAATGTTGTCCTCCAAGTGATCAATCGTTTCGGGCTTATCGGCGTAGACTAGCGACTTCACATATCTCCCCCAGCGGCGGAAAATCGCAAGATCTTGGAGGCCAATTCACGGGTCCGAAACGTGAAACTGTGCGGTTGCCAAACGTTTCCTTCAATAAATAATTTGTTGCACGAAAAAGTCAGTAATCATGGCTCGATAGGTCGATCTATCGAGATTTTTACGTTTCTGCCATGAACCTCAACCATAAAATATTTTTCAAATCGGTCGATTACATTAAAGGGGCCTTCGTAAGGTGCCTTGACTGAATCATTTCTCATAGCCTTGACTGAATCATTGCTAATGAACACATGAGTTGAATTTTTGAAATCTTTATGTACGAATGGTTTTTCATTGACATGCCAAGCTGTTTGAGTGGGCATAGAATCATGCATTAGTTGCCGCTGATGTTGGACGAAATCAGTATATGATCGTTGTTGTTTGAGCGGAACAATCATATCAGCAGGTAGGCGAAGAACTGTTCCATATACGAGTTCTGCAGGCGATCTTCCAATATCTACTTTGATTGTTGAACGCAGACCGAGAAGTATAATTGGAAGTCGATCAACCCAGTTAGTAGAATCTGTACAATTTATTGCCGCTTTTAATGTGCGGTGAAATCGTTGGATTGGGGATGATATGATGTGGTCATGGAATGTTTCACACCTAAAAATCTGCACAGTTCAGAGAACAAGGAAGATGTGAATTGGCGGCCTTGGTCTGAGGTAATTTGGAGAGGTACGCCATATCGAGAAATCCAACCATTTATTAACGCGTTGGCACACATTGTTCCTGTCATTTCCTCCATAGGGATTGCCTCAGTCCATCTAGTATAGCGATCGATAATGGTTAGTAAATATTTGCAATTACTTGCTGGAGAGAATGAACCCACTATATCGATATTTATATGTACAAACCGTTCATCCGGTGCAAGATATTGATGTAATTCGAACTTGGAATGTCGGTGTACTTTACTCTTTTGACAAGGGATGCATGTTTTCGCGTAATTTGTACAATCACGCCGAATTCCTGGCCATACAAAGCGATCTACCATTAGACGTACGGATGCTCGTCGACTTGGGTGAGATAAGCCATGTGTTGTATCAAAGAAAATTTTCCGTAAATCTTTTGTGATAAACGGTCGATAACGTTCATGAGATGTGTCACAGTATATCGGCTTAAGAGATCTGGAAAAGAGATTGGTTGAATGTTGAGAGAATGTGGAAGCTCACCTGCCAGCATTTTCCGGAGTTCTTCATCCTTCTCCTGTGAACTGAGTAACCTTTCATATAAACTATCAACAGATATAGCTTCGATGCGCGATACGAGATCCGCTGCCTGATTATCTTGTCCTCTTATAAATCTTATATTCGTAGTAATATAACTACAAATAAACTACAAATAATTAGTTTGACGGGGTGAAGCTTTTTCTGATCGTTGTTTAGATGCAAACGTAAGCGGCTTATGAACGGTTTCGATGTAAAAATTTCTGCCTTCCAACAAGTCTCGGAAGTGGTGAACTGCCAGGTACATCACTGTGAGTTCACGATCATAAGTTGAGTACCGCTGCTGTGTATCAGAAAATTTGTTTGAGAAAAAACCCAGAGGTTCTGCCCCATTGTCCACAATTTGATGCAACACGGCACCAGCGGCCACGTTCGAGACATCCGTAACTAAAACCAGACGTGCATCCGGTTTTGGGTGTGCCAATGCAACAGCATTTTTAACATTAGACGACATTTTTCGAAAGCTTGTAAAGTTGGTTCTGTCCAGGATAATGGCGTCTTATCATTGCCTTTGTTTCCTGGTGTCATTTCAAACAATGGCAACTGAGCCTCAGCGGCATGTGCTAGAAATGTCTTATAAAAATGTATCATTGGATGGAAACCCTTTAGTTCCTTTTCAGTTTTTGACCTTTATGTTTTCATGATAGCTTCCTTACGCAAACTTGAAGATGATATACCATTTGACGTCACCCGATGACCAAGGAAATCTATTTCCGACTTTCCAAATACGCATTTGGAAACGTTAATGGAAAGAATGTGTTGTTGAAGTCGAGCAAAACTTCTCTTAAATGTTCCTTATGCTGTTCGACGTTGTCTGACGCAATACATATGTCATCTATACAGTAGTTTTGACTTAGCTGCACAACCAACTTCTGCACGAATTTTTGTGCAGGTAAGCCAAAAGCGCTGCTAACTCAAATTGGTTACCTGCCTTAAAGTGCAGGTAAACTAAATTGTTGAAAACTGCAAAGACCAGATATGATTTAATTTATTTTTATTAATTGTTTATTTCATACAATAGAATTTATATAAAAAACAACAAAACGAAAATAAAAAAACATTCGTAAAAAATTTTATAAGGTTTTTGCATACAAATTTATGTAGGTACAAGCGTTAACTAACCAAACTAACTAAGTAAGCAAAACATAAGAGGCAGCTAACGGCGATCTTTTGTATGAAAATAATGTACAACTGTCAAAAACATGAGGCACTTATTTTAAATGCGCAGGTATACACAGTGCACTTAATGAAGGCAATTGCATACGTAATTTTGTAAAATAACAACGAAACCAAAATTTTGTGCAGTTATGTGAAAAGTGCACGTAAGTAAAAGGCAGTTAAATCAAAACTACTGTATAAGGGAAAACGAAATTTAGGCCACGCAGATTAGCCGCTGAAAAGTCTGCGCTGCGTTCTCTACCCAAATGTCATGTGCGTACTCGTAAAGGCCAAACGAAGTTGTTATTGCCGTCTTCGGTATATCTGCAGTGTTAACAGGTACCTGATGAAATGCTTTTTGAATGTCTACTTTCGAAAAGATTTTTTTACTATGTAAAATTCCGGAAAAGTCATGTAGAAACGGCAGAGGATATCTATCCGGCATTGTTATTGCGTTTAGGGCCCTGTAATCCCCGCATGGACGCCAGGAGCCGTCTGGTTTTTTCACCATATGAAGCGGGCTAGACCAGTTTGACTTTGATGGACGACAAATGCCCACTTGTAACAAAATATCAAATTCTCTTTTTGCAGCTGCCAGTTTTTCGGGCGGAAGACGGCGTACTCTTGCTGAGCATGGTGGGCCTATAGTTTCTATGTGATACCTTTGAATTTGTCGTCACACCAGGTGGTGCTAGTAGTAGGATGTTGGGAAAAGCGTTGATTATTTTGGTGAATGGTGTAGATTGATGGCGATGGTTCGTGTCTTGTGATAGCACATATCTTCTTAGATGGAGTTTGCGTTTCGGAGTCAGTTAGTCGTTGCCCCTTTACATCTACCAGCAAATTATAATATCTAAGAAAGTCTTCACCTATAATTTGGGATGAAACATTCGCTACCAGAAACGTCCAGGTGAATTTTCGTGGAAGACCGAGGTCGAGTTATTTTATGACTTTTCCGTATACAGTAATAGCTGTACCATTAACAGCGTATAGAGGCGGTTCCGTTAAATTTGTTTTCGTTATTTTGTCTTGAATACTCAGTTTGTTAACTGAGAGTCATTGTTGACTTTGTCTGCGTTGATACCGACATGGTGGTCTGCAATTTGTTGCACGGTTTCCAAATCGCCGTTGGTACCAACAAGTGTCAAATTGAGAATCGTCATTATTTGCCTGCTGTTGTTCCTCATGTGGCAAGGCACGATTATTACCACGGCGGATATCAGTGCGTTGTCGGGGTACTGAGGCAGATATACGCTGAACTTGATTTGTCAAGTTATTTACTGCTGTGTATAATTGGTCAACATTTGGTTCCACATTGGCTGAGGATACAAAACTAACGTTGGAAAGTTCTATGTATTCAAAAACAGAATCCGCAATTTTTGTCTTTTCCTTTGCCGACCCGGTGCATATAATTACGGCTGTCTGTACAGCAGGTGGTAGAAGTGTAACCCATAAAATCGACTCAGTTAAAATTCCTTCTGCTTTAGTAGCATTTCGTAATACAATTGACTGGGGCGTTTGTCACCTAGTTGCATTTCATGTAAAAGCTGACGTTTCTGTTGCGACGTTCCCATAACCGTAATAAGCTGTTCCTTTATGTAATCATATTTTCCCTGAGCGGGAGCGCCATCGAGAATCGGACGGAATTCACTTATACGGCCAGGGGGAAGTTGCAAACACACCATATCGAATTTTCTATCATCTTGAGAAATTCCGACGGCTCGGAGATAGAAATCAAGCAAATAAAACCAATTTTAAACATTTGCCTCTATAAACTGCGGCATCTGTAGACGATCAAAGCAATTTGCGGCTATTTCAACAGCATGGTCGGGTTTGGTCACAATTTTTGGATCGTCGTTTCCCATTATTGTATATTAAATTCGCGCGCGGGGGTCACCAATTTAGCGATTAAGTTAAATTTTAAATAACTAATTTATTTAACAAAAACTTAAACTAATACAATTAATAATATTTAATAAAAAGAGACTGCGTGTTAGCTTTTACGAAGTAATCAATCTTATTGTCTCGTTGAAAAATAGTGATGTATGGGGACAAAATTCGAATGAAACTGTATCTAATATACAAGAACTTGTACAAAAATGTTTTTAATTCTCCAGAATTTCGATCTAATTAGATACAATTCGATGTATTTTAGATACAATTATGTGTTCTTATTTTCAAATCAAATTTAATCTCATCGAATATCTAATTTATATATTATTTAATAAAATTTTATGATCTCCACCCGATTAAAAAAATTTATATGGAGTTTTATCAGCTATTTTATTTATTTACATCAGCTACAGTAGACAATACATCATCATCATATTTATTAAGTTTTCATACACTAAAAAAAATAAGTTAGTAGAAAAGTTAGTAAAACGTCTTGTAAATTAAATATACTATTTATCAGCAAATTTTTTTTGCTAAAATGTGTTTTCAGCTAAAATTTCGCTATACTTATTCTACTCTTAACTGGTTTGAACTAAAGTATTACTAATATTTTACTCTTGTGTTACTAATTTATTTAGCCAAAAAATTGTGTTAATAAACACATTAATAGTGTGGATGACAACCAGATTGAATGATATACGCAGAATCAAGTAGAAATCGTGGCATGTCAATATGTAGTAGAGACAAGGAAAATTATATTAAAAAGTACACCTCTTGTTTTTCATACAATAACGTTAATAATGTGAATAAATATGTGGATTAAAAAAACTATAGTTTTTTGTCTATTAATTAAATTAAAGATGAAAGAGAATATTTAGATTTAATAAACATTAAATGTGTATTGGTAAACTAAATCTTTAAAGTAATTATTAATGTAGTGTGGTCAAATAGCAAACAAATATACGTTCATGTAAACAGACTATAGCGAAAGGCAAGGACACACATATTAGGTAACTTTTTGTGTTTCCTTTTTCTTATTGCAAAAAATGGTTGTATTTTTAGACAACCATTGATGTAAGTAGTTGAAAGATAATTTTGTTTATGTTATATATCATTATTGCTGTATATTTTCAGATATTAAATTAATTCATGTCGCCAATGTGTTAGTATGAACATTTTTATATTTTGTAACGCATTGTGAATTATTGAAAATTAAAATTATTCAAGTTCGAGGCCATACTCTATATTTCTTTATTAGGATATTGTCCTAAAAAATAATCTATAGAGTTTTTTTGTTTTCAAACTTATTTTTTGACCCTTTCAGAAATGTGTTGATAGATCTATTTCGGGAATTTTCTAGGTTCCCATCATCAGAACACGTTTTGAGAGAGGTAACAATCCTATGCCAAACATCAAACATTCAAATAAACTAGTTTACTCACTACATGAGAACTAATATATATATTATATAATATAGCTCGAAGTAAAAAAGATTTATTATTAATAAATCGTCATGTAATATTTATGAAACATTTGATGAGAAGCTATAAAACTTTTTTATATTTATAAAACATTTTATAAATATAAAGAAGCCTGTCGTCGATTCGCTCTTTTATGACACAACTTTATCATATTCATGAAGTGTTGCATTAGACGAAAATCAATGAAATTTTTCTTCATATTTATGAAGTTTTACACAAATATGATGAAGCTTTTTCCCTGACTGTATGGTCCTCGATGTGTCATAAATTTTATATGGGAGCATAGCTTTCCAAAATGAACTCAGAAGCCAACTTTTAGAATAATATGTGGAATACATTTGAAAAGTATATGTATACATATTTGTAAAAACTCAGCTAAAAATGTTTATATTTGAAAACGTTTTTCTAACAAAAACACCTCTTTTGTGACAAGTATGTACCAAAACGGAGGTTTTTGTTAGGAAATCTTTAGCAAATACAGAGAAGCTCGGTTATAACGACCACGTAGGGACCCGACAATTTAGTTCGTTATATGCGTGCTAAACATTTTCCAAAAAATTTATAAAATTATAGGATTTTTTTTTAATTCTTTCAGTTTTTCTTTGTAATTTTGAAACAATTTTTCAATTAAACTACATTAGTAGAAAGCTAAAGTTTTTAAAATTTGTAGCACATTTTTTTTAGTTTAATATTTTAATTTTTTTATGTGTTTGTTATAAGCGTATGAAAATACGAAAATTAGTTCGTTATATAAAAAGTTCGCTATAAACGATATTTGTTATAACCGCATTATTTTGTATGAAATGTGTTAGTAAATGCGTTGGGACCAGAAAAATCGTTCGTTATAAAAAAAGTTCGTTATAAACGGTGTTCCTTATAACCGTGCTCCACTGTATAAACATATTTAAATAATTTAAAAACATACTTTTGAAAGCTATTTACATATCATACTAAAAGCTTGGTGTCATGTAAAATTTTAGACAAATCGGGAATTTTGCATAAAAACGCATTGATAAAATAATTTTTTTTACTAATGTAACTCCTTTTAAATGACTCTTTCCACTTTGTGAACATTTGATTACATCGATTAATTATTTAGCAATTGAATTCGCGAAAACCGAAAAAATTAGAAAAAAACGCTTAACAGCGAATTTGATTTTAACCTTTATGAATCAAATATGTACCATAAATATTAATACTGGTCTTGCTCTAAGATTTCAATATAAAGCAATCAAATTTATTGCATTTGAAAATTTTTGTAGATAAAAAACAGGAAAAAGTTTTGCCTAACTTTAAAGCTATTTTGCGGAAAAACTGTACCATATACTGATAGAACTTATCTTCGTAGTATTAATGTATCGGTTTCATTAACACGAATTCATTGATTTAATGAATAATTTCATTAATTGAATGAAAATTCATTAATAGTGTAAATTTTTTCATTAAATTTTTTATGATTATTTTATAATTTGGTAAAAAAATCACTAAATCAATGAAAGTTTGTCGAATTTTCTACAAAATTTTAAAAAAAAATGTGTTTAGTATAATTTTATGATTTTTTCCTATATATGATTTTTTTTCCTATAAGCTTTTGTAAAAGGTTAACAGATTTTTATATTTTTTTATTATTTTTAATTTAAAGAAAAACTTGTTTTTGGATAACATCTCAATCTCTTTAAAAAGTGTATTACAGAGAAATACATTTTTGTTTTCTTATAAAAAGTAATGAAAATATTTCATTCAAACAATGAATTTTATACGTTAAACACCTTAAACTTTCATAAAGTTTATGCTAGAATAAATGAAAAAATTTTCATATATTTTATGAAATTTTTATTGGGCCAATGAAACCATTTATTAAAAGTTATTTAATGAAACATGTTTCAATGATTCAATAAAACACTTCTTTGAGGAATTTTTTATGAAAAAATGTATTGTATTAATGAAGGAATTCATTAATATTACGCACAAATTTCTAGCAGTGTTGATAAAAAATTAGCATGCCCGAAATATACGATCACAACCTTATTCATTTTTTTGATCTCATGCCGTGTTTTTTCCTTAAATTTGACATTCAAAATCTTACTGAGAAAATTTTGTTGCACGAAAAATAATGAAATTTTTTAGTAAATCTATTAAACTTTCCTTCACAAGAAATTTATGAAAATCAACATATTTTTTTTAGCCCAGATTTAGGATGAAACCTGTTCTTTGAGTGAAATACATTTTTTATAGATAAAATGATATTTCTTCGTACAATCGTTTGAAAACTTGCCTTAACTTAATAAAAAGTTTCAATAGACGAATTCCAGAGCAATTTCATTGATTTAATGCAAAAATCTTTAATATCATGCAGTGCAATATCGAAACATGTCTACAACGCATTAAAATGCAAAAAAAAGGTTAAAATATATTTTTTTTGCTCAAACTGTTAGGTCGGATACTACACGGAAAAAATTCTCTGCATAAATTTTTGCATACAAACAGCTGGAACTCGTCTTAATTAAAGTTACATAAAATTTTATGAAAAATTACTTTTTTACGTAATAGTTTCAATCACACAATAAAATAGTTAAATAAAAAACTAGTTTTGTTAAAAGTTATAAGCTTTTCATTAATTTTAGGAAATTTTTAGTTCACTTTAGTAGGAAAAGTTACATTAGTTTACAAACCATTTCCATTATTTTTCGTCCAATAAAATTTTCTTTGTGTAGAAATTATCTTCATCGTCATATGTGTGACAAATTTGCTTTCTTATGGCATTTTCTGGTATTTGATATTATAAGAAAAATATAATAAAAATAGTTTTAAATAAATCTTTGAATAAACACATTATTGGAATTTTTTTTTTGTTGTTGCAAAAAATAATGCTTACCGAGAAGCAGTTCTGGAAGGCGTTATTTAATGGCCGAGCGCTTTCGAAACAATTCCGCTTTCTTGGAAGCATACACATGTAGTTACTGCTTACCAAATCGGGGTTATTTTTTGCTGTGAAACCGCCGAAATTATTCTGCAAAACATTTCAATGCAAAATAGATTTTCTCGATGTTTTTTACAAAAATACAGATTTTTGCACAATTGAAGGGCTTATTGTAAAAACTTGATAAGCCACTTTGACTATTTTCTAGTTTTCGCTGTTTTCTAGACATCCATTAATAATTTTTTGGAAGAAGTTTAGCTTAAGCACTTACCACACGTACCTAGATTATAAAAGTCCTGCAATATTCGTATTTATACATGTTATCCAACTTAAAATGGCGAAGATAAGCTAAAAATAAAATGTGGCTTATCAAGTTTTTACAATAAGCAATTCAATTATCCATTAACCAATAAATTTCGACAAATAATTTTTTTGAAGTCAAACATTATTTATCAAAGCAGTACCACCCCCAAATGGAAAAGCTGGATCCACGCCTGTTCCGTAATACTAACCTATTACCGAGGTATTCTGGGAATGCAAAAATATTTAATTGTTGACGTCTATTTTGATTTTTTAGAATATTTAAAGTCAAAATAGAAAATTTATTTCTGTAACATGGCATTTTTTCAGCGTGTGATATAAAACATTTTATAGCAAACTCAAAGAGTATTTTGCTTTAAATAAGTATCTCTCAGCATTTTTTTTTTTGGGCTACCAAATAGTTTGCTCCTTAATATTCAAAAGTGCATGTATGTGAAATTTATAATAATTTCACATGTTCAGCAATTATTGGTTTTTACTTAAAAATTAAAAAGCCTTAAATTGTTTTATGGTTCACCAATTTATGTTACGTGGTGCTGGTTATCGTGCATATATAAGATATACAGTGGAGCACGGCTATAACGAACTCGTAGGGACTTCACAATTTTGTTCGTTGCAAGCGAAGTTCAATATAAGCGCGGTGAACGTTTTAAAAAAAATAATAAAATTACAGGTTTTTGTCTTAAATTCTCTTAGTTTAAATTTAAATTTTAAATTTTTCTTTGTAATATGGAAACAGTTCTTCCATTTAATTATGGTTCATACAGTTTTTAATTCATTTTAGTGAAGTTTCAAGTAGAAGGCTTTAGTTTAAAAAAAAAGTAAAATTTTTTAATGTGTTCGTTATAAGCGTAACAATTTGTATGAAAATTTGTAAAAGGGTCAAAAAAAATGTTCGTTATATAAAGAGTTCGCTATAAACGGTGTTCGTTGTAACCAGGGCAACCAGAAGTATGCTGTATCATGTTTTTCTCTATGTGTCGTATTGAAAAATGAATAAGACATTTATCCGTTTCAGAATAATTGACGAATTCTGGCATCGAAATAAAATGTTTTAAATTTTTGGATTCTATATTTTCTGGGGTTTGCAACATCAACTTCTCATATTTAATAAATTTTTTCCTGTTTTTGACCTTCCTGTTTTAAGAATATACAGACTTTGCTAAAATAAGTCTTTAATCTCCTTTTTTGTTAGCAACTGAAATAAAGTTCACAACATTTAAGTCAACTTTAATGAACAATAAATTTTAAAATACAAATTTTTAAAGAAAAATTTGTTTTTAGGAGCAACATTTTTAAATTTTTGGAGCATATTTTCCAATTTTTGGGTAGTTTTTTATGGGCTTAAAATTAATTTTTTAGCGTATATTTCTGGTTGCCCTGGTTATAACCGTATTATTTTGTATGAAATATGTTAGTAAATGCTTTGGAACCAGAAAAATCGTTCGTTATAACCGTACTCCACTGTATTTATGTATTATTATGCGAATTTAAAGAAACTACTTACACATGTATTACATTGTAATACATTCCATTATAGATCGGCCGAAATCTGAGATTGGGTCATCCGGTTCTGATTACATTTTGCACTCATAAACTATATTTTCTGTATACACATTTTTAAGAATTTTAAATTGACTAAAAAAAAAATATCACAAAAGTTTTTTTTATCTACGAATTCCATCAATGGTGCTTTTTATAAATTTTTTTTTGGCACATATTTCAGTTGAAGCATCAAATTTTAATTCACAAATGAATATATTTTATTACTACAATCAAACATTTCGGCTGCTGCAACCAAACCATTCGGCTTACAATATATTTTGTTGTCACAATGAATCTATTTTCACTGTGAAACTGAAAAGCTACATAATTTTCAAATATTTTTAATGTTTCAAAAAAAAAACTAAATCTCGAATAATCACGAGTTTTTTATATTTCGCAAAAAATATCGGTCATATTAGAGTAATATAGGACATCAGAGTTTCTGTCTGCTAAATATTACCAGACTCAGTTGACTCAAGGCCAATACTTAAATGAAGTTTTTTCTTGCCAATACTTAATTGAAATGGGCGATCTATATTTAGTATGAGTTAAATTTCAATTGAATACATATCATATATTTTAATAATTGTAAAGCATTAAGTTTTACTTTTGAAATTGACAGAAATTAATAACCATTAATTATGAAATATTTATGTATGTATTTTCAAATTAAACAAGATTTATTTTTACAAATATTTCCACGGAAAGATTTATAGATCGACTCAATATTATAAAGTAATAAATATAGGTAGTTAAATGAACAAGAATTTTGACTGCAATATATTATGGAAGTACAGAAAATTTATTTAATTATGCGGTTGCGTGGTATTTACTCGTATTATAGAGTTATGCTTAATAGTTCATTTCGATGTATTAAACTAGTTCGCTCTTTTAGTTTATAAACGGTGGTGCCGAAGGGAAAGATGCTGTGATTTATATTAGTATATTATTTCATTTATTTAATATCAAAGATAATTAACCCTTAAAATTAGTAACTATAATAATGAATGTATAAAAGGCAAAACAAAAAAATAAAATAGAATGTGTATCTCTAGCCCAGTGAAGCACTTGTTATGAATGGTTACTTTTAAAAAGTGATCAACATTATAAAACAGGGTTGCTGAAAACAATAAGGGTATTACAATTCTCCTACGCTTAAAATGAACTTTAGGTGTTTACCAACATTAATATAATACGTACTGTTCCAAATATTTCGGATGTTGACGCTTGCGATTTTTGCTACGAATTGATGAACGACTTTGACTTGTTGACGGTTCCTGATCAGCTGGTGGTTGATGAATTGCTGATGATTCTTGGGGTTGACTTATTGGTGGTTCGTTTTCAGATGATTTCCTTTGGGTTTCCGAATCGGCAGTAGGGGCTGAACCATGATGAAACATCATTTGTTGATCTAAGTTTTGTTGATTATGCTTAATGTTCCATTTTGAACGTTTGTTGCAATTAACTGGTTAATGTGTCTCTTAAATGTGTATCTATTATCCAATTTTACCATGTAGTGAAGACAACCCATTTTTTTTAAATAATAGTGCCAAGTTTCCATAATGGTTCCTTTGGAGTGTAATACCGGGCTTGTTCCCTATCTCCCATGCTTAATTGTCTTGATGGACAATTTTGTTGTTTATTACCGTGAGTTTGTAACGGTTTTAATACATCTATACGACTTCGAATTTGCCGGCCCAGGTAGAGCTCTGAAGGAGTTTTCCCATTTTTCAATGGTGTAGCACGATACTTGAAAAAAAATTTCTCTTACCTGCATTGATGACGAATCGTTTGACATAGCTGCAGGTTTGTGCTTTAGAGTTTGAATGTTCATTTCAGCTAGTCCATTGGTAACTGGAAGCCCGGGTGCGATAAATTTTTGAAAAATTCAGCAATCCTGACAAAAATTAGAGAACTCTTCACTTTTAAAAATGGTTGCATTATCGGAGACCATAACATCTTGATAACCGTTTCTTGCAAAAGTATTGCGTAACATTTTTATAGTTGAAGCTGATGACGGTGCAGTTGTGCATGTACCAACTTCTACATTTTTGGACTTAGCGTCCACGATAACCAAAAAATTGTGACCTTGGTAAGGGAACGCGTAGTCAATGTTAGTGCAAAAGGAAGAGTTAAAAATCTGAATGTTTCAATATTTAAAATTCTTGGGTTTTTAGAAAAACAAATATTCAGGACGAAAACTGAAACAGGAGTCAGTTTTAAAATTTAATGTTTTTTCTTTATGAAAGCTTCTAAGAATTTGAAATTTTTAGACAGAGACAATTTTTTGGAAATTATATGGGACATCAAACACAACATTTCGTCAGGACAGGATAAATTGCTTCGGTGAAAACAGTGGAACGAAAAAAACTCAAAGTGAAATAAAATTTTTATTTCATACGTTGTTTTCATTATTTGCATTACATACTTTACACTTTTTACATTATTTACATCACATACTTCACATACTTGCAATTTTGAAAACTTTAATTTGTTTTCATTACCCAGTAAAACCTAGCTACGAACCAGGATATTCGGTAGTGATATTTAACAAAGATAGATTGATTCCTACTTTAATAGTTTGGATATAAATCAGTTTTTTTACCTCTCCTGAAGAAAATGTGGTTTAGTTCATAGAGGGATCAGCGGTATATAATAAAATTTCCAAAAATGGAATCTTTTTACATTTTGGTGCATTTGTTTACAAATAAAGTGGGGATTGGAAGAGATTTTCCCAATAAATTAGGTATATGTTGGAGTATCAACGATCGCTGCCGCTACATAATTGGAGGTGTGCACAATTTGGTTTAAAATTGATATTTGCCTTAAAAATTAAGTAGCTGTAGAAGCGGCTGCCGGGAAAAGTATACACGAATCAAAATTTTTTTAACAAAACTCGTTTTTATATAAAAATACTTTTCAGAATAATATACTCACTTTATATGCTCGGAAAGAAAATATTTATCTGGAGGTAAAAGACTGTTAGTGCCTTTTCTGGAAAAAATCGCAAAAATTTTATTTTTTTTTAATTTCTACTTTAAACAAATCTAGTTTTTGAGTAAACAAGATATTGCATGCATTATTTTATATTTAATCAAAAATTTATTTAGTTAAATAACGACTATTTTAAAAAAGAAATTGGCAGCGATTTCGTCCCGCTATTCGCAAAAAACTGGGCCTGAGTCGGACCAAATTTGGAATTTCACATTTTCAAATATGAATATGTTGGGAACTATTAGAGATAACCCACTGTAAAATATTACAAATTTGTTTTGAAAATCGGATTAGAAATAAAAAAATTGCGAGCACTCAAATTTTATTATCAAAAATTTGCCGTCCCAGGTCATTTGAGTCTTGAAGGCTCAAATCAAAACGTAAGCTCGATATTGCGTCACTTATACCAGTTCCAAATTTCATTGCAATCGGACCACTAAGTAAGAAATCTCCGATTTATATCCAAACATTTTGTGATATATCTCACTGTGGAGGATATTGAATATAAGGTCTCCATATATTGAAGTTAAGGTGTGCTTATACCCAATTTAACTTTTCGCCATATTTCTTAAATAAAATCACAAACAAAATAGTTTCTGGAATGCAGGTATATCTTCGGAAGAGGTACAAAGTTTTTATTTTTTGTGCGTTAGTTTTCCAGATGCACCCTAAACCTATTTTGGCTCATAATTACTAAAGTACACTCTAATTAATTTCTGTTGAAATTTACCCAACTTGTAGTAGGAAACTATACTCCTACTATAAGTTGGGTAAATTTACTCTATGTGTGTAAATGAAAAAAAATACACACATTACGCGTAAGTTGGTCAACAAAAAGTTTGTAAATGTACTATGGAAGTTAGTAAAAATGTAATTAAATTTAGAAATAAATGAATAATTTTACTGAATTTTTGAGTAAAAAAACATGCTTTACTTGTAAATATACGGATAAAATGCGTAAAAATACATTTTTATATGCGTAGAAACCCCCGGAAAATGCGTATATTTACCTTGCGGTAAGAAAGAAAATCAGCCCTAAAAATGTTTCAAATAAAACAAAAAATTAATTTTTAGAAAGAGTTTTATAAATGTGTTGTATAATAATAAATTTAATAATAAAATATACATAAATATAATATAAATATTTGTATATAAGTGGTTGTACATATACAGAGCTTTAAAGATTGAATTCTATTTTGAAAAAATCAAATAGAATGATTTTTTTCTTAATCAATTGCAGAGAATTCATTCTTTGAAATTTACTAGTAGGGAATTCAATCAAGTTAGCTCATCGAATGAGCTAATTGAATTATTGAATTAAATCATTAGGAATTCAATCGTTGGGAAGTCAATCGTTATGAATTCAATCATTGTGAACTCAATAATTGGGAATTGAATAATTTTTCTCAATTGATTTACAATTTGGGAATTGCCGTAATCGGCGAACCTTAAAAACATTGCCAGAACTAAAAAAAATCGCTGAAATTGAAAAAAAAAATTAGTTAAAATGAATAAATGTCCAAAAATTTAAAACAATCTCCAAAATTTAAAAAATCGCCAAAAATGTAAAAAATCACTTAAATTGAAAACAATCGACACAATTTCAAAAAATCTCCAAAATTAAAAAAAAATCAGTAAAATTGGCCATAATTGAAAAATCAACAAAATTAAAAAAATTACCAAAAATAAAAAATATCGCCAAAAATGAATAAAACTGCTAAAAGTGAAAACATCGCCAAAATGAAAAAAAAAAAAAATTAACAAACGGCAAAAGTAAAAAGTCGAGGAAATTAAAAAAAAAAACAATAATTGATAAAAATAGATCAAATTGGAAAAAGTTGTCCGTGTCTTTTATTTATCTCTGTTAGTTTTTGAAACATAGGCGATGTTTCAAATAAATACTCTTTTTTATCTGCGATGCTTACTTTTCGAGAAAATGGCGGTTTACGAATCCAGCCAATCAAATCGAAATTTAGGATCGTTGTAGTTGTAATGGGGTTGAGTTTTGAACAATGGTGCAACCATTTTTCCTCTAGCTCCATTAGTTTTCGAAATATGTACCTTTTAAAAATCGACTAAATAATTACCGCCTTTAACTCAAAAAATAAAAGAGCTACTGGAATAATGTTTGCACCGGTTTCAAAACTCAACCCCAATGCCGGTCATAGTTTTCGACCTGATTGGCTAGCTTCTTAGATCGCGTTTTTTCTCGAAAACAAAGCATTGCAAAGCAAAAAGAGAAATTATTTGGAACATCGCCTGTGTTTCGAAAGCTAATAAAGATAAATGTACATTTACAATTATTTTAAATTTCCCGTCAATATTTTTAATTTTTTTCAATTTTAGCTTTCATGCCAATTTGAACACATTTTTATTTATTTTGATTTTTTTGCAATTTTTTATTTTTAATTTTGAAATTTTTTTACTTTTTTTTAAATTTTAGCGATTTTTTTCATTTTTTATCTTTTTTCTTTAAATTTTAGGGTTTTTCAAATTTGGAGATTTTTTTTTAATTTTAACGATTTTTTTTTTATTAATTTTAATGTTTCTTAATTTTTTTTAAAGATTTTTTAAATTGTAAGGATTTTTGTCAATTTTGGCATTTTTTTTTCAATATTAGCGATATTTTTAAATCGATTGAGTAAAAACCGACTGAATAAATCGAATGAAGAATTTAATTCTTTAAATCTGTTCATGTTCTTCAATATCTTGACCACTATCATAACGCATCTTTTTACGTTGACCGATAAAATTGCATAAGCTTCACCAATTTCCTTCAACTTTAATTCTTGTAAAGCCTTCTTGCGATAAGCCTTTTTAATTTCATCTTCGCTAGAACTACGGGTAACTCCCAAAATCTTATAGTAATCTTTACGTTTTGATTTTTTCAATGCAAATTTAGCATCGCGTAACAGTTTTTTAATCTATGGACTCTTTTGTATTTGTAAAGCAGCCTCATAATCATTGTAGCAGCGTGCACGCAAAAGTAAGGCTTTCAAATATTTATCTTTGATTTCTAGGACACGCGTACAATCGGCTACAGCCTCGCGTAGATTGTGGATTTTCGATTGAACCAATGCACGATTATACAATAACTTTGAGTTGATGTCCTTATTGAATACATCAATATTTAACGCATCCGTATAAAGAGCATGAGCTTTACGATAACGACCAGATTTGATAAGGATCTTACCGTTTTCTTTCATATCCTTAAGAGTTTTACTTTTGGTACGCATTTCTTTGGCTTTTTTATGATCAGGATCCAATTGCAGGGCCCATTCAAAATGTATAATACCCACTTCCAAGTTGTCAGTATAATAAAAGCAAAGACCTCGAGCATAAAATAGCATCAGCAGAGGTACTATCCATTTTCATAACGCCAATGGCAGCTTCATCACAACGTCCCAAATATGCCAAGCACTCAGCTTTTAATAAACGATATCTGTAGCAAGCTGGTGATAGTGTTATAGCCGTACCCAAATAGTATACGATATGCCTTGGTATCATAATTTGTTTGTATGGTCTGTTCCAATTGCTTGAGCTGTTGTAAAACTTGCTTTTTCGGCATTAAGGGCATCACTTTGAGGATCAAATTCTTCAATATTTTTAATCGCCTGCTCTGTACCAATTATATCACCCTTGGCCACATGATATTTGGCCATAAGAACATAGGCCGGATCTAAACGTACAGCTGTACGGGCATCATGTAAGGCATTCGTATAATTTGATAGCATCATGTAACAGGCTGAACGATTGCCATAATATGTTGCCGAATCAGGACATAATGATATGGCATCTGAATAGAATTTCAAAGCCGATTGATAATTTTGTGCTTTGTATTGGTCGTTTCCAAGTTTTTTCTTTTCTTTAGTAATGGTTTTTAATTTGTTTAATTTTTTTTCAATTTAAAAATGTCAAAATATTGATTACTATTATAAGTTAGTATATTTACAAACGTTGTGCGTAAAAGTTTTATTTAGCAAAATAATACTACTTTTAGGCATAATGTGTTTAATTATAAACATATAATTGGTTAAAATACTGTAAGTGGGTATTATTGTATATAAAAGTGTGCGCAAAATAGTTTTACGCATTTTTATGTATAAATTTACCGAATTTGAGTAATAATACATGAAACTTTACTCGTTTTATAGTAGTAAATTTACAATCATTTTTTAGAGTGTAGGCAACGACAAAATTTTTTGTAAAACAAATTGTTGTACCATTATCGTGACAAGCGTAAGACCTTTAGAGGGTTAAAATGAAGAGTTCATAATTATTAAATAAACTTATTAAATGTATGTCATTTATAAAGTATAAAATGTATATTTGGCATAATTAATCAGTTTAAATATATATTTTAAATTTGTATTCTAACTTAATGTTTATTGTACATTATTTCAAAAATTAATAACTTATGACTACACTGATAGAATTATCTTCACTTCCTCATAGCTTTAATGAAAATTGTCACTGAAACTCGTCCATTGATACTTTTCATAGAATCTATGAATCAGGTTTCATTAAAGTAAATGTTTATGAAATGTTTGTAAAATGTTTGAAAACTTAATCAAAATCTTCATAAAACTAATTAATCATTCGGACAATGAAACGTTTATAGAATTTATGAAAAAATTTCATAAATTTTTTTAATATTAAGAAGCTCCTTGAATTAATAAAACTCTTCATAAATGGCTTGAATAATGCATTGGCACTAAAAACTAAAGTTCGAAATGTATAAAAAGTAATGAAATTTCATGAAAAAATAAAAAATAAGTCTTTTAAATAAATTCATAACGTAAAATAAATTTTTTATTAAATATGTGGAGAGATAATTTAAGAAATCGAATCAATTGCTTTTATGAAAATATGAAATTTAATTAAAAAAAAGTTTATGAAAAATTTCTTAATATTAATAAAATTTCTTGGATATAATGAAATTCTTCATTGAATCTACGAAAAAAATTATATGAAATTGTTTCATTATTATCATGAAGGATAATTCTTTCAGTGTATTGCAACCAAAAAACAGCTCCAGAAACCGTGTTTTAAGCGCTAAAAAAAGTTCGAAAACAGTAAAATGAGCCGTTTAAATATAAAATAAACCGTTAAATTAAAAAACTAAACCGCAAAAATTCAGAACTTTTTATTAAAATCGTTACTTCAAATAAAATTTTTGTAAAATTTGTTCCGTGATAGTTCGTAAGTCAACCAACACAGTGAGAATTTCGTGGACGAGTTTTAATGAAACTTTTTCACCAAACTGATGAAGTTTACTTCAAAATGTGAACGAAAAATTTATGAAAAAGCTTCATGGTTTTAAATTTTGCATTAAATTTTATGAAAAACTGCATTGATTTAATGAAAAGTTTCAATGGACGAGTTCCAGTAACATGAAGAGAATTCTCTCAGTGAAAAGTGCAAAAGCGATCATATTTTCCTAAGATCCAAAGTGCACACTATTTTATAGACAAATATTTTTTGATAAACATGTAACATTAAATTTTCATCATTCCAAAAATAACTTCAAAATACCGTTCGCTAAAAAATAGCAAAGAAGCTCTGTTTTAAAAGAAAAAAGCTAAAACAAGGTTAATTTGTAAAGAAAAAAATCAAAAATCTATTTACAAAATAAGCTAAAATATAAAAAAATAAGCTAAAAAGCTCTAACAAATATAGCATACAATTTTCATAATTTAATGATAAGAACTTGTATTTTGTCTACAAACAGAGAAATAAAGTGCCAACCGAATTTAAAAGTGTATATTAATGGTAACAACTTATAAATTCAGTTAGTGCATTGATATTTACATTAGATTTCTTAATATTTTGGGTAAAATTTAGTTGAATTAACAGAACTTTGTTGTGAAAACTAATGTTAAGTTGTGCCAACCATCTGAAATCCGTAATAACTAAATTTGAGTCGTAGTAACCGATTATCAGTTGGCAGATAGCAAAATCTTTCTCTGTGTGTAAATAGTTATATCTTTTCAAATAAAAAACAGGCTTTAGTTTTGCTTTGGTTACCTTACTTAAAACTAATAAATATAAATATAGTAGCGGTATTAAAAGTGTTTATAGTAAAAGTATAATAGAACTTTTGTAATAATACCATTTTACTTGGCAAATTTTGAATACCGGTACTATGTATTAGGAACCCTAAGAAATTACTTAACTTTGGCATTTAATTTTCTAACAATAAAATTAGTCTGTTCGTTTACTCGAAATTCTTTCAACTTTTACTGTAATTAGAAAATTTTGTTTGCTCTTGTTCTGATATTTTCTAGCCGTAGTAAAATTAGTAAATTTTTGAAAGTAAACGAAAAGACATTTAATTTATATAAAGCATATGATTTAGAAATTTTTGTACATAATTCCGACTTCATATTTTGTAGCATTCCTTTCAGTGTAGGGCTTCTATGTGGTGACTCGTTCAATTTGTATGGTGCTATGTTTAATATTGTATTTAACACTGGCAGCTAATTGTGTAGCCTTCATTAAGACGGTATTGCTATCGGCAAGAAAATCTGAAATCGAAAATGATTAAATTATATATGATATCTATATATTTGTATTCAGTAGGATTTAAGAGTATAATTATTAGAGTTCGTCTGAAAAGAATAAAATATCTTTTCTTTTTGGATATCATCACTATTTAAAATATCTTTCCATCAACAAAAAAAATGGCGTAAATAATTTTCTAAAATTCTAATTCCTTCCATGTGAGCTCGGCGGCCAAAAACGCTGATTTAGTGTGCATTTTCATACATAGCACAGTGTGGGGTATAACAAATATTTTGAAAACAATTCAGGCATTTCTTACTGGCTGATCGGATTGCCATGAAACAAAGCCATAATCAACGTTATTTCAAGCTTACGTTTCAAAGAAGGGCACACTAGATCCATCAAGCGCTGATCAATTAGACTCCAAATAGGACACCTCGGGTATTCAACAATTTTGAGAGCTTGCCAATTTCCATAGCTAACCTACAATGTCATATAAACGGAAATTTTATATGGAGTAATTTATGGCAAAATAAAATGTGAAGGTCTAAATATTAGCCAATTTTCTACAAATTTGGAATCAGATCATATTATTGTATGCCAAGTTTCAACCTAATCGAATATTATTTTCCGATATCCGTCAAATTTTTGTGAAAATGTTAAACATTCATTTTGCAAAAGAATATTTGTTAATGAACGTATTGCAAGGACATTTAATACTAAGACGTACCTTGTTATTCCTTCAAGCATTTGGAAGATATATCCCCTAGAAGATATTGAGGCAATATCATCATTATACAAAAATTATCAAAGTAATATTTTTGTTTAAATTTAAAATTTAAGTAAAAAAATGGTCGAATTCAGAGTGGTCTGGGGGGAGAATAATTACCAACAGGGGAATATAATTTTCGTAAGACGCAACTATATGTAGTAGTCTTTCAGAAAAATATAAACACTTTATGACTTTAATCCGGAGGCAAAAGAGTCTTGACAACTTTTAACCAAAAATTACTAAAATCACGTTTTTCTTTTATAATTTACAACTTTAGAGGCATTCATTATTGAATTCATGTTTCTTGTTTATTTAATTAAATAACTTGTTGTTAATACCACCAACCCTTTTCAAAGCAATTGGATTTGCAAAATTTTGATTTTCAAATGCTTATAACTTTTGCAGTTTAAGAGATAACCCATTTATTGTTGGAAATTACAAGCTGATTACAGAAATGTTTCAATGTTTGAAAATCGGTAGATAAATATAAATTTGGCAAGCTCTCAAAATTTTTGAATACCCGGGGTGTCCAAATTTGAAGTCTAATTAATCAGTGCTTGATGAAATTGATGAAAAATGGCTGAATTATTTCCAAAATACTAGTAATACACCCCATTTTGTAGAGCTATATATACGAGGGCGGAACAATAAGTCCGTGACTTTTCGTAGTTATATGAAATGCAACACTGCTCCCATCAAGTACCACCTTTTAATAAACTAATGTCAAATTTTGAGCAAGTTCCGTCATTTACTTTGCGTTTAACAGCTGTTCAAAACATACAACCTCGTGGATTTTTTTAAAAATGGAAAAAAGTGAATTTCGAGTGCTCATTAAACATTATTTTTTAGAAAAGATACAAAGATTGGAGAAACGTTGAACTAAGTGTATTGAGCTAAAAGGGGATTATGTTGAAAAACACTTCTTTTTTTTTGCAAAAAAAACTGTGTTTCATTCAAAAAGTCACGGACTAATTGATCCGCCCTCGTATATCAAGTATGAATTCACCATTCAATTCTACAATAACATTTATTTGAAAAGCTTTTTTCCCTGTTTTTAAAGCGCACCATTTAGGGAATAGAGTGGTTGATAAAATGTTTATGGTAGCCCAGAATTAAGGTTTTACTAAAAAGTAACATTTTATTAATTAACAACTTTTGAAAGAGCAGCAACTCGGGAATGCTTACCTTAAATTTCCTTTTTCTGTTCCCGCAATCCCGGGACTTTGGTCTGGGAATCCCGGGACCATATTCCACGTTTTTGATACAACAATAGAAAATTTAAAAAAAATTTAAAGTAAAAAATTATGTTAAATTCACTGCAAGACTTAACTTCATGGTTAACTTTTAAAATTAGAAAACTAAGTTAATCTGGATCACTTCTTAATAATTTTGACATTATAATTTTTTTTGTTTAAATATTTATAATTACCAAATATTGTCAAAATGCCTTTTTTGGCCGAACTCTTTGCTAGGACTCGCTTGATTTTTATTAATTTTATTACATTTCTAGTTTTAATTAATTTCCCTAAAATTCGAAAAAAAATTTCTTTTATAATAAAGACTGGCTTTTCTGAAAAATCTCAGGTCGTGTAAAACATTTTATATATAAAATAATATAATTTTATATATTTTATAATTTTGTATATATAATTTAATATGGAATCCCGGGAATTTTGAGAAAATTTTCCGCTTTTCATTTTTATTTTGTGTAATTAAAAAAATGTTTTTCAAAGTTAAAGATGAGAGTTTTCCGACCCCTCTGTTGCCTAAAAGGTGCACTTTAAAAAACAGGAGAAAAAAAGTTTTTTCTTAATAGTTTTAAGGGTAGAATCGTTCGGTTTATTAAAATTTCACATAAATACAGCTGTTTTTGCTCTGTATAAAAGGGACCCTAAATCAAAGATTTTGCCCACGTAGCGCATAATGAAGGTGTTAGAATCTTCAAAAATCAATTACGCAATTTTTATTTCTGATGCAAAAACCGATAAAAAAAAAGTGATGATATCCCTTAAAAAATGGTGGAGTCTAACTCTAATAATTATGTTAGTATATAATAGGGTAGCATTTGTCTGTCGATTGCGCTCGGCTGTGTAATTATGTATTTGGCATAATAATTCATAAGATTTCAATATTTTTGACAACAAACAAACTGTAAATACCATGCAAAAAAAAAATTGTTAAATTTTAATCAATTGGTTAATAACCACCATGATATTTGTAAGATAACTTAGATTAAAATCATCGTTTCAAAAAAGAGATTTTTGTAAATCTATAAATGGATTTAAAAAGATTATTAGGGAAAAGATTTTAGAATGCCTCAAAAATGTATATGATGCACGCCATCTCCTGAAATTAAGATAAACGCGTTCTAGGGGGATTCTTAAAATATTTTCGTAGCGATAACATTCCGTGAGCTAAACCGTTTTAAAAAAAAAACTCCAAAATCGCTATATTGAATAAAATTTGATCAAACATAAATAACTCGACTCGAGATAATAATACTTTTTGTAAAAAATCAGTGTTGCTAAGTTCGGGTTTCCCCTAGATTTATGGGGTTTTAAGTGGTGGGATTAATTAATTTTGTGTATTTTTGCCTTAATAAAAATAAAATGTTCGGTTTGATGATTGGTTTTGTCAAACGTTTTATAGATTTTTGAATACACAGCTGCTGAAGAATTTAATGGGAGCACCCGGAACATTAGATTATCAACATATACGGTTGCCACTACCGAGTCTGTTTTTACGGTGTATAGTTTTTGAGTATGTTTTTTTATTTGACCAAATTTTTTTCAAAAGTTGTACACTTAATTTCGCAAGTTAAAAAAGGAGAAGAGTTTAACCGGCGCAAAAATAAAAACAATGAAAAATTAATAATATTTAACAAAAACAACTCAATGTTTTTTTTTTTTTTTACTATTTAAAAAGGAATAACAAAATCAATTTGTGCACTCAAAGAAATAAACCAGTAAAAATAGCAGAAAAAGATACTAAAAACTAGTTAAAAATTCCCTTGCAGAAAAAACTGCTAAATTTAGCATTTTTTTTTTTTTGTTAAATAATAATACAATAAGATCAGCCAAAATAAATCTGTTAACTTTACAACATTTTAGTTATATTCGATATGAATTTTAGTTAATTGAAAATAGTATTTTACTCTGTAAAATTAGCAAAAACTTTTACTAAATATTTTGAGACTCAAAATAGCAAACAAAAATTGTAATATTAACAAAATGTTTGCTATATTTACCTACAATTTAGTAGAATGCAAATAACAGTTTATTTTGCTAAAATCAACAGAAATGTTTGCTAGAAAATTGTAGATTGCTGATTTCATAAGGGTACACTTTAAATAAAAAAAAACTAAACAAACCTGAAAATTGTAAATTTTTTCATGATTTTTTTGTCTACTAATATTTGGTAATTTTTTTTTGCTGATTTTAACATTGTTAGTTTCAACTAACTAAAATTTATCTCAAATATTACTAAATATTTGTATATTCAACTGACTTATTTTTGCTATTCTTATATTACTAATATTTAGTAAAAAATGTGCTAATTGTATGAGTGTGTTTCATAACTATTAATACACTTAACTTATTATACCAAAATTTACTAAAATTAAAAAAAAAATATTTTAAAGCAGCAGTTCTAATAATGCGTGATGTGGTGCCGCAATTTTTTTTTTAATCAACTCGAAAATTCGATCAGGCATACTGTCTACCAGCTTTATTCGAAGTTTTTCCGTTATAGATCTCCACGCATCAATAACTACTTCTTTTATATAAAAACGCTTTTACATTGATGGTTTTCTGCGTGAACTCTATGCGTTAATAATACCCAACTATTCTAAATGGGGGTCTGATCCGAAAAACATGCGGGCAATTCCAATACTCTTATACGACTTACATGTACTGAGAAAGTGTCTTGTTGGAAAATGAATTCTTCTTCATTTCTATTTTCAATAAATTTCACCTTTCTAATACTGTAATGTACTCAGAAGAATTAATTCTAGTGCTTGGAAATGCCAAATCAACCATTCCGTCGAAACAAAAACCACACCTAGCAATTAAGGATCTACCTCCGAAATTTCTTTTTGAGAAATCTCGTGGTTCTTTACATAGGTCTTTCCAATAGCTGTTAAAAGCAGCTGCACCATTAATATTGAACTTTTTCTCATCAGAAAAAATCACATTTAAACGAAATTTATGCTTAAACAGCCATTATTAACCAACAACAGCCATTATTAACATACCTTTCTCCGGTTGGTTTGTAAATTCCTTTTAGCGAATTCAAGAAATCCTTTAAGATCCTATTTATGGTTGATTTGGACACATTTAACTTAAATTCATGGATTATCTTGCTAGTACAGTTAAATATTTTAAACTTGTCCCGACCAGAAAGCTTAGTTTCGGTCCG
Organism: Delia radicum; assembly: GCA_021234595.1. NCBI lineage: Eukaryota > Metazoa > Arthropoda > Insecta > Diptera > Anthomyiidae > Delia > Delia radicum. The sequence continues at coordinate 75,067,407 of CM037855.1, read as the reverse complement.
CCTGTTTTAAACTCGGATTATTTGCAAAATTTGTGACAACCACATGTGAACGGTTTATTTTTTTTTTTTGTAATTTCCAGAAAAGCCACTTTTTAAATAGGCTGAAATTTGTTCTTTTTCAAAATCATTTAGATATGAACCACGCTGCATTTTACTGCAAAATGATAAAAATTGCATAAAAACAAGAATAATTCATTAATTTTTCTTTATTTGCTATTCTTCTTTGTTTCAGTGGTGCCAAGGTAGGGGGTTTTAGTCGTTTAGGGGAATTTTGGGGGCTAAAAATCTGATTAAGAGACGTAATTTTGCCTTTATAACAATAAAAGTTCCGGTTCTATTATTATTTTTGTTAAATGTTTGTCATAATTTTAACTTTTTTTTAACTTTGTTGAGTAAAATTAAAAATGCTAAAATAAAATTTCAGATTATGAGTAAAATTCTAACAAAGTTAGTGTATTTCAACTTTTTTTTTCAAAGAATTTGGAAAAAAAACTAAAAAATTTAGCAGGTTTTAGGAAAAATAATGTTTTAGGGGATTTTATTGGTAGTAGAGTAAATCTAGGTGATATTTTGGACGATTTAGGGAGATTTGTAAAAACTACTTGGCAACACTGCTTTGTTTACCGTTATATGTCATTATAGTTATGAATTACTAACAAAATACTATTACACAAATTTTCTCTTAAATCAATTTAATAATCTCTTAAATTTTACACAATAAGTGATCAGTTATCGCAGTCTTAAAAACAGTTATAAGTTTAAAAAAATGTTTATAATCTTAGAAAAAATAGCAAAAAGCATTGGTAATTATAGTTTTGCAACGCAGAGTAGTTTTCGATGTTTTTAAACCCGATTTTGCTTACGGGATGTTATTTCTAGAGCTGGAATGTTTTAGGAATCAACTTAAAACATGTAAATCTTAGCATATTTTTTAAAAGCCTCTAAATGAGACACTCTAATATACATATTTAAGATTTAAAACACAAATTTTAAATACCATTGCCCTTAACATATTGTTACAGTAATTACTAAAAAAATCAGTACCGAATTTAATAAAATACATTTACTCTGAAAATATTGTTAACGAAATAACCTAAAATATCGTAACCGGTAATAGCATTTTCTCGCCTAATTAATTTTTTATTTTGTACAAATAAAAGCCACCCTAATGAAAATGCATTTAAATGGTCGAATGTATGTAAAGCTTTAAGCAGATTAATAATTTTGTGTTATTAACCAATTTTAGTCCACTCATATATCTACTGCGAATTTTGTTAAGAAATATTTGTAAAATGTTCAACTTAGCTCTAGATTAGATTTTTGGCATCAAAGTTTAACGGTTTGAGGACAACCGCCTTTAAAAATAAATTTAAAAGTCCCAGAAACTTGCTAGCTTCATTTTTTATAATGCATACTGTAATTTGATATAAGGGAAAATCTACGGAACCGTACGATTCTATGTAACTCAGGACTCAAACCATTTTAGGAACAATATATAATATTTTTGATGCACGCAGAGAAAAAATATGGTTGAACATGATTGTGGACACGAAATTATCATATTATGATTCTAGTTACTACAATTATAACATTATGCTCCTAAACTATCATAATACGAGTATGATGCTCTTTTCTCTGCATGTGGTATCAGAATTTTAAAGGCAACAAATTTCAACTCAATTTAAAAATCCCCTAATTTTTTAATTTTAGGCACAACTTTTTCAGCATTAAAGGAAATAGCCTAAAACCTTTGGTGGATGATAATCCTGATGTTGCAAAATCTCCCCTATGTTGAAAAAATATGTGCCCTCAGCTAGAAATAAGTTTTAGCTTTCCAAAATCGTTAACTCTGTTTTTTAAATAAATTTTTGCGATTTCAGTGTCAACGTAATTGCAAATTTTTTTATATTGATATATAAATGACAGATTAATTGATAATATCAGATCAAATCGATTAGTGTGCCTTCAGAAACAAAGAAAATATGATAATAAAAATCTCATCTTGTCGATGCGTGAAGATCTTAAAATTTTATATTTTTTGAAGAGAAATAATCAATTGCAGTCCAACGTTATCGGTAAATATCAGTACTACTATAATTGAGAGTAAGTGGTAAGTAGATCGTATTATTATTATGGTAGCCAGAGCCATTTAAGTTTAAATTTTGTAGCTTTTCATAGATTTTTGGTGCTAAAAGTGATGTAGAAACAAAAGGGATAATCCGCTCCTTCTAGCACTTACAGAGAAAAATACTAATGGTGATCTCTGTCATATAAGCCAGATTCCAACCTACAATTCTTTAGACTGCCGATGTGCCAATCAATTCAAAGATGGATTTTTTAGCGTACTGTGGAGCTAAAAATGATGTAAAATCAAAAAAATAAAATCCGACCTATTTAGCATTTTCACATAATGATTGCTATGTTAATATGTACAATTCAAAATATTTTGGACCGTTTTGGAGCGATTTTTTGAGAAAAAATGTTGTAGAGAATTCAAAGCTTATCCGATCTATTTAGAGCTTGCACATAATAATAGTAGTGATGATTCCTAACGTTCAAGACATTTTTTTTTTTTTTTTTTTTTTTTTTTTTTATATTTATTTATTTATTTATTACTGCAACTAGTTTAATAAAAACTAACAAGCAATTTATTTCATATAGATTGGTTATTAAAAATATATATATATTTTATGATGAAAAATACATGGTGTGTTGATACGTTATGCCATTAAGGGACGACATTAACGGTTCTGACGAGGTCGTAGGGTTTTATACGTTTGAGTCGGCGCTCAATTCCTGTTACATTAACCAGGGATGATGCTTCCGGGTTGACATGTTCTTGCAGCCTTTCATGATGTTTTGTTGCAAGATTATGAATAACAGAGGATACCATTTCCACACTTAGGTCACGATGGAGATCAGATATTCGGATGTACCATGGTGCATTGACGATGTTTTTCAAAACTTTGTTTTGAAAACGTTGTATTGAATTTATATGACTTTTTGCAGCACAGCCCCAGAGTTGTGCACCGTATGTCCATATTGGTTTTAACATTTGATTGTAAATTAATAGCTTGTTTTCGATGGATAGCGTTGACTTTCTTCCTATTAGCCATTTTAGCTTTTTATATTTAAGTTCGAGTTCCACACATTTGGTTTTGATATGTTCCTTCCATCGGAGTTTTGCATCTAAGGTCATGCCGAGATATTTCGCTTTATTTCCATAGGGCAGCTCTACATTATCTATTACTATTGGAATATGTCTTATGGGTTTGTTTGTAATGTCTATATGTACAGACTTAGTTGCATTTAATTTCAATTTCTACTTGTTCGTCCATTCTATTACCAGATCGAGAGCAGTTTGTAGGGTTCGTGTTGATTCATCGACAGTTGCCGCTACTGAGAGAATAGCTGTGTCATCAGCAAAAGTTGCCATTGTTGTATTTTCTAACTCTGGAACATCACACGTGTATAAAAGGTACAGAATTGGTCCCAAAATGCTTCCCTGTGGAACGCCTGCCTTTATTTCTTTTAAATCTGAATATACTTCTTCATGTTTTATTCGAAAATATCTTTCTTCTAAATACGATTTAAGCAGGTCACAGTAACTGGTGGGTAGTTGAGATGCGAGTTTTGCAATAAGTCCTTCATGCCAAACCTTATCAAACGCCTGGGAAACATCCAGAAAAATGGCAGAGCATATCTTTTTTTCTTCTAGAGCCTTTTCTATAACGTGTGTGATCCGATGAACTTGATCTATAGTGGAGTGTTTATTTCTAAATCCAAATTGGTGTTTGGGAATTGTGTTATTACGGTCAATGACTTCTTTAATTCTTTTTAAAAGTAATTTTTCATAGAGTTTTGAAATTGTGGGTAATATCGAAATTGGTCTGTAAGAACTAACGTTATGTAATTCCTTTCCCGGCTTTGGAATCATAATAACTTCGGCCACTTTCCATAGGCTAGGGACATATTTCAGCCGGATGGATGCATTAAAAAGTTGTGTTAGGTATTGAATAGTATTACTTGGAAGATTTCGTAGCACTTCCGTGGTAATCAGATCAAAACCAGGACATTTTTTTGTTTTAAGGTTGGTAATTTGTTCCCATACCTCTATAGGTGATACTTGTTCAACGTTCTCCTCATTTGTCTGAGCATAATATGGATCTAGCTGCTCGATTTGGTTGAGATATTTGACCACAAAATCCTGTAAACCGCGGATGGACCACTCAATTTTGTGCTTCATATTTTTTTTTTACTTTTCATCTATTTTGCAGAACAAATTGATATAGAGACAAAAAATATTATCCGATCTATTTAATATTTACACATAATAACAGTTATGCTAATGTCTACCATTAAAATAAGATTTAACCCCGTAAATCTTTAAACAGCGCATGTGCGATTCAATTTTAAATTGCATTTTTCTTAATTTTGACCACAATTTCCGCAAAAACCAGATTTACTCAAAAATCAGGTAATGTTACTCTCTATAACCCTTTGAGCACTCAAAACAACTGATTCTCGCGTAAGCATTATTGCTTTAAAATGTATTTTAAATAATCTAATCCAGAAAAAAATTGTGTGCCTCTAATATATCATTTTTCATTTTTAAAATCTGAAATCTTACGGTTTTGTAGGTTTCCCCATATACGTATATTAAAATTAAATAAAATTAGTTTTAGTCTTTTTGTAATAAAACTGTTGTGAAAAATTTGTAAAATTTTACAACTTTGTTAATATTATTTTTGTCAAACAACACCATTTCCAACCGATATTGAGAGCTTTCCTAATGAATTTGGGAATATTCTAAATGAAATTAAGATTTTTCATTTAAAATTGAGAAAATTTCAAAAAAAAAAATAAAGATTTGTTATGCTACATTACATTGAGAAAGTTCCAAAGGATATTGGGATTTTCTATTTCAAATTCAGAATATTCCAAATAAAATACTGATTTTCTATTTAAAAATTACACAAGGGAACAAAATTGAACTTTTTTTGTGTTGATTTGAAATTTGTAGCAAATTTTTACTAATTTGAGGTCGCTGATTTCAAATCTGCACTTGGTTTTTCTCTATCAGCTCGACTTTTCGAGATATACCGTTATGTTCAAAATTAGGGCACTTCCGCTACATATATTGGAATAACTTGAAAACGGTTCACCATATTAAATTAAAAAAAAAACCGAAACTCGCAAACAATATTCTCTTTAAGCCGTGCTTACATTGTTTTTTAATTTTCCAAGTAGTTTTAGAGATATCGTTCAAGTTTTGAGAAAAAAATTAAAATTTTTTTAAAAAAAAAAATTTTTTTGTTCTTTAAAAATTCCGAAAAAATAAAATTGGGACAAAAATCACAGTTTTGGTCTAGAAACAGTTAATTAAATATATTTCGAATGAAATGAGCTTTATTTCATTGCAATCGGTGCACAACTTTTAATTTTGTTCACGATTTACTGAATTGATATAAATCGCGATTTCCATACAAAAATAACATTTTCTAATGTGTAAGTGTTTGTATGTAATAAGTTAGTTTTTTATGATTCTAAGAATTAAAAAAATTAAGTAATAAAAAACGATTATTTCATTTTTATGGTTGCGGTAGCAAACTCATAACGCCTATAAATTGTATTGTTCCTTTATGACACCTAGTCAGTTCACAGTCAATTAAAGAGAAAAAACAAAAGTGCACTTGTTTTTATTGATGTGTGGTTTACCGTTGGTAACGGATGATTTTTTTAAAGAAATTCCCCTTAACACATGTGTTCATTCATAAGTGACTGTCAATAAAATTGTGGATATAATTTTTTCTAGGTACTTCAGTAAAAAACTACGAAGTATTTATATGGGTTCATTCAACCAATTTTTCTCATTCAACAAGTGTTTACGAAAGCGAAAAGTATAACGACAAAAAATATTAAAAAATTTTAACCTAGAACATTTCATCAGTGAACACAAAAAACTTTTGATTTTTATCCCTTGTTTTATTTATTGAAAACTGTGTTACTTTGAAATATATGTCAAAATTGGGCTATGACTACGTCAAGAAACACCTGTAAAATCAATCCCAACTATTTTTGTAACATATTTTTGTAACATATGTGGTAGAAAAAGTGTGTCAGATTTTATTAAAAAAATTTATTTTGACTACTTCGGATTTACCATGGAAACCCGTGACAAGTACTGGATTCCTAATACTGTATGTAAAAACTGTGTAGAGTATTTAAGGTTATGGGCAAACAAGCAACGGACCCAGTTCAAGTATAAAACACCAATGATCTGGCGGGAACCTTCGAATCATTATGATGATTGTTATTTTTGCGCTGTCAACATAACAGGCATTAATAAAACCAACCGGTCTAAATGGATTTATCCTAACGTGTTGTCTATTACCCAACCAGTCCTGTACTCTAGTGAGGATTCAGAATCACAACCATCTACATCTACACACAATTTTCACGACTTACGACAAAATGTTCCTTCACCAATTTCTGAATGTGGATCAGATGACTTCCATTTAGATATTTTTTCTGAACGCGAGCAATTTAATCAGGAGGAGCTTAGTGATTTAGTGAGAGACCTTGGACTCTCTAAAAAAGCATCTGAAATTCTTGCTTCTCGATTAAAGCAAAAAAATCTGTTAACCCAAGGAACAACAGTTTCATACTACCGTAACAGAGCATATGATGGCGGACTATTGCTGGAGCATTAAAAATAATCCCTCTAAACAAGATTATTTAAGAAAATCTTATAAAAGAAAATTTTTCGATGAGTTGTAATTACATTGTAATATTTGTGTATTAAAATTTTTTATTTTTCTTTAAAATTCTCTTTTTGTGTTAAATTAAAAAGTATAGCTGATAGAAATATTAACATTAATATTAATTAACAACTAAACATAGCTTTATAGAAAATAAGTTCGCAGTAAATTTCGTCATACTCAAACTAAGTTACGGCCTATTTTTAACCTAACTAGTTGAGTTAAATAGATGATGTTTACAATTTAACACTTTAAGGCACGAAGAATGTTGATGAAGGCCGTTGCGGGCTAGAAAGTTAACTCCATTCATGCAGGTGTCAAATAACTTTTTTTCTAATTGTTTTTTCTGTTAATTAAAGTAAATTATCACAAATAAAATTATAATTTTTCTGTTAATATGGAAAAATATTCATGATCTTTAACCGAGCTAACCAACAACTCACACACAATTTATAGATCAACAATAAAAACTCACTATTAACCACTCACAAGGTACAGTGCAAAAATTCGCTTAATATATATGCTCGACATATGTTGAAAAACGAATAAAATCTTCAATGTTTGATTTTCCTTCACTTACAATGTAAAGGATAAAATATGATGACATTTGAAAATAACTGCCAGTCAAATTTCAACTTAATTAGTTGAACTGGCAACTGTGGTAATAATTAACAACTAAACATAGCTTTATAGAAAATAAGTTCGCAGTAAATTTCGTCATACTCAAACTAAGTTACGGCCTATTTTTAACCTAACTAGTTGAGTTAAATAGATGATGTTTACAATTTAACACTTTAAGGCACGAAGAATGTTGATGAAGGCCGTTGCGGGCTAGAAAGTTAACTCCATTCATGCAGGTGTCAAATAACTTTTTTTTTTCTAATTGTTTTTTCTGTTAATTAAAGTAAATTATCACAAATAAAATTATAATTTTTCTGTTAATATGGAAAAATATTCATGATCTTTAACCGAACTAACCAACAACTCACACACAATTTATAGATCAACAATAAAAACTCACTAGAAATAAACAAAATCAAATGTTGTTATTTTTGTATGGAAATCGCGATTTATATCAATTCAGTAAATGGTGAACAAAATCAAAAGTTGTGCACCGATTGCAATGAAATAAAGCTCATTTCATTCGAAATATATTTAACTAACTGTTTCTAGACCAAAACTGTGATTTTTGTCCCATTTTTATTTTTTAGGAATTTTTAAAAAACAAAAAATTTTTTTTTTTTAAAAAAATTTTAATTTTTTTTTCAAAACTTGAACAATATCTCTAAAACTACTTGGAAATTTTAAAAACAATGTAAGCACGGCTTAAAGAGAATATTGTTTGCGAGTTTCGGTTTTTTTTTTTAATTTAATATGGTGAACCGTTTTCAAGTTATTCCAATATATGTAGCGGAAGTGCCTTAATTTTGTATATAACGGTATATCTCAAAAAGTCGAGCTGATAGAGAAAAACCAAGTCCCAAATAACCTTAAAAACAATATTCAGTTCTTAATCAACAGAACCATTGTTCCCTTGTGTTACTAATGAAATTGCGATTATTATATAAAAAATTTGGATTATTTAAAATGAAGTTGAGAAAAATTAAATAAAACAGAATTTAAGAATTTTCATTTGAAGTTGAGATTTTCCATTTGGTATTAGGAAAGCCACTACCGAAAACATTTCGGACCAAACTATTTTATGTCGTAATGGCAAAAAGAAAACGGACTTAACCCTTAAATGCACAAGGCCACCGATTTTGACCAAAAAAATATATTTTATGTAGATTTGAGTAAAAACAAAAAATGCGTTATTAGTTTTTCAAAAAATTGTTTTTTTTAAAAGTTATTTAAAAAAAAGTGGTTGTATCTTTAAAGATACAATGTGCATTTACCCACATCTAAAGTTACTATGAAAATATATCAAAATAAAAGAAATATGTTATGAAATTTTTATTAATTCATTTATTTTAAGAAGTTAAAACTATGTTATACATTTTTATTTAAAATACACTGAAAAATAAAATGATAAGCAAAAACATAAATAAAATAAAAATAATACATACACATTTTGTAAATTTATTTATGTACATAAATAAAAGCAATTAATACAATAAATTACATTTTTAAGAACTGTGATAATTATAAAAACAAATTTTTTCTGCAGTTAAACATAAATTAACTTTACATTTGGTACAATACATCCTTGTTTGTCCTGAGCAGTTTGGAAATTTGCATCTACCCTTCTTATCAATCGTTGTCCAATGTTCAATCCTGTCCAATCTGGTATCCTTCGGAGGCGGCATATGGTAATTGGGTTTGAGGCTTGTACCGATTTAAAGACGAATAAGGTATCAGCTATCTCCAATTTAAAATCAATCAACCTCATAGCCTTAAATCCTTGACGATTTTTATTTATTCGTTTGTATAAGAGCCAGGAATTTACAACTGTCATGTCCAAAAGGTGATAGAACACTCTATTTGTCCACTTACGGCTTTTCATAGCTATCTTATGCCGGTCCATGGAGCTGTCCATTAAATCGACACCACCCATGTGCCTATTATATTCTTTTATAATTTGAGGACATGGAATCATTTTGACGGTTTAGTCCTTTTTGTCAAATCTCTTAATGGTTAATGGTTCTTCCATTTCATTTCCTATGCTGGCTGATACCGGTTTTACTCCAACATAGGTAGATAGTAAGTTGACAATCCTGTTGTCTTTCCAGGACAGAGAAGACACATCAATTCCATGAATATTACATATAAACTCATGACTAGTACCACGCTCGAACTTTTGCATTACTTTTTCGTCGGGAAGCTTACAATTTTTTATTCTGTTACGTCGAATAGTACCAACTGAAAGTATGCCTAGTGTTCGCAAATACACTACTAATGCCACGGTAGTGTAATAGTTGTCAAAATATATTATGTGGTTTTGAAATTTTGGTACTTCTCTAACCAGCCGGACCACTATATTGGCCGAAGGTTGAAGGTCCGGTTCACCAAGTTTTGGTGTTTCCGGCGCTCCACTATATATTTCAAATTTATATCCATATCCTGTAGTATCACAAATGACGAAAAGCTTGAAGCCCTATTTTTTCGGTTTATTAGGTAAGTACTGCTTCATGTAGCTCCCAAATTTGGTAGAACACATTTGTTCATCAACACACAATCTCTCTAATTTTGTCACGCTGCCAAATGTAGTATTTTTGGTGTCAATAACAGGTCTAATTAGATAAAGTCGGTCTCGATTAGGATCATCACGGGATGGCTGATTTTCTTTATCATTAAAATGAAGAAATTTCCGAATTTTTTCAAAACGCCCAACTCTCATTTGACTTTTCACTACATTTACGGAATGGTCGACTTTTTCAGACCAATAATCTCTTACATTTGGAAGGTTATGATATGTCATGTAAAAAATTATTCCAATAAATTTTCGTAATTCAAATATATCGAAATGAAATGCCTCCTCAAATCCAGCATATCTTATTGTTTCATCAACTATATGTTGTTCCAAAGTCTCAGGAAACAAAAAGCTTCAAACTTGATATGGTGTTTCCAAATCCATTATGTTTTGTGGTAAACTACTGTCACCTCTAAATCTCACTTGCTGGTCATTAAACTGCAAGTTACCTTTCTTCCATATTACTTTCTCAAATTCAGAAGACTTACAATTTATTTCTACATTTTGAAATTCGGATGGAAATTCATTCCAAGTATTTGTACGTCTGGTAGATGAAATATTACCAGATGAAGTAGATGGCTCAGAATCAAGCTGTTCGATATTATTCAATTCCACGTCAATTAAATCTCCCTGATCAGTATCATCATTGATCATGTTAAGAAAGAAATCCTGAACGGATGTATTGAGGTCAATTTCGTTCTGATTCATATCATCTTCATCAATAATCAACTCTAAAAGTCCTGCCCTTTGAGAATTATCCCCCATCCCTTTCCCCTCCGCCCCATTTAAATCGTCGCTTTCGTCATCAATGTCACCGACGCTGTCGTCGCCTACATCTTCGCTATTACAAAGTAATTCACAGACGTCATCATCAGTCATCATAACTCTTCCGACTCGAATGAATGACGCCATGGCTAACAATTTATCAAATGGTCTTTGGCTTATAATGTATATTATTTAAAAATTGTAATTACAACAATAGACAATCATGTAAATTTATTCCTAAGCTCTAAAAAGGTGAACTTCCTCTTGTAAAGAACAACATATATATGACAATATACTAAAGCGTAGCACAAAAAGTTATGTTTAACGGAAATCAGAAACATTCAGGGAGTGCACACTGTATCTTTAAAGATACAACCAAATAAAGTCACCCAGTAAGGTACCGAATGATGGAACATTTTTTGAACAACTAAAAATCACTAAAGGACATGTTTTGAAACAAGTATTTTTTCCTAATCAAAATTATTTACCTGTTCCTAAAAGTTACCCAGTAAAAAATTGTGTTTATTTAATTTTTCAAAAAATTTTTTTTTTTAATTTGTATATAATTTTTTTAAAAAGTATGACAAATAGAAGTAAAAAATAATTTTTTTTTGAAGACCTATAACATTCTAAATAATATCGAACCGATTTGAAAAAAATTGAACCAAAACTATAGCCGTAGGAATTTTTTGAATGGTTGTATCTTTAAAGATACACGGTGCATTTAAGGGTTAAAATCCATAATTAATGTAATCGGCTAATGTCCGTTGGTAAATAAATTAAAGCTGTATATTGCCTGTTTAAATATTTTAAAAAAGGGTTTTAGAGTGTGGTTTTTTGTATTTACAAAAAAACACACCTTGATGGTAAACACCCCAGTAAAACAGTTCCATGTAACAGCTTTTAAAAGAAGCGTTTTTCAGGAATCCACAAAACCACATAACTCTTTGCATCTTAAAACCGAAAACTCTTAATTTCAAATAGAAAATCTGATTCTAAATTCTGAAATTTATTTTAAGTTATCCAAAATTCAATTATATTTTTCCCAATTTCACTTATACTTTTCATAATTTAATTTCATTTTTTTTCCAATTTAAAATAAAAAATCACAATTTCAATCAAAATTTTCCCAATTTAAAAAAAACAAATCACAATTTCACTTGGAATTTTCCTAATTTCAAATGAAAAGTCTTCATTTAAATTTAACTTTCCCAATTTAAAATAAAAAATCCCAACATCAAATGGAATTTTCTCAAAATCAAATTGAAAATCTTGGTTTAATTTTAAATGTTCTTAATTTGAAGGAGAAAATCTCAATTTCATTTAGAATTTTCTCAATTTTAAATGTAAATCTGTCAAAAAAACAGAGTAGTATTTGGAAGATGACAAAGCCAATTGTGACAATTTTTTGTTGTTGTTTTTGTTTTTTCTTTGATATTTTAAATTTTGAATCTCGCTCCTAGACGAGGACAAGAAATTCTCATTGAGTTTGTGATTTAACATAACAAATATCTCTAGAAATTCTAATAACAAAGTCCCCTGAAGATTTCCTTGGGCAGGAATGAAATCCGGATAGGGACACGCCTACATCAGATTGCTTTCCACAATTTGTTAAATAAGTTTTGGGACTTTAGCACATTTAATTACTATAAATGCAATTAATGTTTATCCCGATGAAAATAAATTTAAATTCCAATTTCATTTGCATTTTTCTTAATGTCAAAGAAATCCAAATTTAATTTTGAATTTTCTTAATTTCTAAGTTGAAAATGGTGTAGATAAATCTTTAACAGGACATGCGTCCCAAAAGAAAGATTTTTTTAAAAATATGGAGTCTAATGTAATTATATATCTTTAAATAAGGTCTAATATATAAACACATGCAAATTGGTCCAAAAATGGGTCATCTACATGCATCTTATTATATCAAATTAGGCATAATTTGATACAATTTTATCCGAGATTTGTCAATATCCGGGACATTAAATTATATTTAATTAGATATAAATATATTTTATAAAATTTCAACCGATAGTAGGTATGCTTTTTGTAACTTGTAGTTATGCTTAAAAATATTTAAGTTGAAATTTTAACTTTATAGAAATCAACAATTTTGACGACCCAACTTTTTTTTACGAAACATAACGAAATTTTTAAAATTATCCAGAATAAATTTATTGCTTCGAAAATGTACCCATTTTTTAATTTGAAATTATATAACTGGAATATGATTTCAATATAAAATTTATATTGTTATATGAGAAGCCATATGTAATAAAGTCTTAAATTGCAGAAACGTAATTTGATATTGAACTTTACCAACATATGTATGGGGTTATATATAATGCTATATCAAATGATAAGGAATATATTTTCAGTATGGCGTCACATATAGTTTAATAAGACTTAGAATGGACCATATATACTCATATCGATCACTACATATATTTGGATTATTATTATATTCCTTATGTAGTTATATATGCAGTAATACTTGGAGACATATAATAATATCAAGAACCATATAAAAAAATCTCTCAATAAAAATTATCAGATGTATTTTTGTATAATGATATAAGCCGTAATGTTACTGCCTACAAAGTCATATATGACTGAATCATACTATATATAACTAGATATAACTATTTTTACCCCGGATATTAAATTACTCCAATTGATAAGCGACAAAAAGTGACTTTTAATTAATAACTATTTGGCAATCCTAGATAACTTATTTTTACTATTTCTCCATATTCCATTGTGGTCAAACTTTAGAATTATTAAAAAAAAATGTAATTGTTTAAAAGTACTGGATTGAAAATAAAACAGCGTATCCAATATGAGAAAACGGACCATTAGGGCGAAAATGCGTTAATTTACAGTTAATAATTACATGTATGGTACGTACAATATGTTTATAATTACCTATAACTAAGTGAACCATTAAAATACTATGATTTGATGTATGATTCCATACATTAAGATGATGAACTGACCTGCAAACAGATAAGAAGAGTTATAAGTTTTAACAAAAGATATATTTATGGAACATAATATAATGAATGATGATAACATACTTGACTCCTTCTATATCCAATAAATCCATTTCGAGATTATCAACAGATAGGCCCTGAGGTACTGAGTCCATTATTAAATGCATTGATTCTTTGAATAAATTTATTGTAGTCATAACAACAATTACGGAGAATAGTAACGTACACAAAGGATCAAGAAATACTGCTTTAGGCTAGAAGACAAGAAAATTAATTATTTAATTTAAAAAAAAAACATATTTTATGATTGTATTTCTTTGTCTGTTAAGGCCCTTTTTCACTATCACCCTTTCTTTAAGTATCAGAGTTGCTATTTGTTTTCCACATTCACAATACAAATACAGAGAAAAAAATCGTTTCAAAGTTATTGTTAGTATTTCAATTAATTATCGTTTTTCTCATAAATTATGCAAATAAGAGGAGAATAAAGAAAAAAACTTGGCAAACTGTTACCAGTTTTTCCATCATTTATGCGAACAAGCGTTATGAGCTGATAACTATGTTGCCAATTATTTCACAACGATTTTTGTATGTGTATTTCTATTGTGAATGTGCGAAAGAAAATACTAATACAAAATGTGATAATGTAAAAAGAGCTTTACTTACATATATTTTAATTAATATTGATGCAATGAATACACCAAAACTTTGTACTAAATCACCGATGACATGTATCATGGCTGCTCGAAGATTTAAATTTTTTTCTTTTCTGAAAAATAAACACAAATGAATTATTTAAAAATAATATAAACAATAATAACTACGTAGGGGAGCATGGGCTATTCTGGGAAGTGTGCTATTGTAGGATATAGCATAAGAAGCAAAATTAACAGTTTTCAAACTAACAAGGAAACTACACAATGATGAATCCACCGATGTTTATAAAACTGGGATATATTGTTTTTTGTTGTTTTTTTTAGTTGCGCAATCGAAAGTTTAGGAGTAACAAAGGTGGGTCAAAAATAAGAACATTTTTGTATGAAAACATCTTTAAATTCAGAATTTTTTGTAAGCAGTATTAAAGTACTCGAGGAAACAACAATTTTGATAGCCATATTGTCTATATTGTTGGCACAGTGATGCCACTTAATTTAAATATTTAAAATATGGACTATAAAAGCTCTTGGGGAATTTTTACCCTTGCACCCCCACCTTTGTGGAGTCATTTGCCGCCATTTTTTGTCTCATTGCGTATCCAAATTTTGTAACTGAGAATCTCCATACAATACAATAACAGGCCTATTGCTGCCTAGCTCCAAATAATAAACTAAAACTACTTCGAAAGTTTACTTTAAAAAAATTAAAACTACAGTTTTTTTTTTTAAAAGGTTATTAAACAAATAAATAAATGATTGTTTGATATTTATCGGGACTATAGAGAACACCAAAAAAAAATCAGTAAAGTCAGCCAAAACGCTTGCAGTGCCAGAAATTTCTTAGTTGCAAGAGTAGAATGGAGCTGATTGGTAAATTTATCAAATATTTTGCTAATACTTAGTTGATTAGATATGAGTAGACTTTTTGCTGTGTCTTATTTATTTAAAAACATCTAAAAATCTAAAATAAAGTCTGATATATGTATATTTTTTTTTGCAAAATGATGAAATATTTTTTTTTTATTTAACAACGCAATTTTAACGAAAAAAAAAATAATTTTACTATACTCAAAAAAAAAGTTTGTAAAGTCAGCAAAAAATTTTGCTGAGTCAGCAAAAAAACAACCCTTTTTGCAGTAAGAAAAAGGAACCATAAAAATCTACCTAAGATGTGTGTCTTTGTCTTTCACTTTACTCTGTCTACATTTCTGTATATGTTTGTTTGCAATTTGACCACAAATATAAACTTTAGTTTAAATAAATAAATATTTTCTTTTGTCTTTTATTTAACTAATAGACAATTATTTTCACATGCCGGTGACAACGCAAAATTGAAGTTATTTTAATCCTCAATTTTGTTTTATGTACACTCAAAAAAATAAGTTAGTAGAAAAGTTAGTAAAACGTCTTGTAAATCAGCTATACTATTTTTTAGCAAATTTTTTTGCTAAAATCGTGTTTTCAGCTAAAATTTTTGTTATACTTATTCAGCACTTAACTGTTTTATACTAATGCTTTACTAATATACTAATGTTTTACTAATTAATTTTGCTAAAAAAAAATTGTGCTGATAAGCACATTAGTAGTATGGACGACAACCAGATTGAAAGATATACGCAGAATGAAGTAGATGTCGCGGCATGTCAAGATGTAGTAGAGAAGAGGAAAATGAAATGTAGACAGAGTAAATTGAAAGACAAAGACACACATCTTAGGTAGATTTTTTTATGGTTCCTTTTTCGTTTCGTTTGTTTTTGTTTACTTTTTCATTTCGTTTCTATAATCATCTTCGGCAGTTGCGATAGCATCATTTAAACGATAGCATCATTTAGACAACCATTGACGTAAGTAATTGAAAGACAATTTTTGTTATGTTATATATATTTATTTCTATATATTTTCAGATATTAAATAAATTCATGTCGCCAATGTGGAAAATGAAAATTTTTATATTTCGTTATTATAGTTAATTATTTTTAAAAGAATCACAAAAATATGTTTTATGATTTTCAGCAAATAAATTAACTAAATTACAATTTTTCTACAAATTTTTTGCGTTTTTTTTCAGTCTACTAAAATTCAGCAAAAAATTTATTAATTTTTAGCAAGGCTTTTGTATTTCTAATCTACTAAGTGTTAGCAAAACTTTTGTTGAATCTACAAATTTTGTTGCTAAAAATCAGCTCGCTGATTTACAGCAAAAGATTTTGCTTACATTAGCAACTTTTTTATTTTATTTATTTTATTTATTTATTTATTTATTTCCTTTTCTATGCAACAAGATGAAATCTTATAATTAAAGCATAGAAATATCTGTGCTCATAATTAATTTGTACAATACATTGTTTAATTAAAACATTAAAAACAGTAATTTAGATATAAAAATAATCATGAGTTACAAATAAAGAAAATAATATATATGTATATAAAAACAATTGTTAGAAAATAATCAAAACTACGTTATACATGTTTATTTAGAAGAATAAATAAGATAAAAACAAATAGCATATAAAAGATGTTAAGTTCAAAATGTATAAAAACCATGACATTAAAAAAAAATAAAATAAAAAGATAGGATCAAATCAAGAAAAAGAAAAAAAAAAGAAAGAGAAAAAAAAAAAGAAAGAAAAAAAAAATCATAATAATTTGCATAATAAAGTCACTAAGCATTGCTGTTAAAGTATATTTTAAGGTCTTTTTTAAACATTACTGCATTACTGTTACCCTGAAGTTTAATTGGTAGTCTATTCCAAAGACGTGTCACGGCAACAAAAAACTGCCATGTTGAAAGTAGGTATTTAAATTTAAAAGATTTTACTAGCATACCTCTATTCGATCTAGCAAAGTTCACACGTTGATATAGGTAGTTTGGTTCACGATCGTATATAATTTTATGAAAAAACGTTATGCATCGGATTTTCATAAGGTTGTCAAAGGTAGTTCCGTGTAATTTCGAGGCGTATGGTGATAGTTCAGTATATTTGCTAAGTCCAAAGACGTATCTAGTGATATTATTATAAGCGACATTCAATTTGCGTTTACTGATAGAGTCACAATTTGCAAAAATTTCACATCCATAGATTAAGCTGGGCATAAGATATGAATTGGCAATGAGTTTCCTGGTATTAAAAGAAGTAAACGATCTAGTTACCCAAAGGTTCCGTAGCATTGAGTGCGTTTTGCCTACGATGCTGTTAACGTGATTTGACCAGGTAAGGGTTTCATTAAAAATAATTCCTAGGTTTTTGACAGATTTGACAATATCAATTTTTTGGCCATTCAACGTGATATCCAAGTCTCTTGTGAAATTCAAAGCTTTCTTGTAAATTAATAGACATTTAGACTTCTTAGGGTTTAGACAAAGGCCATTGGCTGTCGCCCACCTGTAGATCTGATTTAAATCCATGTTTAGTTTATTTAGTGACTCATCAAGTTTACCTATTGAGGTGCCAAGGTAGAGCTGGACGTCATCCGCATACATATGCACGTTGCAGTTGTCTAATTGGATAGGTAGATCATTTGCATACATTGAGAAAAGAAGGGGGCCAAGAATAGATCCTTGGGGTACCCCTCTTGTCACAGAAAGTTTTTTAGAAATAGAATTTTCAATATATACGGATTGCGTGCGGCCAGAAAGATATGACCTTAATAATTTTACTGAAGTTTCAGAAAAATTAAACATATATTTCATCTTTTCGCATAGAATATGGTGATCTACCGTATCAAAGGCTTTAGAGTGGTCCAGTAAAACAAGGAAAGTTATTTCATCGTTATCAATATTTTGTCTAAGGTCCTCGGAAACATTCAACAGGGCAGAAACACAGCTGTGTTTTGGCCGAAATCCAGATTGCTTTCCTGTCAGTAGGTTATATCTGTTTAGGTAATTGTTCATCTGTTGGTGCAGTAGTCTTTCTAAAACTTTAGAGACATATGGCAAGATTGCTATAGGTCTAAACTCAGAGTTTGCCTTGGGTACGGGTAATATCTTGGAGTGCTTCCAGCTAAGGGGAAATGAGCTGGTAGTAATAACTGTATTAAGGAGATCTGTTAAATAAGGAAAGAGCTTAGGAAGAAGAATTTTTAAGAATTTAGGATGAACATTATCTGGTCCAACAGCATTAGATTTTATGCTCAAACAACAGTTAAAAACCTCAATTTGGCTTACACACTTGAATTCAAACTGAGAGAAGTTATTTACATTGCTATTGCTACTAAATTTGTAAAAATTTGGATCAGGTGGTACTACAGGTAAGTTGGTGAAAGTTTCATTGATCTTATCTACGTTGATAGCATTATTGGCCTTTTTTACGGATTTTGCAAGCATCCTCCTGACTAAAATTTTGCTGACTTTTTTTTTGAGTGTATGAAAAACAGGTACAAAAACTTCCATGGTTGATTTTTTTTTATGTCTTATTAGAGTTGTACTTTTTAGTATCATTTTCCTCTTCTCTACTACATCTTGACATGCCGCGACATCTACTTCATTCTGCGTATATCTTTCAATCTGGTTGTCGTCCACACTATTAATGTGCTTATCAGCACAATTTTTTTTTAGCAAAATTAATTAGTAAAACATTAGTATATTAGTAAAGCATTAGTATAAAACAGTTAAGTGCTGAATAAGTATAACAAAAATTTTAGCTGAAAACACGATTTTAGCAAAAAATTTTGCTAAAAAATAGTATACCTGATTTACAAGAGGTTTTACTAACTTTTCTACTAACTTATTTTTTTGGGTGTAAAGTTTTTATTTATTTTTTCGAAACATTTACAAAAACGATAGTATCTTATTTTGTGTATTTTTAAGATAAGTTACAAGCCCATAGTTGTTAAAAAAAATTGTGTATTGCACTAAAATTTAGCAAAAACTAGTGTTATATAAATGTATTCCCTCATATATACACTCAAAAAAAAAAGTTTGTAAAGTCAGCAAAAAATTTTGCTGAGTCAGCAAAATTTTAGTCAGGAGGGTGCTAGCAAAAAAATTGCTAATGTCAGCAAAATCTTTTGCTGAAAATCAGCGAGCTGATTTTTAGCAACAAAATTAGTAGATTCAGCAAAAGTTTTGCTAACACTTAGTAGATTAGAAATAAAAAAGCCTTGGTAAAAATTAATAAATTTTTTGCTGAATTTTAGTAGACTGAAAAAAAACGTAAAAAAATTGTAAAAAAATTGTAATTTAGTTAATTTCTTTGCTGAAAATCATTAAACATATTTTTGTGATTCTTTTAAAAATAATTTACAATAATTACGAAATATAAAAATTTTCATTTTCCCACATTGACGACATGAATTAATTTAACATAACAAAAATTTTCTTTCAACTACTTACATCAATGGTAGTCTAAATGATGCTTTCTTTTAAAGAACGCAACTGCCGAAGATAATTATGGAAACGAAACGAAAAAATAAACAAAAACAAACGAAACGAAAAAAACAACCCTTTTTTTTGCAATAAGAAAAAGGAACCATACTAAGATGTGTGTCTTTGTCTTTCGCTTTACTCTGTCTACATGTCAGTATATGTTTGTTTGCAATTTGACCACACTAGATTATTAATCTATTAACATTTATTATAGAAATACATATTAAATTTAAATATTTTCTTTTGTCTTTTATTTTATTAGTAGACAATTATTTTCACAAGCCGGTGACAACGCAAAATTTAAGTTGTTTTAATCCTCAATTTTGTTTTATGTATGAAAAACAGATACAAAAGTCTTCCATGGTTGATTTTTTTATATGTCTTATTAGAGTTGTACTTTTTAGTATCATTTTCCTCTTCTCTACTACATCTTGACATGCCGCGACATCAATCTGGTTGTCGTCCACACTATCAATGTGCTTATTAGCAAAATTTTTTAGCAAAATTAATTAGTAAAACATCAGTATATTAGTAAAGCACTAGTATAAAACAGTTAAGTGCTGAATAAGTATAACAAAAATTTTAGCTGAAAACACGATTTTAGCACAAAAATTTGCTAAAAAATAGTATATCTGATTTACAAGACGTTTTACTAACTTTTGTACTAACTTATTTTTTTGAGTGTAGATATCTTAAATTGAAGCTAAAGGCTTAGTTTTTTCCAACAAAAAAAAAAAAACGCATTGAAAGACGTCGACTCCTTCAAAAGTTATATATTTTTGACCGCCTTCTCTGAAAAAGTACCACTGTGCGGTGTAGCAAGACCCTTTTTCTGGGGGGCTATATATAGTCCCCATAATAAATTGGGTTTTCTAAAGTTTTGGCTAAATTCTGAATATGGCTATATTTTTTAACCCTTCGTCAGGCACATATTTTGAGCCCTTAGGGGTCTGGCCAGACCCCTATACATTTACATGCATTTGTATGGAAATAAGGGCTGTTTGCCGTTAAATTTTTTACTAAGATAGGAAAATATTTGTTATATTTTGTGTTTCTATTTCTTTTTACTATGTTATTAGCTACCTGAGCAAGAAAAAATAGACCTGAAAAAATCTTTGGAATGAAAAGGGCAACAATTTTTTTGTTCTATATATATTTCTCTTTATTATGGGTAAAGTAATAAATGTTTATGACAAAATAGAAAATTATTATGAAGAATACATTGATTTTTTTATTCAGAATTTTGCGGAAGGCATAACTTCCTTAGGAAGACATCTATTGTTTGCTCGAATGGTGCCAACAAATGCCAGTCCCATAGCAGCAAGTCGTTTAGCGCCGTTCAATGAGGTGAACAAATTATCAGAAATAATTGTTCTGCCGCTGTTTGCGTAACAATTTGCGAAATACATTAGAACGTTTTCACCTTGATTTATCTCCCGATTGTCTCCTTCCTTTCCAGTGTATAGTTTTCCTTTCAATGGAAATTTAGTCTTAGCATCGCATGCCCACCAAACTTTGATCCCATACCTTGCAGGTTTTGATGGGATATATTGGGTGAACTTTGTGCGCCCACGATACGGAAACAACTGCTCATCGATGGTGATATTTTCATAAGGTGCATAATAATTTTCCAGATTTTCATTGAGAACATTAAAAAGGTCCCGGATAGGAGCTGCTTTATCTGTTTGCTGTCGGAATGCCCGCGTACGACTATTATCGAAACGAATATATCTGGACAGAGTAATGAATCGTTTGTGCGACATAGCCGCACGGAATATGGGCAGCGAATCAGAACGCCACAATATACTGGAGTCTTGCATATTATTATGGCTGAGACCAGAAGCCAACAAAATCCCAATGAATGCATCTAGCTCAGAGCTTGTCAAATCAATCCATTTTCTTTGGGTAGACTCTGGATGTTCTTCATTCCATTTTCTAATTGATTCTCGCCCATGCCGATTTGTTTCACTAATGATGACGAACGTAATATTGGTTGAGAAAAATAGCTTGAATACCTCAACTGGATTGGTGAGCCTTGTTTTTGTTCCAGATTGAAAACGCATGATATTATGCTGGCGCAAACGAGATGCAGGGGGTTCAGTTTCGTTCCATTTAGTACCGTCTTTACCATAAAAACAGCCTGAGTCGACTTCATTTGCTGCTTCAGCATCATTTCCACTTTCTTCTTCTTCATCTACGTCTTCATCACTATCATAACGTTCCTTAGGTCCAATTTCCAAATCATTTTCTATGTCTGATGCATCATCTTCTGGCACATAATCAGCAGCGTCGTCACCATCGTTTTCAAAAACATCATCATTTTCATCAGCTTCTACCTGACTTTGAAAATCACGCACTAATGCCTCTGACAATTGGGGTTGCAAATTCGCGCTACGCAAGCGTGTATTATAAATAAATTCCAGTTCATCAGCCATAATATACTAACAACGCAACAAATCTACCTGCGTAAAATTATTCACAAGTTCAAAATTACCGCACAAAAACTAGATTACTTCTTCACTGTTCAACGTTCAATGAATAACTAACTCACAAACAAAATCAGAAGAAAGAAGCATAAAAGAATAAAGTAAATACAAATTTCCAACTCGTGCCATGTGCTTTGCCCAACGGCTATCCAACTCGCTCTTTCGTATAACGAAAATTTGTACATATATCAGTGTTGCCACTTCATGTGTAATTACACATATCATGTGTAATTTTTGTTTCATGTGTAGCCCATGTGTAATTGGCTGAATGTGTAATTCATGTGTAATTTCAAATTTTTACGTTTTTGAGCACTATTTTTTTTATATTACTTTATTGTTTAAAATAGTTTCCAACACTTGGTTTAAAAAAACTATGTACGTCTCTTTCTATCACAAAACATTTTTCATTTTAACTAATAAAAATTCTTTTGCACACTTGTTAGCATTATAAAAGAAGAATAACGGACTGGTGTTCATGAAATATTATCCCCTGCCATTACAAGATTTCTTTCATTACATTCATGTGTTAATCGTGTTTTAGAGCAATATGAGTCTTTAAGAAGTTTTATTAAGACTAGAAGTTTTTGAAGATCCCTTCAGGACTACTGAATCGATGTTGCAGGCATTAGATGATGAAAAAACCAAAATTTATTTCAAATTTTTATCGTATGCCTTAGAAATTTTAACTTTATTTAATATTCTTTTTCAATCAGAAATGAAATCCGAAATAAATTAAATAATGAAAATTTTTTATTCAAATTACATAAAAGTGGATGTTTTAAAATCCCAATCCATTCAGATAAAAATATATATATAAACGTTAATGATATATACATTGGTGTTGGTGCTCATGAATCTCTGACGACATGCTCTAATTTTGAAAAAAACAATTATACTTCAAGATTGTCGGGAGTTTTATATAGAGACAATTCGGCAAATAAAAACAAGATTTGATTTTAGTGATGATATTTATACAATTGTGATTATAGTTGATCCAAAAATTGCACAATCTTTTCAACCTCAATCATTGTATTTGTTTAAAAAAAGATTTCCTTCCTACAATTTTAATATTGCAACAACTTGATAATGAATGGCGACAGCATGCACTTTTAGATTTTAACCAATTTGAACTTCATAGTAATATGGATCCGGAAGAATATTGGAAAAAGGTTTTTAAATTAACAAATTCCTTGGGAGACAGATTATTTTCTACTTTGCAAATAGTTATTAACTATATTCTTATTTTACCCTTTTCAAACGCTGCAGCAGAAAGAATATTTAGCAGTTTATACAATTGTAAAACAGATTTAAGAAATAAACTGTCATCTGATACCATTTCATCGATTTTATTTACGAAAGAAGGAATTCATAGAAATGGCGGAACAAATTTTGAGCCTACTCAAAACATGAAGAACAAAAATTGGAAACTATAAATATCTCGAAAACGGAATTTAATTTCAATATAAATTTAATCTCAATATTTAATTTCTTTATTTTTAAGTTTAGATTACTTTATAAAATGGTATATGAAATAAAAAATCGTTAAGTTTTTTAAAAATTAAACAAAAAGAGACATTTTTGAAAATTCAAACAAAAAAAAACGTTATTTTGTTTCAAAAAGAAAGCATGTGTAATTTGTCATTTCATGTGTAATTTTGGCACGATCCATGTGTAATTTCGATTTTGTTGGTGGCAACACTGACATATATACAAAGTTTATCAATGGTATTTACATTGATTTATACAAAAGTCAGAGAGGAGAGGAGGTTGGGAGAGTTGGGATCTCTTTAATACTATACTCTCTTTGCTTTGCCTATGCGTTCATACAAAATGCATAGGGGTCTGGCCAGACACCATGTACCAAAAGTAAGGTGAAGATTTTTTATTTGGCTTTTTTGTCCTGTTCCAAGGACTTTTTTCAATTATTAATTTATAAATCGAAAGCCAACAATATTTTGGGAGATTACCTGAAATTACAGCCATGTACCTAAAATAGAAGTATGCTAAATTGAAGCATGAAAATGAAATATGTCTGGCCAGAACCATGTGCCACTTCGAGGGTTAAGCAAACATAATTTTCACTTTAATTTAGCATTTTTCTCTCATTTAGGAATTTACTATAATTCCGTAGCCTTTCACAGATTTAAAATATATTTGTGTACAGATTCCTAAAATTATATTTTTAGGCTCGTAACTCTAAGCTCTAAAAAATGTTCACCCAGAAGATATCAGAGTTGGCATTCAATAATTTCTCTTAATAATGATAGTAGGCTACCGCAGTAATATTAAGAACCAAATCAAAATTTAATAATGCGATTCCATTAAAGACAGGTTTCTTCTTTTATAACCGGTTTTATTTTGCTAATTTATTTTTTTTGATTTTGGAATATGCTGATTTGAAGTCAAATTAACACTAAAATACCGAAACGACAATTTATGACGTTATTTTGTTGATTAAACAAAATTTAATTGGTATCATTTTGAAATAAACCTGTGATATCAGAATACAATTGCCACTATTGGAAACGTGGTTTTAAAATTTTCATATCGGCCTTGATGCCAAATACCGTTATAATGAAAAGGTAGTGTTTGCCAACCTGAATAATCTTGCTCACATCGTTATTTTTTTTTTTTTTAAAGAGAAGCAACACTCAGGAAATTCTTCCTATTAATTAATGTGTCGCTTTCTTTGGAAAGGGGATAGTGGAGAGATGAAAGGTGGTGAAAGATGGTGAAAGATGAAGGGCTTCAAACATGGCAACACTGTAATTGCGCTAGTAGATAAGTTTTAGAACAGTTGTTGCTCGCCACATGATGTAGAGTTAGCGAATTTATTGAAGCCAACATCATAATTCAGGATAAAAGACCAAGAAATAAACTTTTGCTCTTAAATTCTGAAAATTTAAAAGTGAAATGTTTTAAAATTGCACAGTACGGCAAAACTGACTTATGGCCCTAATGATGTAATCAGAAAGTGTTATTGTTTATTTAAAAACACCAACAACATACTGTATTATGACTAGAGATTCTAGCATGTACATTAGGGTGTCCGTTATTTGTATGGCCGATTTTTTTTTATGAAAATGTTGAAGTCTCACCCCTCAAAAAGTTGAGGCTTGATGCAAAAATGACTCTCCAAAAATTTCACGCCCCTGGGACC
Organism: Delia radicum; assembly: GCA_021234595.1. Taxonomy (NCBI): domain Eukaryota; kingdom Metazoa; phylum Arthropoda; class Insecta; order Diptera; family Anthomyiidae; genus Delia; species Delia radicum. The sequence goes on along the minus strand of CM037855.1, from coordinate 75,042,031 downwards.
ACGCCTTCCCGTGCCGACTTGCGGTTGAAATTTTGTTCAACTACACTCATAATCTTCTTCTACCTTATATTAACTTACTAGTTTTTTCAATGTTTTATACCACCAATTTCTTTCCTACAGCAGTTCTCTGACATCGAATTACACTGTGGAACAAATTCAGGTTAGCAAAAGTTAGATCAATTTTTTAAAAAATTTTAATTGTTGGACAGGTCTCTAGCAATAGTTTGGCTTTTACAGATTAAAAAAATATCAATTAGTCGACGAAAAAACCATATAAACAATATGCTGAAAATCGGCATTTGACTGCAAAGTTCGAAGGTCGATTAAAAAAAAATTCGAACTAACATAAACAAACGCCGCGATACGGGTCTTCTAATTTAGCCTCTATTTTCACCCCTCACTTTCAGAATCGACCTAACTTTTACTAACCTGAATTTGTTCCACAGTGTTATCATAAAAAATGTCCCGTTATATTGGTTTTGTTTTGCTTTTGTGCCACTGCTTGCAATGCCGTAGCCAGGGGGTTTGAGTGGGGCCAAAACACCCCGCGAAATATTTCCAGTTAGTGAAAAAATCAAATTTTATATCAATTTTTAGGACATACAGACGTTTTTGTTATAAAGGTTTTGTATTATTTGCTTTCAAAATGTGCCAGCACGTACATTTCAAGAAAGCTGTATATAATTATATTTTTATATTTAGCCACCCCCGAAACAAAAGCCTGACTACGGGCCTGACTGCTTGCAATTTACCGTTTCAAAAATATTCTGCTATCGAATAGAGCAATGCCTTTAGTCTGGTGACTTATGTTGAGCAAGAGTGTTTGAAAGCAAAATGTCATTATCTTTAAGAAATAACAACAATATTTACTTGGTTGGAGTCATTGATTTTAACATAAAAGGATCAAAATTACCATCCAATAGACAAGTTCTATCAGTTTTTTTTTTATAATGTGAGAATAGTAAAATTAAATACTCGTGAAAGTGCAAGCTTACTGATACGCGAAGTTATGATTTTTTGGGAAAAAGCCCGAATACCAACCAAACAAAATCAACATTGCATATCAAAAGTTTTAAAAATGTATGATGAATGGCGTTATCTCCAAAAAAAATAATAAAAAAGATGGCAATGTCTTTCGTGAAAGAGAAAACGTTTTCAAACATAATTTGGACGACCTTTTTGATGTGGCTCACGCTGATGCTTTGTCAATGCTGAAAATAGAAGAGGACAGGCAATTTCTTATTTCCCAGAGACAACCAGGTCGAATAGGTTGTATGGGTGGGGTTGACAAGGTGTATTCTGAAGTTGAGAAGAAAAGAGAAAAGCGTAAACAATGCGAACTAAACTGTCAGCAGTGTCACCTTGTCACTAAAATACATAAACATTTTAGTGAGAATTTATGCGAAGACGATTCAGATACAGAAGAGGAACAAATTAATGAGCTCCCTTCAACATCACCGTGTCAGCAATCGGCGGTAATAAAGAGGGCAACTAAACACTTCATCACTCCAAAATTAGTCGCAGTCCTAGATCGTTGTCAAGTAAGCGCCCGCAATTCAGTTTTTATATTGCAAGCTGCAGCTGAAGCTTTGGGCCACAACTTGGATAATTTAATAATACTGCGGAAAGAGCGGTGAAGTTAGTGGAAGACTAGCACGGTCTGATAACAAAGAATGAAAGTCAGATGGCATATGTTATGCAATGTGTTCATGAGCATCGAAAACTTTATCCTAATTGTACAAAAATTACGTTAAATAAAAATTATGAAATTCAAACACTTTTAAAATTGTATTTTTTGGTTGCACAGAATGATTTTCATGATGTTACCATATTTTTCGACTTGTGGGCTATCATGCCGTATAAGTGTGATTAATAAAATTTCAACCGTAAGTCGGCACGGGAAGGCGTGGTCACAGGGGCGTGAAATTTTTGGTGAGTCATTTTTGCATCAAGCCTCAACTTTTTGAGGGGTGAGACCAACAATTTTTCCACTTTGAAAAATAACGGTTTATTAGTACATGAACAAGGTTTATTAGTTAAAAATGTTTTATTTTTGATTTGAATTAGTTCAATTCCAATTCCACTTTTTGTTTTTACTTCTCATCAAGTAAATAAAACAATACGGATAAAGCGTTGATATTTTTCCTTCCAAAATTATAATTTGGGTAAATCTTCTACATTCGCCCTCTGAAGATTTTCGGTGACGCCAAATGCAACATGTAAGGACCTGTCAGTAGATATAGTCTGCATTAAATTGCCGGATGAAGAAATTTTTAATTAATAAATAAACATTGCACGGTTTGTTGTCTAACAAAGAACAAATGATCTTGAACTTGAAAAATCTTTCTCACATCATAATTTATGTTAAAACATCGAAAAATTAACGTTTGCTTTTAATTTCTTAAAATGTAAAAGTAAGATAATTAATTCGCTTTATTAAACTGTAATAACACATTAAAAAAATTATCTTAACGAAAAACAATTTTTGGTGATTTATAAAAAAATGGATGAATTTAAACAACCCCTAATCAAATTTTATTTCAATAAATTCTTACCCATCTTGTTGGTGTTTAAAGTCATTTCCGTTGGGCACCAATGGTGCAGACGACAACTCTATTGATGTTGCGTAGCCAGTGTCAACAACAGCGCCAGCAGTCGCTTCGCTGTCTGTAGTAACAAGTGACCTCGATGAAAGCTCTGAGTGCAAATGTTTGCTATCATTATTACTGTGTCGTCGTCGTCGATGTAAACTTGGAGATGAGTGCGAGTGACTATGACCATGATGACTATGATTGTGGCTATGACCATGAGAGGAACCAATACTACCTGCTGGTAGGTCCAGCACTGAAGTGTGTAAAATAAAAATCATTCTGAAAAAAATAAAGAAAATAAAAGTAAAAATAAAAATGCATGCCCACAACTCTATTGAAATGAAATTGAATTGAATGACACACGTTTCATTGCGGGTTTTTACGGCTGTTTTTTTTTATATAATTTTATGCAAAAAAAATATTGTCCTTTTTTGCATAAATAATAAATATTCGTGAAATATAAAACTACAGGGTGGGCCAACTTCGACTGACTGATTTGAAAGGCTTATAACTTTATTATTTTTACAGTTTTTTATTTTATATTTTTTTTAATGAAAGTATAAGCATGAAAAATCACATCCAATATATGGCTTCCATTTTCCTGGTGGCGTTTAACCGCTCATTTCAAGACGTTTTGCATTACATTGCTCAACGTATCTGGCTCCAATTCTGCAATTTCTGTGCGAATATTCTGCTTAAGCAGTTGAATGTTTTGTGGTTTGTTGACCACAAAACATTGGTTCTGGGGAACGAGGTGGCCACGCAAAATCAGAAGGTTTTTGATATTATTCGGTCATCAAAAAGTTTTCGCAGAATTGCCATTGTTCGTCTCGCGTTATGAGCTGTTGTAGCTCAATCTGGCTAAAACCATACGCCAGGATTATTGATAACTACATGACGTAAAAAATTTTCCAACACAGTCTGATATACCGCCCCGGAGACGGTTTCTGATTAACCTGCTTCATTTTCGAAAAAATATGTAAATATAACTCTATCAGCTGTCATTTTCTCTCCGAAGCAAAATTAATTAAAATTTTTAATATTTTTACACGTTTTTGCATTAACTACACCAAGAGAAAAACAGAAATAAATTTAATAAATTTTCGTCCACTGTAACAATTTCATCAATATTTATGAAACATTTCATAAACAACATGATTTATATTGACCATATCACAAAAATAATAATATATTTACTAATACAAAATATCCTTTATATATATAGATACTAGGGCTGCCACTCGTATAAAAATTATTCGATTAATCGAAAAAAAACGAACAATTAAAAAAAAATACCTCATTTAATAAAACTTTTTCAAAATTTTACCAATTTTGGGAAATTTTGTATAAAAAATGGTAATGAACAAAATAAAATGAAAAAATAACTAAAATTTTAAAACTTTCTTTTAACCCTTTCACTACTGTTGTATACACATTAAAAAAAAATTTATAAATAATTGTAATAATAATAATAATTCAATGAAACTGCAAATGTTTTTGTTTAATTATGGTCATTGAACAATAATCATTATAAGCATAACCTGGTTATCAGAGCAATACCGTCACAATATTTTTTATCAAAGTCCAATATATTTAATCGGCCTCTATATTCTTTATGTGGAAACCTTTGTCTTTTTAATTTAAGGACCCCTAAGAAGAACCTGAAGTCGAAATAGAAATAAATCTGAAAACAAAAAGTCGGTAGTAAAAGGGTATTTATATATATTTACTAATGGGTAAAGATAAGATATATTTGACTTTCGAACAAACAGTATGAAGAAATTCTCAGATAAAGTGCTTTCATTGAAATATAACACATTTTTTCAGTTAGGGCGCTCGAAATCAACGGATTTAAAGTAAAATCCGTTGTTAATATCAGAAATCGGGATAAGCTCCCCCAACCCCTTTTTAGAGTTGAATTGGAACCGGGCGACATCCAATTGAAAAAAATGAAACTCATCCTATTTATAACCTTAGGTACTTACTACACCATCGAGTAAAAGTTGAAGCACCTCATAAGCGACAAGGACCTGCTCAATGTACTAACTGCCAGGAGTTTGGCCACACTAGGTCATATTGTAAACTGCATCCAGTTTGCGTTGTTTGCGGTGAGCTGCACAGCACAGCTGACTGCACTAAGCCAAGAACAGATAATAGTACAAAAAAATGTGGCAATTGCGGTAAACCCCATACTGCTAACTACAGAGGTTGTATAGTTTACAAACAACTTAAACAATCTATGTTAAATAAAACCCGAAACTCCCGAATGCAAGCTTATTTTACTCCCGAAAATAATATTCCTCAAATCCCACAAATTAACCCTTACAGTGCTGCATACTCAAATGTTCTAAGAGGTCAAGCAACAGCTTCAAAAATCCCTCAACCTGCACAACAAAACCCAAGTGTTACACACTTGCAAACCGATCCCCCGATCCAAAACTTCAGTAGACTCGAAGCAACTATAGAAACCCTGGTTCAAACAATTACCAATTTTACAAACTCGATGAGTAATATGATGCAAGAGATAATGAGAAACCAGCCTATTTTAATGCAAGCTTTACTAACTAAACCATGAACAGTTTGAAAATATGTTACTGGAATGCAAACGGCATATGCCAACATAAAGACGAACTCGATTATTTTCTCAGAAATCAGCAAATCGATGTTATGCTTGTTTCTGAGACCCATTTAACTCCGAGAAGTTTATTTTCAATTCGCGGATACACAATCTATGATACCAAGGACCCTAGAGGCAGGTCATGTGGAGGATCGGCCATAATCATTAAATCCAGGATAAAGCACTATCTATTGGGTGATTTCTGCGAAAATTATCTTCAAGCCACTACTATATGTTTCGAGGAATTTGACAATGACTTAGTGATATCGTCAATTTATTCTCCCCCAAGATTTGCCATAACGGAAGATCAGTATACAAACTTTTTTAAATCATTGGGTCCGCGCTTTCTTGCAGCTGGCGACTACAATGCCAAGCATACATTCTGGGGGTCACGGCTTGTTACCCCTAAGGGCCGTGCTTTGTTCAACGCAATTTCTAAACTGAGTATGGATGTGATTTCTGGTGGAGAACCCACTTATTGGCCAACAGATCGTCAGAAAATACCTGACCTGATAGATTTTGGAGTCACTAAGTCCATTCCAAGAGAATTGATCCAGGTTGAATCTTCATTGGAACTCTCATCTGATCACACACCCACCATTGTTAGTATTTTAAACCCCCGAGAAATTCCATCCCCCTATGGTGAATTACCACTGACAGGCAAAACAACTGATTGGCTGAAATATAAAAAATTTATCAGTACACATTGTTCGGAAAACATACCGTTAAGAACTAAAGAAGATGTTGACCTCTCGGTTCAAAACTTTGAATCAAATCTTAAACTTGCTGCTCAACTTGCTACTAAGCCCCTTCGATCCAACAGACAAAATATTATCCTATCTGCAGACGTCGAACGACTCTTAAATGAAAAAAGGAGAACTCGAAGAGAGTGGCAACAGCACAGATCCCCACAACTTAAGGAACGGTTGAAAGAATGTACAAAAAATGTAAGAAAGCTACTTGCTCACCAAAGAACTGTTTCATTAAACAGTTATCTTGAAAATTTGGATCCTTCATCTAGAACTGATTATTCACTATGGCGTGCTACAAAAAATTTAAAAAGACCGGTCATTTGTAAACCCCCTTTGCGAAAATCAAATGGAGAATGGGCCAGAAATGATACCGAAAAAGGGGATCTGTTTGTAGAATATTTAAAAAAAGTTGTCACGCCAAACATAACAAGATCTGTAACTGAGTTGCCACCTGTTGTTCCTCAGTACCAAACAGATACCCAATTATCGTTTGAGATGAGAGAGATCGAAAAGGCTATTTGTGAACTAAACCCCAAAAAAGCCCCTGGTATTGACAATATCAGCAATAAGATGCTTATGGAGCTAGCCAGCATAGGAATAAAAATAATTCTCTTTATTTTCAACGCTGTTTTACGCCTTGAATACTTCCCTACAGAGTGGAAAGTCTCTCTCGTTAAAATGATACCAAAGACAGGCAAAGATCTCACAAAAGTAGAATCATATATGCCTATTAGTCTTTTATCCAACTTGTCAAAGCTCTTCGAGAAATTGCTTATGGAAAAGCTGTCTATTTTTGTTGACCAAAACAACTCCATTCCAGCTCACCAATTTGGTTTCACGAGAAAGCATAGCACCATTGAATAAGCTCATAGGATAGTTTTTACTGTAAGAAAAACTTTCTAGGAAAAAAAATACTGCTCTGCTCTATTTATCGATGTCTCACAAGCTTTCGATAAAGTTTGGCACGAAGGATTACTCTTTAAAATGAAACGTTTGTTGCCTTCTAATACTCACAAGCTTCTTGAACGCTATTTAACGAATCGAAAATTTACTCTTGCTGAAAATAGCTTTGTCAGCCCTCCCCAAGATATACAAGCCGGTGTCCCACAGGGCAGCATTTTGGGCCCTCTGTTGTATGTCCTTTATACTTCAGACATGCCGTTAGATATTAATACCCACACGTCAACATTCGCTGACGATACCGCAATTTTAAGCGTCCATGATGACTCAAATATAGTGTCTAGAATGTTGCAGACCCACATTTCACAATTGGAAGCTTGGTTGGATAAGTGGAAAATTAAAGTGAATGAGCAGAAATGTATCCACATCACTTTCACGCTTAGAAGGGAGACGTGTCCACCCATCAAAATTAATAATCAGAATATACCTCAACACACATCTGTAAAATATCTCGGTATTCACCTTGACCGTCGGCTCACGTGGAAAACTCATATAGATGCTAAACTAACCCAGATGAAACTAAAAACGGCGCAACTCTCTTGGCTAACCGGCAGAAACTCTAAACTGGGTCTGGACTGCAAGTTACTCATCTACAATTCTATCGTGAAACCCATATGGTGCTATGGAATCCAGCTCTGGGGTACTGCCTCCGCGTCAAATATTGAAAAAATACAAAGAAGGCAAAATAAGTTCTAGAGAATGATCACAAACTCACCCTGGTATATCAGAAATTGCAACTTACATAAAGATTTAAATGTAACCCTGGTCAAAGATGAAATCATTAGACACAGTCAACTTTATTTAAATAAACTGGAAACTCATCCCAACTTATTAGCCCGTAACCTGATTAATAATTATGGCCACCAACGTCTTAGAAGGAGGGACACGGCGGATTTGGTCCGCTAACAAGGAGCAATAGATTATCTCCATCGAATCGTCAAAAATTTGTCTGGCACTGGCTGGACATAATAATTAAGAGTTAGTTTTAAGATTTGTAAACTTATTGTTAGTTCACATTATTTGAGTGAAGATTCAATAAATAGAAAAACTGCAAAAAAAAAAATTTTTGTTTCAGTTTAAACTATAAAACATTATCAAAAATGTAATTATGTTCCAACAATTGCAAGTTAGCACTTATGCTGTGATTTCCATTTATGTACTTTCTATGCTATCTATGTCATAAAATTTTTCGATTATACGGCAATATACTTAAATTATTTATGTAATTTTAAAATTATTTTTATCGCTATTTGTTTGATTAATAGAATAATTTGTAAACGGTAACCGTTTGATCGTTCGATTAAAAATTGTTTGATCGTTTATTCGAACAAAATAAAAACCCGAATAAATGACAACAATAATATATACTGAAACATTTTATAAATATTATGAAATGTATTTGGCTGATTATGAAATGTTTCATAAATACTATGAAACGTTACATTGGACGAAAATTTTTGAAACACTTCATAGTTATGATGATGCTTTTCCTTTGAGCGTATGATGACATTATAAAATTTTATTAAATTGTTTATTACCCGAAAAAAAAGTAAAGTTAAAAACTTCAAAAATAAAAAAGTTAATCGTATAAGCATTTCAAATCAGTCAGTCGAAGTTGGTCCACCCTGTACAATAAAAATATGTACGCATGAAGTTGAAATTCTGCATCAACATCCATAACCGCTTTACATACACAACAACACTTACATAATATTAATTAAAATTCCAATACCAGATATGGTCATCATAGTATTTGCATCCAAATCGTAGTCATTAGAATAAATACGTTGTATCGCCACTAAAACCAAAGTTGCGGTGAGTATCCAAATGCCTAAAATCGATACAATTGCGCCCATGACCTCTGTAAAATAAAATTTAATAAAAAATACATATTTCAAATAAATGAATACAAATGTATGGATGGATACAATTGAATGAAAGTATATCGAAGGTCATAAGCTGAAATGTCGTAAATGATAGTATTTTTATTTTTTTACTCAAGTTGTAAGACTGACAATTTAAGAGTTATAAACGTATGACCATAGTAGTATGAGTATACATGAGAACTATAAAATGTTATAAATAGGTGTAATATTTTTCTATATTATTTCACGTGATAGTGATATTTAAAATCATGTTCTAGTAGGACAATATTTTGTAAGTCATTTAAACCATTTACTGCATGGCGTTACATATATGTATCGCATAAGTTGACTAAATGCAGCGCATGATAGCAGAAACCAAGAAACGTCTTTTTCATTAAATACGATAACGCCATTTATATATTTTAATAACCCCCAGTAGCTTTCGCTAACAGGAAATCCCTGCCGATTCTGAAGACTCTTTTTCTTGTAGAAAATATGGATTTTTTCTATAGAAAAAGACTTGTCCTGAATATAAATGTTTCCATAGGAAACTCTGATTTCCTGAGAACAATCGCGAAAATTACAAAAATCATAAAATTTAAAAAATTCACCAAAATTAAAAAAAAAAATCGCAAATATTTTTAAAAATCGCCATAATTTAAAAAAAAACCCATAAATTTGAAAAAAAGTCCAAAATATGAAAAACCTTCAAATTTAAAAAAAACTTACATAACTAAAATAAAATAAGGCAGAAAATGGAAAAATTTCAAAACAATTGTCAAAATAAAACAAAAAAAATAGATAAAATTGAAAAAAAATTGCCAAAATTCTTAACATTATAAAAAGCCTAAATAAAATATAAAATGTCTTTATCTCGAACACGTTTTTGCTATATTTTTTTGATTTTGGTGTTTTTTTTTTTTTTTAATTTCGGCGATTTTTTTTAATTTGCGGTGACACTTATTTCAATTTTACCGATTTATTTCAATTTAGCGATTTTTATTTTCAATTTTGTTGATTTTGTTTTTTTTTGCAAGTCATTTAAATTTAGGATATTTTTAAAATTTTAAGGTTTATTAAAATTTTGGCGAATGTTAAACATCTACGAATTTTTTAGTTTAATTGATTTTTTTAAATTTTTGAGATTTTTTAATTTTTTAATTTTTGGGATTTTTTTCTTTTTTGTCATCATGGGTTATACAAATTTTGTGTGCCATTGTCCATTTTCAATTAAGCATTTAATACATGTTATTAAACTTTTAATTAAAAGTGAGTTTGAAATCAAAAAAAATTTTAATTGACATTTTGTTGACAATAATTTTTTTTTGTAAAATCAGATGGAAAAATAAAAACGACTGACTGCATAGCATTATTACATTTGACTATAATACGGAGTAATGTTCAGTTCGTTAATATGGGCTGTTCGCTTAAGTGAGACATTCATTACTTAATTGCGTAGTCAAAATAAAAAAAAACTCTTATGTAGAGTGGACGTGTTTAGACGTCTTATGCAACAGGATAGAGTTTTGTGAAACGTATATATATGTCTTACGCAGCACAGAGGTTAATTAATCATTTTTGTGCATTTCAGCAATTTTGTTTAAGCAATCTGTTGTTTAATACATTGGCTGCATGAGCTTTAAATAAATCACATAAATTTTAGTTTAAACAGATTAAAAAATATGCATATGCTTAAAATATGTTTGCATATAAACCTTTACAGACCAATTAACCTTTAAACCGAACTAAGCTTTTTTGCAATGGAAATTATGTCAGGTGCTTGGCATGAAAAATAACCAATAAGCTTCCCTACCAATTTATTTTTCCTTGCCTACTTTAGGCGCTACTAGCCAAATTAGGTTTAGAGTGAATCTCAAAAACGAATCCATTAAAATAATGAATAAGTTTAATATTAAATTATTCCTCACTTTTATTCCTAATTTTGTATACATTTTGCAGTTAGGTCAAGTTTATTAAACAGAAAATACTAAGCCTTGTCCTCGTACTTTTATGTTCTAAAAATTCAGGGACATGGGATGTTTTTTTGGGCATAAAATGCATTAATTACAATTGACGAATTAAGCACTGGGTTTTACAAGACGATCGTAATAGATTACGACAAATTAGGAAACACAAACGTTTAGCCCAGTACTTTTTGTTCTTAAATTTTTCTATTTTAATTTTTATATATTTTTATATTAGCCCTCAAACCGGACTAAGATTTTTCGCAATGAAATTTATACCAGTTGTTCGCACGAAAATAAACAATACCAATTTTACAACCAACATTTTTTTCGTTGCGTACTTTAGGCTGCATGGGCCAAAATAGGTTTAAAGCGAATCTCAAAAACTAATCCATAAAAACGAATAAGTTTAGGCATAACACAGAAAAAAATATCAACCTAAAATATCTAATTAAAGATTTGATTTGGATTTTAGTTTGTTTCTAAACAAATATTTAATTGAATCAATTAATATTTTAATTGACTTTTAAATATATAAATACATATTTTATTTTAGAAGCAATTATCATATTATTTTTTCATACACTGTAGGCATAAATAGAAAATTTTCAGTATAAAATACCAAATACATTTGAAGTTAACAAACAAAACAACACACACACAAACAGACCCAGCATTGCAAAAAACACACACACCAACGTATAGATCACACACTTTTTTTGTGAGTATCATATTTTTTTTTGTAGAAGTTATTTATAACTTTTTTTTCCCTTCTTAATTTTAATAAAAGGTTTAATTGATAGTATCACTGCCGTGATAGGTGCAAAATCAATTAAAATATTAATTTATTCAAAAAATTTTTTAATTAAAACCCGTTATTAGTTTTTTCAGTGTAAATATTTAATCTTACTAAGATATACGTGCACTTCAAAAATTAACTTTTTGTGGTTTTACTTCAGAAGATTTTCGTTTTTATAAAATCGCGCAATTGAGCGAAAATGCATATATTGATTAAACTTAAAGATTTTGCTAATGGTGGTTGGTTGGTTGGTTTAAGTGGCAGCTCACGCTACTCGTGAGCATCAAGTAGAGTCAAAAAGCGACTCCGTTTTGAAGAGACCACACTACCCGTAAGGAACTAATACTCCTAAATATAATCTTTCTGTTAAATTTCATAAAAATCAGTCCATACGTTTTCGAGTTAGGACAATGTCCTTTACAGGCATGCTATTGGAATCCAGTATGTCCCTGCACCAAAATTAGAGCTTTTTTTGAAAAGTTTAAGCTTCAATCTTTCTCTGTGTTAAGTATCAACAGTTTCTACACTGAATTTTTGCGCGTTGTATTAATGAAATCCATCATTAATACAATTTGTTCATTAAAAAGTCCCCAAAGAAAGTTTCATTGGATTAACGAAATATTTTCATTAAATGAATAATAATAATTTAGATTTTGTTATAAATTGTTCATATTAATTTATACCTATTTATTTCACCTAAATAACAAAAAAAAAAAAAATATGTGATTATTTAGACTTTTGTATTAAAAAAGTTTTTCCTAATAGCTAAACCGCCTCCTGTGGAAATTTGATGGAACTAACTGTTTGGTGTACAGAAAAAAATGTATATAAAATTTTTTGCATATTTTAAGAATCATCCAAAACGTTTTATGAAAATATCATTTAATTAATGATTTGTTCATTAATTTAATGAAATTTATTTATTAAATCAATAAATCAGTGTAGTCAACATAAATATGTTTCCATGTTTTTTTTAAAATTGTGTTCATAAAGACCTTGGTATGATGCCATACAAAGTCCTATTGGTTCAGGAGTTCAAAAAAAAAAAGTTATTTGGCGGACCCTTTAGTAAAAATGAACCACATATAAATGGTTTTCCAATAGGCAACTTTGAATTTAATTTTTGAACGCACTATTTCACTGATCATCTAACTGTTACTTTCCTTTTTTTCAGTAAACTCAACATTTTCGTCATGGTTAAGTACACGAACGAACAACGTATGCAAGTTATAAAAATGTACTAGAGAAATTCGGAGTCGGTGACCGCAACTTTAAGAGCGTTAAGATGATGAATTTCATCGCAAAATCATCTTCAGTGACGAAGCTCATTTTTGGCTCAATCTGTTCGTCAATAAGCAAAATATACGTTATTGGTTTAATGAAAATCCCCCTGTGCTTCATGAATCACCACTTCATCCACAAAAAATAACTGTTTGGCAGTTTGCATGCCGGCGGCGTCATTGGGCCATATTTTTTCGTCGACAATAACGATCGCCCAGTTACTGTGAATAGTGATAGTTATCGCGCCATGATTACCGATTATCTTTGGACCGAATTGGAAAACATGGACTTGGACGACATGTGTTTTCAACAAGACGGTGCCACAAGCCACACAGCACACGTTACAATCGATTTATTGAAGAGTTAGGAAGGTCAGACAAGTGGTCTTGGTAAAATCCAAAAAGGTGTTATCTCAGGAAATGGACCAGTCAATTGACCGCCTCGTTCCTGCGATTTAATGCCTCTTGACTTTTTTCTTTGGGGCTACGTCAAATCATTGGTCTATGCCAACAAACCGACGACTTTGGAAAAACTCAGAGCCAACATTGGAAGCGAAATAGCGGCCGTTACGGCCGCAATATGTGACCGTGTCATCGAAAATTGGGTCCAACGAATCGACCGCTGCCGACGTGCTATTAGTGTTATTAGTAAAAAATGAATTTAAAATCATAAAACAGGCATTTAATGTGGTTTGTTTTTTTTAAATGAACTACAAGGTATTAAAAAATTTAATTTGTTCTACAAATGACTGACATTTACATTAAAAATAAAGAAACTGTATTACAACCCAAACAACTACAAATTTGAGTTTATGTACATATATCATCAAAAAATAGTACAGTATTTGAATGAATTGGATCAAAACCCTATTCAGGATATTGAGGGAGTATTCAGCCGTCGAGTTGACGCAGAAAATCGTCAATATGAAAGCATTTTTCATCTAAAAGAAGCAGTTATTGATACGTGGAGATCTATAACGGAAGAACTTCGAATAAATCTGGTAGTCAGTATGTCTGATCGAATTTTCGAGTTGATTAATTAGGCCTCAAGCATTATTGAAACCGATGATTTAAATTTTGATATATTAAGTTATATACACTTTATAGTTATGAATCACTAATTGATTTTGTTATTCCTTTTTAAATAGTAAAATGAAAAAAATACATTGTTTGTTTTTTTGTTAAATATTATAAATTTTCCATGGGTTTTCCATTTAAGACTGTTAAGACTCTTCTACTTTTTTTTTTGTAACTTACGAAATTTAGTGTAATTAATGTGTAATTATAGTTTTGCAATGCAGTGTATATATAAAGACAAAATTGTGTTTTCAAAAATGATAAAAATAAAAAAATTGTTAAGAACTAACCCCATTTTATTGTCTATGTATATTTTAATTTATCATATAGAATAAAAACTATAACAACATTAAATTTTTTTTTTTTTCAAAAACTGACAAAAGTATAGTTGAGCTAAATTTTTCATTTCGTATGTTAAAATAAAATACCCTTCAAGATGTCGAAGCATTGCCATTAATTTATAATATTAACATGAATTTTTCAGAACTTGCTTTCGAAAAAGTGTAAACAAATATAAAATTATGTGAGCGGCTAATCATGGGTCACATACGCCTCACCACCAAGTGCATTAATTTCGTCAGCAAAAATTGGTCGCTCATTAAAAGACGTATACGTAATATTAATTCGTTACACGGTGTATTGCACGATTCATAAGTAGTTTTCTTTTAACAAATTCGAAGAAAATACATCTTTTTGAATTTATTTGGCTGAAATTACAGCTATTGATATCAATATTTATGATTATATAATATATAATATAAGTTCTCCATCAGAACAGTTAAAAAGGAAGTTTAAGGAATAGAGATAATATATGTTTTGAACATATTAATTAAAGTTAAGATGTATAAAAAAATTTTCGTAAACTAATTTTCGCCATAAAGTTATTGGTAGAGTAACGACAGCGTTCTACAAAAAAGTGGTGAATGCCCCCCGCTTCTAACCAACATATAATTTTAATGAATATAACTCATACTCTATGATCCCTAGACCAAAAAAGATGAGTATTTATCAAATTAAAATACTTCTCATCCACTTGATTAATGTTTTTTTTTTTTTTTACACATTTAAAACGAATTTTAGCTTCAGTTTAATTTTTCATCGTAATCACAAATAAATGATAAATGGAAAATTATTGATGCATATACCCAACATTTAAATGCACTTAAAATTATACATGTTATGTTTTGTTCATAATGACTGTCTATGGAGGATGTTTACCTACCCAAACGTTTATATCCAAATGACATTTTTGCATCCGGTGGTCTGCTACCCAACCAAATGGCAACTAGACCAATAACGAAACTAATACAATCTGATGCTAAATGTGCGGCATCCGTCATAATGGCTAAGCTTCCGGCTATATAACCACCTAGGAATTCAACAATCTACATAAAGAATAGAGTAAACAAAAAAAGAAAACGATATGATAAAATTATTGAAAATATAGAGAAAGAATTTTTTTTTTTGGAAATGAAAACAATATTCACACCGTAATGATTGTTAAATGTAGGTGGCATACCTCTATAGCCATTTGGTGGGAGTTTTTTTTTTTAATTTTAGAGTTTTTAGAAGTGCCTTTACATTATTCCAATGTCCGATTGGGAAATAATGTTTACAAAACTTTCCAAACCGTAATTGAACATATCTCAGAGTAAAAACTCCTAAAGCTACAGCAAAAAAACTTTTATCAGCGATACCGGTACAAAACGTGGAATTTTTGACGGTACAATCATGAGTTAGATTGATACTGCATTTCCACTCACGTGTTTTGAGCATAACATGTGTTTCGGAGAAAAAATAATGTAGGGGAATATATGTGCAAAACATGTTTTGTTTTAAAACAAGTCCAAAACACCTTCAGTGGAAACGTATCGTGAAAAATAACTTTCTAGTTTTTTGAAAAATTTCGAAACAAAATTGGGAGTCGCTACCAGACTTAAAATTTTCGGATTTTCAAAAAGGACATATTTTCACAAAAATATTTTTTTTAAACTTCTCACAACTCATTAAAAAATATTTAATTTTTAAAAGATTGCTAACAATTTACAACACAAGGTCAAAAAAAATTTCTAAAATTTTCCATTATTTGCAAAGCTCCAATGATACATTTCTAAAAGACTTTGGGACACGAACATAAATATGGACTTATAATTTTAGACTTAGCTTTAAACTGAAAACATATAAAATCAACCACTTGATTTCCAAATTTGATTTGAAAGTTACGTGAATCGTTAATACCTTGTGTTCAAGCTACTGGTATCGTGGTTTAAGGAAAACTAGAAAAACTATTTTTTTGACGATAAAATACCTTTATTTTTTAAGTTCCGCTATTCAAACAATTTTGGAAAACCACCCAGCCAGAAATTGCCAATGGTCTGAAAAATCAAGCACTGGCAGATCACTATTTGCCAATGATCCAACAAATAAAGTGATGGCAAATCACTGATTTACAACGCTCTGCCAACGTTAGTAAAAAGTGCTTTGCCAGTGCATTATTAATAAAATTTACAACAGTCAAAATAATAAAAGCACTGGCACAGCTCTGCCAACGTTCGTAAAAAGTGCTTGCCAGTACTTGATTTACAAAATTTACAACCGTAAAAATTAAAAAGCACTGGCACAGTACTGACTTAGAACGCTTTCCCAATATTAGCAAAAAGTGCATTGCCAGTACTTATTTACAAAATTTACAACCGTTAACTTAATAAAAACAGTGGCACATCCCTTGGTCACAACAAGATTGGAAAAATTCAAAACTAAATTGCAATTTATGATTTGAAGTTAAGAATATTAAGGTCTCCTGTTTAGTCAGCACAAAGTATAGTTTTTGTACTAAAATTCTACTTAAGAAATTTATTTTCAAATTTCTTTCTTTAGTAAAATTGTAGTAAAAAAATCGCGCTAACTTATCACAAAAATAATTTGATAAAAAAAAATATTCAGTTATTTTGTAATTAACTTAGCTAAAGCAAGCCTATTGTCATTTCTGCTCAAATTACCAAAATCTTTCAATAAGAAATAATACAACTCTTTACTGAAGTGAATTACTAAGTAGGACTTTATTGGTTGTTTTTGTTTTTTTACTGGCAAAGCGCTTATTGCCAGTGCTTTGCCAACGTTTTAAAAAAGAAACGGCCAAGCCCTGCCGGTGTTGTTATTTTGGAGTTGGCAAAGCACATATTATATATTATTAAAAAAGCACTTTATTGGTTGTTCTACCACTACTTTGCCAACGTTTTAAAATAATGGATTTGGTTCTGGCAAAGCGCTCGTTGCCAGTGCTTTGTCAACGGAACGGCCAAGCCCTGCCCGGTGTTATCATTTTGGGGTGGGCAAAGCACTTGTCTTCAGATATCCAACGCTCTGCCAACGCTCATACCACCGTTGAAAGCACTGGGCCAATGCTTTGCCGTTCGTATTTTTCTGGCTGGGCAGTCTTTTGAAATACAGCGGTTTGAATCACGGATTTTGAAAAAGTGCATTTTACAGTCAAGAATTGAATAACTTTTTAGTATCAGTAAAACCACGGTTTAATATGAGTTATCAATGATTTCCGTCGCTTAAGCCTACTTTTATATAATTATATACGATTATATATAGCACCATATATAATTATATATGTCGTTGAGTATTTCCAAGTTGGTTAATATGGTGTCATATAAAATTATATATAACTATATATAGTCCTATATATAATTATATCTGCCTTAAATAATCAGATATAACTATATATTGGTTCATATAAATAACTTTATATTTGCTATAGATTTTTAATAACTGTATGAACAAATTTTAAACAAAACTATCAATTAACACAGTTAATAAGAATCTTATATGACATCATCAATGCTGTTTTTGGGATCAAGTTTATTTTATTTTAATTGTAGTTTAACCGGCCAGCAGTGGCCGTTTAAACTAAGTTTTGAGCTGTCAAAACATAACAGCTGTGAATGAAAGTTATACATACCCGAGTAAAAAAGTTTATATATAATTATATATAAAAATATATAATTATTTAAGATTATATATAGCACCATATATTTATATATGTATAATAATATATGTCGTTAATTATTTATAAGTTGGTTAATATGGTGTCATATAAAATTATATATATATAGTCCTTCGTATAATTTATCTGCCTTATATAATTAGATATAATTATATATTGGTTCAAAATCGTTTAGATTTGGGAAAGTTTTCTTGACTCTGAGGTCATCTTAAAAAGCTGTTAAATGGCTAGCTTTGCTTATGATACAAGTATTTTTCTTAATAAACTTTGGTTATAAAAAATACATGAAAACTTTATTATCACTTTATAAATAAAACCTGACTATCGGGGGTATTCTAAAAAACGAATCCACAGATATCTTTTTTAACATATTAACACGTTCAGTTAATATTACTACAATACAAATGAATTTTAGCACATAACTCTGTGAGTTTCCATATGTATGTATTTACATCCATACTTCATTTAATATGAGAAATCAAATTAGAAAAAAATATTTGACAGTATGGTCCTGGTTAGGTTTATTAAGTTAATGTTTTTTTCCTCTTAAATCATTTTTACCTCTATTGTGTATTAATTTGTATTTGTAAGTTTTGTATTTGTCACTGTTATCTTATTATTTTAGAAGGAATTCAATGTAAAAAATCAATAACTGGGTCAAATTATGTAGATGGCAATTTATATAAAATTATATCAAATTATATATAATTATATAAAATTAGACAAACCCATTTTTCAGATATAATTATTTCAGAATTAATATAATTATATCTGATTATATATAATTATATAGAGCAATTTTCGTATATAATTATATATAATTTGATATAGGACTATATAGAATTATATATGGAACTATATATAATTATATATGTCCCCATATATAATTTTATAAAGCCCCATATCAATCGGGTGTTTGAGTTGTAATACAGTATCTTTATTTTTAAGTGAAAAAACAGTAATTTGTAGTAGAAAGTTCAGTTTTGACTACATTTGTAGTATATTTAAAAAATATAATTACTGTATTATGAATTTACATTCATTTGATCAAATTTTTTTTTTATTTAAAAAAGTAAAGGAAATACACGTTATGCAGTTTGTTACAACATTTTTGGATCGTTTTTACTACATTTGTGGCTAATTTTTTAGCCAACATTAGTTGAATTTAATGAAAGTCGTCCTTTTTCCAAGTCAAATTTCATTTGTTTTTTCCGACATTTGCAGCTGTATTTACCTACATATTATTCTAAGTCAACTTTCTTTGTTAGTTTAGGGGAAAAAATAGCTTAAACTACAGAAATTGTACATATTTTGATAGTTTCTAAACAATATGATATTTTATAACAATACCAAAGTTTTTGTTGATTGTGAAGAAACTGGATACTATCAATCAATTGCATAACTATCTGGAAATACTAATCAGATCCTTCTTTAACATCACATTTTACAACATTTAAGTTCATCTGAATTAAGTAGTTGAATCTGGTCGCAAATATTATTATTATTACAAAACGTTACTGCAATTTAAAAAATATTAAAAAGAATTTACTGCATTTTAGAAATACAATTATTTGTATATACATACCATTTAATATTCTGCTCTAAAATGTAAACAATTCACATTTTTCCAAGAAATCTTCTTATTGTTATAAAAAAATATAAATTTTTCGGCTACGCCATACTTTAATTTTATCAAGGTATTTCAAGTAAATTCAAAATCAACGAATATTTCTAAGAGAAGTACCAACTTTGAAAAACAACTAGCACCATGATTTTCTGTAATTTTTCGGGCTTCGGCCAACAATGCTTAATATTTTATAATGCTTTGAAAATGTTACTTAAACATGAAGCAAAACTATTTTCTTAGTTAGTTTTTACAGGAAGAAGAGGAAGAAAACATTTTTATTGATAAATTTAACGGACACAAAAAATATCTAAAAAATATATGCCAGACTGCCGCAGTTTCGCCCCCTCCAAGGACTCGTCAGTGGTTAATTTATGTATCAATTGAACAAAGTATTTTAAATTGATAACTGGCTCCATATGAACAACTTTTTACTTTTTGTCGTAGTGAGTTTCAAACCCACAGCCATACACAACAGTCAATGACTCGTAGCACCACCTCTTAGCGAATTGAGCCACGGCCTACACACCGATGAGTGCGGTTAAGTGGAGTTTTGTCAATCACAGCATTCACAATGTATTGTGTTAATCAGAAGAGACAGAGTTAACTAATGCATATGAACAATTTATTTTTCAACTACATACAATGCTTCCTCTTTTTAATCATATTGTTATTTCTTTTTCAGAAGTAATTATTACATTATGATGCGCTTTATTCACATTCATTAGTCAGATACCTAGTGTATGTAAGAGATACAGTTACCGCTGGGAAAATTTTTCAATTGTTTCTGGAGTAAAGGGTTTTTAACCGTAATTTGGATTATTTAAACAAAATTCAATTATAACCACACACACTGAACAGACTCGTTGTGATAACCGAATTACTTTGGTAATCCCCGATCGAATTTAAAATTAAATAAAACACAGTTTCCATTTTTTTTTTTTAATTTTTTAATTGAATAATAAATACAAGGTAATAATTACAATATAATATTACAATTAAATAAAAACAGTTCCTGAGGACTTTTTTATACAAAATTTTTTTGGTTAATAATGCCTTTTTCCTTTGCATTCCTTATTTTCTGAGGTTTTTTTTTACCAAAAATTGCTCTCAGAATCTAAACACAAGTTCTTATAAGAAAAACATTTGAATCTGGGTACACTTAATGAAAACTCTCAGATTATAGAAGTTTTTTCATGGATGGTAACCGATTCGGTGTGGCCATCTGCAATTTCCTTTATTTCGGTATCGGTATTTTAGCGGTAACGATATTTTAATTATTTCGGTAACCTGTTTTTAGCTATAACGATATTTTAGTTATTTCGGTAACGAAATTTTAAGGATGGCGGATTCCACTTTCGTTAAAGTGCCAGAGTTTCAGACAATTCTTAAGAATCCGTAGACTTTTTAATAAAATATTCTGCAAAATCAAAGAGTTTTTTGAATGGTAGAACAAATAGAAAAGTGCTTAACCTTCTAATGAGAAAATTTAAAATTATAAGGTCTTCTACAACATTTTTTATCATTGCCTAATTTATGCGACGTGAGCCAAATTATGGATACGTATATAATACTGTTATGCAAAATACTGTTTAGACAAAATACTGGTCAAAAAAATTTTAAAAATCCAGCTTTTCATAATACTGTTTTACAAAATACTGTGTTTCATAAAACTGGTTTACAAAATACTGGATTTCACAATGTAAAAATGCTGGTTTACAAAATTTATTTTATTAAAAATAACTTCAAAAAAGTATAAAATTTTAAAAAATTAACAAAAACATTTAACAAAAAATTAATTTCAATGCATTTTATAAACTTTAATTAGTACAAGATTTTTTGCAATTCGCTTTCAATGCATTTTATAAACTTTAATTAGTACAAGATTTCTTGCAATTCGCTTTATGTAGTCTGTATGGCTTAATTCACACCTTTTTCTTATATGTTGACTACATTAGAATTGTCTTTTGGTTTTACTATGGTTTATTTTAATAATCATATATAAATTGAGATAAATTTTACTTAATTATTACAGTGAAAGTTTTTGCAAAAATAAAGCAAAAAAGCGCGCGCTTTATTGCTTTATTTTAACAGAAACTTTCGCCGCCCAGTAAAAACAGGATTTTGCAAAACAGTATTGTGTTATACAGTATTTTGTAAAGCAGTATTATGAAATGCAGTATTTTGTAAAACAGTATTACGAAACGTAGGATTTTGAAAACAGGATTTTGTTATACACAGGATTTCGACCCGAACCCGCTAAATTACTTTAGGGTGACCTCGAAAACTAACGCATATAAAAGAGAAGTTTCGAACTTTATTGCTTTCACGAATATGTAACCACAATCCAAATATTATTTTTTTGTGCTTCTAATAAACAAGATAAGGCGAATTTCGTTTTTTGGAAAAACCGAAGTTAGGCAAAAAAAGTATCTAAACTTATATTTATATTGTTCAAAATTTAACGCTTTGCTGCTAATACTTAATGTTTTCTTTCTGCCAAATTTTATAAAAATCCTTTTTTTATTGTAGTTTATAAGTTAGGATGACATAGGTACTTTAGAGAAATCCTGATAACATCATGTACCTCTTTAGACCAAAGTAAGGACTTATTACTAAAGATAAAGCTGCAATCTTACTTAGATTTTATTATAAAGAGTTTTAAGTCAACTTAAACTGTTTTTTCAAATTTTTAGAAAACTATATTTTTCAAAATACATAATTCTTTTTTGAAATTTTACGAAATTTTGATTTTGAAGCTTTCCTTCATAAATTCTGCGGGTTATTTTTAAATGTTTTTTTTTTAGAATACCATTGTATTCTCTTAGAAAAGACCTGAGAAAATTGTGACCTACAGGATAAGTCATAAAGTCTTATTGTTTATCTGTTGTCAACATCTCAAGATTCACAAAGTTTATTTTTACATAAAACCGAGGCAACTTTACGAAAGATTATTAGTTTCTAAAGAGGTTTCACTATTTGAATTGTTTAATGTTTTTTATGGTTGTAGTTTCCAAAATTATACGAATGATTTTTTAAATTATTTAATTTGGTTATTACAAAAGAAAATATAACTCAAAGCTTATTTTTCAAACCGTACATGCAACTATCAATTGGTAAGAATTATTTAGTAAGACATTAGTAAGCAAAAGTTTTTAAAATTCTGTAGTTGCAGCTGACATATGTCTACAGCTTACTTTTAAGTAAAAATGTGCAATTTGAAGGTTCACCAATAGTTACCACAATCGAACGAAATTATAAAATTAATTTTTTTTTATGAAATTATAATAAATATTTTGTTTCGATCGATTTCCAAATGATTTATGTTCTGTGTGCATCAATTTTATTTGTTGGAGAAATTTGACCTCCGGTTAACATGTTTTAACGATGTGACAAATATTTAATATTTCAGAATTAAATAATTTTTAAAATTTTTTTTGTTAAAAATACTGACTTTCCTCCAAATACGCCAAAATTATATCGGTCCACACGCTAGGTGGATTGAGGGTTCTCTTCAGTATTAATTTGTTTACAATTTGCAATTTTTAATTTTTTTTTTTCATATTTTGAGGTTTCAAAATAATGCAAAACTTAAGAAATTCTTTTAAATTTGAAGTTTACAAAAAAACTACTCTTATAAAAATATGTCCGTTTTAAAAATAGGGAACCGGAAACGGGTAACATTTTCAAAGTTTAGTAATTTCGAAATTTTTAAAAATATTAGAAAATTTTTTATGAATTCTAATCTAACTCAGTGTTATCTTATCTAATATTCGTCAATTTGTTATTTTAAGAAACAGTTAAGTAAATAACTACAATATATTAACTCATTTTTGACACAGTGCTAATTTTTCAACCCAGTACTTTAAAACAGCTATATTTTTTTTACTGGAAAAAGATAGT
Organism: Delia radicum; assembly: GCA_021234595.1. Taxonomy (NCBI): domain Eukaryota; kingdom Metazoa; phylum Arthropoda; class Insecta; order Diptera; family Anthomyiidae; genus Delia; species Delia radicum. The sequence continues at coordinate 75,018,587 of CM037855.1, read as the reverse complement.
TAAGTAATTTAAAAACCTTAAAATTATTTTTGAAAAATTTTTATCCAGAGGTGCAAAAAATCAATTTTTGACCTGTTTTGATGGAATTTTTTCAAAAACTATTTTAAAAAAAGCTTAATATCAGAAAGTATTTCTCTGCTAGAAACTAGTTTACAAATTGTATATAAGTTGTGAAAATCTGACTGATCGAACGATAAACTTCTCAAATACACTAAGTCTAAAATTAAACATAAATAATGGATGGTTTCTATTAAAACACTATTAAGCTTATACAAATTATATATGTCAATTTTAAAAAAATGGTCTAAAACCACGATTTTTTCCTTTATAATTGTCAAATTGTCTCTATATGATAAATTTTTCAACAACCTACCTTCCGTAAGAATCGAACTTGCGCTTCTTTTTACATTACAATACCAATACCAAGTCGTGACCGATTAACGATCACACCCAAGTATAGCCTCGCATGCTATGCAGCTAAATTGTAGTTTTCTTTACTATTAGCTTTTCTGTTATTGTAAATTTTATTCAAAATTGACAAACATTAACAAACGCCAACATTCAATTTTTAGATTTTTGTTTATTTTCCAATTTCCTCTGTCTCTATTTTACAAACTTTATCAGATTGACGTATGGTTTTTACGTTCAGGGTAGCCAACTTTGCGTTTATGTTGAGACATCGAAACAGGAAAAATTTTGTAATGTATTTTAGTACAGTGTTATTTTAACGTCATATAGACTGTCGCAATTATTTCTAAATTAAAAAAAAAAATAATTTTTATATATTTTTGAATAAAAATTTGTTCACAAAATTTAATAACGGTGTGTTTATCTAAACAGAAACGAAAATTATACGACCGATAGGAAAACGAACAATCGCGTAAGAAATTTGGTTTATATAATACGTTATATGTCAACTAATTTTATAATTGCCTTAACACTATTCCTAATTTTTTCACAGTTTTATGGAAATTTTTTGTTAAATTCTATGGTAACCTTTTTATATTGCTTTGGCAAACAAGTGTTAATAAATAAACAAAAATAATATCCAACAAAACAATTAAAAAAAAAAATAATAAATAAATTAAATTTCCAGTCAAAATATAAAAATGTGCGGGATTAATTATTTGCTAATTTAAAGGGTTTGTTTTAAAAATACTCATTAACACTAGGCTTACCATTCGTACTGATGTACATGTAAAGGGTCCGCCATCTAACGATTTTTTTCAACTAGTGCTTATTTCGTGAATGGTAACACTTAGCTCATGTCTGATTTGACAGATAATTAGTTTTATCCTTCCGCTGAACGAATAAGGTCCGTATGTTCGTTATCTTGTGAAAAAAGTGAAAGAAACTGGCATCCTCATCGATAAACCAAAGCGTGCGTACACCCGAGAATATTGCTGCTGTGGCAGAAAGTGTGCGTGAAGCGCCATCAACATAAATTCACCGTCGTTCTCAACAATTGAACATTTCGGAGACATCATTGAGACTAATTTTGCAAAAAGACCTTGGTATGACGCCATACAAAGTCCAATTGGTTCAGGAGTTCAAAAAAAAAGTTATTTGGCGGACCCTTTATGTTTTTTTTAACAGAAAAACTCAAGTTTTGATCCATTTTGATTATAATTTTCAGAATTTAAGAATTTTTCTTGATCGTATACAAACTAAAATAAAAATTCTTTAAAACTAAAAGTATTTATATGTGAAACCCGTTCTGAGATTCTAAGAATCTAAGATTAGTGCTTAAAGGACGAGAGCTTTAATATTTCAAAATATTGCTTCCTTTTGGAAAACAAATACTCAGAACGAAAAATGAAACATACTCATAATATATCTTGAAATTTATAGATTTTCCTTTATGAAAATGAATTTTTCGAAAAGAAACAGTTGTTTGAATTAATTTTTTAAAGGCCTTAACATGTTCAACATGGGGAATTTTTTTTAACGTGTTTTAATAAACATTTTTCTTTAAACTAATGAAGTTTTTTTTTTATTAAGTGAATACTAAATTTCTTCCAATTTATGAAAAAGCTTTATAATTTTTATAAAACTATTTTCAATGAGAGTTTTTCATTAGGCGCATGACTTTTTAATAAAGAAAATTGTCCCTTCAATTTCCTGAAAATCTTCATTAATCTAATTCAATGATTTGATGCAAAAATTCATTAATATTAATTCATCGATCAGTGTATAATCTAATTTATAAAATTAGCAAGAATAAGTCTGGATTTTTGTTACATAAATTTTAGAAATTCTCATAATCTCAATTTCCCAGCAAAACCACACATTACCAAATCATGGGTAAAGTAATGTATCGGCATGGGATTACATTACACCCTACTTCACTGATGAATTTTACAGGCGATGAGCCTAAAAGTAAAGGGTGGACTCATTACCTTGTAGGGGTTAAAGTAACTGGTTACTTATATGGTTACATGGTGGGAAAAAGTAATGTGTCTATAAATAGATTTTCATAAAAAAAATGTATAAAAATTTTTTTTTACAGATATTTTTTTTAATTAAAAAAATAACTTTTTTTATTATTAAATAAATTACGTGGTCATTAGATTGGTTTTAGTGTATATGGGCAATTTTTTTTTTTAAATTTAAAGGTGCTCAGGTCTAAGATTGTGTCATTTAGTGTAAAAACGGTATTGTAAAAGTTTTAGCTCAATCGGACTATGCCTTCCCGATACGAAACAGCCCTAAAGTTTAGAAAACGGAACACAAGGCGAAAAAGTCACTTTTTTTTTAGTTTTTGAAGATACAATTATGTTTTCAAAAAGGTATAAAAACACAAAATCGGTTAAAATCTAAAATTTTTAAAATCTCCAATTTCAAATTTTAAAAAAATTTCTTCAACAAAATCGCAAAAATTGAGATTTGGACTCCAGTGACTTGTTTAAAACATGTTAGAGATCGAAAATAAAAAATTTTAAAAATATCCCCTGTCCCACTTGGGTAGGGCAACGATTTAATTTTTGCACATTTCGAGGAAATTGTGTTTTTTGGTAGTTTTTTGCTTATTTGTTGTCATATAAACTTTAAAATCGAAAATTAGCTACTTTTGTACCGTTTCTTGTTTCTATTTTATCATCATGACTTAAGGTTGAAAATAAAAAATTTTGGACATCATTAACCCATGTGAACCAGAGGCCCCAAGAGACCCCACACTTATATACTTCAATTTACAAAAAACGTTGAAGATTTTCTTACTACTTTCGAATTTTAATAAACGTGATGTAAAACATAATAACACAATATTTGAAGATTCTGTGCGTTTGGACATATTAAACAACGTTAACCCTTACCGAGCCGCATTAAGGTCAAAGAAGTTACTGCGAGAATTTATATATATTTAAATAAAAAGTATTTAAATTCTTTTTTTTTACAAAAATGGTTAAAACCAGTCCTTTAATCATTTAACATATATTTTGGACTAAATTAACCCTTAGATGCTCATGGTGTCAAAAAGACCCATAGTTGAAAACACTTTAAAAATATGTTGTGTTATGTTAACACAAGACACCAAGGGTTATCTAAGGGTTAATTTAGTCCAAAATATATGTTAAATGATTAAAGTACTAGTTTTAGCCAGGTTTGTAAAAAAAAATTTACTTTATCGCACCCATTACCAAAGTTTTGCTGGGTTACTTTCCTTAATCTGAATTTTTTTATACGAAAAGTAAATTCGCAGTAATTTTTATAATTTACCTCAAAATTCATATACATATATTGGAAATTTTGTACTGATTTCATGTCAGAAAGAAATGGCCACCCTAACATAAACGGATAATAGCGTTGCATAAAATGAGTGTTTCTTTTTGTTGTTTGTTAAAATATTAAATAAATATTTTTATTATACCGTGTGTGCGTTTATTTATAATTATATTGGATACTGGGTTACAAAAATCCTTAAAAGATTTCACATTGTTCATGGTTTATTTAATAACGAAAGCAAATTTGTTATCGTCTGATTTTGACTTAACTGACAATTGTCTCCTTAAAAAATGACCACAATAAAAAATTACTCCAAAGCGAAAACTGAAAAAGGCCGTTTTGAATGAAAATTTTGCGCCAATATAAATTATGAAATTTAACCCCAATATATAGTGAAAAAATTACCCAAAAAAATAAAACTGGATATGAAAATGACCCCACTTAAATTTTATTTTTTCTTATGAGGCTAAAATCTAGGTTTTTTTTAGAACGATAAAACTGCCAAAAAAATATTATAAAATCATTCCCAATGTCAGTTGCCCCCAAAAATTAAAATAACCCCAAAATAATTGTATTTGATAAACGATTATTTTATTATAAATTTCAAACATGCCATTAGAAATCGCCACAAATCTGACCAAGGGTCTTTCGAATTCCATTATAGTTGTTATGTACATCAACGAGAATGTATTTAGAGTTAAATATACATCGTTATTACGTATTAAAAATTGTAGTAACTCGCGGCTTATGTACTTCTTTAATTTTTTAATATTTTTTTTTTTATTTTTTTAAACTGTTATTCAAGCTCCGGTCTCAAAAATGTAGATTTAAAAATCGCCGCGATTTCTTTTTTGTTTATATTTTTTATTATTGCCGCGACTCTGAAACTGTTATTTAAGCGAGGCAAATTTGGCATTAAGAATCGACGTGATTTTAAATTCAAAATATTAGATAGCAGCGCTTATTTTGTTAATATTTTTTATAATTGACGCGACTTTGAAACTGTCAATTAATCGCCTCAGGCTAAAATTTGCAATTAAAAATCGCCGCGATTTTTAATTCCAAATTTAATTATTTTTTTGTTGCTTATATTTATCTGGCGTTGCAGGAAAAAATTCGTATTAAAGATCTCCCCGCTTTTGAATACCAAATTTTCCGCTTCTACTGCTAAACAACTTTGTTTAATCAAGTGCTGCAAGCGAAAATTTTGTATCAAAAATCGACGTGACTTTAAATTAGTAATTACTTAATCCCACACATTTTTTATTTTGTCTTGAAATTGAATTTATTTATTAATTTTTTTTTTATTGTTTTGTTGGATTTTGTTTTTATTTATTTATTTGCACTTGTTTGTCAAAGCAATATAAAAAGCTTACCATCGATTAATACTTTAACAAAAATTTTGCATAAAACTTTGAAAAAATTATAAAAAGTTTTATGGCAATACTTTTATTTAATAAAATCAGTTGACATTTAACGTAACACACGTATGTCTAAACGAAAATTTCTTACGTGATCTTTCGTTTCCCTATCGTTTGTATAATTTTCGTTTCTTTTTAGATAAACAGACCGTTATTAAGTTTTGTAAAGGGTCCACCAAATAACTTTTTTTTTTTTGAACTCCTGAACCAATTGGACTTTGTATGACGTCATACCAAGGTCTTTATGCAAAATTCGTCTCAATGATGTCTCCGAAATGTTCAATTGTTGAGAACGACGGTGAATTGATGTTGATGGCGCTTCACGCACACTTTCTGCCACAGCAGCAATATTCTCGGGTGTACGCACTGTTTTTGGCTTTTCACGCTTTGGTTTATCGATGAGTGCCAGTTTCTTTCACTTTTTTTACAAGATAACGATCATACGGACCATACTCGTTCAGCGGAAGGATAAAACTAATTATCTGTCAAATCAGACATGAGCTAAGTGTTAACATTTACAAAATAAGCACTAGTTGAAAAAAAAAAGTTTGATGGCGGACCCTTTATAATTTTGTAAACTAATTTTTATTCAAAAATATATCAAACATTTTTTTTAAATTAAGAAATAAATGCGACTGTCTATATGACGTTTAAATAGCACTGTACTGAAATACATTACCAAATTTGCCCTATGGGGATGTCACAACTTAAACGCAAAGTTGGCTACCCTGAACGTAAAAACCATGCGTCAATCTTATAACGTTGTGAAATAGAGACGGAGAAGGTTAGAAAATAAACAAAATTAATTCCAATTTTTTTTGTAGCTTATATTTATCAAGCGTTGCCGCAAAAATTTCATATTAAAAATCTTGCCGATTTTAAATACCAAATTTACCGCTACTACTGCTAAAAAGCCTTGTTTAATCAAGCGCTACAGGCAAAAATTTGGTAAATTTCATCGCGATTTTTAATACAAAAATTTCGACTGCGGCGCTTAAATAAATATAAATCTGATGCATATTCTTCAATTCTTCATTTGATTCCCTAAGACAATATTTCTTAGAGAATAAACCAAATTGTTATTTATTGACGAAAGTCGAAGTTCCCTTCTTAATTACATACACTTTAACTAACCATGTGTTCTGAACGAATTGTATATTTTTAACATTAATATGGAAAGCTTTGTTTAAAATAATTCACAACTACTTATTACGAAAAAAAATATAGTCGCTTAGGTCGAAAGTGCGGCACTCCCCTAGCGCTGATGGCCACAAGATTTTCATCTTCTCTTACATACAGTGGCGGACAAAAGTATTCACACAGCAGCAAAATTTATTTTGATTCTTTTATATTTTTAAAATGAAACCCACTAGCCGGATATGGTATTCAACAAAATTGTTTATTAACTTATAAATTATTAAAATACAACAAAAAACTTATTCTTAATATGTTATATTATAAGAAAAAACTAAATATGTAATTTAAAGCATTATTTTAGGCGGACAAGAGTATTCACACAGCTTCAAATGTTTGTACAAAAAATAAAATTTCACATGATTGAATACTTTGTGGAGTAGCCTTTCTTTGCTATGACTTCTTTTAATCTTCTTGGCATAGAATGGACCAATTTCTTCGTAACATCTTTTTTTTTAATTTTTATTTTTTTTAAATACAACATGCTTAGTGTTAGTTTTTTGTTGTATTTAAATCATTAATACGTTAATAAACAATTTTGTTGAATACCTTATACGGCTAATAGCTTTCATTTTAAAAATATAAAAGATTTAAAATAAAGATGGATAGATTTACGCAGAATGGAGTAGATATGGCGGCATGTCAAAATGGAGTAGAAACGAGGAAAATGATACTAAAAAATACAACTCTTGTAAGACATATAAAAAATATGAATTAAATTAAAGACAAAATAAAATATTTTAATTTTGTAAACTAAATTTTTATAGTGATTTTCAGTGCTATTCGTTAAGGTAGACATACTAAAGCGAAAGGCAAGACACACATCAAGTCCCTGAGGACTTACACTTAAGGCAGAATGTCGGCTTGTTGTGCGCTCTAAAAATCGGTCCTATGTAACATTCCTACCCCAGGAACTACGTCGCACTGGCGAAATTCCTCAACTTCTTCCATCCTATGCCCCTAAGATCCCCCAATGCGGATATTGGGTCACTGGATAGTATTTCGACCCGGATCCCGGCAAATGCCTGCCGGACATTCATAGTGTTCCAAGGTCTCCTCGTCCTCCCCACAGGCCCTACACACTCTCGAGTCCGCCCTACCAATACTTAGGAGATGGGCCTTAGTGTCGAGTGTCCCGTGAGGATTTCCATCAAAAGACTCAGTTCCTTCCTACTGAGATTCAGAATTTCCCTCGTCTTGTCCGTGTCCGGGTTGCCCAAGAGAATACCCGTGGTCCTGCCAACACCCGCATTCTCCCAGATGTTCCTATGCATGGTGTCAGCCCAGTCCACCAGCTCCGCCTTGAGAGCTCGAAAGGGTTTAGCGTTCCCCAAAGTGACTAACTCCAGGGAAGATCCTCCCTAGTCAAATCATTAGGCACTTCGTTTCCCGCTATACCACAGCGTCCCGGCACCCATATAATCTCAATGCGTCCCCGTGCAGAGAAATCGTTAATTTCCCCTTTACACCTGAGTATCGTCATTGATCCCACATAATTCGTAGATAGAGCCTGGATAGCCGCCTGGCTATTAGTGAAAATCACAATATCACCGGTCAAGCCCATGATCAGGGACCGTAATCATTATGAGTTTTATAATAAAAATTACACAATAATGATTATGTTATGAGTTTTAAGGATTTTCTTCAATAGTAATGATTATTTTTGAGTAATAATAAAAAAAATCCGCAATAATCATTATTTTTGAGCATAAAAAATAAAATTCAAAAATAATCATTATTTATGATTTTTATTTTTTTCGCTCAAAATAAAACTCACTTTCATGTAGGTGTAAATATATATACATATTAGGGTGGGGCGATTAGTATGGAAGGAAAAAAATCTTAATGGGCGCTTCGCGTTTCTGATTCTTGGGATTGTACTGAGCAAAAAAGTCCACTAGACCATACGTCTACGGTGAAAATCGAGCTTCCAGATTTTGACTTTACGGCAAAAAAGCCCTATTTTGAAATTAATAATTAACACCTTAAGCCCCACCCACAAATATGATTGATGCATTAATCTGCTAGAGAATCTTCTAAAGAAGAGATTGATACCATAATATTGGATAAGCTCCTCCTCCTCCCTGAGATATGTCCATCCCACACATTGTTACTTTCACAAAATACGTAAAAAAAAGCCCTATTTTGAAATTAAAAATTTACCCCTTAAACCTCACCCACAGATATGATTGATGCATTAATCAGCTAGAGAATCTTCCAAAGAAGAGATTGATACCAAAATCTTCGATAAGCTCCTCCTACTTCCAGAGATATGTCCATCCCACACATTGAAAGTGAGTTTTATTTTGAGCGAAAAAAATAAAAATCATAAATAATGATTATTTTTGAGTTTTATTTTTTTTGCTCAAAAATAAATATTATGGCTGATTTTTTTTATTATTACTCAAAAATAATCATTACCATTGAAGAAAACTTTAAAAATCAAAAATTTAAAAATCATGACGGATATGCAAAGATTGTCAAAAAATAATAATAATGGTGCAATAAATATTTTTTTATGTCTCTTCTAAGTGATTGATTTTTTGATTCAAAAAAACGAGCAATAATCATTATTTACGGTCCCTGCCCATGATATTCACCTGCTTAATGCACTCCGTAATCGCGGTGACCTCCGCCTGTAGTACGGTATTATGGCCAGGAAGACGGAATGATTTGCGTACATTGAAGTCAGCGTCACAGAAGCCCAGACCCGTTCTCCCATCCAGTTTCGATCCATCCGTGTAAAAGTGGATCCCGGGTGGTTATTTTTTGTTATTGTTTGTATTTGTTATTTTGACGATTTCTAAAAATCTAATGACGATTTTGACGATTTTTTCTGTAAAATTGGAAGATTTTATGCTCAACAAACCTGACAACATTCGTTATATATGTCATATTTTGTTGTTTTTTTGTTTCGTATCTAGAACTACTAAATTTGTCTTCCTTTAAAAAATGCAATTATTTAGACAACCATTGATACAAGTAGTTGAAAGATAATTCTTTTTATGTTATATATAATTATTTCTATATATTTTCAGGTATTAAATTAATTCAAGTCGTCAATGTGTATGAAAATTTCTAAGTATTGTAAATTATTTTTAAAAGAATCACAAAAAAATTTTAAATTTTCAGCAAATAAATTAACTAAACTACAATTTTCCTACAAGTTTTTTAGTCTACTAATATTAATTTTTAATCAACTAAGTGCTAGCAAAATTTTTAAGTGCTAGCAAAATTTAGCTCACTGATTTTCAGCAAAAGTTTTTGCTGACATTAGCAATATTTTTGCATGCACCCTCTTGACTGCCTTTACTAACTTTTTTTGAGTGAAGTCTTACGTTATTCCTGTAAAAATTACTTTAGTATGTAATTTTTTATGCATAGTTATTAAACTTGCTGCAATTTTTATACAAAAAAATTAGAAAGCGATTTAAACGATTTTTTCAGCTTTGCATTTAAATATAGTGTATATGAAGGGATAGCTGTATTTTTAATTCATTTTCTAACAGGTATCTGAGGTTTAAAGTAATATTACAAATTTTACAAAGCACATAAAATCCATAAATATAAACATTTTGAACAACATAGTTTTCTTTATTTCTTGAAAACGACCTGTACAATAGAATAGCGATTCAGCGAAGGTGTTTTTTATCTTGACTAAATATTTTATTAATATCTCCAGTTTGTAATTCGTCCTGGTCAACGCTCTTTCTAGTTTATTAATTTGTTTTAATCTAGTTTATTAAAACAAATTAATAAACTAGAAAGAGCGTTGACCAGGACGAATTACAAACTTGAGACATTAATAAATAAAATCTAGTTTATTGAAACAAATCAGGGACCGTAATCATTATGAGTTTTATAATAAAAATTACACAATAATGATTATGCTATGAGTTTTAAGGATTTTCTTCAATGGTAATGATTATTTTTGAGTAATAATAAAAAAAATCCGCAAAAATCATTATTTTTGAGCAAAAAAAATAAAACTCAAAAATAATCATTATTTATGATTTTTATTTTTTTCGCTCAAAATAAAACTCACTTTCATGTAGGTGTAAATATATATACATATTAGGGTGGGGCAATTAGTATGGAAGGAAAAAAATCTTAATGTGCGCTTCGCGTTTCTGATTCTTGGGATTGTACTGAGCAAAAAAGTCCACTAGACCATACGTCTACGGTGAAAATCGAGCTTCCAGATTTTGACTTTACGGCAAAAAAGCCCTATTTTGAAATTAATAATTAACCCCTTAAACCCCACCCACAAATATAATTGATGCATTAATCTGCTAGGGAATCTTCCAAAGAAGAGATTGATACCATAATCTTGGATTAGCTCTTCCTCCTTCCTGAGATATGTCCATCCCACACATTGTTACTTTCACAAAATACGGCAAAAAAAGCCCTATTTTGAAACTAAAAATTAACCCCTTAAACCTCACCCACAAATATGTTTGATGCATTAATCTGCTAGAGAATCTTCCAAAGAAGAGATTGATACCAAAATCTTCGATAAGCTCCTCCTACTTCCTGAGATATGTCCATCCCACACATTGAAAGTGAGTTTTATTTTGAACGAAAAAAATAAAAATCATAAATAATGATTATTTTTGAGTTTTATTTTTTTTGCTCAAAAATAATGATTATGGCTGATTTTTTTTATTATTACTCAAAAATAATCATTACCATTGAAGAAAACTTTAAAAATCAAAAATTTAAAAATCATGACGGATATGCAAAGATTGTCAAAAAATAATAATAATGGTGCAATAAATTTTTTTTTATGTCTCTTCTAAGTGATTGATTTTTTGATTCAAAAAAACGAGCAATAATCATTATTTACGGTCCCTGAAACAAATTAATAAACTAGAAAGAGTCAAGATAAAAAACACCTTCGCTGATTGCGTCGAAATAAAAAAACACATGCTGGCATGTGTGGACGTATATACGTCTTATGCAACAGGACACAGTTTTGAAAAAGTCAGTGAAGTCAGCAACATTTTCGTTGGGAGGATCTTTTCAGAAAAATATCTAATATCAGCAAAAAAAATTTCCAATTTTTTTAATGATATTATCAATTTTATGTGCAAGGGCCCTCCCAGCAAAAATGTTGCTGACTTTTTTTTTGAGTGTATGTATATGTCTTACGCAGCAGAGAGATTAACAAACTTAAAACTCAATTCAGTAGATTCAAAAATATTTGAAAAATATATGAAAATGTTTATCCATAGGTTGCGTTTTAAAAATAAATAAAGATTAAGATTGATTCGACAGAGATTTTTGACTTCAGATTCGTATTACAAAGAATAAATACTTAAAATAAAATTTACTTAAAATCTGTGCAAAAACTGAAATCCAGACTGAAATCACGAAGACATTGACTGTGAACTCTCATGGCAATTCGACCACCCCCATAGTGTGGGAAATTTTTGAGCAAGTTTGCCTAATGCTCACGGTTCTAAGCAAATTTGTTAAATTAGCAGACTAAAAACCGGTCGGATTCCAAATGGTTGATTTAAAAAAATAATTTATTTTCTATTCTTCATAAATTGACAAAGTCAGCGTAAAGTCCAATTTTCCCTAATGTAAGCTGGTAAGAAATGTCTGAATAACTTTCAAAGTATTTTAATTTTGAAGAACTGTACTTACACTGAGAGAATTATCTGCATGCTACTAATAAATTTTTGCATAAATGCAATGTAGTTGCACAGGAAAACGTTCATTGAAACTTTTCGTTTAGTTAATGCAAGTTTTCATGATTTTATGAAAAATATTAATATATTTATTAAAAGTTTAATTCACTCAATGAAGAAGTTTTATTACAAAGCTAGTTTCATAAAAAGTATGAAGTTTGTCATAAATTTTAAGAAATTTTTCGTTGACTGTGTGGGAAACTATTTTAAGTTTTTTAATATGTTCTTTTTATAACCACTAGCATGGAGATAGGCGGACTAAAAATGTTGGTTATATAAAACCCATTAGAACACTTGTAATGTAGTTGAAAACAAATGAAATTTCACTTAAAGAAAGGACGACTTACATTACAGTAAATTCAACTAACATTGTCATTTGTTTTTAAATGTTCAAAAATGACTAACAATTGTAGTAAAAGTTAACCATTTTTATTTAAATAACAAAAAACAACTGTAAAAAATTAATGTAAAATCATAAAACAGTCATTTGATGTGGCTTGTTTTTTTAAATGAACTACAAGGTTAGTAAAATATTCAATTTGTTCTACAAATGACTGACATTTACAGTAAAAATAAAGAAACTGTATTACAACCCAAACAACTACATATTTTTAAAGCAGAAGTTCCCTGAGTGATCGCTCTTATGTGGTAATTATTCTCAAATAATAAAAAAAAATCTAATATAAATATTAAAACTATTTACAGGGAACGATACCATTATAAATAAATGATAATTTTTTATGTTAGAAAGTGTTTTGCAACCGTCAGACAATGACAATCGTAATTAATTTTTTATATTAATTACTGTAGAATATGATAATTACTTGTGAAAAAGAGATAGGATTAAGAAGAAAAAGCATTCTAGTTGAGAAATGAATTGTGCATTGGTATTAGCTAATTCTGCCTCTTCTGATCAAAACAATACTTGTGTGTACGTAGTGTGACCAAACTCCAATTTAGTCGCAGTCAACGCTGTGTCGATCGTGGCTCAACTGGTTAAGAGGTGAGATTACGATGCATAGCTTTGATGCTAAGACTGTGAGTTCAAATCACAGTACGACACCAAAAAATAAAAAGTTTTTCATATAGAGCAAAATTAACAATATAAAATACTTTGTTCAATTGACACATAAATTAACCACTGACGAGTCCCAGGAGGGGGACGAAACTGCGGCAGTCTGGTGTATCCCTTGCGTCCGTAAAATTTTTCAATAAAAATGTTTTCTTCATCTTCTTCCTGTAAAGAGACTAACTAAAATAATTTTTTCCATTTACCGACTTTACCTAATTTGAAAACTTAACAGCATAGCGAGATTAAACAAATTTCATCTTTTCAGTTCTTTATCTTCTTTTGTTTAGAGACTATCGGAGCTTTAATATAAAAAGATTATCTCAGAAATAGAGAACGATCCTGAAAAACTCCTGTTATTCTTGGGTATACTTCCACAAACGAAATTACATTTAAAACTTAGACATATTAGACATGCCTTTTATATTGATGAAATTTGCATTTCCAGACACTTTCAAAGTACGTTCCCCCCTAAGATTAGCTTTTATAGTTAAATTTTTCCCGAAAATTTTCAAATTTCGGATCACTCTAGGTGTTTAGTTTTATGCATTCATGCGATTTGTGTGTGTTGGTAGTTGTTGATCTTTCATAACTAAGAGCTACAAGCACTTACCATAAATATGCAACATAGAGCAATGGCCCAAAGGATTTTTAATTTAGCGGTCTGTGTTGAATTGCTATTGAGGCTGGATGCAAATCCTTTTTGTTGGCACAGGCAAACATATTCAAAATCAAGCTGCTGTTAAAAGAAAGAAAGAACGAAATAATGGTTAAAAAACAACAAAACAACTTTTGTAGTGCAAAAAGTAATAATGAATAAAAACGTAAAAAAAATATGTTTATGTAGGGTAACAGAGGGAGTATTCGCTACTTTTCCACTTTTCCACTGGGTTTCCACTTATTTTAATATTTAAAAACAGGTTAAAAAGGCTCTTTCGTCTCAAAGCCGAACGATTACAAAATTTGAAAAAAGCACATACAAAAACTAGATATTTTAAATAAAAATTAATATATATTAATTTGAATCCAAACCAAGTATTTTCTTACAAATTCCCCTAAATTGCCCAAAAAACCACTAGTTTTACTCTACTACCAATATAATCCTCATAAAAATAATTTTCCGCAAAATATGCTAATTTTTTAAGTTTTTGTTTCAAATTCTCTTATACTACGTTCATGTTGTAACCCAAAATACGTATTTTCGTTTTTTTCTAGTTTCCATATTCCATATAAATTTTAAATCGAAAATTTGAAAAAAAAACGAAAATACTTATTTTAGGGTAGTATTAATAAACATGTTAAAGTAACACATGTTGGAGTTTTCCTCCGTTTTCTAGTCAAAATCTGAATTTTTATTTAAACAGAGCAATAAAGTGACTTAAATTTCACCAACATACTAGAAAAAATTAAAATATTCACCAAAAGTTCTACAAGTGTCACCTACCCAGTAAAAACATGCTGGCGACTACTTATTATTTTATACATTACTTTGTAATGAGTACTTCTTACCTTCTGAATTACTTTAAATAATAAAATAATGAGTTACCAATAAGAAGCTTAGTATACAAAAAATAATTAGTGAACAATAATAGGTTATTATATATAGGTTATTATATCTTATTACTTTCAGACAAAATATAATGAAACACCATTTTTCTGGAAATCTATTTTTAGACTCATTGTAATTCGTGTTTTTGTAAGCTATAGAGTAAGGTGTTATATATTGAACGAGTTTACATAGAAAAAAGCATTTATGTTTTAATCTATAAAACATTATATGCCACGGTGTCTTAGGATATAGAGCAATCGTTTGTTAATCTGACGATCCGGGATCGATTCCCGGCTCGACCATGTTTTAATAAAAAACTTAATAACATAACTTTCAAATTTGTATTTTTTTCAAAATCTATTTTTATTTCGATGTATCAGTTTATATACAATCATATACAATTATATCAGATCAAAGTCCGTATACCAACATATCTGGATTATATACAATTACATCTATTTGTATCAGTTCTAATACAGCTCTATCGGGCCAGTGCTCGTCCGACACTTTTTGAATATACGGGCCTTTTGTCAATTTGGGAAAGCACTTGTTTCCAGCACTATAGTGTACATTTTGATACAATGAATCATATGCAAATATTTAACATTTAGTACAATTTAATCAGACTAAAACTCGGGTCTAATTATATTGACATGTATCATGCAATCATATTCAATTATATCAGGTCACAATCCGGATGCAAACATATCTGGCTTTTATATAGCTTGTATCAGTTTAGATATAAACCGATACAATAATGTACAAAAATTATAAAATCTAATACAATTCTATCGGGCCATAGTACAGATAAAATTGTAATGGACATTTATCTAATTACATCAGCTTAGATCTAAGCCCATACAAATAGATAAAATTATAAGATCACATATAGCGTCACATAGAAATTGATATGACTACATAAAGCTCCATATCTTTTCTTAATCGGAATGGTAGATATATTGTCATACATAATAATACACTATCATATATAACATAATATTCAATCATATATGCTATATAGTTTAATATATAATAGCATATGTCAACAAATATAGAAAGAATGTTTTTTGGCACGATAGCGTTGGAGGTTTTGTATATAATATATAATTATTTATTGGTACAGAATACCCCATACAAAATCATATATGTTATGGGATTTAAGTAAATGCAATTCAATCTCAAAATACCTTATTCGATCCACCAAAAGTTACTGTTCTTTTTGGGTCGAAATCGATCTAATTAGATCTAAATTAATCCCATGGGATCTAGCAGGATTTTAAATTTGATATTATTGGATCAACCAATTTTGATCTAATTTAATGCAGTAATATATTTGAGGGATCTAATCAGTAATTATTGGATACCCCAATTTTAAGATAAACTTGGATAAGAATAATAATTTTCTAAATATGAGTAGACAAAAACGAAAAAATCACAAAAAATGTGAAATTTTCAGTTTTTTTTAGATTATTTTTATACGTATAAAAAAAGTCTGGCCTTCTGAAATCGGCAAAATATTTCTGTTTATTTTAGCAATATATACTGTTATTGGCATTTAATTAAATTTAGTATACCAAAAATGTTGGTGTTTTTTGTTTACAAATATTTAGCAAAAGTTTTTGCTGCTTTTATCAAAGTAAATTTCTATTTTCTATTAACTAAATTCAACTCGAATATAACTAGTTAGTTACTAACTTAGTTTAAAAGTTTAATTTTTGCTGTTTTATCTGGCTATTGTTTGCAAAAAATATTTGCTAATTTTAGCAGTTTTTTTTTTTTGTAATTTAGCTTTTAACTAGTTTTTAATAGAGGTTTTCGTACGATATTTTGAAAAACCTTATTAATTTTAAAGTTTTTTGGTTTTGGGCAAACTCTAAAATTTAGCGTTTTTGAAAAATGACATAGTGTAGCGTGTTTGATAAGTGTATATTGCCATGTACTAGACAGGCAATATAACACCCATACATTGTATGAAGTATTAACATACAATCTATGGAATGTCCATGCTACAAGCAACCTACAGTGTGGATTAATGCATACGTAGGCATTTCCCACGCTTTAGCTGTAGCTAGTATTAAGTTGATTTTATATCTAGATTTAAGTATGTTTAAGAAACAATAAACAGTTGCTCATCAGAGCTAAACAAAAGCATATCGTTTTATTTTTTACTTTGATAACACAGGTCAACAGCAAAAAAAGGCTTGACTAACCACTATATAGATTTGATGCATCATGGCTGCCTAAGTACAAAAATGGTAAAATTTTTCAATTCTATGGATAATTTTTTTTTAAAAAAATTTTTTTTTAAAATTGACAATATTTTGAGCCATTTCTCCACTTATGTTGTCATAACTCAAAAACAACTAGTCCGATTTTGTCAAATTAAATTTACAAAAATTAAGGTTTACAATATCTTTAAAGAACTGTACAAATTTTTTTAATGCGATCAATAGTTTCAAAGTTATGAAACAAATTGTTAGCAAAAATGCTAAAAAAAAAAAAAAAATTTGAAAAACAAAAATCTGGAAAAAATCGAAAACTGCAAAAAATATTACTTTTTATTTTTTTGTAGTAAAGCTACATATCATGCGAATTAAACTAGATATGGATCATAAAAATCGATGCATGCTTTACATTTTTATTTACAATTAATTGAAGGTATCGCATATTTACAAGCACTGTAGAAAATTGTACCTACATAATGAAAATGCAGAACATAAAAACTCAGGTGCATTTTACGACACGCATTTTGGCAAAACCCCTTTGGGAAAAACCTCTATGACATTTTTATGATTCTAATAATTAAAAAAAAATAAGTAATAAACAAAAGATTGTTTAATTTTTACGATTGCGGTAGGATAGTAATAAAACGCTCATAAATGTGCGTGTACGCTGAAGTGCTCTTATTTTCCGTTAGCTACCTGTAACGGATAATTTTTTTTTTTTTTCATAAAAGTCCTTAATGTTTTTTAGGATTCTTGGGAATAATAAAAAATTTGCAGCACACACAAACTGTATCCACACAAAGGGTTATCCCAAATTATAGTATCAGTATTTATAAGATCTCCTTGACCCTTTTTATTTCATTCAAGAAGTGTTTGCGATAACGCAAACATCATTTAATACCTACACAAAAATTAGAGTCATACAGCTTAGAAGTTAAAAACAATTTTCAAATATTAATAAAAATGAGCCAGAAAGCCAGAACATTTTTATGTAAAAACGATCCAGATTTATTTTGTTATGTGTGCGGCCAATATATCACCGGGAAAAAACGGAAGTGGTTCTTAACTTCATTGCAAAAGTCATATCAAGATTGCTATAATATCTATCCGCACAATTTGAACCAGCATTGGACACCGAGTACTATATGCATTCCATGTCGATTGAATTTATCTATGAAGTCTTCTAACGTAAAGTAAGTATAAATTAATAGATTTGGAATATTTTATAATTACAATATTTCTTAATTAAAATTTGAATTCTTCATATTCCTGATTTCAATTTTTTTTTTCATTTTACAGACGACACTTGGAAATTTTGAAGCCTATGCTATGGAGAGAAACAGCGAACCACGCATCCGAGTGTTATTTTTGTTTAAGTACAAAAAACATATTTGATGGCCCACAAATTCGCAAATTGGTGAACGATACTGAATTTGGCAGTTCAATGTCAGAAATTGAGAAGAATGCATGGGATTCGTTTGTATGGGTTATTCAAAATTTCTTAGGAAATAACAAGGGTGATGATTACGTTGCGCACGTTGAAGAGATGTTAACTCACTTCCAGAATCTTGGATGCAACATGAGCATCAAATTACACTACCTGCACAGTCACTTAGATCGTTTTCCTGAAAATCTAGGAGACTTGAGTGAAGAACAGGGCGAACGATTCCACCAAGATATCCGGACAATGGAGGAACGATACCAGGGTCGCTGGGATGCACACATGATGGCTGATTTTTGATGGAGTATTCAGAGTAACACTTCGTTATTCAACAATAGTAGAAAATCGACTAAAAGAAAATTTCAGAGTTTGTAGTTTATAATACATATTTATTTATTTATTTTCTTGTTTTATTTATTATAATAAATGTGAATAATAAAATATAAATTTTCTACTATTTAATTTATTTATTTATTTACATTTAAGCTCATCCAACACAAATGTCTTTCCGAAGAATAGAATCAGTATATTCTAGGTAGGGTTTTGCCAAAAAATACACGAATGTTACTATGTAATGCATTTTTGATGTGAAAATTTGTACATAGCATGGGGAAAATGTTTTCAAAATTCAATCAATCGAAAGAAGAACATTAACTACTCAATTTTATGTATATCAGACAAAAAACTAAAATTTGGTGAAAATGAGCGAATTCACTTAATTGTGAATAAATTCGAAAAAAAATCAATCGATTTTTATGATCGATATCTCATTTTGTTCCTATTACATGTGGCTTTGCGATAAAGCAATAAATCTGAACGATTTTTGCCGTTTTCGATTTTTTATGATTTTTTTTAACCAAAAAAATTTGCTATTTTCACGTAAAAAAAATATTTTTTCCCTCAATTTTTTATTATAACTCCAAAACTACTGAGCCGATTGAAACGCAATATATTAACGGATTAAAGGCTATGTAAATTTCAGTTTTTCTAAATTTATTTGAATAATATCGGACTAATTTTTTTTTAGTTATCATTAATTATGTGGAGACACGTCTAAAAAAATTTATAATTTTAATTAAAAATTTTTAAAAAAAAAACCTCTCCATAGAATTTCAAAATTGAACCATATTTGTACTACTGGGACCACAATACATCAAAATTGTATAGTGGTTTTCAAAGCCCCTAAAATTTTTTCAAAATTGTTGCCTTGTGTAATACTACATGGCGATCCTGCCATATCGGTAGAACCGGAGTTAAAAAAAAAAAATCTTAAAAAACATAAAAAAGTGTCAAACAAAAAGTGAAAAACTTGTATCAAAAATTTTATAATAAAATTTAATAAAAAAAATAAAATCTAGACTAAAGAGACGTGAAAACACTTATCTAAATATCTCAATAAAATCTAAAAAAAAACTGCAGAAAAAACTAACACAATTTTATAAAATTGGAAAAAATTTAATTAAAACGTTGCAGTATAAACTACCCGTTTAAAGGAATTTATATGTGAAACTAAAAAAAAAAAAAGTTTTGAGATACTTAAACTTATAAAAAAAAAAAAAACTAATAATTTGGATTAAAATCCAAAAAAGTAAAATCTGTTAAAATTAAGGATTTTAACGACTAAAAAACTAAGAAATTGGATTGAAATCCAAAAAAAGAACCGTGAAATCGGTTAAAACTAAAAATCTTTAAAAACAACAATTTATTTGATATATAAAATCAAAACATTAAAAATAACTTCAAAATAAAAACAATTTTTAAAAACAATAAAATTTAAAAATTAAATAAATTGAATACAAAAAATAGAAACTTAAAGAATAATTATATTAAAATATGTGCCTAAACTAATATATACAATTTTAATTAAAAAAAAAAAAATTTAAAACTAAAATAAAAACAAAAACAAGTGGAAGCATTAAAATCTGATGTGCCGAATTTGTTAGCATTGGAAACAAAAGACAAAAAAAATACGAAATAAGAAATAAACTAAAATAAAAACGAAGATGCAATGTGTTTGTTAGTGAAAACAAAAATACTGATGTCGTTAACAAAAATTTTAATAAGTTTATAATTACACAAAATGTGTAGTAACATATACCGGTTTCTCTAAAACACACAAAAATTGCTTTCAACCCTACAAATAATTAAGAATACAAGTTGTTGCCGTCCATGTTTGTGATCAGCTACTCGTACATAAAGATAGATATAACACAATGGATAAATCAATGAAGAAGCAATGCGGATGTGTATTGCCGGAGACACACGCCAAGTGCTCCAAGGGTGGTGTGGCCAAAACACCACCAGGAAAATAAGACAATATGATCATCATAAAAGCAACAACAACTTAAGCAGCAACAACAAAAATATATATAAAATTACAATTGTAGTAAGTGAATTATTAAAATAATAAAAAAGTAAATACTTTTAAATTATGTATATTTAAAAGAAATATCAATATTAAAAATTATATTATTTCTCCCTATTTTGCTGTACCCTTAACGGGGTTTCTTAATTTTAAAATGGGTTTCCAGGAATCTAAAATGGAAAAACCCAATGCAAATGTTATAAACGAGGTTAAGGTGGTGCAAATTCAACCACCGACTGTCTACTTAATAATAATAATCTCGCTTCTAGCAGTTCAGCTGCTAACACATTTATATCAATTACACAAGAGATCCCTGCGTAAGAATTATAGGCGATCTATGGCCAATGATTTAGACAAGGTTTAATTGTTACCTAAAATGATACAAACGGCACTTACATTTTAATTTCCGTGTTAATTTTTTTTTATTGGGTGAATAGGAGAATTTAGAGTTTAAATTTTATATGATTGATTAAATGGAATGGGATTTAATAATCGCAAAGGCAAGGGGAATTAGGGAAGATTTTAACAGATCTTTTAAGTGCCTGAATGTAGAACGGGATACCAAAAAGGAGACCGTCGATAAACATCTACAAGCTCTCGAAGGTCATCTTGAGAGATTGAGAGCATTATTCAATGTTTCATACTCTCGTTTGACATCAACGCATAAAGTAGCAGCCGACGCTTTTTATGCGGACATCAGAGAAAAATTAATCTCTGTTGCTATAAAAAAAGGAGTTGAGCTAAAAATACCTTTCTCACTCCAGGAGAGCATTACTTGCCTAGACGACATTGAATCGCCAGGCGTTGGAATCGACACTGCTCGGCCAACGGGGGACAACGTCCCATCTAGTAATAATAACACGGGGGACAACACCCCACCTATTGATAATAACAATTTGGAACAGAATAACGGGAATATGCCGCAAACACCGATTGAATTTCTCACTGTCGCCTCTAGACTCATTCCGGAGTTTGATGGCCGACCTGAGAATTTACAGGGCTTTATATCGGCCCTGGAACTGGTAGACAGCGTGTGTGAAAACCATAATGCCATTGCCATTAATTTAGTAAAAACAAAACTAAAGGGCACTGCCATTAATCTACTAAAAGGGTCTGAGACAAATTTGGCTCAGGTGATAGACTCCTTAAAATCGAACGTAAAAGGAGAATCGGTCGATGTAATTTCTGCCAAACTAATGAACATAAAACAGGCGAGCAAAAATGCGAACGCCTATGTAAAAGAAGTAGAGGAGTTAACGAAATCCCTACAATCAGCATATATTTCAGATGGTTTAACGCCATCGATAGCCGATAAATATTCGACCAAGGCTGCGGTTAGAGCAATGGTCAGGAATGCGAGTAACGAGAAAGTCAAACTGATAATGCAGTCGGGCAAGTTTGACACTCTTAACGAGGCAGTGGCAAAATTTGTCGAATGTTGTACCGATGCATATGGACAACAGAATGCCGTCCTATACCTGAATAGCCAGGGAAACCATGGTAACTACCGTGGAAACAACCGTAAAAATAACCGTGGAGGTTATCGCGGAAATAACAACAATTCAAATAACCGGAATAGGAATACCTACCGGGGTAACAATAACGGACGTTACAACAATAATAATGATAATCGCAACCAAAGGGGCCGCGGAAATACCCGTGGATCCCGATATAGAGGAAACGTAAGAGTGGTCACCGATCAGAATAATGGTCCGGAAAACGACCGAACCCCAGGTACTCAGTAAATGGGACCAATGGGACCATCATATGTCTCAATGCGAACAACATTAAATGATAGCGTCCTGATATTTTTAGTTGACACAGGCGCTGATATTTCTGTAATTAAAACGGGTCAGGTAGGCAACACTTCAATTAATTTAAATGACATAACTAGCCTTCACGGCATCGGTGCAGGTATAACATATACATTGGGGAAAGTTACCACAGAGTTGAGAATTAAGAAACTGTTGGTGAAACACGAATTTCACGTGGTTAGTGATGAATTTCCTATTCCATCTGATGGAATACTCGGTCTTGATTTCATTAGGAAATACAACTGCATGTTGGACTATCAAACGGATCAGGATTGGCTTATACTTCGGCCAAGCGATTATCCTGAAGACATAACTGTTCCAATGCTTGATTCACCAAGTATAAATTCGATATCAATACCTGCAAGGTCAGAGGTTATTAGGGCAATTAGTAACTAAAACTCTGATAAGGATATTCTCATTCTAAACCAGGAACTTCAAGATGGAATATTTGTTGCGAATACAATTGCGACAAGTACTAAACCCTTAGTGAGAATAATAAACACGACACCAAACGATGTTGTTATCAGGAACATAAACCTGAAAACTGAAAATTTAGATGATTATGAAACAGTCATTCCAAATGACAAATTTTGTGATCAGATAAAATTGCAATTGTTGTCTAAAAATTTTCCTGATTTTGTGAAACCCGAACTTGAGAATCTGTGTAAGGAATATATTGACGTCTTTGCACTCGAAACGGAAAGAATTTCGGTTAATAATTTTTACAAGCAGAAATTACGCTTGAGAGATACAGAGCCATCATACGTTAAAAATTATAGAATTCCTTATAAACATAAGGAGGAAATTGCGAGACAAGTAGACAAGCTACTAGATGATGATATAATAGAACCATCAGCTTCAGAATACAATAGCCCAATTCTTTTGGTACCGAAAAAATCTCTACCTGGAAGTGACCAGAAACGTTGGAGATTAGTTGTAGATTATAGGGCAATCAACAAGAAATTGATTGCTGATAAATTCCCACTACCAAGAATAGATGATATTCTTGATAACTTAGGCAGAGCAAAATATTTTTCCTGCCTTGACTTAACGTCAGGTTTTCACCAAGTAGAGATGGATGAAAACTCAAGGGACATAACATCGTTTTCAACGGACAAAGGTTCGTTCCGTTTTAAGCGATTACCATATGGACTTAAAATAGCTCCTAACTCATTTCAGAGAATGATGTCTATAGCATTCGCTGGATTATCTCCAGTACAGGCATTTCTCTATATGGACGATCTAGTCGTACTAGGTCGTTCTGAAAATCACATGCTGAAGAACTTAACAGATGTATTTGAAATATGTCGCAAGTATAACCTAAAACTACACCCTGAAAAATGCTCATTTTTTGGACATGAGGTTACTTATTTGGGACACAAATGCACAGATAAAGGCATACTTCCAGACGATAGTAAATTCAAGATAATTAAAGACTATCCAACACCCAAAAATGCCGATGAAACAAAAAGATTCGTTGCATTCTGCAATTACTATAGAAGGTTTGTTCCAAATTTCGCTGAACATTCCATTGTCTTAACGAGATTGTGTAGAAAAAATGTAAAGTTCGAATGGACTGAGAATTGCGAAAAGGCATTCCAGTACTTAAAGAAGAAGCTTATTAGTCCAAGGATACTAAAGTATCCAGATTTTCACAAACAATTCTGTATAACTACCGACGCAAGCAAACATGCATGCGGTGCGGTATTAAGCCAGGAATATGATGGATTACAGCTCCCCATTGCTTATGCTTCAAGGTCCTTAACGAAAGGCGAAAGCAATAAATCTACTATTGAACAGGAATTAGCAGCGATTCACTGGGCAATAATGCATTTCAGACCATACATTTATGGTACAAAATTTTTAATTAGAAGCGATCATCGACCATTAACATATTTGTTTTCAATGAAAAACCCATCTTCCAAGTTAACACGAATGAGACTGGACTTGGAAGAATACGATTTTACCGTCGAATATCTAAGGGGAAAAGATAATAGTGCGGCTGATGCTTTGTCTCGGTTAGATTTTTCCGAAATAAAAAAGATTAATGAGAATATGATAAATATACTTAAAGTGACAACGAGACAGCAAAGCAGAAAAGCCACTGTAAATAGCGACATTAAAACTACGGAGAATGCAAAATCAAAATAAAGTAAAGATATACGAAGCGTTGAGTAAATTTAGAAATAAAAATAGTGCCAAGCTAGCGATTGAAGGCGACTATATATATATTAATAAGAATAATAAAGTGATCACGAAAAATATAAAGAAAATTATTGATAATGGGAATATTGACCTTGATCGATTATTCCCAATGCTTGAAAAATTAGCAGTCGATAATAATTTGAGAAAAGCACAGCAGTCATTAGGTGACTCGCTATTTAAAAATATCGCGATAGATAAATATAAAGAAAAAGGAAATTTAATGCTCGAGCAATTAATTATAGAACTCACGCCAAAAATAGAAAAAATTACAGATAATGTTGAAAAGGAAAGGATTTTGCGGAAATATCACGACGATCCAATCTGGGGTGGCCACCCAGGAATCAGTCGTATGTTAAAGAAAATACGTCGGAAATTTTCATGGAAAAACATGACAAGAGACGTAACTAAATATGTCAAAAATTGTGAAAAATGTCGAAAGAATAAGACATTTATAAATACAAAGGAGGGAATGATTATAACTCCAACACCGGTAAATGCGTTCGAAGTGGTACAAATAGATACCATTGGACCATTACCTAAGACAGAGAATGAAAATGTTTATGCAGTCACTATTATATGTGACCTTACTAAATATCTTATCTCTGTACCAATTGTAGACAAAAGTGCGAAAACGATCGCTAAAGCAATTGTTAATAATTGCATATTGATTTACGGACCTATGAATAAGATTATAACTGACATGGGTACCGAATATAAAAATCAATTATTTAATGAAATTTGTAACTTATTAAAGATATCATCATCAAACGCTTGGAACTGTGGAAAGAGTCCACAGAACATTTAATGAGTACGTTCGTTCATACATTTCAGTAGATAAAACTGATTGGGACGAATGGATTAAATATTTTACTTTTTGCTACAATACGACACCATCACTGGTCCACAATTATTGTCCTTACGAATTGGTTTTTGCCAAAGCGCCTAACATATTTGAATTTCTTTCCGATGGCGAAATAACACCATTTTACAATGTGGATGCCTATGAAAAGGAAATTAAATACAGATTACAGGTAGCACATAAAAGGGCAGCCCAGTTGATAGAAAGTGGCAAATATAAACGTAAAATGTTATATGATAGAAATAAGAATAGTTTAGGGATAGAAATAGGAGATTTAGTTTATATAGACCAAGTTGGTCATAAATTAGATAGTTTATTTAGTGGTCCTTATGAAGTTATAGGATTAGATGATAGAAATAATTGTATTATAAGAAAAGGAATTGACGAGACTCGGACAGTACATTTAGATAGAGTAAGAAAACATATAAATTAAGAAATATTAATATAATATTAATATAATATTACGAAAAAAAAAATAATAATAAGTAAAATTATAAATTTGAAAAATATGAAATTATAAATAAATTTTTATAATAAATTAAATAAAAAAAAAAAATAATAATATATAAAAAAAAAAAAATATAAATTTAACTTATTAATTTATATTATAAATTAGATTTACTTTATTAATTTATATTATACAAAAGAATGATCAATGAATATTAATAATACACCCTTGATCATTCTTTTATAGGAAAAGGGAGGTGTAGCGTGTTTGATAAGTGTATATTGCCATGTACTAGACAGGCAATATAACAACCATACATTGTATGAAGTATTAACATACAATCTATGGAATGTCCATGCTACAAGCAACCTACAGTGTGGATTAATGCATACGTAGGCATTTCCCACGCTTTAGCTGTAGCTAGTATTAAGTTGATTTTATATCTAGATTTAAGTATGTTTAAGAAACAATAAACAGTTGCTCATCAGAGCTAAACAAAAGCATATCGTTTTATTTTTTACTTTGATAATACTACAATAGAACCAAGATTGGCCACCGAATTGAACAACGGTATCGGTTTTGGTATAGATTCTTTGTTTGTTTCGGTATACCATAACATTAATAGCGTTATGTATCGGTATTATGGAAACAATTTAAAAAAAATTTAAAAACTTTTCAAATTATTAAAAAAAACTCAAATTTATTAAGTTTTATATAAAGTACTTATTTTTTATGTACGTTCTTTTCAATTGTGAAAATAATATTATTCAAAATTATTTAATATTTGAAGTTTTTTTTTTACACACACATTTGTTAAAGTTTATTTGGAACACAAGTTGGTTTAGTACAAATATTTAATATCTGTATCGAGACCAACAATAAGTTTATATATTCATATAAAAGTGTTGTTTGATGTTTGATATAAAACACATTAATTTTTGAAAAAAAAAAAACATTCAATACAGGTATCGGACCAGAAACGATTGCGGTATACCAGTATTTTAAAATTCATGTATTTCGGTATTGGTATTAAATGGGTTATCAATTTGAAACGGATGACGGTATTTAAAAGGTATCGGTGGCCGACCTTGCATAAAAAAACATAGCAAAAGCACAAAATAAATAAAGACATTTTTAGAACTCCTTAATAACACATGGATTTTTTCGTTAGCGCAATGATGATGTATTTAAATTTGAGGATCCCAGCAAAACCACACATTACCAAATCATGGGTAAAGTAATGTATCGCCATAGGGCTTCATGCATTACTTTACACGTTACTTCACTGATGAATTTAACAGGCGATGAGCCTCAAGGTAACTCATTACCTTGTAGGAGGTAAAGTAACTGGTTACTTATATGGCTACATGGTGGGAAAAAGTAACGTGTCTATAAATAGATTTTCATGAAAAAAGGCATAAACATTTTTGTTACAGATATTTTTTTTTTTTAATTAAATAAATAACTTTTTTTTTATTACATAAATAACTTGGTCATGCTGGGATTCGAACCTGGGGTCTCTGGTATTTAACAATTAATTAGGCAAGAACTCTACCAACTGAGCTATCGATACATACAATATTTTATTGCTTAAAATGTAGATGAGTTGTTGTGCTTCGTGTTTTCGTTCGTGATATCAAAAATATCCACCTTACCATTATGCTTACAAAATAGATTTTCAAAAATATATATTAATAACTACTTTACGTTTATAATTCATGCATTATGTAATTGATGATCGGTAAGTCATTATTTTATGTTGTGAAGTAATGTAAAATGTAATGAGGTCTCATTACAAGGTAATCCATGAGTGTTCAATCATCGGTAACTCATTACTTCTTGTTGCAAAATAATGATACAGGTAAGGAGTACACATTACAAGGTAATGCATTACTTTATCGCACCCATTACCAAAGTTTTGCTGGGTAGTTAAACAAATTATAAAATTTTGTTTATGTTTACAAATAATTTTTATATTTATAAGTAGTTCAAGGAATTTGATGCAAATGCATGTTTTCGCTCAATAATCTAAAACTGATTAAAACTAAATATTTACTAAATTCTAATTATTTAAACAAAATGGCATTGATTTGTAGTTGTATATATTGGCAAAAGTACACGTTTTTGCATATTTTCGTATTTAATGCATATTTTGTGTTTTTTAGTACATATATTTCTGCATATTTTTCATTTATTTTAAGTATTTTGTTTTTAATTTGTTAACAAAAAATTTAGAAACATTTTTATATTTTTATTTAAGCACAACCAATGTGTTCCTATTTGTAAAAGATTTTTTTTTTATGTTTTAAAGCTTTGATTTTTACAACGAGTGTACTTTAAGTGCATATTTTTCATGTTTTTAGTGCATATATTTCGTTCTAACTGCATTTTATTTGCTCCTATTTTCCTTTCCTTTTTTAGTATGCATGAAATTCCTTGCCCTATTTATAAGTGTATATTTTTAATACAGATACATTTATGTATATATTTTTATTGTGATGTTATAATTTGGTATTTGTTTTATTATTTTAAATAGTTTCATACTAAATTTGATTACAGTAAAGTATTTGAGAAACAGCAATGAAATAAATATAAATATGTAAATAGAAAAATTTAGAATGAAAATTAAAATTAAAATGTAAATGAACACAATATATTTATGAAGGTTTTCATAAGAATCATTGTTTTTCGTCCAATGAATCTGTTTCATAAAAATTTATGAAACTGTTTCATAAAAATATTGTTAACGCGATGCATTGCGGAATTCCAAGCGGATCAGGCACAATTTTGATACCGACATTTGTTGGTTCTCCACTAGACTAAAATATTTGTTCGTTTTGCTCTATCTCTTTCAGTTTTCGAGATATGGTCCATTATCATAAACAAAAACATTGATGACATTTTTTTATGAAATGATGAAGAAGTTATTTAGAATGTTTCATAGGGGAAAATCTACGAAACAGTACGATTTCAGATTTTAAAAATAAAAATTTTAAATTAGTGGCACACATTAAAAAGCAGTAATGCGTTAGCAAGAATCAATTTTTTTGTTACTGAAAAAGTTATAAACAAAAAAGCGCGACACGTGTTTGAGAAACATTTCCGTGCGATTTCGTCCGATTTTGTCTAACACTTCTTGTTTTTGCGGAAATTGTGGTCAAAGTAAAGAAAAATTCCATTTAAAATTCAGTCGCACATTCGCGGTTTAAAGAATTTCTCGGTTAAATCTTATGTTAATGATAGATATTAGCATAACTATTATTAAATGTAAATATTAAATCGATCGGATACTTTTTTTGTCTCTATATCAATTTGTTCATCAAAATAGATAAAAGTAAAAAATAATATGCAGCACAAAATTGAGTGGTACATCCGCGGTTTAAAGGATTTTGGGGTTAAATATGGCTTGAACGGTGGAATTCATCATCATTATTGTTATAATGTGAAAGGTCTAAATAAAGGGTTATTTTTTTTAGCAACTTTCTTTTTGGCAACACTGTTTTTGGCAGCATGTTATACATGTTCAGTTTGGTCAATAATTTAACCATGAATGGACTCACAAACGAATAACGCTTGCAGATTACTGAATTTTATTATCAAAATTCATGCTCGGTTAAGAAAGTGCATCGTGCACTTCTTCCAATTTATGGTCAGTTTGGGCGACCAACAGGAACATATCGCAGCTGTATCCGCCAGTGTTGTCGCAGCAATTTTGCGGAAGGATTTGGGTGTAAAACCTTTTAAAATACAGCTTTTGCAAGAATTGAAGCCACACGACCTACCACAACGGCTAACTTTTGGTGAATGGACTCTGGCAAAGTTCGATGAAGATCCACTTTTTTATCGGAAAATCGTGTTCAGCGACGAAGCTCATTTCTATTTGAATGGATACGTGAACAAAATTTTCGTATTTGGTGTGAAGAGCAGTAAGAAGCATTGCAAGAACTGCCAATGCATCCCGAAAAATGCACAGTTTGGTGTGGATTTTGGGCCGGTGGCATCATTGGACCGTACTTTTTCAAAA
The DNA here is from genome assembly GCA_021234595.1 of Delia radicum. Lineage (NCBI taxonomy): Eukaryota > Metazoa > Arthropoda > Insecta > Diptera > Anthomyiidae > Delia > Delia radicum. The sequence goes on along the minus strand of CM037855.1, from coordinate 74,988,554 downwards.
ACGACGAGGGCAGGAACGTTACTGTGAATGGCGAACGCTACCGTGCGATAATTAAAATTTTTTTTTTACCAAAATGTAAGAGCTGGACTTGGATGACATGTGGTTTCAACAAGACGGTGCCACATACCACACAGCAGCGAAACAATGGCCCAATTGAGAGGCGAGTTCGGTGAACAGTGTATTTCACGTTTGGGGCCGGTCAATTGGCCGTCTAGGTCATCAACGCCTTTATACTATTTTTTGTGGGGCTATGTTAAGGCTCATAGGGACAAGCCCGCAACGGGTGACGCACTGAAAGAAAATATTGAAGAAGTTATTTGTGAGATACCAGCCGATGTGTTGGAGGGAGTAAGCCAAAATTGGATCCAGCGTATGAACCATTTGAGGCGTAGCCGCGGTCAACATTTAATTTAAATCAGGGTAGTTTTTAATAGAGTAGAGCACATCAACAGTATAAATATTAAATTTGTTCAGCAACAATGCTGATACCATCAAAAATATAATATATTATTCTTAAAATGGTTTAAGGCCTTAGTTACATGGAATCGTATGGTTTCGTAAGTTTTTTCCATAAATATTTCTGAAAAGAGTCATCACAATTTTAAAGATTTCATACATATGACAGTGTTTCATTGATTTTCGTCCAATGAAACTGTTTCATAAATACGATGAAACTTTTTTCCCTGATTGTAGTTCATGAATCTAGTTTTAAACAACGATATTACTGATACTGTTTTGAGAGATTTCACAGTATAAATAAATGTTTACATGTTTATTCCTGTTTAAAGAATTAGAAAACACATATTTTCAAATTTGCATTTATAAATATTTATATTTAATTGACACAATTGTCTAAAATAAATATTTTTAAAGTAAGTGGTGTTTTTATTATTAATAAATATCATTATTATAAATTGTTTAATTTATGTGATATATATCCGCCATTCTAAGATATATTGCCCAAAATCTTACTAAGATTTTTCGACTTTAATTATTAATGTTAAACAGGCTAAAAATCTATGAAACCGTTTATATATTGTAATTTAAGTATTGCTAAAGGGTATCAACATTTTTGTTTTTTCTGTAGTTCTATGTTTCTCAGAAGTTGTATTACATTTTCTGTCGAATAAAGTGTGCGCCCAAATAAAAGTTAACGCACAAAAAGTACGTTAACAGAAACTTAGGTTAGGTTAAGAAGGGTTATGTGCCCAAGGGCACATCTCCACTCGCAGACTCATACGGTCCATTGTGAATCCCTTCAGTGAAAAGGTAAGAAAAAATAGGAATAGACAGATAGATAGATTGACAGATAGATAGAAAGAAAGATCTAGAAAAAACGGATATATACTCCCCAGAACAAGCTACTATCCTCCTCTTACTAGAAACAGCCGTCCTATTTCCCTGACAAATCTCAGCAAATATACTGGATTGCATTTAGCAACACACCCAAGTTCGTCGTGAAATCTATCTCCTAGCCGTTTCTGTCTGAGACCCTGCAACCTCGGACAGTGGCACATTATATGCTCAACTGTCTCCAGTTCCTCAACGTCCTCGCACAACCTGCAAAAGTCCGGTATATCCCTGTCCCATCTGCTTGTGAAAGCCCTGACAGAACAATGACTGGTCAGGACCCGTAAGGGTCCTGAGACCATCCCTGCCCAGTCCCAAAAGAACCTTGGTTTCCCCCGCGTCCAATGCGGGCCATAACGCCCTAGACACCCTGCAATCCATCCTGTCCCTCCATGACTGGTTACCGGTTTCGCGGAATCCCTTCCGTATCACCTCAAAGTAGCAACCACTTACATCGAGAGTTAAAAATAGATTTGACAACATTTTTTTTGAAATTATGATTGTTTTTTTGGGTTGGAATTATTCCGAGACTTCTTAATACTATCCGCTACATAAACTAGACCATTTTCGGCCCGGCAATCAAGGATCGCAGCAACTTTCAGTTTCTGCCTCATATGCTATAAACGGTCTAATATACAATCATATACAAAAATGTAACATTTAGTTCAATTTTACCATACTAATGCCCGTAATTTCAAGCAATAGATACCTACCGGTGATAAGACACTTACCGGATTTTGTTCGTGTACACGGTAGATATATAAGCACCAGTAAATGTACCAGTCTACATAAAATCATATACAATTATATCAGGTCAAAATCCGAATACAATAGTATCTGGTTTTTATATAATTATATCTAATTGTATCAGTTTATAAACTTATACAATTAGATACAAACTGATACAATTAGATACAAAACTGGACAGTTATCTAATTGCATCAGATTAGATCTAAGCCCATACAAATTGATACAATTAAATTCGGATGAATTTACATATAGCGTCACATATAAATTGATATGACTACATAAAGGTCCATATGCATTTTTTTAAATCGGGTATGGTATATCTATTATCATATATAATAATACATGCTCATATATAACGCAATATGTAATCATATATGGTACATGTAAGCTATATAATTAAATATATAATAATATATGCTGTCTTATAAAAAATATTTTTGTGTGTTATATAAAATATGTTTATATATATATATTATATATGTTTATCCATATGTATAATGTACTTCAAGATATAATTGTATATGAAATTAAATGATGTACGATATAATTATGTAAGATGCCACATATAACACAAGTTTAACAATTTAATTTGAGATATGGTAATAGATAGTCTAACATCATTAATATTTTGTATGCATATAAGACATAACTGTATATTGTTATATTGTTAAATAAAAACTATACAAAATTATTTTTATTTTCAATTTCTTTAAATTGTATTAAAACAAATATATGTTGAGGGATGTAAGTACATCTTATTTAATCTCAAAATATCTCATTGGATCCACCAACAATTGTTTATCTTTTTGGATCTAATTATAACAAAGTAGATCTAACCTACTCCCATGGAATATTTTGGGATCCATCAGGATCTTAAATTAGATATTTTTGGAGACTCCAATTTTGAGATCACTTTTGATCTTATTTAATACAGTAATACATTTGAAGGATCTACTTGGATATTACTGGCTACGATCTACATATATCAAATGAGATTGGATTTTATATATGAGATCAGTGGCGTACCCAGGGGGGGCCCTGGGTGCCAAAGCCCCCCCCCCCGAAATATTTTTGATTTTTTATTTTATTTTTGTTTTGGTTAGTATGTAATAAATGAATTTGTAATATTTTTTGAGACTATAATTTTTCAAACTAATGTTATATTAACTGAAATTCATCTATGGAAACACTACCATAAAGACCATCAAATCCGCTAGATGCTATTCAAGATTGCAACAAGGAGCTTTTTCCAAATGTTTACATATTTTTACATTTACTGATAGTAATTCCTGTTACAACTGCATCCGCGGAGAGAAGTTTTTCCACCCTAAAAAGAGTGAAAACATATTTAAGGAATTCTATGGGTGAAGCTAGTCTTCGTGCTCTAGCTCTTGCATCAGTGTGTCGAGAAAAGGTTAAACCTGACAAAATCATTGACACTTTTATGAAAAAAAATCGTCGAATTAAATTTTAAGAGTTTTGTTAATAGTATATAAGGATCTTAATTAATATGATAGCTCACTTTCAAAATAAAAATAAAATTATTTAATTGATACATAAATTTGTTTAATATTTCAAAAAAAAAAAAAAACTTGTTTGTAGATATAAAAAAACTAAAATAACAAAGACATGTCAAAACATTTTTGCTTCAAAATTGCTATTATAACTGGGTATAACGTCAATGGTAACTTTCCCATCCAAAACTTATTTAACAGATACAAAATATTAGTGTCCGACCGAACTCATTTTTTTCGGCCGAAGCCGAAGCCGAACTTCGGCCATAATATCAATGTTCGGCCGAAGCCAAAGCTGAACTTTTTGTTTTAATAAAAAAAATATAAATTGTTTTTTTAGATCAATAAATTTAAACCAAAAAGTTATTAAACATAGACAGAATACAAATTTATAGGTATATTTTTTTAAAAAATCATATTTGGAAAATAGTTTTACTATTTTAAGTACAAAAAAAGAATAAAATATTTGTATTGTACTATATTTTATAGTCAAAGAAAAATATTTGATCGATTTTTAAGTTGATATAGAGAAAAAAACTTAAACTTTAATATTTAAAATTAAAAAGTTTGATATTGTCATGACAGAAAAGCAATTTTTCCGCATTCACACCATGTGAGTTGCTTCGTCTATCAGAATACAGCTGTCCGGCAGCGCTAAAAAGCTGTTCGCTAGCTACACTAGTGTGTAGGGCTGATAAATATTTTATTGCTACAGCTTTTATATTTGTAAATGGACTTGAATTCCAATACTCAAATATATTTATATTTCGGGATCTAATAAATATTTTAATTTCTCCGTAATAAACATTTTAATTTCTTTTTCAATAAAATTTTCGTTTGGTTCTGCTACTTCTAAGTCTGGTACTGCATCATGTCTATCCCAAATTGATGAACCTGTTATTCGCTTTTCAGGATTACTTACAACTAGAATTTTTTTTTTTTTATATTTAATTATATTGCATTTAATTTGATTATTTGCTTTTTGAAATTATTGGCTTTTTGAAATTTTTTCACACACATTGATGTTTAAATATCGGTGTTTTTTTTGTATTCTATCATATTCAACGTTGTATTTTTTATGTAGATTTTTTGTAAATTCTGAAAAGTAATTATAACCACAGTTGTTATTTATTTGTGCTTTTTATAAATAATCATAAAAAGTTCGGTAGTTCGGCCAAAATTTGGCCGAACACCGAACTTGGCCGAACTTCACTTTTTGGCCGAACTACGAAGCCGAAGCCGAGTACTTGGTCGGACACTACAAAATATTAAATATAAGCTCTCGTATGTAAAAAATTATATGCTTTTTAAACAAAAAAAAAATTTAAAAACAAAAATTGGGCCCCCCCCCCCCCCCCCCCGAAACAAAATCCTGGGTACGCCGCTGTATGAGATGTAACTTTTTTTGATACACTATCTATGAGTTTAAATAAAGCAGCGGCGCTTTTCAGAAGAAAGGAGAAGATATACCGTCCTTATTACCATTGTCATTGACGAAGATGAGAGTTGGTCCAATTTGTATATAGAAAAACGCTAATAAAAACCGTTACCGAAACCGATTTTTTTTAAATTTAATTTTTAGAACACCCCGAAAACCGTTTTTCAAAAATTGTTGTTTATTTAGGCACTATAATCTGCCTGACATTTGAAAATGCTATATTTTTAGATAGCTTATTGCCATTGGTGTTTCAAAGTTATACCGTCCTGAACTCGCAGATTCCGCGAAATTCGAAACTTTATAAAAATGAATTTGGTCTGTCAAAAAATGTTAAAGATTTACGCGATCTATTTTGTTTAATTAATAAAGAAAAAAAAATTAACTACAATTTTTATGACTGCGAAACATCGAATCTATTATACATTTGGGTGTACATTACAAGCATGAAATCAAATTAACATCTAAGTCGCAGATTTCGCGAAATTGAAAATGTCATACAAAAGACTATTTGTAAATACCGCATTGCATTTTCACATTTTTAATTAAATGTATTTTACTAGAATATCATCTTATGTATAAGCTAAATAAGAGCGAATTCTTAAAAGACTTTAAATTTAAGTTCAAGACACAAAGTTTATTTTTTTATTACATATTTTCAGAAATTTTGGAAAATATAACTGAAATATGTGTTTGTATATCAAATTTTAAAGAAAGATTGAGTTAAATTTTAATGTTACTTAATGTTTTAAGTGTTGATTTCAGGTTAATTTTTTCGCAATAATTGTTACTGGATTGAAAAATGTTGTTAAGGTATGCAGTGGACGAAATAATTATAAGTTCACTCATGAAGATGTGAATTTCTTCCAAAATATTTGCAGCATTTAAAAGTTGTTGCTACCAAATAAAAATAACAATAAGATTACATAGTTGATAAGAAAACTCCTTTGGATCCATTTGGTGCATTTTTTGCTGCAATTTTTAAAATTATTCATCGTTTGAAATCGAAATAAATATAAGATCAGTGATGTTAAACTCCGTTTTTCGGCAAAACATTTTTTTTACTTTTTTCTCACGCACATGTTTTACAACTTCATTTTTTTTTTTTTTTTTTTATAATTTAACCAATACTCAGGGGATGCCCCCTACTCATGCAGTGCATTGTATTGATCAGGAAAATAAGGTATGGGAAGGAGGAAAGAGGGAGTAGTGTTTGTGGATATTTGATTTACATTTTTCTAAATTGTAAGTAACGGGGAAGACTTCTGCGGGAAGTTTGTTCCACATACGAATCGTTCGACTAAAAAACGAATTTTCTCTGTAATGCGTTGTGCGTAACACAGGACAATCAACTACAAACGGATGTGCTCTACTAGATAAGCGAGTATTACGAATAAAAACTCGGGCTCGTGGAATAAGTTCACTTATCTCAGATGAGCATCTCCCATGGTAATATCGATAGAAAAGTGTCACACAACCCACATTCCGACGATGCTCCAATGAATCAATAGAGTTGGATACACTACTGTCATTGATAAGCTTCACCGCCCTCCCCTGAACACGGTCCAGAAGCTTCAGAATAGACAGTGGAGCCCCTGCCCATATATGAGAGTTGTATTCCATTTTTGGCTGGATATAGCTGGTATAAATAGTAAGGAGATCGGATGGAGTGAAGTAAGTCTTGCACCGTTTTAGAAACCGAGACACTTGAATGCCTCTTTCGACACTTGAAATACGTGCTTATTCCAACGGACATCACACTGTATTCTCATGCCCAGAACATCAAGAGTATCCGACAATGTCAATTCCACAGCCCGTCTGTGGGTTAACATACAACATTGGGTCTTGCGTGCATTAAAATCGACCTTATTCGTGCGACCCCACTCGGAGATTGTAGAAAGGTCTTGATTGAGTGTGTCATTCATGTTCTGCCGCATGCCCTCTATCTCCAAAGAGCTTGGCCTGTGATCGAATGAAAATGAATGACAAATGTTGCTGTCGTCTGCAAAAGAGTAGATAGGGTTGATGGTCTGACCAAGAAGGTCATTAATAAAAATAAGAAAAAGGGTAGGAGAAAGAACAGAACCTTGCGGTACCCCTGAATTTAGCTGAAACTCGTTTGATGAGACCCCATCTAAAACAACACGTATAGTGCGGTCTCTGAGAAAACTCGTTATAAATCGAGAGAAGACATTACCGACAACCAAAAGCAACTAGCTTAGTCACGAGTGCCCCGTGCCACACACGATCGAACGCCTTAGAAATATCTAGAGCAACCACTTTACTCTCACCAAAGCGGTGGATTGACCGGCTCCAACGTTCCGATAGAAACGCCAACAGGTCTTCCGTAGATCGACCACTACGGAAGCCATACTGTCGATCATTTAAAAGTGAATTGGTCTCTAAATATTTCACAAGATGGTGGTTAACCATGGTCTCCATCACTTTGGAGAGCGCAGAGCAAATTGCGATTGGGCGGTAATTTTCAGGGTTGTTAGCCGCACCCTTTTTAGGGATAGACTGGACATTGGCTTGTAGCATGTTTAGCATGACTTGTATGCGACTAGTACCTACAAGAATATTTTCAAGTTCTTTAAGTATAAAGGATCATATTACACAACGATCAACACTTATTACATTGTACAACGACTGCAGTGGTTACAAACATTCTAAGCTGAGAATGCTCAGTCAGACTGTTGAACATCCACTGTACACATTGATTAACAGTCAACCCTTCTGGTATTGTACATTGATCGTTGTTTTGTACTAACAATCTAACTAAAAGTACCTAGTCTATTGCTACACTTTCCACTGTATTTAGAAATGTCGAGTAAGCAATTATGTACTATAAATTAAGCTCGATTTCAATCAATAAAATGAATTCTTTGCTTAACACCATCGGGAGCGTTTAATCCGCTCTATGCAAAGATAATAAAAAGCAAAATCAAAAAGTCTTTTTATTTACATGGCGATCCTGCCAGTCTAAAGGATTAAAAAAAAAAATAATAATAAACAAAGAAGGAGTGCTTTAAACTAGCACCGACTGGGACTAGTGCTTCACTGCACAGTCAAAAATACATAAAAATTTGTCCTGGCGGATCAGCCACAAAGATTCGCCAGCTGCGTGATGGAAGTTCCCTGTCTGGGCAAGAGACAGGATGAAAGAAGAACCTCAACCACTAACTCTGGAAGAGTATAAGAAACGTCACCAAAAGATAAATAAAAAAGAGGAACCAACAACCCCAAAAATATCCCGAAAGAGAAGAGGAGGAACAACTCAAAAATTAAAACGTGAAAAATCCATATCAAATCAGGTATAGAAAAAACAAAAAAAAAAAACCAAACTAGATAATAAACAGAGTGCATACTAGATATGCACCTGTAGCGAACGGAGGCGACTTCGCCCGTGTTCAAATTTTATGATAGTGAAAAAAAAAATATTTTTTAAGAAAAACAATTTTTATGTTAAAATTTGAATTCAGAAAAAAAAAAAAAAAAATGATGAAAATTTAAAAACTTTTTTTAAATGAATACAATAAATAATTAAAAATTACAAAAAATTAAGATTTTGTTATAATTAAATTTTTTTTTTTAAATTATGGTCCTTTATAGAAGAAAAATTAAAATTAGTGCCAAAAACCGATAGATACTAGGGAATTAGTAATAGAACCAGCTCCAACCCCGGAGCAACTGGCTCCATATTTGATAGAACTCAGAAAATTACTCGAATAATAATAAAATGCCACAAACAGTTGTGGAATTCCTTAATACAGCCTCACGGCTGATTTGTGAGTTCGACGGCAAGCCCGAAAATTTACGAACGTTCTTGGACTCGCTACGATTGGTCGACTCACTCAAAGACACACATGAGCAAGTGGCAGTGTCCCTGATAAAGACAAAATTGAAAGGAACTGCTAGAAACCTGATTGATAATGAAAATTCGATTTCCGAAATCATTAATAAACTGACTAGTTCAGTTAAAGGTGAATCAGTCGAAGTATTGTCGGCTAAGATAATGAATATTAAGCAGAACAACAAGTCTGCAAATGCTTATTGTAGTGAGATTGAATCTCTAGTGAAATCACTCGAGAACGCGTACATATCAGATGGTTTGACCTGCGAGTTGGCAAATAAATACTCTACCCAAGTAGCTGTAAAAGCACTCACTAAAAATTGCACCATAGACAAAGTAAAATTAATCATGGAAGCTGGCCAATTCGATAATATGAATGACGCAATAAGCAAATTCGTAAATAGTTGCACTGAAGCAACAGGTTAGCAAAATGCTATATTATACTATGGGCAAAGACCCAATAATAACAATTATCGCAGAGGTAAAGAAAGATTCCGAGGAAGAGGAAACTTTTCTCGAAATAACAATTATAACAACCGCACCAGCGACAACAATAATAATTATTCAAGTAATAACTACAGGAGCAGAAGAGGACGTGGTAACTATAACGGCAACAGAAACCACACTAGAGCAATAACTACAAATGAAGACAGTTCGGAAAACTCGAACGCTCCCCTAAGATAAAGTCAATGAACAAGAGGATATACAACCTTAACCTTAACTTTAGTTGTTTCATTCAAATTAAAATAGATATAGTAAATACAACTGTAACATTACTGGTAGACACTGGAGCAGATATATCCTTAATAAAACATCAATGCACTTTCAAGAAAATAAATACTGCAAATTTTACTACACTTACTGGTATAGGAAAAGGTAGAATTAAATCCATTGGTACAACATTTTTCGATTTAAGAACCGATAAATTTTTGATACCCCACAATTTCCAAGTGGTAGAAGACAATTTCCCAATACCATGTGATGGAATAATTGGTACAGATTTTATGAAAAAATATAATTCCATTATTGAATTTAACCAAGACCAGGATTATCTCATCCTAAGACCAAATAATTTAACACAGCAAATAGTTATACCAATCACAAATACTTGTAATGAAGATATTGCATTACCAGCAAGATCGGAAGTTATACGAAAAATAAAACTTTCTTCCTACACTGAGGAAATACTGGTACCTAACCAAGAACCCCACTCGGGAGTTTTCATAGCCAGCACAATAGTGAAAGCTAAAAATGCATTTATAAGGATACTTAACACAAATAATTCAGTAACTACACTAAAAGAAAATAAAATTATAACGGAAGATGTCAATAATTATGAAATAATGAAATGTAACACTAACGAAGAAAATAGAAAGGGCAAAATTATGGATATATTGAAAAGAAATTTTCCAAAACGTTTTAACGAAACATTAACACAAATATGCACCGAATATAGTGATATTTTCGGTTTGGAATCAGAAACCGTTACAACTAACAATTTTTACAAACAAAAGTTAAGAACAAAGGATACGGAACCCGTATACACCAAGAACTACCGTATACCACATACCCATAAAGAAGAAATCGAAGAGCAAGTAAATAAATTAATAGATGATGGAATAATAGAATCATCATATTCCGAATATAATAGTCCAATTCTGTTAGTGCCAAAGAAATCATTGCCAAATTCTAAGGAAAAAAGATGGAGATTGGTGATAGACTACAGACAAGTAAACAAGAAATTAATTGCAGATAAATTTCCATTACCTAGAATAGATGATATTTTGGATCAACTTGGCAGAGCCAAATATTTTTCTTGCCTAGATTTAATATCCGGATTTCATCAAATTGAATTAGAAAAAGATTCTAGGAACATAACTTCATTTTCAACTACCAAGGGTTCATATAGATTTACCAGACTACCATATGGTCTGAAAATAGCACCAAATTCGTTCCAGAGAATGATGACAATTGCTTTTAGCGGTCTAAGACCAGATCAAGCTTTCTTATACATGGATGACTTAGTTGTCCTAGGTTGTTCAGAAAAACACATGCTTTCAAATTTGACAGATGTTTTCGAATTATGTCGCAAACACAATCTCAAACTGCATCCTGAAAAATGTTCATTCTTCATGCACGAGGTTACATACCTTGGTCATAAATGCACCAACAAAGGCATACTCCCAGATGACAGTAAATATTCAGTAATAGAAAAATACCCAAAACCTACTGATGCCGATAGCGCAAGGAGATTTGTAGCTTTTTGCAACTACTACAGACGCTTTATCAAACATTTTTCTGAATACTCAAGACATCTTACACGATTATCGAAAAAAGGAGTACCATTTGAATGGACAAAGGAATGCGATATTGCATTTGAGCATCTTAAAAATGCATTAATGAAGCCAACATTGCTGCAATACCCAGATTTTGAAAAACAATTCTGTATAACAACAGATGCTAGCAAACATGCTTGTGGCGCCGTGCTCACACAAGAGTACGATGGAAAACATTTGCCAGTGGCATACGCCTCTAGAAGTTTCACAAAAGGAGAAAGCAATAAATCCACTATTGAACAGGAATTAACAGCCATACATTGGGCAGTGAAACATTTTAGACCCTACATTTATGGAAAACACTTTCTTGTTCGATCAGATCACAGACAACTTTCTTATCTATTTTCAATGAAGAACCCCAGCTCAAAATTGACTAGAATTAGACTTGATCTAGAGGAATACGATTTCACAGTTGAATACCTTAGGGGAAAAGATAACTACGTCGCGGACGCTCTATCGCGTATCACGATCAACGAATTAAAAGAATTAAATATACTAAATAGCAATATACTAAAAATGACAACAAGATCAATGACTAACAAGACACAGAACAAGGCTGAAAATAAAAATATGAATAAGCAGCATCAACTGAATGAAACTGAAAAGCCCAGTATATATGTACCAATCAAGAACACTGACGTCAGAAAATATTATAAATTAAAGATTACCCCCGGAAGATGTTACATCAAAAGAGGAAAATCTGTAATTGCATATATACATATAGATGATTTGTTTATTAATGGGAAACTTGACTTAGGACAATTCTTCCCAAGGCTCGAAGAAGTGGCCTGTAAACATAACATTACGAAAATACAAATGGCACCTAGTGAGAAAATTTTCGAATTTATCTCCATTAATGAATTCAAACAAATGGGCAATAAAATGTTGAATTATATAAAAGTAGCGCTACTGAATGAGGTGACCAGAATTGATAATAATGCTAAAGCTATTCAAGATGTAATGAAACGATACCATGAAGACCCTGCAGAAGGAGGTCACTGCGGTGTTTCAAGAACATTAAACAAAATTAAAAGATATTACTATTGGAAAAATATCACGAAAGACGTAACAAAATACGTTAAATCATGCCAAAAGTGTCAAACAGCCAAAATTACAAAGCACTTGAAGAGTCCTATGATATTAACGCCAACGCCGGCGAAACCATTTGATATTGTATTAGTGGATACTATAGGTCCGCTACCAAAATCCTATAATGACAATGAATATGCAGTCACTATAATATGTGACATGACAAAATATTTAGTAACAATACCTATACAAGACAAAAGCGCTAGAACAATTGCAAAAGCAATTTTCGAACATTTTATTCTTACTTATGGTCCAATGAAGACGTTCATTTCGGACATGGGTACGGAATACAAAAATTCTGTATTGACGGAATTATTCAAGCTTCTTAAAGTTGAGAAACTCACTTCCACGGCTCATCACCATCAAACAATGGGCACAATAGAGAGAAGTCATAGAACTTTAAACGAGTATTTAAGATCTTACATAGCAGTTGATAGAAACGATTGGGATGATTGGCTTAAGTACTTCACGTACTGCTTTAACACTACGCCATCATCCGTACACAACTATTGTCCATATGAGTTAGTTTTTGGCAGACTTACAAATGAGTTTCAACAATTTAATGAGGCAGATAGAATTAGTCCACTTTACAACATAGATGATTATTCTAAGGAAGTAAAATTTAGATTAGAAGTAGCACATAAGAGGGCCCGAGAGATGTTAGATAGATCTAAGTTACTACAAAAATTTAATTACGATAAAAATACATTAGACTACAATTTTAAAATAGGAGATTTAGTTTTACTTAAAAATGAGAAAGGCCATAAGTTAGACCCTCAATATAAGGGACCATATAAAGTTAAAAACATAGATTTAAAACATAATGTAACTATTTTTGATAACAAAACTGAAAAAGAACAAATAGTTCATAAGAATAGACTTAAGATTTATACACAATAATAATGAAATAAAATAATACAAAGTAATATATGGAATTCCAATATAATAAAGAAAATCAATAAAAACCAAAAGCAAACATAAACACAATATAGTAATAAAATTATTTTATGTCTTTAATGTAAAAGAATACTCATACAACTTTGTTATATGAGCATTCTTCCGTAAAAGGGAGGTGTAGCATGTTTAGCATGACTTGTATGCGACTAGTACCTACAAGAATATTTTCAAGTTCTTTAAGTATAAAGGATCATATTACACAACGATCAACACTTATTACATTGTACAACGACTGCAGTGGTTACAAACATTCTAAGCTGAGAATGCTCAGTCAGACTGTTGAACATCCACTGTACACATTGATTAACAGTCAACCCTTCTGGTATTGTTCATTGATCGTTGTTTTGTACTAACAATCTAACTAAAAGTACCTAGTCTATTGCTACACTTTCCACTGTATTTAGAAATGTCGAGTAAGCAATTATGTACTATAAATTAAGCTCGATTTCAATCAATAAAATGAATTCTTTGCTTAACACCATCGGGAGCGTTTAATCCGCTCTATGCAAAGATAATAAAAAGCAAAATCAAAAAGTCTTTTTATTTACAGGCTCTTTTATAAACGAAAATATGCAATTTATTTCATAAAGTGTAAAATATTGCAAATTCTGGTTTTATTTTGGAAATTATGGCAATACTGTCATAAATACATTTTTTTAAATGGTGTATTTTATACAGGTATAGAATTTTAAGTTGGTAACACTTTTTTAACTGGCTGCCATTTTGTCAGCTGTAAAGTGATTTATGTTTAGTTTGGTTTGGCATTTCAACATGTTTAGACTGGCGCCTGAACAACGCTTCCAAATTGTGCAAATTTATTTTTAAAATCATGGTTTTGTTCGAAATACGTATCGCGCACTACGGCCATTTTACGGTCAACATAATCGTCCATCAGAGCAATTAACTCGATTAACTATGGAACGTTTTCGCTTCACGTCTACTCTAAATGATTATATGCATCCACAGAGAAGTCGTACAGTGCATACAGAAGAAGTCATTGCTGCTGTAGAGGAAGACCCCAAACGGGCTATCCGCCATCGGTCAGAATGTTACAGTCCATAGAGCCATGATTACTGACTTCTTCGTTCATCAATTGAACAACCATGATGTGCAGGAGCTGTGGTTTCAACAAGACGGCGCAACATGTCACACAGCTCGTGCCACAATTGATTTATTGAAGGAAACGTTTGGTAACCGCATAGTTTCACGTTTCAGACCCGTGAGTTGGCCTCCAAGATCGTGCGATTTAACGCCGCTGGATTATTTTCTGTGGGGATATGTAAAGTCGATAGTCTACGCCGATAAGCCCGAAACGCTTCACCACTTGGAGGAGAACATTCGCCGCGTTATCTATACTATATAATATTATAAAGAGGTAATGTTTGTATGTTTTTTTGTTTGTTTGTTTGTAGAAAGTAATCTCCGTAACTAATCATACGATTTCTAAATTTTTTTTACCAATATTTAATTTGGTCCTCCAGGATGGACATAGGCTATATATAGTTCCGGAATTTTTTTTTTTTAAAGTTGTGAGCGGAAACATAAAAATAATATTACCAATTTTAACACTTCATGATGCTGTTGAATTTTTTTTACCGTTATTGAGTTTGGTATGTAGTTTGGTTGGTTTTTGTTTTTGTTTTTGTTTTTATTTTTTTTTTTTTTGTATGAAACTACAACAATAGTCCCTGTCGGACTTTTATGAGCTAATTCAAAATCAAGTTGACTTTTTGTTAACTTATTTACAACTGACTTCAAACTAACTCAAAAGTGATGCACAAATTAGTCATTTGTTTTTTTGTTATTTTTTAATTCGTCTCGATAAGTATTGAACTAACTTTTTGTTCACTCAAAATTGATACAGATTTTACTTTGAACACACTAATAATACAAAAAAAAACGAAAAAAAGACAATTAAAAAAATAACTGTCAATGGCTGGGTTTTTTGTTTTTCTATCAGTTTGCTTTGTAATTTGTGTCGAAAAATTGTGGAAATTAAAAGAAAAATTAGTGCTTGTTTATATTAGGTGAAAAATTAATAATATAAATATTATAAATAATATAAATAAAATTAAAGATTTGTTTTCAAGTATGAGGGGTGGAAGTAAAAGAAATTTGAGGAGAATATTAAAAAAAGAGATGGCTATTTACGTAGAAAAATTGAATAGGAGAAAGCAGTGTCACATACAACATCCATGGGCTTTTGCATTTAAGTGAGTGCGTAAGAGATTTCGGACCTTGCACTAATTTTTCTGGATATCCCTTCGAGAACTATCTACAAATATTAAAAAAGTACGTTAAAAAACCATCAAAAATTTTACAACAAATTGTCAGTAGAATCCAATATGAAGATATGGTTCTAATAGAAGCTACAGCTAAATTCAACGAAAAAAATGGTAAAAGCATAAGCTTCTCGAACAAAGAATTTTTGTTTACTACAAAGTTTCCCAATAACTTTTGCGCTATAAAACCTTATTTACCAATATTAATAACAGATTTTTCGAGTGTAGACCCAGGTTATGTAACAGGCAGGGCGTTTTAGAACAGTTGAAAGCTTGTTTATTGACCTGTTTATTAGGGACCTGTGTAGTTTGACCTAAACGATTTAGACGAGCCTAAAACTTTTGAAATAAAAGATATAGAATGTAATTGGTAGGTTTTCCACGAGATGAAAAATTTGGTTTATTTCCAGTTTTGCACGGATGTACCTAAATAAAATAATATATACAATTTCTTTACAATAATAACATAATACACACCGATAAAATACCTCAGAAATACATAAGTAAAATATAATGGAACCAGAAAACAAGAATCCACCAATTAAGCGATACCGAATTTGGTGAAATTGTAAGTATTTGAATTATTCAATTCACTTCAAAAATAACACATTTTATATTACAGATAATCTAAACACTTGCCAAAATTGTCAAAACTGGAAGAAGTAATAATAATTTTTAATTGTTTAATTTATTGTAATTTTTAATTTTAATTTTTAATTTTTAATTTTTAATTTTTAATTTTTAATTTTTAATTTTTAATTTTTAATTTTTATTTTTAATTTTTAATTTTTAATTTTTAATTTTTAATTTTTAATTTTAATTTTTAATTTTTAATTTTTAATTTTTAATTTTTAATTTTTAATTTTAATTTTTTTTTAATTTTTAATTTTTAATTTTTAATTTTTTTTTTAATTTTAATTTTTAATTTTTAATTTTTAATTTTTAATTTTTAATTTTAATTTTTAATTTTTTATTTTTAATTTTTAATTTTTAATTTTTAATTTTTAATTTTTATTTTTCCTTTTTAATTTTTAATTTTTTTTTCCTTTTTAATTTTTAATTTTTTTTTTCCTTTTTAATTTTTCCTTTTTCCTTTTTCCTTTTTCCTTTTTAATTTTTCCTTTTTAATTTTTCCTTTTTAATTTTTCCTTTTTTTTTCCTTTTTCCTTTTTCCTTTTTCCTTTTTCCTTTTTCCTTTTTCTTTTTCCTTTTTCCTTTTTCTTTTTCCTTTTTAATTTTTCCTTTTCCTTTTTCCTTTTTCCTTTTTCCTTTTTCCTTTTTCCTTTTTCCTTTTTCCTTTTTCCTTTTTCCTTTTCCTTTTTCCTTTTTCCTTTTTAATTTTTCCTTTTTCCTTTTTCCTTTTTCCTTTTTCCTTTTTCCTTTTTCCTTTTTTTTTTTAATTTTTCCTTTTTAATTTTTATTTTTAATATGTAAATATCATAATATTTAATTTTAAACATTTTAACATTTAATTTTGAACATTTTTTTTTTGTATTAAAAAAGAGAAAAAAAAATTAATAATATGAAATATAAATAATTTTATTAATAATAATTTAAATTTATTAATATGTATTTAATTTAAAATATTAAAAATTGAATTAAAAGACTGACATTTATTATAAATAATGAATATAAAATAAATAAAAAAAAAAATATTATAAATGATGAATATAAAATAAAATACAAGACAAAATATATTGTTTTTATTTTTAAATTATAGCCTTCTAACTAACTTCAAGCTGACCTATAAAACCCAATAAGTAGTTAGTCAGTTCATAGCTAACTCATAGTGCCCTCTTACTTGATGCGCTACAAGCTAACTCATAATGAGTGTACTTATAGTTAGCTGAAACTTATGTAGAGTGAGTGAGTACTGACTCATTCTGAGGACATTGCATTGAAAAACTGAATAGTATTAAACAAGGAAAATGAGTTAGCTTTTTAGTGACCTGTGACTCATTTCTGATTAACCATGAGTTACCTTTAAGCTAACTCATATCCCGACAGGGAAATTATTCGAATGAGTAAACAATCGTAGTGAACTACAATAACAACAAAAACATAATTTTTGAATGTAAACAATAATAGAGACCACTACCCAGGAAAAAATTACACATTCCAAAAAGAAGGTGATGCCCACACTTGCTTACATATCTCATTGCCAAATTTAGTAACTGCAATACCAAACTCATTCCAACGATAGAGTCAAAAAAGCAAGTAGTATTGTAATCAATTCTTTAAATTTAAACCAGAAAGCATGAACTCAATAACAAAGTAATTATTTACTTAAAAGAAAATAACAATTTTATTAACTTATATGTATAACTTTTTGTGCTCAAGAAATAATCATATACTTTTTCTTAATAAAAGGACGTTAGGACGTAGTTCCTAATTTTGAAAAAAAAGAATTTATCTCATATACTATTTATTTATTTTTTTTGTGTAAGTACTTCGTGGTTTTAAAATGGAACTATTTCTTTATTAAAAAATGTATGTAGTTCTTAAAAATTTAAAGTAAATTGTTCTTCGGTAAAAAAAATAATCAATTCTAAAGAATCAGTTATTTTAGTCTCACGCCCCACAGTGGTTCCAAACACAAAAAACATGGTAATAAATATAGATGTTTTAAACTACTGGTCCAATCGGGAAATGGTGTTCCCAAAAATTGAAAAGCGGGAGCTAACCTTTAAGGAAAATGTTTCTGTGGTCACCCTGTTTTAACACAGGGTGTGCTACAGGGTGTCAAAGTTGACCATCTCGAGTATGAAAGAGCTTTAAAGGGGTATAACTTCTATAACCATGCATCGATTTTAGTGTTTTTTGGACTTTTTTAAATCTAGGTTACGAGACAAAGCAAAAACATGCTTCATGTACCATAGTAACTCTTACAGTTAAAAAAATATTTCACTTTGAATTTCAAAATCTTCATTTTTCGCCTTGACTTTTTTAATAGTTTTGCCAATAGATTATTCATTTTTCAAAGAAAATGCTCAAAATTTTTTCAAGTCATTCTAATGACCTTTCTTAAACTCCTAAAGAAAACTTTTTTGAATTATCTTAAGCCGTTTCGCAGTGATACTATTTTAAACTCAAAAATTAAAAGTGTGTTCTGAAAAATGGGGTTTTTTGGTCAGATAAGGGGTAACTTCACACACCTTTATATATATTTTGCTGATATTTTTTGGATTAGTTTTTTACATAGTTTGATAGAGTAGACTTCAAAAATGCTTAATGGTATAGTTTAAAGCATTTTTGGATATGCACCCTACGTCCAGCATTGGTCGAAAATGATGAATTTTTGAACGGAATTCTATGTTTATGACCGTGATAAAAAAAAGTCACGCCACTTAGAGACGATTTGAAATTTTTATACTGTAAAGAGATTTATTCTAATGAGTTTGCCACTTCATTTGCCGCCGCCCGCTCAAAAACGTAGCCTGGAGAGCAAATTTTGTGGAAAAAGTCATTTTTTCAAAAGCCTTTTTTTGATTTATAAAAAAAGCGTACTTATATTATCAATTTCAGCAAGATTTTATTTTATTTTTAATAAAACGTAAATAATTGTCCTACATTCCAAAAATCTTTTCGATATTGCTTATGGTTATTTTTACATAAAACATCAAAGTTCAATGTAGTATATCTAACTATAATTAATTGTACATTTATTGGCTTTTGCTTTCGGTAATGTTAAAAAATTTAAATAATTTCAGAAATTTTTTTACATATTATTAAATTAGACTTAGTTATCAATTCAACGATGCATAAATCGTTTATCTAGTGTAATAAATGAATTCAAACTATTGCGCTTAAATCAGGCATTTCAGGTCAAATTGCAGTATTTAACAAATTTATATATTCAGGTATACAGAGCGTGTTGCATTATATTTCTCTAAAAGGGTTACGGGTTTTTTTATTTTTTTAATACTATTTCAAAAACCTAATAAGATATAAATGCAGGTAGAAAATGCGTTTTATGATGTAACATTTGCATAACATATTGTTTTAATGGGCTAATATAATGCGTTTTTTTTTATTTTACCTATTTCAGTTTTTTGTTTTTACAAATCCAGTACCTGCTCGATTTTTTGTTTATAAAAAAACAAATATTTGTAATATATAAGCGTAGTAATTTTAAAAGGAGGTTATTTGAGTTAAGCAGTCATGGAGGTTACAATAAAATATAGCTCCCTTTGTAAAGTAATTTGGGATACTCTTGCCAATACTGATATACGATCGGAAAAAATAGGAAAACTGATTGATACCATTGTCTACTCGTATGGCTTAAATATAAAGCCAGATGAAATTGAAAATTTTTACAAAATTTATGAAAAAAGGATTAAAGATTCCGATTATTCTATACAAAAATTTATGAAGAAGAGTCAAGATTGGCTTAATAAGGAGATGTCAGTAGTTATTGAACAGAAAAAAAGGGGCCGCCCTAAAAAGATTATGAAGAGGTCCAGATTAGGACTAAGAAGGTAAAACAGGAAGAAATGATTAACACACACTCCGCTAATGAAATAAAGGATTCTTTTAAAGCAGCTTTGACACGTATACAGCCTAAAGAAACAGGGAAAATTGTCGACGTCCTACCAACTGCGTCTCCTAAGCGTTTGAAGCGCATGATACAAAGTATTCCAACACCAAAATCATCAACTTCCTTTACCAGTGAAGATGCATTAGCTCTTTTTCTAAATTTGGGGTTAACGAGAAATAAATATGGTATTTTAAGAAAAGCTCTCATTGAAAAAGGATATGATATTTTTCCTAGCAGTAAAGCAATAAAAGAAACAAAAGAAAATATTTTAAAACCAATAACATCCCCAGTGCATGCCTCTATTGAAGGCGCAAAAGTTGAACTATCACAGTTAATTGACAATACTGTTTCTAGAATTATGTCCACATTTAGCAGCAAAGATATTGAAAGATGCAAGCAATCTGATGTCGTGTTAATGTTCAAATGGGGCTGTGATGGCACATCTGGGTTTTCCGAATACAAACAACCATCTGGAAGCAGCAAAGAAAAAAGTTTTTCATCAATTTTTATGGCTTCTTTTGTGCCGTTAAGAATGCGGTTGTATAATAAATTACCTTCAACCTCGTCTGCAAATGATATATGGACGAATTTAACCCCTGGATCTAAATTTTTATGTCGTCCAATACGATTTGAATATGTAAAAGAAGACATGATTTCAACACAAAGTTTAGTAGATTCAATAGAAAGGGAAATTTCGAGCTTGTCTCCACTTTACGTGGAAATATCTGGACAAGTTATTAAAGTTTCATTTCAACCACAACTTACAATGATTGATGGAAAAGTTGCAAATGCAATTACAGACACAACATCTACTTGGAAATGTAATATATGTGGAAAATTAAGTTCACAGTTTCATGAAGATAGTGATACAATTTCTATGAACGAAAACGCTCTGAGGTTTGGGATATCGCCACTTCATGCCAGAATAAGATTTATGGAATATTGTTTACACCTCGCATACGATCTCAAATACCGCCTTATTCCAGGAAACCTAAGCCTTTCCGTAAACAAAAACACTGATCTACACAACATGAGAAAAGAAGAGAAGAAAAGAATTCAAGATGAATTTAAATTAAGACTTGGATTAATCATTGATACGCCCCTTCAGGGGTTTGGAAGTTCCAATGACGGAAATACAGCAAGGCGTTTTTTCGAAGATCCAGAAACTACCTCCTCAATTACGGGTCTCGATAAAAACCTACTAAAACGTTTTAAAGTTATATTAGCAGTCATTAACAGTAAAAAACCTATTAATGTGGCTAAATTTAAACTCTTTGCCAATGAAACAAAAGACATTATACTCACCATGTACTCTTGGAGGCCAATGACACCAACAGTACATAAAGTATTAGCTCATGCCAAAGAAATAATAGAAAACAGTATGTTGCCTTTAGGCGAACTGACTGAAGAAGCCCAGGAGGCCAGAAATAGAGACGTCAAACATTTTAGGCTTTTTAACACACGTAAGTGCTCCAGAATAGCTCAAAATTCCGATTTGATGGAATTTTTATTAATATCATCGGATCCAGTACTTTACTCCATAAGAACAAAATGGTTACCAAAAATAAGCATAGACATTGAAAAGGAAGATTCTGAATCTATGCATATAAACGACCTTTTAACTTTTGATACTTCAGACTACTTTGTAGAAAATGTGTAGTCCTTAGGAATATATTCATATTTTTAGCACAATTACTACTGTACCAGTTAAATTTAATAAAACCTTATCTTTAGAACAAAAAAAAAACATTATTTTGTCTTTCAAATAAATGAATATATGGTAGTTATTTACCTGTTTTATATGGAAAATTAGAACAATATATTATGCAAATGTTACATCATAAAACGCATTTTCTACCTGCATTTATATCTTATTAGGTTTTTGAAATAGTATTAAAAAAATAAAAAAACCCGTAACCCTTTTAGAGAAATATAATGCAACACGCTCTGTATACCTGAATATATAAATTTGTTAAATACTGCAATTTGACCTGAAATGCCTGATTTAAGCGCAATAGTTTGAATTCATTTATTACACTAGATAAACGATTTATGCATCGTTGAATTGATAACTAAGTCTAATTTAATAATATGTAAAAAAATTTCTGAAATTATTTAAATTTTTTAACATTACCGAAAGCAAAAGCCAATAAATGTACAATTAATTATAGTTAGATATACTACATTGAACTTTGATGTTTTATGTAAAAATAACCATAAGCAATATCGAAAAGATTTTTGGAATGTAGGACAATTATTTACGTTTTATTAAAAATAAAATAAAATCTTGCTGAAATTGATAATATAAGTACGCTTTTTTTATAAATCAAAAAAAGGCTTTTGAAAAAATGACTTTTTCCACAAAATTTGCTCTCCAGGCTACGTTTTTGAGCGGGCGGCGGCAAATGAAGTGGCAAACTCATTAGAATAAATCTCTTTACAGTATAAAAATTTCAAATCGTCTCTAAGTGGCGTGACTTTTTTTTATCACGGTCATAAACATAGAATTCCGTTCAAAAATTCATCATTTTCGACCAATGCTGGACGTAGGGTGCATATCCAAAAATGCTTTAAACTATACCATTAAGCATTTTTGAAGTCTACTCTATCAAACTATGTAAAAAACTAATCCAAAAAATATCAGCAAAATATATATAAAGGTGTGTGAAGTTACCCCTTATCTGACCAAAAAACCCCATTTTTCAGAACACACTTTTAATTTTTGAGTTTAAAATAGTATCACTGCGAAACGGCTTAAGATAATTCAAAAAAGTTTTCTTTAGGAGTTTAAGAAAGGTCATTAGAATGACTTGAAAAAATTTTGAGCATTTTCTTTGAAAAATGAATAATCTATTGGCAAAACTATTAAAAAAGTCAAGGCGAAAAATGAAGATTTTGAAATTCAAAGTGAAATATTTTTTTAACTGTAAGAGTTACTATGGTACATGAAGCATGTTTTTGCTTTGTCTCGTAACCTAGATTTAAAAAAGTCCAAAAAACACTAAAATCGATGCATGGTTATAGAAGTTATACCCCTTTAAAGCTCTTTCATACTCGAGATGGTCAACTTTGACACCCTGTAGCACACCCTGTGTTAAAACAGGGTGACCACAGAAACATTTTCCTTAAAGGTTAGCTCCCGCTTTTCAATTTTTGGGAACACCATTTCCCGATTGGACCAGTAGTTTAAAACATCTATATTTATTACCATGTTTTTTGTGTTTGGAACCACTGTGCGCCCTGTTAAAAGAATCGAGTAGGTAATCTAGTAAGGAATGCGTTCTGCCCAAAATGCTTGATTACAAACCCGCTTACCTTTTTGGAAATTTTTTGCTGGGTAACTGTACATGTAAAAAAAATAACAATTAAAACTAATATGATCTTTTAGTGAACATTGATTAATTAATAGAGGAAAGTGATACAAATTTGTTTAGTGATATTTTACTGAGAATTAGTTATAAGCTGAATTCCAGGTAAGCGTATTTATCTAATGTTATTTTCACATCAACATTTTTATTTTTCCTATATTTTATATATTCCCAATAAACATTATTGTTTGATATCAACTTGAGATGCATTTGATATCAAATACCATTCTCAAATCTCCAACGTTAATTCTCAAATGCACCTCAATAGTCCGATTATAGTCTTCTCAACTTAAAAGGCTCATTTTTAATATGGTGATTTTCTTAGTTATCCAATTGAGAAATTTGTAATTCTCAACTTGATATCAAAGAAATTTCTCCAATTGGTTTCAAATGGATGGTACGGAATTGCCATATTAAAGAAAGCCCATTTATATAAATTTAGGATATAAACAATGTTTTTTACTTAGTTTTGTAACTTATTTATTATATAAAAAAAAACATAAAATAATGAGATCATAAAAAACAATTCATTTGAGTTATTTTTAAGTAATAATAAAAAACATCATAAAAACAATTGATAAAAAACAATTCATTAAAGTTATTTTTAATAATAAAAAAACATTAATTAATTTGGGAGATATTTTCCTTTTTTTCCATTTACATAACTTATCTTCTTATGAATGCGGTTATTGGCGTGTTGGAAAAATGATATGAGAGTTCTTTCGAACTCGCTGTCCGAAGATGCAGCTGCAAATTTTTGATTGTAAGCTTCTGGAAAGATTAATTAGATTTAGTTAGTATTAATTTCAATCATAACATAAAAACATAATTACGTTTCAATGCCGCTGTGACACTTAGAGCTCGTACAGGTTGTTTTGTCTTAGTTCCTTGCCAGGAATATTTGATAGCTACCTCATCCGTTATCATTTTCCCCCAAGCTGTTTTTAAAAATTTTATGGAATTGCCACATACTAACGCCATAAGTTCGGAAACCTAGTAGATGAATTATTAAACTTTAGTATTTGGAATTTTGTTTATATTTTTGTCAAACTTACCAGGTCGTTAAACTTGTTTTCAGATGCTTGAATTTTATCTTCGAATAGGCTGAAGTCCGACACTAGCTGAAATGGTGTTTTTGGCAAAATTGGCTTTCGCTTTAAGGTCGTCTTATTTCCCCCCGATTTTACCTCTTCCAGTACTCTTTCTAGTAATTTCTGAGTGATTTCATGTTCTAAAAATATTGGAAATGTGCATTGTGTTTTTGTTTTTAGAAATATGCTTAATGCGTTATACCTTTGAGCACATTTTTTTGGAAGTTGTCAATCTTTTGATTTAACTCATCCCAGTCTAAAAAATTAAAAATAATTCAAAATTATAATTGACATTTAATATAATTATACTAATAAAAAAAATAAAATTACTTATGCTCACCTTTTTTGGTGACATACTCTTCGGTTATTGTTAAAAACGTAATGTTTAGATCCATCTACATGTGAATGAAGGGTATAAATAAAAATTGATTAGATTCGAAATTACTAAACATAATTATTTTTTGTGATATTAGTTCCACTAAATGTTGATACTGTGAATTCGAAAATTCCAAAGTGTCTCAAAATTTAATATTAAAATTGGATGATTTTATTGGAATAGTGAAAAAGTCCTTTAAATTCAAAACTTCCTTTCCTATAATTTCTATATCGCTTTCATTTTGAGAAATAGACATTACTTTAAATATTCTATTGTTTATACTATAAAAATTATCAGGTCTTTTTGTAGAAAAATAAAACAAATTGGTATAAATTGATTTAATTGTCCCATTATTAAAAACTTTTTTATTTTTATTGTCATTTGGAGGTTTGGGCAATCTTAAGCTATCCTCTACCAATCTGTTATATATCTGAACTGCAATTTGATGATTTTTTTTACATTTCCTTTTCAGTTTAGACAAAACGTTTTCAAATTTGAAAGCACTTATGGATTCTAGGCAACCATAATTAAATGCATCATTTGCTAAGTGCGTGAGGCAGTGAAAATTAAAATTTAAAAAAGTATCATCGTAGAGGCGAGATACATTTTTAACAAACTCAGACAAAAGAACTTTTGCACATTCGTTATTTTCCATACAAGATTTTTCATCTAACAGAATTCTAACTACCAAACTGAGCAGTAAAAAATGATTATATCGTTCAGCATCCAAAACGTCAGCAAGGACGAAAATGCCTGTATATAAAAGAAACGATCTTAATTCTGTAGCCTTGAACCTTTCAATTTCATTTAAGCTTCGAGAATGTCTAGCAAATTCTTTTGGCACTTGGTTGCTCAAAAAAATTAGTTTTGAATTTAATAATTTAATTTCTGACGGTTTTAAAGAAAAAATGTAATTTCTTTTTCTGATCCAACCAATGAGTAAAGTTTTCATAACGCCAAGGCACACTACATGCATATAATCATTAGGAAATGAGTTCACGATATCTATAGGTAATTTTTCTATAGCCAGTGGCTCTAGCAGTTTGTGATGGTTGCCATCTATTCTTAAGCGAAAGTTGGAATCAATTCTGAAATTATGTACCGCACTTCTAAAAATCATTCTATGATTAACAGATTCTCCTTTCTGGGTACATTTGAGACAACTAAAGAACTCCGTATGCCCTTTGATACCAAGAATATGCGATCTTGCTGGTGCATCGCATATAAATGCGCGACAATTTACAAGAAACAATTTTTCCTCAAACATTAAACCCACATCAATCAGTTCACATAAATCATTAACAAACCTTGTTAAATATGTATTTGGACACAATGGTTTACTTTTACCACAATAAGCGCCTACAACCATAACGTCTGGCGTCCCATTGACATTTATTAAAATAGGCCAAGTTTGCAAATTGGAACTCTTTGCTAAAGGAAGGCCATCAATATTTATATTCAGGCTTAGTTCGCCAGAAAATGAAGAATTTTTTAGCAAAAAATCGGTCAATGTGTCTTTAACGCCGTAATGTACATATTCACCTAACCCCATTTTTTCAACTGGCGCACTTTTGGGAGTAGACTTTAAGGTCCTCACGTCTTTAGGAAGTCCACAAATGTGGGTACTCAAAATTTTTAGAAGACTATTAGCAGCTGCGTTTGTAATATTAAATTGAACTGCCCATGACGCAAGCTCATCTCTCAATTCACCTAAATTTTCTACTATTTCCTCCTTTTCACTTTCGCTTTCCGATTCAGATGAATTGCCCTCACTTCTAAATTCCTCAAAAGACACGTTTCCACAAGCATTTGATGTCGAAGGTCCCATTGCCAAAGTTTCATCGGCAAATGAGCGCTCCGACAGCAAAGCCACCACCTGCCTTACCTCACTTTTAACTTTATTTGATCTATTCATTTTTATATTAATTATTTAAACTTTGCTTACCTTTAATTGTCTTTCCTTCACTTAAATGCACTTTTATTTATTTATATTTTTTAACACTTGCTTTTTTCACTATTTTCACTTCTTTCACATTTGCACATTTGTAATAAATGAATAAATGCAGCTGCAACATGTGTTTTTTAAACGCTACCAGATCTGTAAGCGATTGCACAAAACAGCGCTGCCATACGAGAATAAAAAAATTAGAAAAAAATCTCAAGTTTATCGCAAATCGTATTCAAGTTCAAAAAATGTTTGGTCTCAAGTGGAGAAGTGTTAGATATCCACTTGAGAATTAAAATTTTTCTCAAAGATTGGATAAAATATTAAATCTCAAATTGATATCAAGTTGAAAACAAAAAATGAGAAAAATGTTTCAACTTAAGTTGAGAATTACATTAGAAATCAACTTGAGAATTAAGCTTTTCTCTAACATTGGGGAAATAATTTTTCAATGCATATTGGGTTTATAAAACAGGATGTGTGCATGTATGTAACGTATGGACTCCAAAACGGCTTGGCCGATTTTGATGAAATTTTCAGGGAATCTTCAGAATATTCAGGCGGGTGACACTGTGAAGTCTGCGTGGCAAAATCCAATTTTCATATTGTACCACCAATGACATATACATATATTTATTTTTTTTGCTTTATTTTATTTTATTTTTTTTTTGAAAGATGTTGTCATGTTTTTCAAAACGACATACCAAACTCTTAAATCGGTTATGTAGTTCCGAAGATATTTACAAAAAACCTATGTTAATCTTCAAGCTATGTTACACGAACACAACAGCCCATCCGTCTATTCAAAACAGCCCTAGACCAGATGCCGACAGATGTTTATACGGTTGTGATAAGAGCTGACAAGACACCGGCTGGTAAGCACGAGCGGCGCTTCAATGCACCGGTGATAGGTGACGTTGCAGTTGTTTTCAGCTATTCATTTTATATACTTCAGCAAATAAAGGCGATAGAAGGACAAAGAGGCGTTGGGCTTCCCATGAAATTACAAACTTTAAAATGATTTACTAATGTGAATTTATTTTTTTAATTATTTATTTGCGTAAAAAAAAATTTCTTGATTTAAAGAATTAATTACAATTAAAATTTGAAGGCAAAACAACATTTGCCGGGAAGCTAGTATTCCAATAAAGACGAAAATTAAAAAAAAAGTTATAAAAAAAACTACCCAGTAATGTAAAATAAAAAAGTTTATATCTGCAATCAGTTAATTTAACGAACAATTAAAAAAAAATAATTACCCGAAATTAATATTTTTGAAAACAAAGAAAATATGAAACTTTTAAACTGAAGAAAAATAAACAAAAGTTATTACAAGTTTGTTATAATTTTTATTAAAAATAAAAATTATGTTTTTTCGACCTTTAATTGTGCAATGAAAATTATTCAAGTTCGAGGCCATACTCTATATTTCTTCATTAGGATATTGTCCTAACAAATAATCTATAGAGTTTTTTGTATTCAAATTTATTATTTGACCCTTTCAGGAATGTGTTGATAGATCTATTTCGGGAATTTTCTAGGTTCCCATCATCAGAACACGTTTTGAAAGCGGTAACAATCCCATGCCAAACATCAAACATTCATATGAACTAGTTTACTCACTACATGAGAACTAATATACATATGAGTTTAAAGTTAAAGATTATAACCATTGATCAAACAATAAATTGAAAACTTGTTTGATGTGCAAGATCCACCTCTGGTGGATATTCAATACACGTTTTTTGTTTTTTTTTTTATTCAAGTTCGAGGCCATACTCTATATTTCTTCATTAGGATATTGTATTAACAAATAATCTATAGAGTTTTTTGTTTTCAAATTTATTATGTGACCCTTTCAGGAATGTGTTGATAGATCTATTTCGGGAATTTTCTAGGTTCCCATCATCAGAACACGTTTTGAAAGCGGTAACAATCCCATGCCAAAAATCAAACATTCACATGAACTAGTTTACTCACTACATGAGAACTAATATACATATGAGTTTAAAGTTAAAGATTATAACCATTGATCAAACAATAAATTGAAAACTTGTTTGATGTGCAAGATCCACCTCTGGTGGATATTCAATACACGTTTTTTGTTTTTCTCTCCTTTTTATATTTGTTTAGTTTGTAAACAAAACAGGGGAAGTAAACTTGGCGGTACTTTGCCTTTTTTACTAGTTTGTTATAATTTTTATTAAAAATAAAAATTATATTTTTTCGACCTTTAATTGTGCAATGAAAACTATTCAAGTTCGAGGCCATACTCTATATTTCTTCATTAGGATATTGTCCTAACAAATAATCTATAGAGTTTTTTGTTTTCAAATTAAAGGTCGAAAAAAACATAATTTTTATTTTTAATAAAAATTATAACAAACTTGTAAAAAAGGCAAAGTACCGCCAAAGTTATTACTTTACAAAAACACTGAAAATGGGTAATTTGGATCACTCTGTTCAAATAGTAATTTTGCCTTGGTTTTTTGGTTCGATAGGTTCGAATGTATTTTCTTTCAAATGAGCTAATTTGTTTTAAAATCGTTTTGTGATGTGCTGAAGAGCTTTTCCAATGGACGCGATAATGTCGAAGAGCACTGTTTCAGTACCAGTGCTGGCCCCGCAGACTACGCAGACATTTGCATATGGGTTAAAAAGCAGAAAAAATGACCATTTTTAACACGATTTTGACTCTTTAAAATTCCGAGAAGGGAGGAAATCCGAGACAAATCAATCTTAGAAATTGTTTCTCTATCACATATCCAAGTTTCATAAAAATCGCAGTGTTTAGTTTGGAGTACTTTCATATTAATTAAATCCAATCTTCTATTGGAGGAGTGATTCCGTCGAATATAGACAGTCGGACATAGATAAATCTACTCCGTTATTGATACTGATTAAGAAAGTTTATGGGGTAGCAGATTTGTTTTCGATGAACTAACTACAAATGGAATGGCATAATGACATATACACTCCTGAAAAGTGGAATAGATGGTATAATAAGAAATACTTAATGATATTAGAAAAAAAAAAAACTATTTTTCAGCGGTGTTAATTTGCTTCTGGACGCAAAATACAATGAAAAAGGCCTGCATTCCTATGTTGGATCAAAAATTTATTTCGGATGGCAACACTAAAATTAAATTTACCACAATTAAAACAAGAAAACTCTTTAAAACTTAGCATAACCTCTTATAATTATTTTCTCTTTGAAAATGTAATCTTTAAAAATAAAAAGAAAGAAAATGTTTACTATGAAGAAAACCTGTTGAATTGATCAACACATTTTGGTTTATCAATAAAGAAAGTACATATTTTAAAATTACTTTACGAAAAAATTATATTTTACTTTATGTTTTCTAAACATAACCAGAGTTTTATTTAAACCACAGATATTCATATATGAATTGGTAAGGCATAAACCTTTGGTTAATTTGAGATAACTTAACAGTTCTAAAAGTTCTATAATTGTCACCTGCTTTAAATGTTGGGATGATTTAGTTGTGGTTTAAATTAACTGGCAAATTAGTAAATTTCAGAAATTTAAATCAGGTACTAAAAATTAGAAAATACTGATGAGTTGGGCAAGGAATTTCATGCAAAAAAAAAAAAAAATAAAACTAGTGTTCCTGGTTAAATAAAAAATACAATTTTTGACATTTTTTTATAGCACTTTTTTTTAAAAATTATTGATTTTATAGAAAGAAGAATAAAAGTTATATGCTGATTTGGTTCAGAACGTAGCCAAATTTTTTTAACGAATAAAATTTGTTTTGCATTATGTACATTTTATGTAAAATTAAAAGTTCAGAGCAAAAAATTTTCGATCTTGCAAAAACTTTAATATTCAGAAAATTACATAAATTTATTTTTTAATGTAAAAAATTATCTATTTTCTTTCAAAAGACAAAAAATAAAAAATTGATTAGACAACAATATTTTTCAAAAATTCTTAAAAACGTAAAAATCCGATAGATTAAATCGTGTATTACGGTTTGATAGATATTTGCTTTAACAACAAATAAAAAATTATCTAAAAATAATATTAATCCGTTAAGTACATACAAAGCGACACAGTTTGAATTTAAATATAAAATACCACCGCTAGAGGGCGCAATAAGAGTATAAAAACTTCAAAGCTTATTGAGATACAGTTGTTTTTCGATTAAATTGTTCGTTAAATTGAAAAATTCGTTAAACCGAATACTATTTATGACAAAGTTTGTTTAATCAAAAACTATGGAAATAACAACTCTAAATTTTTTTGGAGAATGCATTTATTATTATTTTAATTATAAACAGAGTAATAAATAAAATAAATACATCAGAATCGTGTTAACAAAGAATAACTAAACAAAAAGTTCTTTTTTAATCTAACAAAAAAATAATAATTTTTCAAGCTTATTTATTTGAGAACTACTGCTAATACAAGGTGGCGCATAAGTAATCCTCCTATCAGAAATTGCTATAAATTTTGCGATTGACCCCTAATGTCAGTTCTGTTTTGACATTTGTGTAGTAAACACATGCGAAATACACGTTAATAAACAATGTTACGCTATACTGCTCCAGAACGCGCAATATTGGTGACACCAAGAGGAAGATGATTTTTCATCAAAAATAATCATGAGTGATAACGAGTTCTTTTTGCCGCAACTTGATGAATTGGGATTGGAAAACATGTGGTTCCAACAGGACGGTGCAACGGCACACACTGCACGTGCCACAACCGATATGCTGAAGGATGCATTTCCCGGGCGCCTAATCTCCCGTTTTGGCGATTTGCACTGGCCAGCAAGATCGCCTGATTCGACCGCTCCAGACTTCTTTTTGTGGGGTTTTTTGAAGTCGCGGGTTTATGTCAACAAGCCTCAGACTCTTGCAGCTCTTAAAGACAATATCCGTCAAGAATGTGACGACCTATCGCCGGAAGTTTTGGCCAAAGTGATGGAAAATGCCATTAAAAGGGCTCAAATGACAATCAACTGTGGCGGCGGCCATTTACATGACATCATATTCTCGACTTGATGTAAAAAAAATTAAAATACCAAATAAAAATAATCCACAAGAAGAATCAAAGTTTTTCATTTTGTTTTTAAATTACAGCCAAAAAACATCGAAAGGTTATTTTTGCGCCACCTTGTACAATACAATCTATTTTAAATGGCTTCAACGGAAAAAATTGTTAATTTGCACTCACGCATTGACCTTTTTTATAGTCATCCACTATATTTAATTTTTCTTTTAATAACAATCTTTTTCTGCTTCCCATGTTTTTTAATGTTTACACCACAAACGATCGTACAAGAATGCTAAAAACTTCAAAAGTAAACACAGAAAACGCAGCCAGAACATCGTTGGGGAATAGGGTTGCCATTCGTACTGTTTTAAACAGTACATGTACTGTTTTTTGAAAAATGTACTGTTTTATTCACAACACCTAAAACAGTACGCAAAAGTACTGTTTTTTTGGATTTGTACTGTTTTTTTGTATATATTACATATTTTTATATAAACAAGTTTTTTTGCGTGTACAAAGAATATATATTTTTTTAACCATGTTTTTTTTTGTGTGTACAATAGTTTTTTATATAAATTTTTTGAATCTCCCTGTATTAATTCCACTTCCTTTCTTTGTACATATATAAGTTTGGTTTGTTACTTTTCAAGCAATGGATGTTTGTAAACACAATTTTTTTTCATGACACTGCCCAATGCAAAAAGTAATGGCGTCCAAACTAATAATATTAGCCAATTTGACGAAATTTAGTCAATTTGATGAAATTTGATGAAATTTAGTAAATTTTACTTCTTTAGAGGATGTAAACTTGACGAAATTTTGTTGATTTGAATAAAATTTGTTAAATCTTAAAAAAAAATTGACAAAATTTCGTTAAAGATCTACAAAAATTTTTTTTGTTGATTTTACCTACGCTATTTAGTTTGGTGTATTAACTTATTTTAAGTAAATATGTGATGTATTGAAGTAAAAGTTATGTTAACAATAAATACAGAAACGTACTGTTTTTTTTTTTTGAAAAGTACTGTTTTTTTTTCATCAATGTACTTTTTTTCACTTTTCAAATATGGCAACCCTATTGGGGAATCCCCTTTCTCTATATGTCTATATGTCTATTGTTTTTGCATATTGTTAGCGGAAATGTTTGTATTTGCATCTCATTCCATACTTCAAGCTCTAATTATGTATTTGTTCGTTATATCGAGTACAAAATTACGGTACAAAGTTACGGTATTCGTAATATAAGGTACTCAATTCAAAATTTTTATGAGTTCGTTAAATCCCGAATTCGTTAAACCGATGGTTCGTTAAATCGGAAAACTACTGTACTTTACATCTATCTAAAAAATTTCGTCAAAAAATGGGTTAAATACTTATTACAAGTATTAAATTTTTTCAACATTTAAAAGACGAAGAAAAAATAAAAACAAAATGTGGCTTATCGAGTTTTTATAACAAGCCCTTCAAATGTTTTTTTTTTTATTAAAACTTAATTTAAATTTTTACAAAATATGCAACATTTTGCAATTAAATTTAAAATATTTATAGCACAGTACGCAAAACTGCATTTATAACAAAATATGCAAATATAAGCAACAACAAACCGATGCCATTTCGTTTCACATTCTTTGATTCGGAAAAGTATTTGGTCGAAATCTGACTACAAACAAATATTTTAGTATGAATTGCCTTGCCCTACTGATGATATTTGTTGTTGTGAGATAACTAACATTTTTAGCTAAATAACTGAACTAAACTAAATTGGTACCCATTTAACAAACTTTTCTACTGTATTTTATGAGTGTAAAAGATATGCACAATACAAATCAGTACATATAGAGAATTTTAGTGGACGAACAATAATGAAATTTTTCAATAAACTAATGAACATTTTCTTCACAAAGTGAACGAAAATTTCATTTAATTTAATGAAAAGCTTCATGCTTTTCATGAAACTAGGTTTTCAATGCAACTTCTTCATTAGGTAAATGCAACGTTTAAAACAATGTATTTCATAAAATATTATGATAACTCATTCCTTCTATGCAAAAACTCTTAAGAATTTTCTCAGTGTACACGTTACCAAAAGTCAGTACATGTACAGATAAAATCAGTACGAATGGTCACCCTAGTACTACGTCGCCACACTGAAAAATGCAACTTTTTACGAAAAAAACTTTTGTAGTTATTTTTTTCGTTATATATACGAATATTTCGTATACACAAAAAAACTATATGTAATATTGCCTAAAATTGTAGGGTGATTTCACATATTTTCTAAGGCAACATAAAGTTTGCCATATTTTACTGTAATATTACCATAAAAACAGGTTATTTCATTTTGACTTTTTTTATCGGAAAAAATCACCTATAATTTTTGTTAAATTAACTAACTGAAAATAGTATATCACCTATTTTAATGTAGTCAAAATATTAATAATATACTCGTATAATAGTTTTTTAGGTATTTTTTTTTAACAAAAGAACTTAATTAACTATGGACAAAATACTTAAAATATTACAATTTTTCGATAAGAAGTCGTTGAAATATGTGTATTTTTTAAAGGATATCTTATGGGTTTTCGCTAAATTCTCAAATTTAAGTTCTTCTATACAAAAAGGAGCTCACAATTTCCATAGGAAAGTCATCAGAATCTGAGAATTTTTCTACACCAAAAAGTTCTCAGAATCTAAGTTTTTTTAAGGAAAATTCCCCAGAAAGAGCGGAAAGAGTCTTTAGAATATGTTTTTTTAATAGAAAAAAGTCCTCTTATTCCGAGTTTTTCCATAGGGAAAGTTATCAGATTAAATATTTTTTTTACTAAGAAAAGGTTTCTGAGGGCATGTCTATAGCAAAAAGGCCACAGAATCTGAGGGTTCTTCTATAAGAAAAAGTCATAAGAAACTGAGGATTTTTCTATAGAAATACGTCTTCCTATCAATCTTGAGCAACTGAACATTTTCTATAGGAGAAATACCTTAGTGTAAGAATGTTTTTTAGAAGAAGGCCTTGAAACTTAATTATATATATTTAGAAAAAAGTCTTCATAAAATTCTCAGATCGTTCTTCTATAGTAAATCCCTTGGACTCAGAAGATTTTTTTCTATAGGAAAATCTAATAGGTTCTGATGTAATTTTTATCTAGAACAATTTTTAGATCCCTAGGGTTTTTCGACAAGGACAATTTTTTAGAATCTGACGTATTTTTCCTATAGACAAAGCATCTCAAGGAATTTTTTTCAGAAAAACTCTTATATTCTTAGGGTTTTATCTAATAAAAAACCTTGTGATTCCGAGGACTTCTTCCTGCAGAAATGGCTCCGATTCTGAGAGTTATTCAGTCCAAAGAATCTGCGGGTTTACCTATGCCAGCCAACGCAATATACTCTCTTGTATTTTTTTGAGTGTAAGTTAAATGAAATAAAATATTTTTATATACTGAAAACTGATAAAAAAAATCAGCTTATTGATTTTCAGTAAAACACTTTTGCTGATATTAGTAATTTTTCTGCAATTATCCTAACAGCTAAAATTTTCCAGACTGAACTGATTTCACTTTTTTGTTAACTTTACAGACTTTTTTTTAGTATTTATTAGAATTGTCATGCATTCGCGTTTTTATTTCGTTTGTTTTTTAATTAGTTTGTTATACAATTTTGAAAACCATTAAATAGTTGAATATATTGGCGACATTTTTAGTATACAGAGCTGTAAATATCTTATTTATAAGCATTTTAAACAGTTCAAGTGCTAATGTGCTATTGTTGTAAAAAAGCATGGTTTTCGAAAATTTTGTATTGAGTGAACTTCGAAAACCATGCTATTTTACATTTTTTATTAGAAAGTCAAATAATATTTTCTAACAGATGATTAAAGAGTATGAATAAGATTTATAAAAGTTTAAAAACTTCAAGGTGTTACCGAGTGGAAATTTCTTAATAGAATTTCAATTTTTTTTTTTGTAAAATACATTTTTTTCATTAAATTTTCACGGAAATTGGCAAGTTTTCAAAAAGTTTTAGTTAAAAAAGTATTTGTTAAATTACTCGTTTTATTCGATTAATAATCAAAATTTCTTCGAATTATTAATAAAAAAAGTTTGACACTTCTTGCGAGACTGAGGGAATAATCTCATTCTCGCTATAAAATTCCTTGTTAAGTTTTGAACAATAATTATTGCATCTATTCTGGCTATTCAACTTAAAATTTGGAGAGCTTCTTGAAAATTCACTACTTTTTGGGTTCTTAATTTTCAGCAGTTATTGTAGCTCAGTTCGACAAATGGTGATTACCAATTTTTGTGATATTTCGCCTTTAACCTTTATAAACCATTATATTGGTTCTTAAGTTTGACCAATAAAGACCAAATTTTACCAGAAAACTGCTGAGGTGAACTTATTATTAATTATTTAGGATCCATATTGAGTATTTAATTGTTTATTTTAAATACATTTGTCTTCTCGAATTACATTGTAGCTTACAGACTTGGGCGACGTAAATCATTCACATGTGAATTTTTCTATATCATTAATAATATCAGACCCACGCTCCCACTTGTGAGCTGAAACCCTTCCTTGGAAAACTTATAAAATTTGTTATACCAAACATGGGGATTAGAAACAACATATACGTATTTAATTACAGGACATTTTTTCAATTATACCCAATTACATGTAATTAGACATAAAAAAGTAATTGGCCTGTAATTCAATACACAAAACGTTTAAGCCCACAAGTGCGAGCGTAGGTCTAAATTATTAATGATATATAAACATTTAACAAGTGAATGATTATGAATTGTAATTGAAGCCGCCCAAGTCTGGAAGCACATATGATTGAGTGATTAAAATATGTTTTAAAACTCAGTGATATACATACATATAAATCCTAATTTTGTTAATCACCTGTATACATCTTATCACCTGCACTTCACATGTGGAGTGATGGATTAAAAAACAATATTTAATAAATCCCTAAGTTTTTGTGATTGAGTTTTAAGTTGCCACTTGAATTTTCAATTATTTAAATTTTAGAGTTGACATCTTCATCAAAAAATACAAATTTTAACCTTATTTTTGGAGGGATTCATATATTTCAGTATTGGCAGCTCTTAAAAATGTGAAGAAAGAAATAAAATAAATTTATTCGAAATGGAAAATATTGAAATTTTAACTATATAATTTTGTTGAAAATGAGCTTAATAGTATATTTAGGTTATTTTTTACAATAAAAATAAAATTGTGTTAAAAAAAAATTAGTGGTGTTATCAGAGTGTTTATTGCTTAATTAGTTATAATTATGTATAACCATGTCTGAAGCCCTTCATCTTTCCCCACCTTTCATCTCTATACTATCCCTTTCCAAAGAAAGCAACACACCAAATATAGGAAGTATTTCCTGAGTGTTGCCTCTCTTTAAAAAAAAAAAAAAAAAAAAAAAAAAAAAAAAATGTAAGTGATAGATTTGACAGTTCAAGTGATTAAAATAACCCTCAATTGATTTAGTAAATTCCGAATTTCAAACTATTTTGTTTGTAAGTATGCTAACGCGGACAATCACCGCGTTCACCACCGTGTTTTACAAAATTCAAAATTACAAAAAATTAGGTGATGTGAGGCGTTATGATTAAAAAAATTTTCTTAATCCATTTTTCTTCTCAAATTTATAAACATTTATAGGGTAATTTTTTAAATCACAACGCCTCACTTCACCGAAATTTTTTATATTTTCCATTTTGTAAAACTGGGTGACTGTCTGCGTTGACTTACGAAGTTTTCAAACAAAATTGTATGAAACATGAAATTTTTTAAATCATCCGAGCGTTATTTTAATCACTTGAATTTTCACCTGCTTTTTTAGCCGTTAATGAAAAAAATGCATTTAAACACAAAATCATTTAATTCAAACACTACAAATTATGTGTTAAACGAAAACTATAAATAAGCAAGAATATATTTTCCGGCAGAATGAAAACCGTTATAACACCACATTATTTTTTTTTAATAATTTTATTTTTATTGTTAAAAATTAATAAAATCACACAAATGGACAGTTAACCACATTTCCAACAAAATGTTATTGTTTAAACATAAATAATTTTAATTTTTAATCATTTTAAAATAAATTTATTTTATTATATTTCTTTTTTGTTCTTTGTTCTTTGTTCTTTGTTTACATTTTCATTTTCTTTTTAGAGTTGCCAATACTAAATTATATGAAGCCCTGCAAAAAAGGGTAACATTTTTAAATTTTTTCAAAAAGTTGGCAACTTTTAAATGTAAATAAGTGACAGTTCAAGTAATAACGTAAAACTCAATCACAAATACGCAAGGATTTATAAAATTTAATTTTCTAGGTGAATGTAGTGAAGTGTCGGTGATATGATCAACGCAGGTGATTTTTTTAGAAGGGGATTATGGGGATGATGACAAAAAAATAAATCTGAACTTCAGAAATAAATTTGCTTAAATAAAGCATGTGTTGATGTGTTCGTTCTGGGCTTTTAATAGGCGACATTTTTAATTTTCTTAAAAATACTAACGACTGTCACACATTTCGATATGATGTATTACGCTAATGAAATGTCAAATGGCTATGAAAAAAAGAAAAATTCGAGAAAGCTTCATATATTTAATAATATTTTGGCACAACATTTTTTGAAATACATCGGCCATTTCTTACTCATTAGTCCGATTGCAATGCAATTTGGAACAGGCATAAGTGATTTTGAACCTTCCAGACGTGGCAATATGACCACCCAAAATGTAGACCTTTTTGCATATAAAATTTTGCGTGCTCGCCATTTTTTGGTTTCTAATCCCATTTTCTAAAAACTAACATGCTTGTTATCTGCTAGTAGAGACTAACGAAAACCATTCGTAATTGTGTGTGCTGTATCGAATAGTTTCCGAGATATTAACATTTGAAAATGTGAAATTCTAAATTTGGTTCGACTCAGGTCCAGTTTTTTGCGAATAGCGAGACGAAATGGAAGCCAATTTCCTTTTTTTAAATATTGGTAATTTAACTAAATAATTTCTAGATTAAATAAAAAATAATCCATGTAATATCTTGTACCACTCAAAAACTACATTCGTTTAAAGTATAAATTAAATATCAAATTTTTGCGATATTTTCCTAAAAAAAATATATGTAATGTCTTGTTATACTCAAAAAGTACATTCGTTTAAATTAGACCAATATATTACGTTTAATAACCAATATATTAGCCCCGATTTCGTCCCCCCATACGCAAAACTGGACCACAGTCCGAAAAAATTTGGAATTTCACATTTTCAAATGGGAATATCTCGGGAACCGTTACAGATAGCCCATAGTCTCTAGTCTCTAATAGCAGATTACAAATATATATGCAAAATTTTTCCCAATTTTATGTGTAAAAAGTTCCCTAATAATTAATTAAAACTTAAGTTCGATATTACGTCACATATAATGGGATATTACGTCACATATAATGGGACCACTAACAAGGGCACTACGCTAAATCTAAGGTCGACTTGTTTTTTTTTTTTATGTGCCATCTCGAAGGTTTAAGGGTTGAAAAGCTGGGTCAAATATGACCCCATTTTAAGTTGTTTGATAGTTATAGCATTTCTTCCAACGATACCACAGGCAAATGTCGTATCACTGGAAAAGTATTTTAGAGGAGCATTCTCCGGTGCACTTTTTTTGGTAAAAAAATTTTGTAATTTTTGGGTACTTCAAATGGGTATGTATACCGATACGACGTGCAAATTTACATATATTAATCGTTATTAAATTTAGCTCTATTTGATCGGGTTTTTCCCGAAATTCCATTATTGGCCCTTTTTTGGGATGTGTATATGCAAATCATCGGCAATATGCATTTCAAACTTAATATTTTTTAGTGTACATTCAATTTATATACACTTTGAATTATATTTTGTAAATTTGGGGCATGCTGCCATGGAAAAAATGTCAAAATTATCGGAATTTTTCAAATAATTTATTTTTCCTATATGTATAAGTAACCTTGTTTTAACCTGGTGTTGTGTATTTTTTAATAAGCTTTCAAACGATATATAATATTATATAAAATTAACACACATTTTCCATTCCTATAAATATAAATTTTTTTTATAATCGCAATATTAAGACATGTCTTAATAAAAAAATTGTTTCAGTATACAACATGTTGGCAGTGGCAACACATATGTAACAACCTATAATATTTTTTTTTAATATAATGAATAATTTAAATTAAATATTATACATAAATTTATATTGATGTTCACTATTTTGCATATATCAAAAACTCCCAGCAAGTCTCAGTAATGGGCTCTCATTACTAGTATCTAAATAATAATCAGTATAATTAGGGTCAACTGCATATAATTCGGCGTCAAAACTCATTATTTTTCTTCAAGGAAGTCGTTTTTGTAACTATTCTTATTTGCTTCATGAAAAAACGCACAAAATTTGCACACTCGCTTACCCGCTGCATTACAAAGAAATAAATAATAAGGGGTTTCCAAAATAATAACTTATTCGTATGCTTATAAGCAAATAAAAAAAAATATGTGGTACCAAGCTTAGATATAATAAGGCTTACCCTTGAACTTTTCATTAATAAGTAGTTTATAAATCGACATTATATTTGTAATTA
Source organism: Delia radicum (assembly GCA_021234595.1). NCBI lineage: Eukaryota > Metazoa > Arthropoda > Insecta > Diptera > Anthomyiidae > Delia > Delia radicum. Next base: position 74,948,000 of record CM037855.1, on the reverse strand, counting down.
AATAAGTAGTCTCGGGTAAGCTTGACCGCTTATAAAAACGACTTCGTCAAACAAAAATAACTATTGCTGACGCCGAATTATAATGTGCTGAGATATTTGTTTTCATTGTATAACCACTTACGTGGTAATGAAAGTTTGTGCTGGGCTATAAAGTATACTTGTAACCTACAAAAGTTGTATGATAAAATGTACTCAAAATATTAAAAATTTTGATATGAATATTGTATATGTTTTACCAATATAGTTGCTACATTACAAGAATTCAAAATTTACAGAAAGTACTATTTAGTTTGGGGAAGTACGAGTATCAACAAAACACATTTTGATAAATTAACTTATATATAAAATTATATATCGTTTGAAAGCTTATTGAAACACACACCACACGAAGTAAAAATAAAACTGCCTTTGCATATAAAAAAAAATATTTTGAAAAACCGATATGTTTGGCACTTTTTGTATGGGAGCATGCCTCAAATCTACAAAATAAAATCAAAAATGTATATAAATTGAATGTAATCTAAAAAATATGAAGTTCTCAAAAAATTAATCCGAAATAGGCCGAATATCGAAAAAGGCTAAAATATTAGTCGAGTTAAATTAAGAAAGATTTAATAAACGAGAATTTGGACGTCGCACCGGTATACATCCCCATATAAAGTACCCAAAAATTACTATATTTTTTGGAACAACAACAATAATTCATTTTAGTACAGTGTCATTTTAACGGCATATAGACAGTTGCAGGTAATTTTTAATTAATGTACATTTGACAAATTTAATTTAGAAATGTTGAGGTTAAGAAGAAGAATAAACGTTTTTCTCTTAAAATTATAAACTCAATTAATTTTTAAATCAGACTAGACCAGTTTCTGCCTTTTTATTGGACAGGCGTCATCAGTGATTTTCCATTTAAATTGTATTATTATCTGTGTCTTATAATTGTCAGATTGTCTCTATATGATAAATTTTTCAACAACCTGGGGCTGTAAGAATCAAACCTGCGCTCTTCTTACATTACAAACCGACTAGCGATCACACCCAAGTATGGCCTCGAATGTAATGCAGCTAAATTACAGTTTTCTTCCCTATTAGCTTTTTTGTTATTGTAGTGAAGTGACTCGCGATAACAATAATAATATTTTTTAATAAATATTTTTCCAAAAAGTGTACCGGGGAATGCTTCTCTGACATACTTTTCCAATGATACCACATATGCCTATGGTTTCTTTGGAAGAAATGCCATAACTATCAAAAAAAATCAAAAGGGATCATATTTGGCCCCACGGGGTAGTTCCCTTTTAAGTAAGAAATGGGCGAATTATTTACAAAATTTTTTCACATATTCCACTTTTTCCAAGTCCACAGTTCAACGATTCACAAATATTTAAATTTCCATTGTAGCTTTTATAGAACTTTCACAAGTAAATTTTGTATCAAGTACTCCAGTATTGTGAATCGATAGTTATTTTTAAAACTGGATATGAATGAATTATGTATCTTTTTTACGACGCGCGGCAAAAAAATGGACAAATAAATAATTATCGTTTCGGGAGTTATTACCCTGAAGGAAGCCTGGGGTTAAGTGTCTTCAAGTCACCAGTTTTGTCGACTATTTTGGGTAACTTTAAGGTGATATTGTCAACGAAGGGTACACACTTTTTACTTTGCCTTTGATGGGTAGAGAAATGTTGTACAGTTGTGCGTTTTCTTGATTTTTTTATTATTTCTAGCAAAATAAATGCACATGTTACACCCCTCCCAATATTAGTAGTGTAGAAATCTAGTAAAAAGTTCCAAAAGTGTAGACTAGAATTATTACAATTTACTAGTGAATCTCTGGTTCAAATGTCTCCATGTGGTTCCATAAGAATCATTTAGTCAATAGTTCTAAGGACACTAGTAGATTCTCAATGATTTAAGTGAAACGACAATGATTTAGGTGTCATTTCATAGTCGTGTACCGTAAAAAAAAGTTTTAAAATTTTTCCTAAATGTGCGATAACCTTTTATTTGAAAAACTAAGAATATTTTGTAAAATATTTGTAAACAATTTTATTTCATTTGACAAAACTGTATCATAATAAGGCAAACGAATCATCGAAATTCTTTCGTCAAATATAAAAAAATCTTTTTAAAATGTATAAAAATATTTCTTAATTTAGTGTATTTTACGAAAGATTTTCGTGGTGTAAAACAAAGAAAGTTTTTAGTAAAATATAAAAAATACTTTTTAAAATGCACACACATATTTCGTAAATCTTACGAAAGATTTTCGTGTTGCGAAACAATAAAATTCTATTGTAAAACAAAAAACACAAATTCGTAAAATGCAGACAAAAATTTCGTAGATTTCGTATTTTTACGAAAGATTTTCGTGGTGCGAAATACCGAAATAATTAGTACATTGTAAGATAGGTTTCGTATATATTACATAAGGATTTTTTTCAGTGCATGACCTAAAAGTTGTAAAGTAATTTAGGTAATTTTCTACGGGCGAATAATTTTTCTAAAAATAACCAGAGCTTAACTTTAACCACAAAAATTTTACATTCATAACTTAGAAGGTCTAAAGGCTTAATTACTTTAACAGTAGAAATAAAAAAGTAACGTAGCATTCTTGTAATAAATGAAAATTGTATAAAAATTGTTTTGATACATTTTTCTTTCAAGCTAAATTTTTTAGAACTGGTTAACTCTAAATATATTCCAGAACAGCTTCTTTAAACACCAGTTGCATAGAACCGGTTCTAGAAAAGGTTCCTGGAAGTCAAAATGAAAGGCTTCGCTATCCCAGAACCAGTTGTATATCTAGTTCTAGAGCCGGTTATAAAGCAATCTGTTTTTGTTCAGAGGTAAAGGACCTGTTGTAAATAACTAGGACAAACTCCATACAAAATGAATAGGTTTTAAACCAGAAAATTGAACCTATTTGTCATACTATACTATTTTTTATTTGACTGGGTTGTACACAGAGTTAAATGTCTAGTATAGAAGTAGTAATTTTATATTTTCTACAGATTTTTTTTACGATTTTACTTGACAATAGTTTCAATAGAAAAAGAAATTAAAAAAATAGTTTTGTACTTTTTTACCATATTTAATTTTAATTGTCTACCCTACGAAAAACGCTCTGATATAGTCATATAAGATAATCACATATAACTAAAATACACAAGTTTTTTGAGTTGGTTTATGTTGACCGTAAGCTTCTACCAACAATCGATAACTTTCAGCAGCAGTTTTCTTCAAATGAAAGAAGATTATAAGACTTCCATGCAAAACATCTTTTTTAGGCACAAAATTCGACATTATTATAGCGATTGAAAAAAAATCTGTTTACACTTTGGCGTCTATCGAATACTGAATTCTACTGACAGATGGTTACCCTCCAAAATACCATATTTGTTATAATTGACACAAACCATATGTGATAGTTATGCCATATATTGTCCAAATCGACATTATTAACTTGTATACCCAATATATTAATCCAATTAAGTATTACTTGTAATTCATTTATAAAACTTATTATTATTAATTTTAAAAAATAATGTTAAATCTCAAAATGTATGCTTATTAAGAACCTGAAGTTAGAATATATACTAAATTTAAAACACTAGAAAATACAAAAAAAATCATAATTTACCGATGAAGAAAATCGAAGTCTTTGCTCGCAAAATTTTCAAGTAGAAGACTTACAGATTTTTCAAGAGCAGAAATAAACAGCAAACTTTGGATGTCCTTGTACAAAATAATTAAAACTATGGTCGCTATTATGGATCAATACGATATTTTGTTTATGAAGGATAAATCTCCATATTTAGTAAATCATCAATTTCAGATTGTTGAAAACAACTATTTTGTTAACCACAAAACAACATCAATGGCAGAAGGAATATTGCCTATAGTGGAACTAAGCAACTATTTAATTTTAAAAACTAAAAATTTAGAATCCATTACGCTTGTTATAAGGTTTGGGTGTTTCATTTGTTTAAACAAGCCGTTTTCAACTCTCTCTTCTAAAGACCTGAACTGGTTTTAAGAAAGTTTCAAAAACAACGTGTGGTACATTTATTTAATTAATTTTCAAGCAATTTTAATTGAATTTTAAAGTTAAACTAGCTGACCCGGCAAACGTTGTTTTGCCTTAAAATTTTATTTGTATTAATTAGCTGACCCGGCAGACGTTGTCCTGCCTAACATTTGATTTAAGGCTAAAAACTTTTCTATAAATATACAGAGGACAAAAAGATTAAAACTTTTAAACAAAATGGGGCGTGAAAGGAGGCGTGGCGTATGAAACGTTTATATCTACCTTGCTAGAGTATATAATGTGTAGTATATAGTGGGCGTAAAAGTGGGAGTGGTCAAAAAAAAGGAGCCTATTAATCATGCCAGAGTCCCAGTTAAATGCTGTAAAAATTTCAGAAAGATCGGTCCAGAGGTCTGGTCTCCTATAAGGTACAAACAAACAAATAAACAAACACACATTCCATTTCATATATGTATATTGAAAGCAGATTAATTCTAATTTAAGGTAAAATGGGGCGAAAAAGGGGGATTTGGTAATAAAAAAATGTATGGCTATCTTACATGAAGTGTATAAAACTTTAGGTAAATACATATTACAAAAAAAGTATTTTGTATAGCAAACATTGTTAGTGGTATAAGTATCTGAATTAAAAAAAGGGGGCGGTGAAGTGGGCGTGGTTCATAGTTATATGGCGACGTTAACAGTATTAAGAGCAATATACTACCAAATAAAAAAAAAAACCGTTGGAAGGAACAAATTTGTACAGAGAACAAAAAGTTTAAAACTTTCAAACAAAATTTGGCGTGAAAAGGGGCGCGAAAGGCGGCGTGGCGTAAGAAATGATTATTTCTACCTCGCCTGGAGTATAATGTGTATACAATTTGAAGTAAATCTGTTAAAAACTATATGGGAGCAATTACATAATTTAAAAAAAGTGGGCGTGGTCGAAAAAAAAGTACCCTATTAATCATGCCAGAGTCCCAGTTAAATGCTGTGGAAATTTCAGGAAGATCGGTCCAGAGGTTTGGTCTCCTATAAGCTACAAACAAACAAATAAACAACTAAACAAACACACATTCCATTTTATATATATAGATAAGTGTACCTGTTAAACATGAATTGTTACTTAAAACCATATCATAAAATTTATTGTTTACATCTTTACCTTTTTTATTTATTCTAGGACTATGAGGAACGCTAAAACAATTTTTGAACAACATTATTAAATAACCTTGCAAAAAGTCTTGAATGTGATAATTTATTTTAATGCTTATTTGTTTTTTGCTTTTGGTACCACGCCCATTTATCCCATTCCGCCCATTTTCAGTTCGACTACTAATATTTGTAATTGATGGACTCGTACAAAATTTGAGGGCTATATAGCTAATATAGAACCCTAGATATTTAATATTAATATTACTTTTGTATATGAGCTAAATAATCACTTTGTATGGGAGCTGCCACGCCCACTGGTATGATCCCGCCCAATTTTGCCATGACTATTCATAATATAATCAACGTGCACAAATTTCTAAGACACTGGCTATTATAGAACTGTACACTGATAGAAATTTATGCGTAGTATTAATGAATTCCTTCATTACTCCAATGAATTTTTTCATAAAAAAGTCCCCAAAGAAAAGTTTCATTGAGTCAATGAAAGGTGTTTCATTAAATCAATTTGAATGAATGTTTTCATTGACCCAATGAAAATTTTATAAAGTATATGAAATTTTTTTCATTAATCCTAGCCTAATCGTTAGGAAAGTTTCATGTGTTTAATGAATAAAATTCATAGTTTGTATGAAATATTTTCGTTGATATTTAATAATTTGCACTTTTTATAATTATTTTAGCATACAATTACAAATTTTGAAAATAAAATTTTTTTTGAAAATAAAATTTTTAGACTCTAAGGCCTAGTTTTTGGGTTGTCAGTTACACTCGGTTTAGTAAAATCTAAAACGAATTTTGACTGCCATTTTCAAGTTTAACAATGTTGTTAACAACAAAAATCTATTATCGTTTAGTATAACGTTTTTGTGTAACATCGTCAAAACGATAACAATTTAGGTCTCGTTTTGAACAAAACTATATCGTTTTTCATGGAGACTCTGTTTCCTGGAATTTAGTGACCAACTATTCAAATTCGTCAAAAACTGTTAGCTCTAGGCAAATTTTTTAAAAAAAAATTATTTATATCAAAGTTTTGGTTAATTCTGTTTAAAAGAAATTTTTCAGTTTTTTTTATTTTAAAATGATAGTACAAAAAAAAAATTTTTTCTTATTACAAGTCAAAGTTTTTATTGAAAAAAATTTGAAAATTTTTCATTGATTTAATGAATTTTTTTTATGAAATTATGAAAAAATACCAATATTAATGAATTTTCATTCAGTTAATGAAATTTTTCATTAAACCAATGAATCGATTTTAATGAAATCGTTTCATTAATACTATGAAGGAAAATTCTATCAGTGTAGATATATGATATTAAATATTTACTTTGTATGGGAGCTGTCACGCCCACTGGTCCGATCACGCCCATTTTACCCATGACTATTAACATTAACAAATAATCAACGTGCACAAATTTCTAAGACTATGGCTATTATAGTACTGTAGATATATGATATTAAATATTTACTTTGTATGGGAGCTGCCACTCCCACTGGTGCGATCCCGTCCATTTTTTCCTGATTATTCAAATCAGTAACATATGGGATACTGCAATGTTTCAAAACTCTTGCTATCACAATAGTCAAGATATATGATGTTATTCAATTTATGTGGGAGGGGCCACGCCCACTTGAAATATATATAGCCGAAAACCTAATATGGACTATAACCTTTCAAATGAAACCGGTTTGGGCCAAAGCGGTTGGATAGTTTTAGAGTCTATAGAGGACAAACATACAAACATTGTATTTTATATATATAGATTGTGCTATTTAATGTATGCTCTGCATAAGTTTTGAATATAATTTATATTATATATAATATATATTATATATAATTTATATTATATATACTAAACGAATATGCATTAAAAAACATCTAAGAAACTGTTACACTTAAAACCAGTTGGCATATAAAATCTGACAGATGTTGAGAACCTTGGTTCTTCTTTAGTCTATATGTTCGTTGGTTTAAAACCTAATAATTATAACGTTGGTTTAAGGTACTTCAGTAAAAAAATATTAATAGTTATTACAAAACAAACACCCGAAGTTGTTCATGTTTTTTAGCAGATTGAATTATTTTTGATATGTTCATCTATATCGATTTCATATGATCAGATATACAAGATATGCTAACATTCCTTAGGATACCACGATATATGATGATATATGAAGCCATATTAAAAAACTTTCACAAACTAAGTATAATATATGAACATATATCGTACTATATTTGCACACATATAAGCATATACTATAATGATATCAAGTGGTATATAAGAAACTTTTTCATCGGGTACAGATACATACGTAGTTTTACTTTACGAATGGACTAATGAAGCCTTAAACTTTTTTTGTTAAGTAAAACAAACTAAATTTATGAAAAACTCTAGCAAAAATGTTTACATATAGTCCATGCAGTATGTATGTTTATTAGGGTAGCCACATGTGATATGGGGAAAAAAAATTCCAGAATTTTGTCAACGGGAACCCCACAAAATGATAAGTATTTGCAGATTTTACAATAACCAAAGTTTGAGCACGATTGGAGTATGTTAACCCATGCCGCTGGTGGCTCAAAGTTCCAAAAACTGGTTTTTTGAGTTTAGTGGCCACGTTTGGGGGTCGTATCTCCGGAAATTCCCATTATTTTCTCATGATATATGTCTCAAGCGAAAGGCAATATTATTGTTACTAATATTATATTCTATATATAATTATTAATTATATATATTTTTTGTTACTTCTAGTCGAATCGATCTATAGCAGTCTCAACATCATTATATCATGATGAAACTGATAATATTCAAGTAACTTTATATTAAAGTTAATTAATGTTATTTCTTTTCCTTTGTTATTTTTACATTTAATGCAGATTAAAATTTAATAGTAAAACAATGCTTCCACCATAAGAACCAGAACCAAAGATAAAATTTTATTATAGGCAATCCGGCTCACCAGATTACCGGTTGTAAATTGCCTTCTAAACGTCATGTTTTGGCCACTTTGTTCTACAATTTGCGTACTGTGAAGTTAAATCTAAGAGATACAGCAAGAATTACCATACAAGAAGTACTTATTTATTTTGAAAATGCTCGGATTCCAATAAAACATATGAAAGATTTTATTACTAAATTTGAGAAACTTTACGCAGAGTGAAGAAATGGACGAGCATAAACAATCGGATTTTGCAAAGAACAAAATCAAAGAGTTCGCCTCAAAGTTAGATGATATCTTTGATATTGCCCATCAAGATGCCTTAGCCATGATGAAAGTAGAAGAAGACAATGTACGTCTATTAATGAATGTCTTTCATTAACTTGGTTTCATTGGTTGAATGAAACAGTTTCATTACATTAATGAAAAATTCATTGACTGAATGAAATTTTCATTAACTGTATTTGTTTGATCCTTAAAATATGCAATCATTTTTACATAAATATTTTTTGTACAGCAAACAATAAGTTCCATAAAATTTCCACTGGAGGCGCTTCAACTATTGAAAAAAAATATTTTCCTACAAAAGTCTAAATACACATCCTTTTGGTTTTGTAATTTAGGCCAATTGGTAAGGCGGTGCTGTTTGTATGGTGATGGTTGCGGGTTCAAGTCGTGTTCAGGGAGATAAAAAAAAGCGGAAAAATAAATATAATAAAAATAATAAAAAAGAAAAAATTAACACAAAATAAATATGAAACAAGAAAAAAAATATTTTTTTCAATTATATTTGATTAATGAAAAATATTTCATTGAGCCAATGAAACTTTCTTTGGGGACTTTTAAATAAAAAATTCATTGTATTAATGAATGATTTCATTAATACAATGAACAAAATTCTATCAGTGTAGTTATGGACGGGCTATTTAGCAACCCGTACCTAATACCAGGCACGTAGCTAGGAATTTCGGGGGGGGCTTTTCGATTTTTTATTTTGATTATATATTTTTTTTTTTGCACACTAGAGTAACAGCTTTTTTTTTTTTTTTTTTTTTGTTTGCTAAATTTTTACCTACACGTAATGGGCAATCATGTACGTAAATGGGCAATCATGTATTCATAATAGAATTCCACAAAATGCATTTTTTCATTTTTTACTTATTGTGTTCATTATTTTGCGAATTTTGATGTATATATCGCGAAACAACGCTTTAATCTGTTTGATCACAATCCGCGAAACACGTCAAATTTGAAAACGTTTGTGTACTTTAAGTTGGATATGCATCGTTATTGTCTAATTACGTTAAATTTTTAGCTAAATATTAATTTTTATTTTAATTAAATAAAAAAAGGATTATGTGGAAAACTTTTTGAAAACCGCGAAAAATAAAATTGCGTTACTTTATATTTTTATGTGCTAATATACTTCTAGGGTAGCTAAAACTTGATAAATGTAAAAAAAAGTAAAAAAGTTTCAACTTCTAATAACCCGATTAAAATTAATATGATGCTTTATATAATCATGCGAAATTTAATATAAGTTATTTAAAAACAGTGTTAAAATGCTCGAGAAAACACACATTTTGAAAACCATTTTGATACTATGTATGTCGTAAACCCAGGCTGCCACTAATTTGAATTATTTTAACAAATTATTCTCTATTTTTCCCCCTTTTCATATATTTGACTTTTTTTAAGATCGGGGGCTATACTTCATGTCTTGTATTAAAAAAATTGTAAATTTTTCAAGCAAGCGTGATTGTAGTCTGAAAGAAATGATGATAAAGAAAAAATATACAATTGGAAAATTTAAAAATATACCTGACATCGCCCAGGTCTTATTTAAAAACTAAATTATGTATTTCCAATTCACTTTGATTTATATTTTGAACAATTTCAAATGCTTTTCAAATTTTCTTTAATAATTTTTTTAAATAAAAAACCTTTAAAATGTCAAAAAAAACCACATCGTTATAACACAAATACTGGTTTAGCTGCTTGATTTTAAAATGTCACATTTCAATGAGCGCCAATCGAAATTTGTTTACATTTAGTCTACAAAAAAAATTGAGAAAATTTGAGTCACATTGGACCACGTTAACACATTATGCATATCGATCAAAGTTTGAGGCTTAAATTTGTTTCGAAAAATTAAAAAAATATGGTCTCTGTGTGGAACACAAGTCGCTTTAATGGATTTTGAGATATCGTAGTATATATCGTAAAAAACATACTGAAAACTATGTTACGGGATGCGTGCTTAGCAAACCAAATTTAAATAAAAACATTGCACTATAAGTAAAGTAACGAATTTTACGGCACAATTAAAATTAGTTTTGAGTCTTAGTGGTATCTCCATTTTAAAAGATTATGTGAAAATGCACGAAAAAATTATTGTAAAAAAAATTTCAATTAAACTTTTGTTCGATTTCAAACTTACTTTCAATTAACTGTTTAATTGAAAATGAATTTGGTATAAAAAAATTTTCAGTTTTTATAACGTATAATAACAACATTGAAACAAATTCAAAAATTTTAAAAAGTCGCCAAAATTAAAAAAATCGTTTAATGTTGAAAATTCGCGTTTCTTTAATTTTGGTGATTTTTTTTAAATTTTTTTCGAATTTTCGCGTTTATTTTGGGAATTTTTTAAATTTCTGCAATTTTGAGGATTGTTTTTTAAATTTTTGCAATTTTTTTTTTCAAATTTTGCGATTTTTTCAAATGGGGTCGATTTTTTTAAATTTTGGCGATTTTTTTTACAATTTTGGTGATTTTTTTAAAATTTTGTAATTTGTCCCAATAGTAAACAATATTCAATTAAATTTTTAATGAATGTGAATAAAAATAATATTAATAAAATAGATACAAATTATTTTAGTTGTTACTACAATTGCATCAACACGACCGAATTCAGTTAACATTTTGCTGAAACAACAAATATTTTAATTAAAACTCAATTTGAGTTTTTTCTGTCTAGACATATTTAATTTTACGTTTGCATTGTCTCAAACAATTTTTTAATTATGTTTTAAGTCAATTTTAATTATATTTTAATTATATTTTTGTCGAAAATCAACTCTAACAATGATAGCCGCCCATTTGCAGGCGATGTTTTCTAACGAAATTTTAAGATTCGAATCATAGAAAACTATTTCCTATTTGATCCAAGTCAAAAATAAATATTTTCATATTAAATTTATCAATAACATTGTTACTTTCTGACGAATTGTATTAAGTTTTTAAATTTGTCAAATCATTTCGGGGGGGCTCTAGCCCCCAAGTCCCCCCCCCCTAGTTACGTGCCTGCCTAATACAACCCGTACAGTGAATAAAAAGTGAGACACAAAACTATTAAATTCAAACTATCCCTGTAACACAACGAATTGCGCTTAATATATGACTACGCAGGTAGAAATTGACAACGGTACAACTGAAATAGTGCTGTGATAACACTGTTTTTCTTAACATGCCAGTACCACTCGAGAGGTACATTAGACGTACTGTTTTCTGTAAAATTACGACGCTGTTTAAATTAGCAATTTCATTCAAATTCGGTTAATTAATATGCAACAGAATTCCTGTTTAACGAATAAATATGTGAATTTTTTTATTACAGAAGCCCAAAATAATGTGTAGACATAAAGTTTTACCGTAGGTTTGCATCTCCCCTAACGATATATTAGTATATCAAATGTAAATTTATCTACATCAATATATGAAAATTTGGATAGTTTTCTAAGTGGTTTTTAAATTCAATTTTGTTTTTATTTAAAATAAAAATCTTAGCTTTTGTATAAGCTAAACCTTGTGAAATTAGAATTATTGGTTAATTTTCTTACTTCTGCTAAAAACCGAATTTTTTAAGTACTGGCTGCATTCTAAATTATCTTATTTAAAGTACTGGCAAACTACTGAATTCACTTGCTATGCCAACGTTGGAAAATGACTAGGTCCAAGCGCATATTGGTGTTATCATTTCGACATCGCTCCAGTACTGTAAAAGTTAGTCTCCAACACTGCGCCAGCACGAGCCCGTTCGTATTTTTCTACCTGGGTAGTTTTCCATAAAATATTCTTCTCCAGTTCTACGGTACGTACATCTACATAATTTACCTGGTAATTATTTTCCCACTGGTCCTGTTGCATATCACATAAATCCTAAAATTATCCTACTTTACTTCTAACTTGTCCCGTAGCTTATTAATTTCAGTCGGTACAGTGATAGGTTACCTTCGTCAAGTTAATCACCACGTCACAAGGTGCTCCAAAAGTAGCAATTGCCAACTGCCATGACAAGCCCATGTTAAAAGTATCGGGCATTTTCACATAACAGAACCGAAACTAGGACATGTTCTTGCAAAAAGTTCTAGTCACGCGGCCATACCAGTGACTGGCCCATTTCTCGCAGGGATATAAAATAAGATATTATGATATATGATGATATAAAGAGCTATATTAGAAACTTTTGTTAATATCAGTATGAGATGTAAATATATATCGTTATAATTAATTTTTTATATTAAGCTATATATAAACATTTTTCGTCGGGTAGTATTATATAATTGTCTGACAAACTCTATAAGAGTTATGTGTAAAAAATATTTATAAAGGTAGGTGACACTTATAGAACATATCTTGAAAAAGCTAAATACAATTTTGGAACAATGTTTAAACTTGCAATATTTTATTTTTATTTAGTCATTTATACTACAATTAAAAACTACCTATCCAGTAAATTTCGGAGCCCTCAAAATACATAACACTAAAATTACTCTAAAAACATTTTTGTCAAAAAACACTCCTTTTAGAGACGAAAATAAGAGCCTTCTTAAAATAATCAGAAATGGCTCTAAAATATGAGGGAAATAATATCAAAAAAATGATTCAAATATAATTCAGAAAAGTAGGGATGAATAGTTTTTATTGAGCCATTCAAAAATATTTCAAAAAAGATTATGGAATAAAAAAAAATGTTAATTCTTTTTATTTGTCAATTTTCTTGAAAATAAAACAAAAAAATTAAAAATTTCTTTGTGTGCGGGTTTGCCATAAGCTTTAAAATCGAATGAGTTGGCAAAAAAATATTAACGGTTAGCGAGTGAGTGTGGATTATGGATAACGGTATTTCAATTATTTCGGTAACTGCATTTTAGGGATAACGATAGTCAGTTGAAATTGTTTTGAGTCGATTACTGTATTTTAGTGGTATTGCCTTCCATCCCTGGTTTTAATATTGGTAAAAACAATATTAGCAATATTTTGCGGGTGTTACTGTAGAAACACATGGTTTGCAAACAAAATTTGTGTTCGTTGTAGTGTAATGGTTATCGCGTTGGACTGTTACATGGTCCCGGGTTCGATTTCCGGTGATGACAACACCAATTTAGAAAAATAATATTTATGAGTTTTCTATCCCTCACATGCATCGCAGTGCCCGCCTTCGGTGTTTCCAAGACACATAACCCCACCGAAGTAAAATAATGTATCAGGGCTATGAACCAAAAAAAAAGTTCCAATAAGTTCGCCAACTCTCCATCAGGTGGCGAGCAACAACTGTTGTAAGACTTATCATCTCGCGCAATTACAGTGTTGCCATGTTTGAAGCCCTTCATATTTCCCCACCTTTCACCTCTCTACTATTCCTGACTGTTGCTTCGCTTTTAAAAGAAAAAGAAAAAAATAGTGTTTTTCTAGTAAAATATTAGTTGTACCTCGGGTAATTTTTAACACGGTGGGTCTTACAAAAATAGCTGTGGTCAGTACTAATTTTTGTCCACGGTTGGCAATTTCTACCTGGGCAGTGTTAAAGAAATCATAACAAATTTTCAAAATGTTTTCATTTGAATGAAATATAAAAATAGAATACTATAAAGGAAGGGATGGATGGATGGATGGATGGAATGAAAATATAGATAAATTTAGCTTACTTTATTATTATAGTTGATGTTGGTGTTGTTTTGGTGATGATGATGATGGTCGTGATGGAGTAGAGGAATTTCCATTGTGCTATCATTAGCTTCAGCTGCATTTAGTTCTGTCATTAAATTGCTAGTGTTTGTTGTCTTAATGTTGCTATTGATGTTGGTGCTGTTGTTGTTGTTGTGGTTTCTGTTGCCGTTCATGATAATGACTTTGCCGTTTGCTTTAGTAGTGTTGTTAACACTTTGTTTAGTATTGTTGATGATTGGATCATGATTATTATATTGAATGAGATCTTCAACATGGTTACCATTGGTCAATGATTCTCTGTGTATGTGACTATTATGATGGAAATCATCATTATCATCATCATCGAAATAATGGTTATTATAATGATGTTGATTATGTTGTTGTCGTTGTATATTATGATGATGATTATTATTAAGTATCAATTGATCATTATTATCATCTCTATAGAATATTCCATAGTTTTCATCATCATCATCATCATCAGTAAGTGTTGCTGTAGTTGTTGTTGTCGTTGTCGTTGAACCATCATTGTTACAATCGGTATTTGTTAATATTTTATATTTTGACATGTTTGCGTGTTGTTGTAAACTTATTTTTTTATATTATCTTTAATTTATTTCAATTATTTAACAGTTTTTCTCTTCTGTTTTTTTTTTTGCTATTGTATTTATAATTTTCGCATTATTGTTTTATAATTATAATTAATATTATTATTATATTATTGTTCGTATTACTTTTTCTGCTTTTTTCAGATAAACATTCAGTAATTTTATTTTGGTGTTTTGGCTTAATTAATTCTGTTATTATGACTACACTCATCGAAATAAACCTGTACAAATAGCAAATAAAGCTACTAAAAATGTTCTTGCAGAAAAAACTGCCAAAATTAGCAGATTTTCCAACTAAATATTAGTAATATATAGTTAATTTGAGCTACATTTTAGCTAATTGAAACTAACAAAATAATCTGCTAAAATCAACAAAAACATGTACTAAATATTACTAGACAAAAAAATCATTCAAAAATTTTAAATTTTTTAATTCGCATTAAAAATAAAAAACTGCCATTATGAAATCAGCAATCCACAATTTTTTATCAAAAATTTCTGTTGATTTTTGCAAAATGAACTGTTTTTTGCATTCTACTAAATTTGTGGTAAATATAGCAAAATTTTTGTTATTATTGTAGTTTCCTATATTTAGTAAAAGTTTTTGCTAATTTTACATAGTAAAATGCTATTTTGAATTAACTAAAATTCACATCGAATATAACTAAAGTTAACAGATAAATTTTTGCTGTTCTTATTTGGCTACTATTTAGCAAAGAAATCTACTAAACTTAGCAGTTTTTTCTGCAAGAGCATTTTTAACCCCTTTTTATTAGCTTTTTCTTCTATTTTCACAGCTTTATTTCTATCACCAGAGCTTTAAATAAGCCAATTCTTAACTCACACAGTGTTTCTTTGTGACCCAGTACTTTTAAACGGCTATACTTTTTTAGTGGATAAGTGATTTAAAAACCTTAAAATTATTCAACATCTTGACAACAATCGGGAATAAAAAAATTGTGGAAAATTGTTATATAGAGTTGTTATTTGCAGAAATCTATTTTTGACCTTTTCTGATAGAACTTTTTCAAAAATTATTTAAAAATATAAAAAAGCCTTATCTTTTATATTTTTGATTGTTATGTTGATGCAAAAATATGAAAAATTATTTCTCTATATTAATGTAATAATTTTATTTCTCTACCTTATTACATTAATATTATCACAAAAGTTAAAAAAGGAAATTCTTAAGAGGATATATAATGGAAATTGAAGCTCAATGTAAGTAAGTTCAAATCAATTTATTCAAATTGGTTATTAGTGTACTTGGGTGTTGTGTAGGGTTGTCACTCGAAAAAAATTATTCGATTAATCGAACGAACAAAAAGAAAGTTCGAACGAACAATTTAAAAAACATGATTTTCGAATAACCATAATTCGAATAAATTTTGACGATTAATCGAAAATTAACCAATTTTGAGAAAATTTGTATAAAAAATGGCAATGGATATAATAAAATCAAAACTCTATTGAAAAAATAACTAAAATTTTTATAAATCGTTTTCCAAGATATGGAATCTCTAATTATAGATAGCTAGAAATATATGATTTGACTTTCAAGCAAAAAAATATGAAGAAATTTACAAATAAAGTGCTATCGTTGAAATAAAGTTTAAACGTTAATATAAAAAAAAAACTATCAAACGTTAGCACTTGGTAATTTCTAAGGTAACTAAAATAAGAGCTTAACAGCTTGATATACTTAAACTATCACCGATATATATTTAACTTTTTATAGATTTTTAAAACTGTATTTTTTCAACACGAGATAACAATGCCAAATGGCATAACATTGTTGAATTTGATAATTGGTACTGTTGTTGTATTCAAATTGTTGCAAAAATTCATAAAATGTTGAGATGTTAGGGTAAAATACTTTAATTATTTATGTATTTATAAACTTATTTTTATTCGTTATTCGTTCGATTAATCGAACAACTTTTTAAAATTAATCGTTTGATCGTTAGATCAAAAATTGTTTGATCGTTTATTCGAAAACCATAGAAACCAGAATAAATGCCATCTCAAGTGTTGTGGTAATGTGATTTTTAGTTTTGTAGTTTGTGATTTTTCATAAATGTTTCGTATACAAAATGCAGGAACATATACGAAGTTTAAAACTTATAAGTGGTAACTTATAAGGGAGTTATCGCAGATTTTAATTTACTTTGCAGATGAAATTAATATCATGTCGTGGACGGCTCAATCTCCCGATCTCAACCCGATTGAGAACATGTGGATGATTGTAAAACGGAATATCGGCAATAAAGTATTCCGAAATGGTGATGAACTTTTCGTCGAGTTGGAGAAGCAGTGGAATGAAATTTCTGACGATTATATTAAAAAGTTCATTGCCTCAATGCCTAAGAGGTGTTCAGAAGTTGTAAAAAATAATGGCTATGCTACAAAATACTGAGCCTTAAAACCATTGTTTGTATTTCCTGTTAATTACTTAAAGAGTTGCAAATGTTTTGAACACTGCACTATCGACTTATTTTGTTAAAATTATTTTTGAGAAGTTATGAATAATTTTTTTGTATTTGTAAAACAATATGCTATAACTAAATTTAATAAAAAAAAACAAAAACTTATACCACAAATCTTTTTGATCAAAAAAATTATAATTACCTAAACCTTGATTTCAGTTGCAAATGTTTTGAACACCACTGTATTTAGGGAATTTTCCAGGTTCCCATCATCAGAACACGTTTTGAAAGAAGTGACAATCCCATGCAAACATCAAACAAAGAACATAGAAAATTCCCGAAACAGATCTATCCTGAAAGTGGTCATTTAATAAATTTGAAAACAAAAACTCTATAGATAATTTGTTAGGACAATATCCTAATAAAGAACTATAGAGTATGGCCTCGAACTTCAATAATTTTCATTTTCATTGTAAACTATTTTTTTTTAATTATGGGATGATGATTGTCAACGGTTAATATTTTACGAATTTATGCCAAAAATATGTGTATGAGTCCACAGTGTAACTTATATACATAAAGTAACTGATAATAGCTGTGTTCGACGTACTTTACCGCCGGTACCCAATTTTACCATAAAGCGTTTTTATTGTCAAATTTGTGCGTTTTTTGCCCCCGCTGGAACCCACGGCAACGACGTCGAACAGACCTAATATGTATAATGCCTATTTGATTTGAAACTCATATAATTTGACGTTTTCAATTATGTATCACTTTATCACTGCATAAATGTGTTATCCACTTGTTTTGTTAATGTTTTTTTTTTTTTTTTAATTTTATGTATTATTTCATTTATTGTTTGTTATCTTTGTTATTTTTAAATTAATTTTATTACATTAAAAACAAACAATTTTATTTAATTAGCTTCACTGTATGTACTTGTTTTATTTTGAAATAAGAGTCACACGATCACACCTTAATGCTTCGACAATTTATACTGAATACTCGTAAAAAAAATCCTAAACACAAATTTTCAGAGTGCTTTCTTTCTAACTAAACAGCGATCGTTTGGATCGCCTGCACTATCGCTCTTTGTTTGCTGCTTATCGTTTAATTTTATTTTAACACCCAACAGAGATACCACATGTTTAGTGTTTTGTTTAAATGGGATTAAAAAGTGGAAAATAAAAATAAATGCTTGTAAAATTTTTTTAAAAAATCGTCATGGAGAAAATAATTACCAAAATAGCAGCGAACACGGAAAACTGGAACATCCATTTCAATTACACTACTCAACAACTTGTCTTTGAAGTACATATTTCTTAATAGACTTATTTACGCTGAATCCAAATATGTCAACAAAAATTTTTAAAGATAATTTTGTGTAGATTTATATTCTTAAAAAAAATTGTTGGTTTTGCTATGAAATTTCGAAAAACTAAGCAAAATATGCAGAAAATGGTGTGAATGATGTAAATATAATGTGTTGGCAATACATTTTGAGTATAAAACCAAGAGAATAAGAAATTCCGGTGGGAAAATAAAATAAGTTTTATCTCTCACGGAAATCGATGCACGAAATCAAATGTCAAATTGCTTAGAAAAAACCTGGGATCTTTTCATTGTGTCTATATACAAATTAAAAGACAAATTAAGTCGGTTACAAATTTTCATTATGCACATATAATCGCATTTGCATACACTCTTAGAAATAAAACTGTAAAACTAGCAAAAAAGCTACTAAAAATTAAATAAAAATGGTCTTGCAGAAAAATCTACTAAAATTAGCAGACTTATTTACAAATATTTAGTTATATTTGAGCTAAATTTTAGTTAATTGAAAGTAACAATAAAAATCAGTTACTAAATATTAGTAGAAAAAAAAAAATCAAAATTTTTAAAGTTTGTTTTTAATGCAAATAAAAGTCTGACATTTTGAAATCAGCAATTTACAATTTTTTAACAAAAGTTTCTGTTGATTTTAGCAAAATAAACAGTTATTTGCATTCTACTAACTTCGATGTAAATATAGCAAAAATTTTGTTAATATTACAGTTTTGGCTTGCTATTTTTAGTCTACAAACATTTAGTAAAAGTTTTTTCTAATTTTAAAGAATAAAATGCTATTTTCAATTAACTAAAATTCACATCGAATATAACTAAACTTTTGTAAAATTCTCAGATTTATTTTTGCTGATCTTATGTTATTAATATTTATCAAAAATATCAGCTAAATTTAGCAGTTTTTTCTGCAATATCATTTTTAGCTAATTTTTAGTAGCCCTTTCTGCTATTTTAACCGGTTTATTTTTATGAGGGTAGAAAATGCATTTTTCAAAATATTTGGAGTATTTATTGTTCCAAACCAACAATCATGTTGTGGATTCAAATTCGGGTTCGTTCGACTCAGAGCGTAGCAAAAATATATTGGTATGGTCAAAATAATTTTAAGAGGTCCTGAATAGGTTAAGGATAATAGGAATTCCAGATGTTACCATATTTGTTGCGTTTACTTTGATAGCAGGGATTTATATTTTTGTCTACAAGAAATATGTAATACAGTGCTCTCACATACTTGTTTGGAGCAAAACATGTTTTATTTCAAAACACGTCCAAAACACATTCAGTGGAAATGTAGCCTTAGACTGCTTTGTCATTTTATTTTATGGAGTTTTAAGGTGATTATATGTTAAAAAATTAGGTTAAAAGTTCTGTTTTCTGGTATCTCTGCTTTCCAGGCTTGCCATTTTAGCATAAATGATGTTAGATTTAGCCCTTTTCTTTGTAATCTAGCTTTTTTTTCACAGATTTACATTATAAATTTATTTATCTAACTAAAAAGCACACGGTAACCAATTTTATTTAAATATTCAGAAAAGTGACATTCTGCTTCATGATTTTAAAATAAAATTTAAGTTAATTTTAAGGATTGTATGCAGTTTTTGAATTTTGCAAAATGTGATATTTGTTTACAACAATTCCCTGAGTAGAAAAGGAAATAACATATCATAATTTTGGAGTACCAATACTGATACCAGCTTACTTTCTGTATTACATTAAAATATTTAATAATGATTTAGTAATAACTACTTTACTTTATCCGTTACTTTTAAACAAAAAGTAATGCGTTTTCCATATTATTTTTAATGCAATATTTTAAAACAATTTTACTACATTGGTGTTATATCTGCATAATATAATTTTGTTAAAACTTTGATTTTGAAGATTGTAAAAAATTATTTCGAAACCAATTTATATTCAAAAGTGACCAAATTTATTAGTAAACCTTAAGTGTTAGAGTATGATATTAACAAAGACGAATTTTAAAGATCCTTACAAGTCCATTAAAATATCCTTTCAAATATGATCTATAATTAAATTCAAAACTGTTAAATTTAAATTCATAAAAACATAAATCGCCTTTGAATCGCACATTGAATTTGTTGGTCCACATTTCGGAAAAATATTTTATATATTTAATAAAGGGAAAGGGGATCTTAAAGATCCATATAAAAAACAGAAGTTTAAGTGATCTATAGAGATATAAAAAAAAATCTAGCACTTTTTTTCCACCACCTAGCACTTTCTAGCACTATATTTTCAAAGATTTCCCACTTTTTAGCATTCACAGTATGGCAACACTGCTGCTTTCACAAAAATACTTTGCCATTAAACTACAACTAGTAAAGTACTAATTTAGTAAGAGTATCTTCTCATAGTCTCTCTTAAGTTAGGCATGTGTTCTCATGCTGGGTATTAGGTGTTAAATTGGATATTTTAAGTGGAAAATAAAAAAGCGCAAAATATTTAAAATACTTATTTTTATTACATACTTGGGCATTTCTTATCACCATTAAAATGTCATTGGCATTAGTTAAAAATAGGCACATGAAAAAAATGCATTAGCGGGAACTTTACAAGTGATAATAAAATCGCATTAATCAATAAAAAAAACATGCTACAATTGATTAACAAAAACATTTTTTTACAAAATATCTAGAAAAATGAAAACGAAAATCTGGTTTAGACATGGAAGTTACAATTGAAGAATGCATTCCGGGATTTCCAGTCCTGGAATTAACAGGAAATCGCTTTCAGGGCATCCCAGGATTGAGAAAAAAATAAGGCAAAATAAAAATAAAACATTAATTTTTCAATTTGTTAAATGAAAAGCTTTCGAACTCTATTGCTTTTTTTTATTATTCTTATTTTAAAATTTTTCATTCACGTTATTTCATTATTTTAATCTGATAATTGCTAATACTGAACATTCAGTTTATATAATTGTTTTTAGTAAACTCTAACACTGTATTTCCACTGAACGTGTTTTGAAACGAAACATGTTTTCCCACACATATTTTTTGACCAAAACACGTAAGTGAAGGTATGAGGTTTAAATAAATTAATGTAGTTCCCGCTTAAATGCTCCCGATTAAGTGCGTTCCCAGTTTAAATACGCAAAAAGTGTTAGCAAAAATTCATTTCATACAAAATACATGTAAATAGTTTAAATTATATGAGTAAATTGGTAAAGAAGAACAAAATTGAAATCCGAAATACGATTTAGAAAATAGTAAGGAAATGTGTAAGAGTTTTTTTTTAATAAAACTAATCGATTCCATAAAAATGCATAAAATTTAAATTTGCATAACGTTTGCTAAGGTGGATCTTTGATAAATGTTCTTATATTTTTTATTTTTTTGTCCAAGTTTTAGTTTTTATTAAATGTTTTACGGATAACTTGCTGTTTTTGTCTGTTTTTAACAATTTTTCAACATGATTTGCATTGTTTTGTTTTGTTTAGAGTAGTTGCCACAAGAGAATTATCTGCATGATATCAATGAATTTTTGCATTAGATCAATGAATTGTCACTGGAATTCGTCAATTGACATTGTTATGAACAATTACATATTATTTATTAAAAATTTCATAAGACCAATGAAAAAGTTTCATTTGAAGGAGTTTCATTAATATGAAGCTTTTTCAGAGGTTAAGGAATTTTTCATTCATATTGTGAAGAAAATTTCATTAGTTTAGTGAACAAATTTCATTTAAACTCGTCTACGGAATTCTCTTTGTATATGGCAAAAAAATGCACAAAGATTTGGCCTATGAAAACAAGAATTTTAAAACAACTTGGATATGATTTTGAAGATAAAAAAATATTAACTACTTATTTTTTTTATGTGCGCAATCGCACGTTTAGGGGTCAAAAATTACAATATATTTGAAAACATTTTTAAAATTTAAGAAATTCAGATTTTTTTTGTATTTGATGTTACAACTTATATGATACACTATATATTGACAATGATCCCTCTCCGGAAAAAGTCGTATTAAAGCCGAACGATTAATAAAAATGAAAAAAAAATTTATTTTTTCTCCAGTTTTGAAATATTTTAATTTAGAAAAATTGTCTAAAAACACCAATATTTTTTAAAAAATCTCAAAAATCGTCCAAATCCGATAGGTCAAATTATGTATTACAGTTTGATTGATATTTGCTTTAACAACTAACAAATATTATAACTAATTAAATAAATCTTAAACCGTTAAGTACAAACAAAGTGCGAATAACAACGCTAGAGGGTGCAATAAGTGTAAAAAACTTAAGAAAAAGCTTATTGAAACATCATTATATCTTTCTACGAAATTTCGTCAAAAAATTCCCATGGGCTCGATGAGTGGTATAAAGTGGGTTAAATGCGTTTTTTTAAAATAATTTTCTACTTTTTCGGAGATATAAATAATTTTCGGATAAATCATGCTTCACTTCAATTCGCACAAATTCTGCATATATGATTGCGCACTTAAGCGGGCACTACTGTCCTGTTATAAAAACAAAGTTTCTTAGGCTTAAGAAAAACTTAAAACTCTGAGAAAAACATATTATTTATTTTTGAAATCCCTTTGGTATTGCAAGACATGTAGCAAATTTTTGAATTTATTTTTAGAGCGGGATGCCGTGATCCCTAGAATTTCAAAAAAATCGTCCGTCTTCTCCCGAAATAATAATGTGCGATATTTTATATGCCCTAGTTACAACAATATTTCAAGTATTTCATGGAATTAAAGGAATGTAACAGTGTTCAAAATAGGAACAATATGAAACGAAAAGAGGAATTAGTGGAAACAAAATACTTAAACTATGGAACGAAATTTAAATTTTGAATTGGTGTATTATTAATGATAATTAAATTTCAAACCATAAGCATTAGTCAAATCTTTTAATAATTATCATTAATTAAACAATGATATTGAAAATAAATTCATTACAATTCAACTTAATGTAATGCTAATGAAATCACCAATTATTTAGTCTTCGCAATTCATTAGTCCCATATATGGTTTATTATGTTTATTTTGTTTGTATTTGTAACAAGTGTGTTAGTACAAGAATTGTAGTACATACTAAAATTTAATCAAATGTACGTACAGTGCACGAAATAATTATAAGTTTACTCACGAAATTTTTATTAAAATATATTTGTAAATAATATATAATATTTTATTAAAAAAATATTTGTGAAGCTTTTGCAAACGACTTGTCACAACAGAAGAATAATAATAATTCCAGACGATACCAAACCATTTTCTATCCCAGTTTATGCTGCATTTCGGTGTTCCCATATCACTTAACCCCACCGAAGTAAAATAATGAATCAGGGCTATGAACACAAAAGCTTTAATAAGTTCGCCAACTCTCCATCAGGTGGAGAGCAACAACTGTTCTAAAACTTATCATCTCTCGCAATAACCTTTGAAGCCTTTCCCCACCTTTAATCTATCGAGTATCCCCTTTCCAAAGAAAGTAACACATTAATAAATAGGAAGAATTTCCTGAGTGTTGCTTCTCTTAAAAAAAAAAAAAACATTTTAAAAAAATTAACTTTTTCCTCACTGCACAGTGATAGATTTTGGCAAAAAAAATATATATATATCTTCTTAATTTTGATCAAAGGTTGATGTCAAATTAATGCTAACACTCTAACTAGTGCGAAATAAATATTTTATTTTTTTGCAGAATTTGTTTTCCAAGTTATTCGGCTGCAAATTTTAAAAATATTTTTTATTAATTTTTATGTTGGAAATATCTTCAAACATTTGTATAGGTAATTATTTTAAAATTGAGAATGTTGCTGATGATTTAGTATTAGGGTTGTAAATTTTAGTACAATTTTGTATGTAAAATATAGGCGCTTAAAAATCGGCTTTTGAAATGACAAAAAAATAAATAAAAGTAAAATTTCTAAAACCGAGCAAAAATTTTCAAGACTCATGTTGATCTAATATATTAAAACGGAGTATACAAATATTAAGTTGACGTGTCCCGGGGTTTTTGTGTGTCATTTCAAAAGTTGAAATTTTACTTACAGCGTAATGTGCAAACATGTAAAAATTTCACGTATTTTCAATTTTGTTTCTCGTGTTTGTATAAAAAAGTGGCAGCTCTCGAAAATAATCTGGCAAGCGTACAAAATTTTTGTGACTTCATGAATACCACTAATAAACGGGTTTTTTGTTTATTCACCAATAATGTTTAACGAACTTGGAATAAAAATAAAACCTTTTGGGAATATGAGTAAAAATTTCAAATATCTTCACGTTTCTTGTAATTACTTAGGAACCCACAAAATTTTTGGAAATAATTCGGAAACTTCTTACTTAGTGTTCCGATTGCAATGAAATTTGGAACAGGCATAAGTGACGTAATATCGAGCTTAAGTGCTGATTTAATATCGAGCTTACGTTTTAATATGACCACTCAAAATATGAACTTTTTTGCATATACAATTTATATTGCTTGAAATTTTTTTGTTTCTAATCCGATTTTCATATTTGTTATCTGATAGTTAGCTAGTTTTGTTATATAATAGTTCCCGACATATTCAAATTTGAAAATGAGAAATTCCAAATTTGGAATTTCTGGATTAAATAAAAAAATGAATGCAATATATTGTTCCACTCAAAAACTATATTCGATAAAAGTAGAATTAAAAAAAATAAAATTTTCCCGGATTTTTAAGCAAAAATCATCAACAGTCTTTTACCTTCAGATAAATATTTTCTTTCTGAACATATAAATAGTGCATACTATTCTGAAAGCTATTTTTATATAAAAGCGGGTTGTGTTAACAAAATTTTTCATAATTACTAATTTGTATTCATTTATTAAAATGCCTTCAATGATGCAAGATATGAACACAAAGACTCATAATAAGAAATATTCGCATAACAAATAATTTTTGAAAATTTTCTGCTAAGGAGTTATAAACGTGTTTGGTATCGTTGGAAAGAAAATTAATTGTAGATAACGACATTTTTAAAAAGAATCCCAATTTGTACTATTGTTAGAACAACCAATTAGGAAATCGTAATAGGAATGTAAAAATTTTAGTTTTTGTTAAAATGTTAATTTCCACTATTCAATACAATCCAAAGTTCAAACAGACATTACCACACCGCATGATATCAATGAATTTCTGCATTAGATCTATGAAATGTCACTTGAACTCGTCCATTGAAACTATGAAGCTTTTTCATAATGATAAATAAATTTTTCATTTACATTGTGAAGAAAACTTCTTCAGATTAATGAAAAAGTTTCATTAAAACTCGCCCAAGTAATTCTATATGTGCAAGGGTTATTTTTTTAAGCAATCTTGAAAAAAAAATTTAAAACAATTTTAGCTTGGAAAATTTACTTGTAAAAATGTTTAAAACAAATTAATCAATATTAGAATAAAAATATGAAATATGTACTTATGTAATCAATTAACAGTAACTTATTACTTTGCAAATACATATAAGTACTAATATAATCCATTAACAGTAAGTCATTACTTTGTATTTTAAAGTAACGTAATATGTAATGGCCTATCGTTACTTGGTAACCTATATAGTAATGTCCTGTCATTACCATGTTTTCTGGGTATTTCTTAATATATATAATCCAATGATTTTTTGGACTTAAATATAATTTTATGGCAACAAGAGAAATTTATGATCGAATTTATGATTTGCTGTAAGCTATCCCACAATTCCCAAAAATATCCACAACATCTGCCTAATTGGAAGCATGCACAATTTTTAACAGTGGGTTCAAATTTATAATTGCCTCAAAAATGTGGCAACTTTAGAAGGGACTGGGGGGAAAAGCATACAGAAATCAATTTTTTTTTTACACAACTCTTGTATTTAAAAATGCCCTTGTTGTGATATATCTCACTTTAGAAACCTTTGTTCAATTTTTAAAATTTTTTTTTACCAAGCATTAAGTAAATTCTACTTGTAAAACATTTATGTGTATTTTTGAAACATTTAATATGATAATAAGATCAGAAATAACTTGCTTTATTCACATTCCAAATTTCAGCTATTAAATATATAGAAACAAAGAAGTTGTGAATTTATGACCTTATTCTACCACTGTGCACTGTTGTATTATACAATTCCATTGTATTCATTTTAACTAATAATTTTTTTGCTGCCTACTATTCTAAAATATGCACGTTCTTCAAATTTGAATATAAAATGCGAGAAAATTTTTTAAATTTCAGTGCATAAAGTGTGTTTATGAATCTATCCATATAAATAATAAAAAATTGTTTTTAAATTATAAAGCAATGTTGCAACACAATCAGCGCTCCTTAACCCTCTAACGGGTAAGGCTGCCTCAGAGCAGTCTTCATAAAATGTACCACAAATGCGTCAAATGGACGTTTTATACTTAGAAATTAATATATTGCTATAGAAAACTAATTTTGCTAATATTTTGCGAAGAAATTTTTCGCGTGTCGTCCACGGTTTGGAAGCGAGAAATCTTCAAAGTCAAAATTTCGTAAAATTTCAAAAACTAACTATTTTTGAAAAAAAAAAATAGTTTCAAAAATCGAAAAAACCAATTTAAGTTGACTAAAAACTGTTTATAATAAAATATAAGTAAGATTGAAGCTTTATCTTTAATAATAAGTCCTTACTTTAGTGCAAGGACAGGATTTTATCAGGACATCGTCTTAACTTATAAACGGATTTTTATGAAATTTTGCAGAAAGAAGACATTAACTATTAATAGCAAAGCGTTGAAGTTTGAACAATATAAATTGAAGTTTAGATACCTTTTCGCCAAAAAGCGAAAATCGCGTTATCTTCTTAAATAGGAGCAGAAAAAAATAGTTTTTCGAGTGTGGTTATATCTTGATAAGAGAAATATTTTTGTCTAAAACTTCTCTTTTATATGCTTTAGTTTCCAAAATGCATCCTAAAATATTTTGGCTCATATCGCCTAAATTAGGCAACGATAAACAATTTTGTTGAAGAACTTATTATTTGTTTTTCGAGTTATTATTATTTGTTTTTCGTTTGCCAGTTAGAGGGTTACGACGCCCACACTACGTCCTTGATGAGAATCGATCATAATTTGAAAGGGTAATAATTTTTTTTTAAATTGTACACTGATTGAATATTCCTTCATAGTATTAATAATTCGATTTCATTGAAATAGGTCCATTGATGTTTTGAAAAGATTCATCAACTGAATGAAAATTCATTAATGTTGTTAAATTTTTCATTAAATTTGTTTATGATATTTTCATAACTTCATGAAATAAATTCATTAAATCTGCGAACATTTTTAGATTTTTCTTTCAATAAAGTTTTTAACTTTTAAATGCAAAAATAAATTTGTTTAGTGCAATGTTTTGTTTTTTTCCCTATTTTTTACTAAAAAAATAATTGCAGAAGTAAAACGCAAAATATTACAAATGAAATAATTTTTTTTGTCAAACAGAATTAAGCAAAACTTTAAAAAAAATTGATTTTATGCGGTCTCATATCATTTAGTGTATAAAGTATTGATGTAAACTGTTAACTGACTACAAAATTCTAAAAAAAGTTCTAAACTCGACATAAGTAATTTTTTAAAAAAATTAACAGATATGTAATGAACTCAAAGTTGAGCTTTCTGACACTTAAATATGCACAAAAAAATGTTTTTTTTCAAACGTTACATAGTTGAGATGTGAAAGGTAATATAGAATTCATTAGATTTTAAAAAAAATGTCATATACACTAAGGGAACTTCTGCTATAAATAGTTGTAGTTGTTTGAGTTCAAGTGAGAAAACAGTCATTTGTACACATGGCGTTCCTTTAAAAACAAAACACATCATTACTGTATATGACTTTACATTAATTGTATACATTCCTTTTTTTATTTGAAAAAATTAAACAAATAAATGTTTGTTTATTTTTTACTACATTTGTGGTTCATTTTTACTACAATTGTTGTTCATTTTTTGAACAATAAAAAGCAAATAACAATGTTAGTTGAATTTACTAAGTCGTCCTTTTGTTTAAGTCAAGTTTCATTTGTTCTTGACTACATTTGCAGTGGTCTTTACTTACATAATATTCAAAAAGTGTAATTTTTGAAATTTTCATTGGGTCAATGAAGCCATTCGTTAAAATTGATTTAATGAAACACTTTTCATTGATTCAACGAAACATTTCTGTGGGGACTTTTTTATGAAAAAATTCATTGTAGTAATGGAGGAATTTATTAATACTACACAGAAAATTTTATTAGTGTAGTCCAGCGTCACATTCAAGTATCTTACAGATGATAATGGTTTATTGACGGAAAATTATTATTTTTTTTTCTTTTGGATAACCATATCATATAAAGTAGAGGTTCCCAAATGGGGGTCCGTTGACCCCCTGGAGTTCGTAGAAGAATTCCAATGATCCCGCAAGTAGTTCTGATAAAATAATTGTTAAAAACAAATTTAAAAAATAAATGAACTATTTTTGACAGTCCCGCAAAAAAATATTCATATAATTTTTCATTTTCAAAACGAAATTCCTAAAATTGTTCAATTTCTTTGAATTTTATCAAATTTTTGAGCCGAACACAGAAAGTCTTTCTCATATGTATAGAAAACTATATATTTACGATATCAAATGAAATAATTTCACAATAAATAAGAAGTTTTTAATATATTGTGGACAATAAAAAAATTGTTACTCCAGTAAATACGAACCTCGATTATAACGAATTCATTTTTCTGGTCACACCGAGTTCATCTTAATCGGGTGTGCTGTTGTAATATATTTTATTTTTAAAATAAAAATCCAATTTTTGTTTTTTCGGTACTTTTGCATTTATTTTAATATATGCAAAAAAAAATTAACATTGCTAATTGTGAAAATCAAGATTTTTTTTTTAATAAATACAATATAATTTTTCAAGCATGTGGTCCTTAAAATAAAGCTCTTTGGGTATACCAAATTGTATAATTCTCTTCCTAAAAAAAATTATCGTCTTAGCCAAGTAAATACAGTTAAGCTTATGATCGATTTTCATCGTAGAGTTAATGTCGACAAAGTCCAAATAGTACCCAGAAAACCTTTGGTAATGGGTGCGATAAAGTAATGTATTACCTTGTAATGTGTACTCCTTACCTTTATCATATTTTTCCAACAAATAGTGTGACCAATAATGGGTTACATAATGCATTACTTTGTAATGAATGTTCCTTACCGTCATCTTTCTTTCAAAACATAAAGTAATGAGTAAACAATAATTGGGCACTCATGGGTTACCTTGTAATGATACATCATTACCTTATATATTATTTGAAAAATAAAGTAATAACTTACCGTTCATCAATGGAGTAATATTTAAAAATATTTTTTTGAAAATCTATATTTAGACACATTACTTTGTCATTTTTTGTAAGCCTGAGGGTTATATATTTTTAACATTACAAACGAAAACTCGAAGCACAACAAAGAATTTACATTTAGGAACCCATTAAAACGAAAGCTGAGTGGGTAGAGCTCTCGCCTAACAACCAACAGACCCCAGGCTCGAATCCCAACGTGACCACGTCATTTATTTAATTAAACAACATTTTGGTAATAATTGTTTTTAATAAATTTTTTGTATGAAAATCTTTATATATATCCATTATTTTTTCCAACCCGGCAACCATATAAATAACCAGTTACTTTACCCCCTACTAGGTAATGAGCCTACCCATTACTTTCTGCTCATCGCCTGTAAAATTCATCAGTGAAGTAATATGTATTGTAATGCGGTGGGATCTATGGCGATACATAACTTTTCCCATTATTTGGTAATGAGTGGTTTTGATGGGTATGTCAGAAGACGTACCAAAGCACATTGTGTTTGCCATCATTTAAATATCAATTAAAATGATTCAATGGAACTCAAATGGTTCTACCGTTAAAAACATTTCTGTGTTGAAAATTTTCTTGGCTTTAACCTCCATTTACTGTGGTTTATCACTTTTTTTTTAATAAAGTGCATAATTTTTTATAAAAAAGGATGATGCAATTAAATACGCCAATGAGGAAAATGTCAAAAAAAAAACAGATTCCAACTCAATTGAACTAATTTTTCCTGTTGATATCTTTTAATTCTGTTATTTAACTAAAGTCATCAGTAATCTCATTTTACCACATGAACAAATTTCAGTTGTACTTGAACTAATTTTATCTTCTAATATTTAGTTTAAATTTTAAAATGATTTTGAGAATTTGTCTCAAATGTGAGTGCGCTAGTGAATATGTGTGCGTGCATTTCTATAATAAAACGTGGTTGGTGGGGTGGTGGTTGTTTTTAAAGTGTGTGTAAATTTTTTACTTACAACAACTACAAACGCTTGTAGATGAAAAACCTGTGTGCGCTTCAGTGAGAAAAAATTGCCGAGAAGAAAGCAATACAAAATTTTGCCGGCTAAAATTTTGAATTAATAAATATCTATTTAATAATGTAATTAAAATAATAAGGTTAGTATTAAAATAAAAAATATATTTGTTTATGTGAATTAGATTAAATATTTTTTCTTCTTCAGCCTTGTAATATTTTCATTTAATTCTTTATGTTAAAGAAATCTAAAAGCAAAGACAGACAAGAATGATCTAGTAAGGAAACGGTGGTTGTTTTGAAAATGTGTATCCTTTTTTTTGTAGGAAGCCTAGCCCGAAACAAGAAACATATATGCAGTTTAAAATATAATTAAATTTATACAATTGAAGGCTAGTTTTAAAATAAAAAATAGTTTTACTTATGTTAATATGATGAAATATTGTTTTTCTTTTCTTTAAGCCCTTTAAGATTCTCAAACAATTCTAAATGATAAAGAAAACAAGAAACAAAACCAGACAAGGATGATATAAAAAATATAAATGATATACAAATTATAAAATTAAATAAATAATACTTATAATGTTCTTAACTTAATAAATAATTAATTGGGAAAAGTGATAGTTATTTCAGCAACATATATTTTAAACAAAAATTCTCCTAAATCTTTATGTATTCGCTAAATATTTTACCTGTTTTTAACCAACTAACATTTAGCAGAAAACATATGCTTTTTTCAACTAATTTATTTTCATTTCCATTTAACAACTTTTTTTAGCAACTTTTTTGGCAAATTATTGTAATTTAACTAACTTTTTTAATTAAAATTTAGGTCACCTAAATTTAGCGGAACGTGATTCTCAACTTCATTGAAAATTCTGCTGTCGCAAATTTAGGTAGTATTCTCTGTTGTCGTAGCTGAATTTTCAACTATATATACGCGTTGTTTTATGAGTGTAGTACGGTATAATTCAATAAAGTTGTTGGCCCGATCTAACACTAACATATACATTTTATAGTGCAATGCGTTGTCGGTATGTGCTTGAGACAAATTTTATAATTTTCGTATAACATAAACTTTGCGACTTTACAGAGTTTAATTTATTTGTTTCGTTTTTTATTTAGTGATAATTTTGGATGATTTAATGCTTGTGTACGAAATGTTAATTGGAGGAACTTATGTTGATAAAGATATTTAAAGTTACTCATGCACAGTGAGAAAACTTTAATTTTTTTGAACAAATATGTCTGCATGACCTATTTTTAAAAGTTCATACTTTAAAAAGGCAGAAACTAGTCTAGTCTGATTTACAAATTAATAGAGTTTATAATTTTTAGAGAGAAACGTTTGTTCTTCTTCTTAACCTCAACCTTTCTAAATGTAATTTATTTTACATTCTTCGTAAATCTTCCAAATCAGCGAAGTTTTAATTTTGTAAATATTGTTGCTTTCAAAAAATGTATAGTTATGGGATAAAAATAAAATGTATCTCAACTTTTTGGTAATTTTATTCTCTATTTATAATCGTTAACAAATCAATGGTCAATTTTCTAATTCAATTGGAAATAAGACTCTTTTTACTTTTAATACAACATATTTAAAAATTTAGCAATCGTGTTGGTCTCTTATGGATTTAAATGTGCATGTTCTGCTTCATCGTCATGCATTTAAATGAGCAATATTCAAGAAATATAATTTAAATAAAATGTTCAAGAGCACAGAAAATTACATAAATTTGTTCTAATATTATTAAACTTTTTTTTTTTTAAATAAAAACAAGAGTAAACAATTATCAAATTAATTACAAAAAAGAAATGTATACCATGTTCTTATTAAAAATACGAAGGCGGATCAATAAGTCCGTGACTTTTTGAATGAAACGCAGTTTGTTTTTGCAAAAAAAAAATTATTTTTCAACATAATCTCCTTTTAGCTCAGTACACTTAGTCCAACGTTTCTCCAATTTTTGTATCCCTTCCAAAAAATAGCATTTTTCGAGGTCCATAAAATAGGCATTTCTTGGCCATATGTGGTCGTTTTTTTTTAAATCCTCGTTAAATCGATCCAATAAGTTAGCATAATATTCGCCGTTTATTGGTTTTCCCTTTTGATGGTAATCGATGTGGATTATCCCGCGGGCATCCCAAAAAACTGTTGCCATCACCTTATTGGCCACGATTACGTTTATGGTCAATTGAGGGCAAACGCGGCACCCATCTTGCAGACAGCTTTCTTAAACCCAACTGATCATTTAAACCACGAAACCACACTGCCATATTAAATGCATATGGCAATAACAATCTCACACACTTTTGCTTTTCGATCGGCCAACACCATATCGTGGATTTTTTCAACATTTTTGGGTGTATTGAACTCAATTGGCCGTCCAGAACGTTCAGCGTCATTTGTACTTGTGCGACCACAAAGAAAGTCAGTAAACCACTTTTTTAACATTGAAATCGATGGTGCAGAGTCCCCATAGTATTTATCAAGCTTTTGTTTGGTTTGATTGACAGTTTTTTTTTTCGAAAAAAATAATGTTCAATAAGCACTCGAAATTCACTTTTTTTCCATTTTTAAAAAAATCCACGAGGTTGTATGTTTTGAAAAGCTGTTAAACGCAAAGTAAATGACCACCTATTAGTCTACTAACAGGTGGTACTCATATAACTACGTATTCATATAACTACGAGGGAAGTTCGAAAAGTCACGGACTTATTGATCTGCCTCGTACAAGACTTAAGCATTTTCTTAAACATTTTCTACTGTTGGGCATTCGTGGAACTGAATATTGGTTTTTAATTAAAGAAAGGTTTAACGATATTGGAAAGTTAAAAGTGAATATTCGATATTCGAAACTAAAATTGAAGTTGTGAGAAGCATTTAGTCCGAACAAATTAAATAATATTAAACAAAAATACATAAAAATAGAAAAAGAACGCAGTGATCTAAATTGTAATGGTGATATTTTTTAGTGGCAGAACGTAGTTTCAACCCGGTCTACCATGGGAGCGTAGGCAAACGTTAAATTGACACGCATCCCTTAATTGAAGTTATTGTTTATTATACATAAAAGCGTTATAAATTAAGTAAAAAGTGATTTATTTTTAATTTAGTTGTACTCACGCAACATAAATTGTAAACAAAAAAATTTTAAGAAACATGAAAGAAAAATTTGAACAAAATAATATGTTTGTAATAATCATGGTAATGGCGAAATTCTTTTCCGTTATCATAATATGCTAACTAGGACTATAATATCATTATAGTGAAAATATTATGATTGCTATAAAAATGTTATGATCATTATAAATGTATTGTGGAATTGTATTTTTAACGATATTTTAATGCGTAACGTATGCTGTAATCACATGTTTCCATTATTTTGTTTTTCCTGATAATATAAGATTTGTGCGGAAAAAGAGAGTATAGTTTTGCTTTTTTAGATACTAAAATATTTATGTAAACATCGTATAGCAACAAAATAATGATTTGTGTAACTCCTTAATAACACAAATCTTATTCGTAAGCGCAAAGACAATTTTATTACTTAAATTATTTTAGAATAAGTTTATATAAATGTGTAAACTATTAATTAAATTTATATAAACTTTTTGTACACTCTAATTAATTTCTGTTGAAATTTACCCATCTTCTAGTATTAAACTGTACTCTTACTATAAGTTGGGTAAATTAACTATATGTGTGTAAATGGAGAAAAATACACACATTACGTGTAAGTTGGTGAACAGAAATTGTGTAAATTTACTACG
Source organism: Delia radicum (assembly GCA_021234595.1). Classification (NCBI taxonomy): domain Eukaryota; kingdom Metazoa; phylum Arthropoda; class Insecta; order Diptera; family Anthomyiidae; genus Delia; species Delia radicum. The sequence goes on along the minus strand of CM037855.1, from coordinate 74,913,416 downwards.
CAATTGCGTAAAATTATAATTAAATTTAGAAATAAATGAGTAATTTCACCGAATTTCCGCTTAAATAACATATTTTACGAGTAAATATACGGATAAAACGCGTAAATATACTTAAAAACCCTCAATATTTACCTTGCGGTAAGGAAGAAAAACAGCCCAAAAAATGTTTTAAATACAACAAGAAATTTATTTTTAGAATTATTTTTATTAATATGTTGTATAATAAAAATTAATATTAATAATATTAATATTTCTATAGAAGTGTTTGCTACTAAAAAGCACGAATGTCTTGCAAGACATTCGCAAGACTTTTTTTTATACAACAACAATCTTTTTTTTGGTAAAGTGGTTGAAACCGTCACATTATGATAATCGTAATAAATTTTATTACAATTAATTACAGTAGATTTCTCTAGTTAGGTTTTTACAGAAGAAGAAAATATATTTGTTCAAAAATTATACGGACACAATGGATATGCCAGACTGCAGCAGTCTCGTCCCCTCCAAGGACTCGTCTGGCAGTATTTTATATTGTTAAATTGCTCTATATGAAAAACTTTTTACTTTGTATCGTAGTGAGTTTCAAACCCACAGCCATGACTCGTGGCATCACCTTTTAGCGAGTTGAACCACGGTCGACGCTGCGAAAAGTGTGGCTAAGTGGAGTTTTACCAATAACATCATTCACAATGTATATATTTAAAGTATTCCAAGAAAAAAATAAAAACTTTTTTAAGCGAATTAGCCTGTATGTGATATCTTAGGTATAAAAATTATCAAAACAGTCATCACTGCACCCAAGAGAATATTTTTCAAAACATTCATGCTACCCTTTAGTTGCTACATATACAGAGCTTCGAATATTGAATTCTATTTTGATTGTATTCCCTATAAATTAAATCTGATTTTTTTTTTAATGAATTTTTTCTTAATCAATCGCAGATAATTCATACTTTGCAATTCACTAGTAGTTAATTCAATCAATTTACTCATTAGATTTTATCAATCACTGAAATCAATCATTTTTAATTCAATCAAGAGAATTCAATCTTTGAGAATTTAATCATTGGCAATTCAAAAGATTTTACTCAATCAATCACATAAATTAAAACAATCGCTAAAATTTAAAAAGATTACTAAAATTGAAAAATCGCTTATATTTAAAAAAATAAACAAATTTGAAAAAATTACCGAATTTTAAAAAACTCGTAAAAAGTCGTCAAAATTGGAAAAAAAAAATCGCCTAACATGAGAATAATTGCTCAAAGTGAAAAAATCGTCAAATTTAAAAAAAACCCTAAAATTAAAAAAAAAAACTTCAGAATTAAAAAGAAACTTTAAAATATTAGAAAAAATAAATGACAAAAACTAAAAAAAATATTTACATAAGTTTATTTAAAAGCAAGTTTCATATCTTTTGAAAAATATTTAGAATACATTTCATTAAATTTATAAACCAATAATATTAGTTGGATCAATCAAAAGTTATTTATCTTTTTGTTACTAGCTTTTTTGTATTTTGGAGGTCCTTGTAGTCCTTTTATGAAAATTTAGGATGTTTTGACCTTATTATCTCTTGCAACTCTTGCGTTATGTATAGTTTTTTTTTTTCAGAACTAAAAATTACAAATCTAATGAATTTTTACCCATTTCGGCAACTTATTTGATCACGTCTCAAGTTTTTACCATCATCATTTGGCGTAGAAAATTTGCCACTGCATCTAAAATGACACCCTTATCATAATTTTTGAGAGCACCCCGAAAATTCCACCAAGTGGTCAATCAGAGTTGATTGATTGAATTATTTAAAGCTCTGTACATTTATTATATTTTGAAAATATTTTTCCGCAATTAGTCTACAAATACTTGGAAATTCCGTTTCTATTTATGGATGTATAAATGTTCTTGGTACATTACCAAGTATTTTGATTTACTATCACAAATATTACATTTATACATTTTAATTTGTTTAGTAATTCACAAAAATTCTCAATAATTATTAATTTTTAGATTTTTTTTTTTACTTATTTTACTTATTTTAATATGATTTATTTTTTTTTAATATCTATTGCTATTATAAGTTAGTATATTTACAAACTTTGTGCGTAAAAATTTTATTTAACAAAATAATAAAAATTTTATATATAGAGCAATTCCATATGAAAACGATCAAAATTGGCAAATTTTTGGACGACCCCTCTCCGATTTTAAAATAAATAGTATCAATCGATTGCCCAGCAAAAAATAATGTACCTACATATTTTTTTTTTTTTTTATAGTGACTGGTTTAGTGGTGGTGTGCACCACTGTCATGTGACAAAATTGAAGAATTCTTCATAAGGGACCTCATTGAAAGTTGTTTAAAAAAAAAACTACTAAAGCGATCGCAACGAGTTATAGCTCGTTGGAAAGGTATTGAATCAAGCTTTAATTGAAAAATAAAATTTTCCTAATTTTTCTCAGAAATTTACCTTTTTTCCCATGAAAATTAAAATTTTCCCATGGAAATTAAATTTTCCGATTTTCCACAGAAGCTCCTAAATTTTCCGGCTAATTTTATTTTTTTTTGGATTCCTCATAATTTTTGCTTTAAGAATCGGCAATAAAAAAATGGGCCCCGACTCCTTGTTTGGACAGGAGAAGAGCATTTAAGAGACCACCTTGTTCTCATTGTTTTTATATTTTTTATAATTGAATTATTTTTAATTATTTAACAAGAAAAATTAGGAAAATTTTATTTTTCAATTAAAGCCTGATTCAATACCTTTCCAACGAGCTATCAGTCGTTGCGATCGCTTTAGTAGTTTTTTTTAAAACAACTTTCAATGAGGTTCCTTATGAAGAATTCTTCAATTTTGTCACATGTTATATGGAATTGCTCTATAGTGACTGGTTTAGTGGTGGTGTGCACCACTGTCATGTGACAAAATTGAAGAATTCTTCATAAGGGACCTCATTGAAAGTTGTTTTTAAAAAAAACTACTAAAGCGATCGCAACGAGTGATAGCTCGTTGGAAAGGTATTGAACCAGGCTTTAATTGAAAAATAAAATTTTCCTAATTTTTCTTGTTAAATAATTAAAAATAATTCAATTATAAAAAATATAAAAACAATAAGAACAAGGTGGTCTCTTAAATGCTCTTCTCCTGTCCAAACAAGGAGTCGGGGCCCATTTTTTTATTGCTGATTCTTAAAGCAAAAATTATGAGGAATCCAAAAAAAATAAAATTAGCCGGAAAATTTAGGAGCTTCTGTGGAAAATCGGAAAATTTAATTTTCATGGGAAAATTTAAGTTTCATGGGAAAAAGATTTGTTATATGGAATTGCTCTATAGTGACTGGTTTAGTGGTGGTGTGCACCACTGTCATGTGACAAAATTGAAGAATTCTTCATAAGGGACCTCATTGAAAGTTGTTTTTAAAAAAAACTACTAAAGCGATCGCAACGAGTGATAGCTCGTTGGAAAGGTATTGAACCAGGCTTTAATTGAAAAATAAAATTTTCCTAATTTTTCTTGTTAAATAATTAAAAATAATTCAATTATAAAAAATATAAAAACAATAAGAACAAGGTGGTCTCTTAAATGCTCTTCTCCTGTCCAAACAAGGAGTCGGGGCCCATTTTTTTATTGCTGATTCTTAAAGCAAAAATTATGAGGAATCCAAAAAAAATAAAATTAGCCGGAAAATTTAGGAGCTTCTGTGGAAAATCGGAAAATTTAATTTTCATGGGAAAATTTAAGTTTCATGGGAAAAAAGGTAAATTTCTGAGAAAAATTAGGAAAATTTTATTTTTCAGTTAAAGCCTGATTCAATACCTTTCCAACGAGCTATCACTCGTTGCGATCGCTTTAGTAGTTTTTTTTAAAACAACTTTCAATGAGGTCCCTTATGAAGAATTCTTCAATTTTGTCACATGACAGTGGTGCACACCACCACTAAACCAGTCACTATAAAAAAAAAAAAAATATGTAGGTACATTATTTTTTGCTGGGCAATCGATTGAGACTATTTATTTTAAAATCGGAGAGGGGTCGTCCAAAAGGTGATCGCTTTCATATGGAATTGCTCTATAATGAATTTTATTGTAAACACATAATGGGTAAAAATACTGTTAGTGTGTATCATTGTATACAAAAGTCTGAGCAAAATAGTTTTACGCTTATTGTGTTTAAACTTACCGAATTTGCGCAATATTACATAAAACTTTACTCATTTATAGTAGTAGATTAGATCAGAAAGCACTATGCACCGCGACCAATGTAGGTCTTTTGTGCTGCCTAAAGTTACCCACAGATTCAAGCTACCTATAAAGCCAATTATCCTATTAGGCAAAATGTTCGCGATGTCGGAAGGCGAAATGTAGCGATCACCTAGAAACCTAAGTTTCCTATCACAAAGCCTCCGAGGTCTCAGACACCATCCTTCAAAACCTACACATATCCGTGTCCGATTGAAATGAACCACACTGATGGCTCTAAGCAGTCGAATGGGAACACGGGTGCAGCCGTCTGAACCACACACATTACATATTTATAGTAGTAAATTTACAATAATTGTTTAAGTGTACTATTGAAAAATATATGCATAGCTTTTTAATCCAGCTTCAACAGAATGCTGGAATCATACTATGGTAGTTTATAAACATTTCCATAACCATAACCATAATATTATAATATTGAGATCAATTGTGAACTATAATATGGTAATCTAATTATCATATTAGTAACATGGTTGTCGCAATCATAAAAAAATTATGATGCTCTTCGAACCCTGTTTTTTCTTTTCCCTAACCCTGTTTTTTTCTTTGCATGTATCAACCAACCACAGAAAATGCGATTTAATTGATTACCCGAAAAATATGAGCTCTTCCCATCTTATCTTACCAGTTTAGCCAGAAGCTTTAAATCTTGAAGATTTTTAATAAGCCGAGTTGACTTACCTAATGCTAATGTTATCATTACTGGAAACGAATTGGGAATGCGGCTTCTGATGACCTGGTAGCTGAACTTATAAATTAGTTTAAAACTTGCCAAATTGTATTACTAACGGCTTTACTAATTTTTCTACTAACTTTTTTCTATGAGTGTAATTTGTATTTTACTTAAATAGCATACTTGTGTAAAGTAAGCTTTTAAGTTATTTTACCTGCCTCAATATACATATACGCCAAAATCAGTTAACCGGTTAATCATCGTAAGGCTGTAAGGATGCGTTTACATTACACTGGAAATCCAGTTTAAACAAGATTTCGAAATCTATTACGTGTGTCCTTTTATATATTACAATATGATCGAAATCGAATATAAACAGGATATCAACCCTAATGTATATGCAGCTTTAGTTATTTTTTTTTTTGGATTTTTTGCGTTCGCGATATTAAATAAATATACCCGAGTAAAAACTTATTTAGAAAATTATATAATTTTACATAGAAAATATGATTTTATATAGCCAAGTGTAATACTATATTTGTATAGATATAATTATGTATAATTTCCAGATTTTAGCAATTTCAAATATGCCGTCATGTAAAAAAATATAAATATGTAGGTTGCCATACATATTTATATGTATCATATGCAGTTAGTTATGCTCGGAAGTTTTTATAGAAAATCATATAAAATTTTATATACTACCATATTAAAAATATGTTCTAAGTTCATTAATATATAATTAAGTATAGCTCCATATAGAAAATATTCCAAGTTTTTTTTATGAATTTCAGTATGATTACAATTTATAATTCTTTTTTATTTTGAACTTATTGTAGATACGAGTATGGCGGAATGGGATATGAGGAGTCAATTGTCAATTGTACAATTTCTATATATATACATTACTATAAAGAAATTATACGCAGACAAATGTCGTAACCTATTCGCGAATTAAAGCGAGATGAAGATGACAAATCTTTATTATTGCCATTTCGTTTAATTTTTTAATAACTTATTTTAAGTATTCCTTTAAAAAAAACATGTTTTAAACATTATAAACAATCGAGTCCTTTTACCTTAGGGTAAGAGGACAGTACCTGTACAAATTGAATTTATTGTTTAAATTATTTTGTTTAATGTTTGTATTTTTATAGAATTTGAAACTTAATTGTTTACAATTTTGTCTGTTTTTTTACTCTCGCAATTTTTATTTTTAATCAATACTAAATTTAACATTTTGTATGTGATATAAAAATGAAGTCCTAACGAATTAAAATCAATACATATCTATGTGAAGCATTTTATATGTGAAAAATTGTATAAAATTATGTCTTTCTACATCAAATTAGATATATCGGGCCAAAATTCGGATAAAATTTTATATGGTTTTATATATACATATCATATCCGATATAATTTGATCCACCATTTTTAGGATCATAATATATCTCCCGTTATATGAAATGAGATATTTTTTACACAGGTAGAATATAATTCATTTTCATAAGCGATATTGTGCAAAAGCATAGTCTTTACACCCAGAAAACATACTCGGTCGTAGCTACCGTATTTGTAGCCAATCAAATGGTACGGTTGTGGCTATCAATTTTTTTGTAGTTATCACAGAATTTCTGTTGAGGCAATTGAAATTCTATATTGTTGTCCAATCGAATAATTGTTAGCATGATTGGCATTACATTACATAGTTAGAGTGAATGTCTACGAAATATTTTAAAATTTTATTTTTAATTTTTTTTACGTATTTGTATGAATTTTAAAATAAAATTTGAAAATATTTTGTAGATATTCACTATAATGAAAGCACATCCTTTTTTTATCATTTCTTTACGAAATAACTGTTTTGATTTGTCTTTTTGCTTATACATAAAAATGCTTTGGTCCTTTGCGAAATGGTATGATAATTAAATAGTAAAATATTGTAAAATCTAAGAAAAACCGAGAATTTACTAGTTAATGCGTTTATTAAACAACTTTAATACCCAAATGCTGTTGAAGGTCGCATCTGTAATAACCATACAAAATTAAGTCAAAATATCTTATTATAAAAACTTTGTTAAAATGCAAAACTTTTAGGGCATTTTTGCGAAAAATCTGACCCATAAGTAAAAAAACTGGGTACGCCATTAAAATCGGAGTATTTAGGATCAGTAACCGGTACTCTTGTTTTATTTTACGAGTTGCGCGTTGTTATTGTCATAAGAGTAAAAAGTTAGTTCTTTGTTGACATCGTATCACTTGTCATTTTAATTACAAAAAGCTTTAAAAAAAACCGATAAAAAGAATATAAAAGTGTTATTCATTTTGTTGATAATATGGACGTGAGTTCAAAAATGTGTTTAAAAGTTTCAAAATATTTTTCATGCAAGCAATGAGAAATGTATGGTGGTATGTACGTCGATTGATTAAAACAAAATTTATGATTTGTAAAATTTATTTGATTGTACATTAATAAATATTAAAAATACGTTTCGACCATTTCGTATGTATAAATTTAATTCAACTAAATATTGTATTTAAATTTGGTGTTAAAACTAAAATGGGAGCATGCATCACTCTATTCAAAGCGCTGCTCAAAGATCTCCTTTTTTGGCCAAAAGTATATTTCAGGTGCAGGTAAATTATGTTTATGTGTTCAAAATCTAGGAATGTTGAATCCCTGCCACCAATCAAGCTCCAAAATGAGTTAGAATTGGGATCCAAAATATTTTTAAAATTTCAAACTTTTTAATGAAAGTGATTCATCCAACAAGCCTGTCGTTTGATTCAAAATTGATTCAGGAACTATAAAGAAAATAATTCTATAGGCTAAAAAAATCAATCTGTTTTTCTGAGCCTTTTTTGAATTGTTCACAAAAATATTCAATTACATTCCTGAGTCAGTTCTGTACTATTTTTTGGATTAAATAACTTTCTTCAAATTTTTTGGCTCATATTTTCACCCAAAAAATTAGTAATTTTCGACAGTAAAAATTTTGAAATTTGAAAAATAAATGTTCTATTTGATTCATTTTTGACTCGTAGAATATGAACCCAAATTTTGATGGCAAAAAGTCAAAGTCAAAATTTCATATTTTTGTGACATTTCCTTATTTTTTAAATATGCAATAAAAACATTTTAAATGAAACAATTGTTGAGCTAAAATCATTAACAAACCATAAAAGAGAAACGAATTTAAAAATAAAAATCTAAGACACTTACATAATTATCAAAAGAACGTACAAAATTTCAGTTTCTGCAAAGAAATATAGATTTTTTGAAAATCGCCAATTTTCAATATCGATCTCCTAAACGCATCAAGAGATATTTAAAAAACTTTTATGCAAATGTGTTCTCTGAGATGTCCTCTAACTAGATTTTTGCGACCGTTTTTGTGACCATTCTTAAACTTTTGTGATAATGTCCTATAACTGAAAAATGGCATTTAGATCACACATGTTTGTATATTTTCTTTTTTGGTTAAAACTAGAATTTAATTATACAAATAGATCTTAAGTGGGTTTCGGAAGTTGCGTTTCTCAAATTAAAAATATATAAGAAATCAAAATGGAGAATCTAATATGGCGACCCACGCTCCACTTAGCCCGAAATTTTAATTATGGGGGTAATTTTACCCATCCGATAATATGTAATAACACGAGTACAAATAATATTATATATTCTTATATAGTGTGATCCAGTTTTATAGAACTGAATACAGTTAAGTAGCACATCCTGTATAGTGAGATACAATTTGACTTGCCACTGTAATTTATCGTAAAGCGGCACATTTAATTGTATCTTAAAATATGTTATACCATAAGTTGTGAGATGGGCAATATATAATTGTATTATTAATTTCCATCGTCCCAGTCGGGAACAAAGGGTCAAAATATATTATTGGATTGGCAAAATTAAATAAATATATGGGATTAAAAAAAAAATTTTTTTTCTCCCTTGTAAAAATAAAATAAATTTTTTTGTTTAATTTGTGGAAAAGTTACGGGTTTGTTTTGAAATCCATAACAACCTACTCAAAACTTTAATACCAACTCGAAAATTGTCATTGAAATATCTATAGAAATGATCTTAAATAACATTATAATTTAAAATATCGAACTCCAAAAATTTTAGTTTGGCATAAAAATGTAAGCATAAAAATTTAAATTGAACTGTAACTTAATACACTGCGTTGCATAACTATAATTACAAATGCGTTTTGGCTTTTTTTCTAATATAACAAACATTTTTTAAAACCTATAACAGTTTTTCAGAGTGTGATTAGATTAGATTAGATCAGAAGGCACTATGCACCGCGACCAATGTAGGTCTTTTGTGCTGCCTAAGGTTACCTACAGATTCAAGCTACTTATAAAGCCAATTATCCTATTAGGCAAAATCTTCGCGATGTCGGAAGGCGAAATGAAGCGATCACCTAGAAACCTAAGTCTCCTATCACAAAGCCTGGGACATTCGCAGAGAACATGCTCCGAGGTCTCAGACACCATCTCGCAAAACCTACACAAATCCGTGTCCGATTGACCCTTCTTGTGCAGATGGTATCTGAGATTACAGTGTCCAGTTAAGAACGACGCCAGGGTCCTCAAACCCCCCCCCCCCCCTTTCAAGCGACAAGAGTCGCCTCGACCCCCTACTGGAAAAAGAGATCAATCTTTTAGCCTGGCGCTGACCAGGAGAGTTTTCCCAGTAACCAGAGAATTCAGACTCTCTCCATGCCCTGAGCCTTTCCCTAACATACCCCGCAGGTATTCCACAGAATGGTTCAGGACCAATAAAGGGCTTTCGGGCCCCGTGGTTGGCAAGACAATCTGCCCTCTCGTTGCCCTCATGCCCCTCATGACCAGGAATCCACCCCAAGGTTAGAGAGTTGCCTCTACCGAGCCTATTGAGAGTCTGAATGCATTCCATGACCAACCCGGACGACACCTTATAAGCCATTAAGGCCCTCAGTGCAGCCTGACTGTCAGAAAGAATGTAGATGCGAGATCTGCGAGTTCCCCTTCGCAGGCATTCCAATGCACAGACACAAATGGCCCAAATCTCCGCCTGAAAAATGGACGGATATTTACCCATAGGTAAGGCACGCTGGAAGCCTTGTCCGAAGACGCCCGCACCCGTGTTCCCATTCGACTGCTTAGAGCCATCAGTGAACCACACCTGAGAACCATCTTCCGGTTCCCAGGATTGATTGGTCCACATGTCTCTGTCAAACAATAACACATCAAAATATCTATCAAAGATCCACTCCGGTGACACTTTGTCCGCAACCTTAGAAATTGGGTCATCTATTAGGATTCGCGCGATCCTCATGTGACCCCTTAGGTCGCCTCCCCTCATGCCACCGAATTCACTAAGTCTAGAGGAACCCATACTGGCAACCTCCATTACAGAAATATGCAATGGCGGGATCCCCAGCATAACCCCCAAGGCATCCGTCGGGCAAGTTCCGCCGGCCCCTGTAATGCCAACACACGCAAGACGGTAGATTCTCTTAAGAGCATCCCTTGCCTTACTCTGTTCAACTTTTGGCCACCATGCAAGGGCAGCATAGGTGATCATCGGTTTAACAATAGTATTATCAGAGTGTGATAATTGATCTCTTATTGTGTAATATGTAAGAGAGTACTTAATTGATTTAAGAGAAAAACTGTGTACTAATATTTTGTGGGTGTTTCATGACTATAATTACCTTCATATATCGGGAAACAAAAAACAATAACAAATAAAGAATTATTTTGCAATTATATGCAATTTTAACCAATTTGCAATGAAATGCAGTGTGGTTCATATCTCACTGATTTTAAAAAATGGAAAATGTCAGCTTATTTAAAAAGTGGCTTCAGTTTTCGAGAAATTGCTAGAAAAATAAATCGTTCACATGTGGTTGGTAAGTCAATAATCGCTGTTGTTGGTAGGACTGCTTAAAAAAATTTACTTTTAAAGGTGATTTTTTCTGATTTGGCATTTCCAAGCAGAAGAATGAATTCTTCTGATTACATTACAGTATTAGAAGATATATTGATGTCATTTATTGAAAATTGCAACAAAGAAGAATTCATTGTCCAACAACCCAATAGCTCAGTACATGTAAGTCGTCGGACGATGGAATGGCTAGCATCAAAAAATATAAGAGTGTTGGAATGGCCCGCATGTTCATTGGATCAAAACCCCATTGAGAATATTTTGTGAGTATTAACCCGTTGAGTTTACGCAGAAAACCGTCAATATGAAAGCGTTTTTCATCTTAAAGTAGCAGTTATTGATGCGTGGAGCTCTATTACAAAAGAACTTCGAGTAAATCTGGTAGACAGTATCGAATTTTCGAGTTGATTAAAACTGCTGCTTTAAAATATTTGCCTTAAATTTTTTTTGTAAATTTTTATATATTAAGTTAAGTGTATTTATAGTTATGAAACAATAATTGATTTTCATATTCCTTTTTAAATTATAAAATAAAAATTTAATTGATGTTCAGCAAAAAAGCACCTTACCAAATAATGAGTCTTGTAATCTTAACTTGAAGGTTTGGACGTATTGTCCTTTATGTTATAATTCCAACTTTCTTTATAAGAAATGTCCCAAAAGTATTGAGTTATGCATTAATGGCCGCCTTACGTAAATATGGATTATAATGGGTTACCTATATGCATATAAGGGTATGAATAATAAGCCATTATAAGAAGAAGAAAAATAAGTGGTATAAAAATTGATTTAAAACAAAATACGAATTTAACAAAAAATATTATTATTTTTTTTTAACATAGCCTAGCCGGGAATCGATCCCTTGTCGTCACATTAACAGACGACTGAATCTATACCCTTAGCCAGCGTGACATTGGTAACCAATTATTTTATCATTTAAAGTAATGCAGAAGGTAATAAGTACAAAGTAATGTATGAAATAATAAGTAGTCATTTCCATGTTTTTAATGGGGAATTGTTTTTGTTTTGGTAAATATTTTTAATTTTCCATTGGTTTTACATTTATGCCTGTTAAACTCTTCTACATTTTTTTTAACATACGAAATTTTGTGAAAGTAATGTGTAATTATAGTCTTGCAACGCGGTGTAATCGGACCATAACATGAATCGTATCAAATTATATTTAACTCAATGTAATATAATCATTTATATACAATACTATCCACCATTTCAATTAGATATAAGACTATATCAATTGTGGTACATTTCTTTGTCGCATCATATTTCAAAATTGTATTGCAAATGAATGGATAACAAACTGAAACAATCTCACATTTTAATCTTGTAGAAATCCAGCTATGGCTCGGCGTAGTCATTTTATTAGAGTGTCATTTCGTCGGCTTATTATTGGTTTGGCACATACACCAAGAAGTTATTATCGAGAGAAACGATAAAGAAGGTACAAACATTTTAGTTTTAGAATGCAAAATCGACAGGTAGATCAAAATTGATACTGGATATCTCAGATATGATTTGAGATAACGCGAAACGGGTTTCGGAATTCGAAAGGGGATATTTACATTATATATAATCCATACATAACTTAATTTCTTAAAAATGGTCGGTGGGTCAAATCAATAATAAACCGAAGATTTGTTAAGAGTGTTAATAATTTTTTAGAGTGTTAATAATAATTTAATTTATCTGCAGAGTAACCGCCGTCTTCGTATTTTTCTTGACATATAGAAAAAAACTATCGTTGTTAAACTTTATTTAAGATATATATAATTATTCTTATTTTACCTTCTTCCTATTATGCTCCTGACTAAAAGTTTGCTGACTCAGCAAAAGTTTTGCTGACCTTACTACTACATGCAGCGACATCTACTTCATTCTGCGTATATCTTTCAATCTGGTTGTCGTCCACACTATTGTTAGCACAATTTGTTTTGTAAAACAAATTAGTGAAACATTAGTGAAATACTAGTAAAACATTAGTTCAAAACAGTTGCTGGATAAGTAAAGAGTGTTTTTTACAGAGGTATAAAACTTTGAAATGGAATAAAACAACGATGAATTTTTTAAGTTGACATGATATTTACTTAATTCGAAAGATAATCTTCTGGCATTATAATTTAAATATGACTTTTGACATTGTAGAGGCCATAAAATCGATTTTTTATATTTTTATTTTTATTTCAAATTTGTCATCTTTAATTTAAACGCTCATTTTCGAATGATTGGCGTACCCTAGCGTAAAATGACAAAATTTATTTTAACCTTAGTTGGCAATAAGGACTTCTGTCAAAAGGTGTAGAGTTTGGGTTGGCGCATTAAATTGTATTTGTATGGGTGAGAAATTTGTTTGTATGTATTAAATTTTATTAAAATTTCTCAGATAGCGCAAATTTTCCACAACTTTCCACAATTTTGTGGGTATAAAAGGGTCGACAAAGGCAGAAATGCTTCTTGTCATTTTTTTCGCTGCCATAATTGCAACATCAATTTACTTTTTGAAAACTTTTCCGAAGAGAAAATTTTCTTCAAAAATCTATTTTCTTTTGGATCGATAATTCTATTGGGGAAAATCTCACGGAAGATCCAAGAGTGACCAAGTACATTTTTCCTAAATAATTTGCAGCCGCAGAATAGTTAATTCTCACACCGTGTTGTTAGCTATAAAAAGCCTACAACTATATTTGTTCAAATTTTTTTTTTACCGTTTTAATACACAAAAACGAAGGCGAACACGACTTGGAAGCCGTCATCTAAGCCTACGCTAGTGGCATCTTTTCTTTACTGGGCACGGGAAACCCTCAACGGAAACCCGCAACATTTTCCATAAATTTTCGTCGCTTAACTAAGGGGACTCTCATCAAAATCTAGAAAACTTTCAACAATTTTCATCTATAATCTCTAAAAGTGAAAATTCTAGTGCTAGTGAAAATATTAGTGAAAATCTAGTGGAAATTGTGATAGTGAAGTCTGTGAAAATTCTGTGTAGAGAAACTGTGAAAACCTCTATAGAAAACAAAAGCCTAAAGTGTATGAAAAGCCATAAAAAGTTTAATAAAAGTGAATGTTAATAAAACAATTTTTCTCTAAAACTAAATGAAAATTTTGCTAACCTAAATCTACAGTTAAAACATAATAAATTTTTGAGTGTAAAAGAAAAAATAACTAACTAAAATTTTGAAGTGTAAAAAGGAAAAGTTGGCTAAAACAAACTACACTAAAATCTGACATAAAACTGTGAGTGTAAAAACACAATTGGCTAAAACTATTGAGAATTTAAAGGCTAAGGAAAAAGGTTGAATGTTAAAATTGGCTAAGGCCAAAAACAAACTAAAAACGATGCAAAAACTAAAAACTAATATCACAGAATTTCCTATCACAGATCAAAGTCGTTTAACTTTCTAAATTACAAAATAATTTTTTTCATAATTAAAGTGCTAAAATTTTCACTAATTAATTAAAATTATTTTTTGGATTGAAAAACTATTAAACACTAAAATCTGGAAAAAAAAACATAAAAGCATATAAAGAGTGAAACAAAAGAACAAGATTTTAAGATTTATTTTTATTTCATTTTGTATACATAAAGTGAGAATATTTTATAAATTTCATATTACAATTTTTAAATTTCATTTTAATATTAAATTCACAATCACCAACACTAGTGCACCAATCAAAAAGAATCGCGTTTTTTTTTACCCGGGTTGTCTAATTTAAATAGTACAAAACTAAAATTATAAAATTTATTAAAAATTAATTAAAAACCGAATTCCGAACAAAACATGTAACTAAAAACAAATTATCGAGAGCGAATAATAAAAAAAAGTCATTTCGGTTTGACGTTTATTAAAAGTGCTTATCAAAACAAAAATATAAAAAGAGAAAACGAACGGGGATAGTTCGATAACCAGATCGTTTTTACTTTAATATTTTTTTTTACTTTAAAAAATCGGCAAGGAACCTTTATTACAATATCATTTAAGTTATAATTTTTCATCAACATCAACATCATCATTATCATCAAATCAGCATTATTCCATCGTGAAAGATCTTTCAACGTGGGAGTGAAAAGGCTGTAAGTAATTCTTTTTATTTTATTTAATTTTTTGTCTACTCTCTTTAATCTGTCTTAAAATCAAGCTTTTACCACTGTTAAGGCATCACCAGTACCACTGTTAAGGTAAACGTAACATTCTTGTATTCTGTTATTGACAGAAGTTACAAATGTTAGCTTTTGGGTACATCTGTTAACCAAACAGTGTTAAAAGTTTAATTTTAGTAAAAGTGATCATTTTATTAGAAAATTGATAACGCTAATTTATAGAAAATTCTCTAACTTAAATTTTGATAACAAAATGTGGTAGAAAAAGTTTAAATTTGGTAATTAATCCATAAAAACATAATTTTAATAATTTATTTTATTTATTTATGTTCGACAACAACAAAAATATATTGCAAAAGGAAAGAAGAGAGAATTTTCTGTAAAGAGCATGTGTGGTGAATTTCGGGTGCATGAAATAACCCCCACTGAAATAACCCCCACCGTCGAAATGAAATAAGCCCCACTGAATTTGTGCCCACCGAAAATGAAATAAGCCCCACCGAATTTGTGCCCACCAAAATTAATTAATCCCCACCAAAATGAATTATTCCCCACCAATGAAAATGAATTAGCCCCCACCAAATTTGGTGGGCATTAAAATTAAATAATACCCACGTATTAAAATGAAACTTTGCCCACCGAAAATGAGATAAGCCCCACTTTACATTATTTATATTTTTATTTTAGATATAAGTTGGCACATTTTGTCAATACGAGGCAAATGATGAAATATGGCTTCGCAAACTTAAGTTTTTCTATGTGGTGGCCTGCGGCCGTTTTAGGGGTTTCCTCCAGTAGGACGCGGCAGGTGGCTTCACTCAATAAAGTTTTCCTGCCCGCGACACAAAACAATAAACATTTTTTTATAAACTTTTTTTTTTCGCGTTGAGATTAAATAAATGGAATATTGATTTAAATTGGATAACACGATATTCTTTAAAAGGAAATATAGCAAACTTGGTTTTATTTCCATTTTTGTTGAAAATAAAGTCAACCTGTGAATTTGACTTCATTTCCATTTTTGTTTTATTTCAGTTGGTGTTATTGGACCCCACCGTGTCCTTCTAAAATATGTATACACCTTTTTGTCAACATTCTGTAAAAGGGCAAATTATTAGTTTTTTACCAACTAAGGAACCTGGTGATATGGGCACGAATGGATTTTTAATAAGAAGAAATGTGTTTTTTTTAATTGAAATAACGTATTCTTTTTTCGTACTTTCTAATATCACCTTTACAAAATAAAACTAGTACTGTAAAAGTAGGAATTAATTCACCTTTACAAAATAAAACTAGTACTGTAAAAGTAGGAATTAATTCAAAAACCAAGAATTGATATTAGAATTAAAATGAATTAAACCCCACCAAAATGAATTAATCCCCACCAATGAAAATGAATTAACCCCACCAAATGTGGTGGGTAATAAAATGAAATAATACCCACGTATTAAAATTAAACTTTGCCCACCAAAAATGAGATAAGCCCCACTTTAAATTTTTTATAAATTTGGTGGGGCTTATTTCATTTCGGAGGTGGGGTTTATTTCAGTGGGGTTTATTGCATTCACCCGTGAATTTCTTGTAATTCATACATTTAAAAGAGTAAATTCATTTTTTTATCAATTTACATTTAAAACAATTAAAACAAATTTATTATATTTTTTTTAAAGCATGCATTCTTTTAGCTGTTAATAAAAGTAAATATTTTTCCATATATATAAAGGAATGAAATCTTTATTCATAAATTTTAGAATATAAATTTATAATTCTATACATTTTGTATTCCCTCGTGTTATTTCAATATTTTTTTTTGTAAAACAACAAGTTCTTTTTTTCCAAGTACAAACAGTTTTTTTCCATTCATTTAAAAGAATGAAATCTTCCTAAATTCATTTTAGAATATAAATTTTCATTCTATGGATTTTTAACCCTTTTAATCGTCAAATTTATAATTTTTTTTAAATAATTTTTGTTCCTGCCTGTAAAAGAGTAGTTTTATATAAAAGTTTTCTTTTCATTCGTTAAAAAGAATGAAATCATCATTAATTCCTTTTAAAATATAAAATTTCTTCCACTCATTCAAAAGAATGATTTCATTAATTATAAATTTTAATCTATTAAAATTTTAATATAATAAAAAGTATTTTTTTTTCATATTAAAAATTAAAATTTTTTTATTCCCAATTATTAAAAGCAAATTATTACCCATTCCTATAAAGGAATGAATTCTTTTTTTCAAGAAATTAAATTTCAAAATTCATTTAAACTAAAATTTTATAAAGAAGATTTTTTTTTGCATTGTTGCCTGCCATTAAAGGAATGCGACCTTTTATAAATTTTGTATTTTTTTCCACTAGTATTTAAAAGAATGCATTCTATATTCCGCTTGCTTGGTTAAATGATCACTTAGATTAAACATTGGTTTTATTTTCATTATTTTTCTTAGTAAATATTCGGGAAAGATTTTATATTGCGTATTAATTGAAAGTTTATTTTACATTCACTTAAAAGAATGAATTCGTCGCTAATAAATAAAGTTTATTTTTTTTTAAAGTTTTGATAATTTATAAAATTTTTTTTTATCGTTTTATCGTTTTGTTTTGATATTTATTTAATATCATTGTTATTCGGTTGACACGTTATGAAACGCGAGTTTAATCGTTTTTAATTCGAATATTTTTTTTTTATTAATTTGTTTATATTATATCTACCCTGATATCCGAACTGGATATAGACCTTTAATTCTTCTTTTCAGCTTTTTGACTTTTGCACATTAATTTTTTTTTGTGATTGATTTTTTTTTTGTTTGTCAAACATTTTTTTTATTAAATTTTTATTTTTGAATTATGTTGAATATAAAGTTCTCTTCGTCTCACTTTATATTAGCTATCGAAATAAGCTAGTTTTAATTAGATTTTAATAACATTAAGTTATGGTAATTTTTTTCGCTACTTTCAATTTCAATAAAATTATGAATTTTATAATGTTACACTAAATTTCGGTGTTATGATTTCTCACTAGATAGTCAGGTAGGGGAAAAACATGATTGGGACCATATATAAACTACAGGCTTTCCACTATATGGTCATGGTTGGGAGGGGAAATATTATGTGTTAACACCTATACACATTCGGTCAACAGAGTATCTTCCACTTCCTTTAACTGTCTTGCGGTTCCTGTCTTTATTTTTCCATTTTACTTTTTCACTTCTACAGTTTATAAACCTCATCCAGCACGTACAAATAAAATAATTCTCTGTACATACGATGTCATAATTATCGAGCTATGATAGCCACTAGAATCCCCCCAAATTGCCGACGAGATAGAGGCCGGAAAATCATACGTGCTACTGCTATTCGTACTCGATGGAAAAACTTGCTGATTTTGTTCATTTAAAATTTGGTTATATGCTACAACATATGACTGTCACGGACGTAGTCTAATCTGGAGGTCCAATTTTCGATAACTTTTTCCAACATTTGTGGCCGTATATTGGCAATAATGCGGGGAATGTTGTCCTCCAAGTGGTCAATCTTTTCGGGCTTATCGGCGTAGACTAGCAACTTCACATATCCCCACAGAAAATAGTCCAGCGGCGTTAAATCGTACGATCTTGGTGGCACATTCACGGGTCTGAAACGTGAAACTATGCGGTTACCAAACGTTCTTGTTGAAACCACAGCTCCTGCATATCATGGTTGTTCAATTGATTAACGAAAAAGCCAACTAACGAATAATTTACTTGTGTTCTTCTGGGTTAAGAAGCTACACCACTAACCACTCTTTTGAATGAATCTATGAAAAGACTTAACAAAAATAGAGGTGGCTGCTTTTTACGAGCTAAAAAAGATTTTGCTGACATTAGCAATTTTTTTTGCTGACTAAAATTTTGTTGACTCAGCAACATTTTTGCTGACTTTACTAACTTTTTTTGAGTGTAGTCGTCAAACTGACAAATATTTCTCTGATTGTGAATTTAAATGGAAAATCAATGATGACTCCTGTCTGATCAGCAAATCAATAGTGTTTATAATTTTTAAAGAAAAACGTTTATTCATCTTCTTAACCTCAACATTTCTAAAGAAAATTAATTCTTTTTTAAAATATTTTTTTGCGGATATCATTAAAAAATTATTATTATTATTATTATTATTATTATTATTATTATTATTATTATTAATCATTATATCATTAAAGTTATTTAAATTTATTTTTTTCTAAAAGTAATTTGATATCCCGGTAATTGCAAAGAAAGTGCGGGATTTCGCAAGAAAATAGATGGTTTTAACTAGAGTTAAGATACTTCGACTGCAAGTTGTGATAACAACGTTATTTACGTAATTAAACATCTGTATATTATTTGTTGTTCTGCTATTAACTTTTTTATATCAAAATTATAAATATTTAAGAATTTAAACGTCTACGTAATTAGTGAAAACAATAATTATTTATTTTGAATAAACATTTTTTGGAGGTAACATGCGCATTGCGCAACTTGTTTTAAAATCAAATTAATTATTTATTTATTAATTTATTGTGTGGTGGCATGTGTTTGTTGTACGATGACCCTGTTATTTCAAAAAAATTTATAATATGTACAAGTTTAAATTATAATTTAAAATTTCAGTTAAATAAATTAAGTTTATTTATTCGAAGACTTACATTACTTGTTATTAGGGCAACCAAAAATAAGTGAATGACTGTTTTTAATTTTAAACGGATCGAACTTTTTAGATTGAATACAAATTTTGATATTGAAAAAAATTAAAATTTTGAGATATATATACAGTTGACCCTCGATTATCCGGGCCTCTATTAACCGGGTATATCTGTTAACCGGCATGCTGGTTCTTTGATTTATACCTCTATTAATCGTGCTTACCTCTGTTATCCGTGCTATTATTTTGTTCCTCCGTGCTTCACCTCTATTATCCGTGCAGCACACATATTTATTTGCTTGTTTTTTATTTTCACCTACATACAAAGAGTTTAAATTCGGGAAAAATAAATAACTTATATTAACCGTGTTTTCGATTATCCGTGCTGAGTCCGGTCCCGTGCAACCCGGATAATCGAGGTTCAACTGTATAAGATATATACATCTTTATATTAGCTTACAATTAGGTTTTTAATATTTGGTTACTTGGTAAATATTAGCATATTTTTGCTAATTTCTTAAGATTTTTTTTCCATATTTGAATAGTTTGAACTTTTTTCTATGAGCTATGAAAACTTTAGAGACAAAATCGCGGAAATAAAAAAAATTACAGCTTGTTAAACAAACTCCTTACTTTACGCTTTACATGAGCAATATTTACTTTAAATGCTTTTTTCTCTAAACAAGATATTGAAAGTCGGGTGCCACTGCGCAGCCTTTATTTTTGTTTTGTAGAAATGAAGACCCTAATTTAGACATTTTTAAATTTTTGTCTACTATTTTTTTTTTTTGAAAAATAAAAAACTACAATTTTTTTTGTATGGTTTTTAAATTTTTGAGTTTACACTCGTACCATTTTAATGCAAATCAAAAATTCAAAAAGCCGGCTACGTTAGGAACTAAACCAAAATTAAAATTTTTTTCTCAGATCAGTACCCAAGGTTACACGATGACACCCGATATTGATTTTAAAAAAATGGGTCTATAATGAAATTGTTACCAGGGTTGCCATGGTAGTCCGAATACAAAATTATAATTTTTTAAAAAATATCTAATATTGTGTTTCTCTTTCGCAACAAAAATTTTTTGAATAAACTATTTACTTATTTTTTTATAATTGCTGTTTTTTATTGATTTCTAAAGCTAGTAAACCAATTAAAAATAAGCTTATTTTTTATTGGAAGTTGAATATTTATTGTTAACAGTAAAAAAAATTATGATAAACTAATTTAAGCTTTGAAGCTTAAAACACAAGTTCACTACACTCAGAGAAAAGCTTCATCATAGTTATGAAAAACTTTATTGATTTGCGTCCAATGTAATATGATGAAGCTGTTTCATGAAAGTGCAAATTGATGACAATCATCTTCATATATATGAAATTTTTCATAAATATGAAGAAGTTACATACACTCTATTCAATTACTGTTGAAATTTACACTACTACACAAAGTTATGAAACTGTACTTCTACTATTATTTGGGTAAATTTACTATATGTGTGTAAATGAAAAAAAAATACTCACATTACGTATAAGTTGGTGCACAAAAAGTGTGTAAATTTACTACGTAAGTGCGTAATTAAATTTAGAAATAAATGAATAATTTTACTGAATTTTCGCGTAAGAAAACATGTTTAAAATGGGAAAAAATACATTTCTATATGTTATAAAGAAATGTTATAAAAAAGTGTTTTAAATAAAACAAAAAATTTATTTTTACAAGCAATATTTCTATACAAATGATTGCTACATATACAGAGCTTCGAAGGTTGAAAAATTTATTGAATTCCTTAAAAATCAATTCTGTTTTTTTTTTAAATCGAATGAATATTTTCTAAATCAATCGCAGATAATTCATTCTTTGGAATTCACTAGTAGGGAATTCAATAAATTTAGCTTATTCGATTTTATCAATAATGGAATTCAATCATTGGGAATTTAATCAACGGGATTTCAGCCATTTTTAATTCAATCAATTTACAATTTCGGAATTGCCGACATCGCAGAAACTGTAAAAATTGCCAAAATTAAAAAAATGATCGCTAAATTCAAAAAAACCCTAGAATGAAAACAGAAGCTCCAAAATTGAAAAATCTTCGAAAAATAAATTGATCTTATAATGAGTAAGAAACCTTATTAAAATAGGTGTTAAAACAAGGTTTAGCTTTCAAAATCAAAATTTACAATATAATTTTGTGTCCAAAAGGGAAGGTGTGTTACAATCGTCGAGTAAAAATTTGAATTTGTCGTTGTTTTAATTACATACAACAAACAAATCAATAATATTATTCAAATAATTAAAGTTTTTAGTACACAAGATTTCAACAATAACTTTTGAAATGAAATAAACCAATTATTACAGCCAAGCTTACACATAAGCATTCCAACTTTGAAACTTTTCTGTTGCCTTAATTAAGAGTTTTTCACTTTTTTGGAAATGATTTTAAAAATTCTTATTGTAAAGCGCGAAAAATAAAGATTTTAAAACTTTTCAATACTAGGTAGACAAACCCCACTGCAAATGTAGTTAAAAACAAGTGAAATTTCTCTTGAAAATTGAACCACTAACATTTCATCAAACTCAACTAACATTTTCATTTGGTTTTTTACTGTAAAAGAATTAACCACAAATTAATAAAAAGATATAGTTTTGCTAACAAAATGAACTTTATTTTTAATTTATAACGAGCTTTCAACCTACGTATATTTACAAAACAAAGCAAATCGAGCATATTAGCTAGGTTGATTCTAGTATTTCAATCTGGGTAAAGATATCATTAAACCCCGAAGTTTTAAAAAAGCTAGAGTCTCCAGAATAGGCAGAGCTCTAACAAAAAACCTATTAATCATCAATATTGCTCCATTCTTGTCTTCCTAGTAATCGAACACGTGGCTAGGGTATTTTCCTAACAAGCATCATGACGTAACTAAACTTTGAAGACCAAAAATGTTCTATTTTTAAAAACAAATTTTAGTTTTTACTCTGGCTCAAGTAATATTTTTTAGTTTTGTTAGTTTTTTGTTTTTATATACATACATCGAGATTTTTTTATGTTATTTTTAATTTATAGCGAGCTTTCAACTACCGTATATTTACAAAATAAAGCAAATCAAGCATATTAGCTAGGATGACACTAGTAAATCGATCTGGCTAAAGATCTCATCAGAGCCCGAAGTTTTATAAAAGCCAGAGTCTCCAGAATAGACAGAGCTTTAACAAAAAACCAATTAATCATCAATTTTGCTTCATTATTGTCTTCTTAGCAATCAGACACAAGCACCATGACGTCACTAAAAACAACGATTAATAAAAACAAACCAACTTCATAAAATGAATGATACGAATTCACAATAAGTTCATGTTGTTTTATGGCGACCTGCAAATCTAATTAAAAATTTAATTTCTTTTACAAATTACTCTTTTTCACTTCTGAATAAAAATAATGAACTACTACTCAAACAACTACAACAATTTACTGCAGAAGTTCCCTTAGTGACTATTTTTAGCAAATATTTAAAAAATTTCATTCAGAACTGTCAGGTTTTAAAAGTTAATAGATTAGCGGGAAGTACTAAGTAAAAAACAAAATTACAAAAAAAAAAATTTTTTAAATTTTCAGAAATTTTTTTGATCTTAAAAGGTGTGTTCTTAATTGTTTAGTAGCAAATTTTTTTCTTTTCTCTTTTTTATTCTTATACAGTTTTTTATTTTGCTATCTTTTTTTATTCCACACTAGAGTTAACATTGGTCTGTTAACTGTTTAACATAACAAATTGTAAAAAAAAAAAAAAACAAAACACATCACTAATTTGTTCACAACTCTAATTGTTAAAAAAATAAAAATAAAATTTAAAAAAATTAAAATAACATTTGTATGGAATTTTACATAAAATAATTTAAAAATTAATTGCAAATTTAAATCACTTTTGGAAAGAGAAACAAATTCAGGAGTTACGTAGTAACCATTAAAGTGTCAAACATTTTATTGACAGAAATCCAATCTATATTCTGAACAGTTAGCATTTTTTCTTGAGTGCAGATTGGATTTCACTCCACAATTGTGAACGCTACTTAACGAACAAATAAATATTTTGTAAATGTTTCTTTACGTCTCTAAATGTTAAATTTTATTAAAATCCAATTTTTTTATAAATAATTGAGAACTTCTGCTCTAATATTGATTACACATACACGTACCGCAATTGTATGCTTTTAAGGAAAGAATAATATGTACACTAGGGTTATAACTTATTTCTTGCAAACAAATTACTGGGCATCACCTTATGGACAATATTGTACTGATATTAAATATCGTTTTTTAAATGAATTAGGAACAAAAACTTTGCGCACCGAAACGGATTTCTAAAAGCCTTTTGTCTTTAAATATCTATTTTAAATACCCTATGGGCAATGAGGAGTCAATTGACCTAAAAGTGACTGGTTAAAGTAGAACTTATCACAGGACTGATATAATTTAATACTAAAGTGGGTTAAGCAGTGTCAATTGGCCTAAAATTACCAATCCTGTGACTGGTAGAGAAAGGACATACCACCACCATAACCAGAATGCTTATTAACAAGAAAAAGCCAGTTGGCCAAAATTTTACCCATTGGAAGCTGTTTAGTTTTCGTTTGGTTAGTCTTGTGGCATGCCACTATGTGGTTTAAAGCAGGACAAATGACCCCATCCTATGACAAGCCCATTTTAAAGTTGCCAGTTGTTTACATAGGGTAGGGCTTAGCAGAGGACCGGTCTCTGGCACGAAGGGACCGATCCTGTGGTACACGTAGGACCGGTCCCATCCCGCATAGGGTAGTATAATACAATATGTATGTGTGTTGGAATGGAGGGATATATTTTTATTGATGATACACTGAGAGATTTATCTTCACTTTAGTAATGAATTCCTTCATAGCTTTAATGAAAATTGTCACTGTAAATCGTCATTGAAACTTTCCATAAAATCTATGAAAGAGGTTTCGTTAAAGCCAATGTTTAGACACAGAGAACATATTCGTTGTAAGGACTGAATTTGTAGCCAACCGAATTTAAGTAGTTACACGTACTATCATATTATTCTTTCGAAATTTGCAGTTATGTCTACCATATTATAAAGGCGCATTCAGTAAGTACACTCGACCGAATATTTATGTAATTACTATTGAGTTGAATAAAACACTGTTTCCAATATTATTCCGTTTTATTAATTTCCTTTTATAAAAAAAAAAAACAATTAATACTTGATATGATTACAATTAAGGTTAAAAAATTAAAAAAATTATATCCAAAACATAATTACATAACACAATTACCTTAATACGTATTCAGCCTTTTATTTTTAAATCTGGAAATCTTAAACACCGCAGGGTCTTGTGACATATTTTGTCGGAAAAATCCTAAATTTTCAAACTTTTGTCTGCCATAGACTTCCTACTGAGATTCCATGAGTAAATTAATGAATTATTACACGGATGTCTTCAAAAATGTTTGAGCTCTAAATTTAACTTCCATAAACTAAACAAAGACGACCAAAATTTTTGCTAGAAAACTGAAATTATATTTATTATTATTTTTTTTTTTTTTTAAAGAGAAGCAACACTCAGGAAATTCGTCCTATTAATTAATGTGTTGCTTTCTTTAGAAAGGGGATAGTGGAAAGATGAAAGGTGGTGAAAGATGATGGGCATAAAGCATGGCAACACTGTAATTGCGCGAGTAGATAAGTCTTAGAACAGTTGTTGCTCGCCACCTGATGTAGAGTTGGCGAATTTATTGAAGCTTTTTGTTTCATAGCCCTTATTCATTATTTTACTTCGGTGGGGTTAAGTGCTATGGGAACACCGAAGGTGGGCGCAGCGCTACATATAAGTGATAGAAAACTCATACATATTATTTTTCTAAATTGATGTTGTCTTCACCGGGAATCGAACCAGGGACCATCTGTGTAATAGTCCAACGCGCTAACCATTACACCACAGCGCCCATACCTGAATAATAACTTTTTTCCAAGTTCAAGAATTTTCCAAATTTTTTCTTTGTTGATTAAGATGTTTGAATTTATTTTAGTTTTTTTATAAAAAAAAATATATATATATATATTTTTATTGACAAATGTGTTGAAAGTTCCAAGTACTAAGTTTTATATTTTCGGTTGGGTTTACAGATCATTGAAACAATTCTCTTTTTAATTCAATTATCGAAATATTACAGCATAAATTAGTTTGTATTACCAAATCATTGATTGTAAGAAATTGTTATCTTTTTTTTATTTTTTTTTTATAAAAAAAAATAAATATTAAATTTCTTGTTAACTTGCTTGATTTTTGATAAATATTTTCAACCGATTTGCAGCTAATTAATTTTCTGTGTGTATGAAATGTTTATAGAAGTAGTAAAAATCTCCATAAAACTAATGAATCACTCCGACTATGAAGCGTTCATAAAATTTATGAAACAGTTTCATACAATTTTATAATATTAAGAAGATTTTTTTAATTAATCAAACTTTTCATAAATATTTAGAAAAATGCTAAGCAAATGGACCGCTTTATGTAATTTTTGAAAGAATTTCATACACTGAAAGAATTATACTTCATGATATTATTGAAACAATTTCATAGAATTTTTTTCGTAGATTCAATGAACAATTTCATTATATCCAATAAATTTTATTAATATTAAACTTTATTAAATATTAACTTTAGTTTTAAGATTTAATTCTCAAGTGTTCAACATATTTTATAAATTATTTCAATGTAGCCTTTAATTAATTTTGGACTTTAATGAAATTTTTTAAAAAATCATATGATCCGGTTCATTGGCTTAGTTTCAATACATTTTTAAGACATTCATGAAAAGTTTATTAATTCAAGGAAACATATAAATATCAAAAAATTGTATGAAACAGTTTCATAAATTCTAAACACGCATCATTGCCGGAATAATTCATTAGTTTTATGAAGATTTTCATTAATTCTATAAAAATTTCATAAACATCGACTTTAATGAAACCTGTTTCATAGATTCTATGAAAAGTTTCAATGGACGAGTTCCAGTGACAATTTTCATTAAAGCTATGAAGAAATTCATTACTGCAGTGAAGATAATTCTCTCAGTGTAGAAGTACAAAATTAATAAAAGGCTACATTGGATGTTAAACACATGAGAATTGGATGTTAAACACATGAGAATTTAACTAAAGTTTGAAATGTATGAAAATTAATAAAATTATGAAATTTTATGAAAAATTAATAAAAGTTAAGTCTTTGAAATAATTCATAGCTCTAAAGAAAATTTTCATTAAACTTATGAAGAGGTAATTTATGAAATCGAATGATATTTTTTATATAAAACTATGAAATTTTATGGAAAAAAATTTATGAAATATTTCATAATATTAGTGAAATTTCGTGTACATAATGAAATTGTCCATTGAATCTACAAACAACATTTTATGAAATTGTTTCATTAACATCATAAAAGAAAATTCTTTCAGTGTAGTATAAACAATTTTAATCGAAACTTCATCGCGTTTGGTACATAAACTTTTTTAACGGCCGCGAAAAAGTAAGACCATTTTTCCTAATATTTTTCAAGGCCTACACTGCTATGACATGTAATTTTTGATATTTGAAAAATCCAAAAAGTTATAACCCAACTGTACACATAATTACTTTTAAA
Organism: Delia radicum; assembly: GCA_021234595.1. NCBI lineage: Eukaryota > Metazoa > Arthropoda > Insecta > Diptera > Anthomyiidae > Delia > Delia radicum. The sequence continues at coordinate 74,886,081 of CM037855.1, read as the reverse complement.
ATGTATTTGTGAAATTTTATTTAGAGAAAGTTAATTCTGCACAAACATACACACATCAAATACGTTTTTATTTATTTTTTGGTAGGCATATCAAATTGTTTAAGCTCATTTAATGTTTGCAATGCACGAAATCGCGAAAAGCCCAGGAAAAACTTTGGTAAGGGGTGCGATAAAGTAATACATTACCTTGTAATGTGTACTCCTTACCTGTAACCTTATTTTCCAACAAAATGTTATGAGCTACCGATAATGTATTACTTTGTAATGAATACTCCTTACCTTCAGCATTATATCAGTAATCAGTTACCAATAGTTGGTTACGCAATGCATTACATGGTAATGTATACTCCTTACATGCAACATTATTTTTAAACATAAATTAATAAGTTACCGATAATTGAACAATCATGGATTACCTTGTAGTGATACCTGATTACATTTTACATCAACTACGTAGTGCTTGAATTATAAACGTAAAGTAATTATTAAACTATATTTTTGAAAATCTATTTATAGACACATTACTTTGTGAGCATTAGGGTAAATTTTTGATATAACGAACGAAATCACGAAGCACAACAATACATTTACATTTTAAACAATCAAATATTTTATGTATCGATATTGGTAGAGTTCTCGTCTAACTAATTATTAACAACCAGAGACTCCAGGTTCGAATCCCTGCGTTACCACGCTATTTATTTAATGAAACAAAAATATTTGCAGTTATATTTTTTATGAAAATCAATTTATAGACACTTTACTTTTTCCCACCATGTTACCATATAAGTAACCAGTTAATTTACCCCCTACAAGGTAAAGAGTCCACCCATTAATTTTAGGCTCATCGCCCGTAAAATTCATCACTGAAGTAAGGTGTAATGTAATGCGTGTAGCCCTATGGCAATACATTACTTTACCTATTATTTGGTAGAGTGTGGTTTTGCTGGGAGATATTCATTTATACTTTACAGTGACAGAAAAAACATTTCGTATGCAACTTAAAAAAAAAATCCCTTTTATTAAATACTTTTCAAGTGTTTTCAATTCGGTTAATAGATTAACCGATTCCTCAATTAATCGCCTCTATTTCGATTAATATCGAAACAAATAATTTAAAACTCAAATAATTAGACGACCCGAATAATCGATTAAAATAGGTCGATTAAAAATTATGTTTTGATTATTTTAAAAACTCAAATTAATGTAAATCAATATTTGTACGTATTTCAAGACAATGTTGAATTTGTTTTAAATCGATCAATTTACAAATTATTGCTTTAGGAATCCGACTTCTTCCATCTTCCAAGAACATTTTTTATAATCGGTTCTCAGTAGATCAGTTTGTTGGTTAAATTTAAAATGTTTTAAAAGACCTGAAATAATTACCATTAATTGTTGCTTCAGTTACAAACAATTTAGTTTGTTAGTTGATATGTTAATAACTAAGATTTTGTTTTTTCAAATTGAAAAAAGAAAATAAAAAGTTTCAAGAAAACAAATTTTAAAAAATAATTTTTGTTGAAAATTCACAGAAACATCGAAGTTAACGGTTTTTGAATAGAAATATAATAATTCAGCTTATGAAAAATCATTAAATATCCGAGAAGGAATATTGCCGTGTAAATAACAAAAAGTGAAAATGGAAGACAATTTTTATCCTGAAATATTAAGTTTGAAATGTTTTTCTATTTGAAATAAAAGTGCATTAAAAAACAAAACAAATTTATTTTATTTGCAACGAAATATAATTTTTGCAGATGTTATTGGGGGGTCTTAATTGGGTTATAAACTACTAAATTAAAAACTTTGTTTTATTTTAATTAAGAAATAGTAATCAGTAGGGCAACGCAAAACAGCGCTATAAACAATGTTTTAAGCGCTTAAAAAAGCTCGAAAACAGTAAAACAAACCGTTTAAATATAAAAAAATATTTAAGTTGCTTAATTAAAAAAAAAAAAATGTTAAAATTCATATCTTTTCATTAAAATTGTTGTTACACATAAAATTTGCTCTTTGAAACTACTTCAGTCAAACAAAGGTGCAAAAGAGAAATTGTTTTCTTAAGCTTCAAAGTTAAAATTGATTTATCAAAATATTTTTTGATAAACCAACAACATGCAATATTAAATTTTCAACTTTCAATAAAAAATTCTTCAAAATGTCGGTTGCTAACAAATTTCAAAAAAGCTGTATTTTAAAAGAAAAATCCTAAAATAAGTTTAATGTTTTAAGAAAAAAGGCAAAGAGTAACTAATATTTACACAATAAGCAAAAAAAAAAAACTCTTACAAATATAGCTTAAAACTTTTATTATTTTATATTGCTCTTGTTATTACCCTATGGGGAATGAGGAGTCAATTGACCCAAAGGTGACTGGTTAGAGAAGGAATTATCACAGGACTGGTATAATTTAATACTGAAGTGGGTTAAGCAGTGTCAATTGTCCTAAAATTACCAATCCTGTGACAGGTAAAGGGAGGACATACCACTTAACCAGAATGCTTATTAACAAGAAAAAGCCAGTTGGAAAGAATTTTACCCATTGGAAGCTGTTTAGTTTTCGTTTATTTTACACGACATGGGCCTTTTGCGACAGTCTTGTGGTATGCCCATCTTTGGTTAGTCCTGTGGCATGCCACTATGTGGTTTAAAGAAGGACAAATAAATGACCCCCTTCTATGACAAGCCAATGTTAAAGTGCCAGTTGTTTACATAGGGTAGGGTTTAGCAGAGGACCGGTCTCTGGCACGAAGGGACCGATCCTGTGGCACACGCAGAACCGGTCCCATTCCCCATAGGGTAGTAACTGACATATCAGTTAAAGAAATAATATTAATTGATCAATATTGCCTCGATAAGGGGTATTTCACCTGCGATTCAGTTAAAAGTGTAGTTGCTATTAACTGATGTGAAAAAAACCAAAATTTGCAAAAATTCCAAAAATGGCATCCAAGTTTCAAAAATTTTAATTTTTAACAGCATTTAATTAATTTTTCCTGAAACTTATGTATGTAAAAATTGTGGGTTGAAACCATATTTTACACAATTTTTTAACGAAAAGTCTAAAAACTTGGCAAAAACATCTTTTAATGGTGAGAAAATTTTAGTTTTTTAAAAAATTAAAAAAAAAAAATGACATTTAATGGGAAATCTCAAAAAAAAAACTTTCCCTGATGATAAAATTTCATTTTCCAAGCGCCATTAGATTCCTCCAAATATAATTCCCCAAAGTTCTAAGTTATGTTGCATTAATACATCGCAGGACAATTTGAATAATTCTTTAAAAAATACTTTAAGAACCAACGCAATCAACTTTACTTGATACTTGATATTATGTTTGGCAGTCTTTCTCTATGGTAATTAAATATAGTTTGCGCCACATATCGCAAATGTAAATCCAGTGTAAATATGTGACCATTCTCTACGTTTGTCTCCAGCTTTAAGGCATATGTAGGTGTAGTGGGTGGAAGACGGAGTACTTTTTTTATAAAATAAGTGTGAAGTTTATCTACCTCTTGGAAGTAAGAGAAGCCCCAAACTTGCGCACCATAAGATTGGATGGATCTGCAAACAGCTAAAAAAAGCTTCCATTTAGCCTTTAATGATACGTTTGGCCTACTCAAGAAGTTGCTCCATGTCATATTAATGCTGTTTTTTGCTGACAGATACCTGGCCTCTACATGTTTTTTAAAAATCATTTTTGGGGTCAGTATTACTCCCAAATATGTATATTCCGAAACTACCCTCGATTTCAGTGTTGTTTAGGAACCATTTCTCATTCTGGGATAATTTCCCACCTTTTCGAAAAACCATTATTATTGACTTGGCCATATTAATCTCCATATTCCACAATACACAATATTCTTCCAATTTATTGATCATTTGCTGTAGGACACAAGCCTTGTCCGCTAATATGACTATGTCATCAGCATACAATAGAACACGTATATTTAATTCATCCAAAACTATGCCGCCACCTAGATGTTCATATAAATCATTTAGATAAATCGCAAAAAGTAGTGGGGAAAGCAGACAGCCCTGCTTCACTCCTGATTCTGTCGTAAATTTTCTCAACATAAAAAGTTATGTAAGCGCTTTGATTCAAAAGATTGAAAGAACCAGAGTCTATAAAAGATTGGACCCACAGGTTGGCCAGAACTATGTGACTGAAAGTTACAGCCAGGAGGAAATCAGATGGATTTTTAAAATGCGATGTTCCTTACTGAACTTAAATGCAAATCGATGGCAAACCAATGCATCAAAGCTGTGTGGAATCTGTAATATGATGGAAGATGAAAACGTAATGCATTTCCTAGGACGATGTCCTGCATTTAGGGAATATAGGGTTTTTTATTTTGGTAAAGTTTTGCTAAATGAGGATGAAATTGTAAAAATGCTTAACGGTAACTTGATAAATTTTAAACCGTTAGTAAATTTTGTTAAAAGTTGTATAAATTATAGAAATTTTTTAATCAATGAATTTAATTATTAGAATATTTTTCTTGGTTTATATACAATATTAATATAACTGCCGACCAACGACTTAAGTCAAGGTCGGTTATATTTTTAAAAAAATTTTTAAAATTTCTTTATTTTACTTTTTGTAATTTATTTATGTATTTATTAATGAATTATTATGAAAATAAAGAACTACTACTACTACTACTACTACTACTTGATACTTCTTAACAAAAAAAAAAAAAAGTATTTATTTTCTGTTTTTATTGATAAAAAAAAACCAAAGAAATAAGTTTTTAACGATTAATCGGCAATTTTGTCGATTAACCTACCAGAACATCCGGTTAATCCATTTTAACGATTTTTCGAATAATACCAACAGTCTAGGTCGAATAATTGGAAACACTAATTTATTATATCTTAAAACTTAGCTACTAACATTCGTGGCTGACGTTTTGTTAAATTCAGCAGCTTGTTGGTTGGTATACGTTTTGTCATTTTGAAAAAAGCGTTTTTGTTTTTATAAAAATGGAAATATGGAAATGAAGAAACACAAAAAATGTAGTAATACGAGGATCCAAAAAGTGTAAAATTTTCGAAAACTAGATCATTTACCACACTAAATACCACTTATAAAATATATTGCTACAAAAATAGGTGGAAATCTTAATAGAGTAAAAAAAAATGTAATATATGCATTAATCTTGTTTTAATTCTAGTGATAATTATTTCAAATGGTGGTCATTTTTATACATTTTTGATCAATTTTAATCATCATAGTGTGAGGTCACACTAAGCACAGTTCCATAATGGTAAAATAACGCTACTTTGTTTTTACTTATACGAATAAGTCTGTAAAAATAGCAGGAAAAGTTACTATAAATTAGTTAAAAATTACGTTGCAGTAAAAAGCAGTAAAATTAGCAGAATCTTTTTACTAAACATTAGTAAAATAAAAACTGTAAAACTATCTGTAAAATCTACTCAGTTTTAGTTGCTTGCATGAAAATTAAGCTACATTTATTACTGAAAACTTTTATTATAAATAATAAGACAACTAAAATACAGCTCTGTATTCAGAAGATAAATAAAATACAGAATTGTATCTGTCTTTTATTCGTCTTTATTGTTTCCTTTGTTCCTTTTGTATGTACATCGGAATGCCATCTGTCAAAGACTGAAGCGTAATCTAAAAAAAAACTTAATTTAATAGAAAAATAAGTAAACAAATTTTTTAAATTATTATATTAATTTTTTTAAACATTATAAATTATTTTATAAACACAAAAACCACTTCAAATCCTTCAAATCAGAAAAAATTCTTTCCCTATTAGACTTTTTTTTAAAAAAACTTTTGAATACTTTTTGTAGATTTATTTTGTATTAGTTTGTAATGAAACCATTTGCATAAATGTTTCTAAATATTTATCTAATACGACGTGTTTACTCCACTTGTCTATTTTATACTGATCAAATATAAAAAAATACTGAAACGCAAAGATCGCATTACAACGACCACTGCTGGTTTTGATTATCAAAAGAATATTTTTAGACTTTAGTAAATTCAAAAAAAAAAAAGAATTTAGTTAAAAATTTAGTATTTCATCAAGTCTAAATACCAAAATTATTAACTAAAATCTCAATTTGAACTAAAACTTAGTTTAAAAATTTCAAAGTTGAATTACTAAAGGCTTTACTAATTTGTCTACTAACTTTTTCGATGATATATTTTTACGCTATTTCAACAATCAGTTTTACAAAATTTCATTGTGGTATCTTCAAAAGTAAAGTATATTCTAATTACGAATCGTATGACAAAAGTCATCAAAAAGAGCAAAAATAGAAGTTTTTGACAACTTAAACCGCGGTTTTCTCAAAATTGTGATGTGATATTAAAATTTGGAAGCCGAGTTTTTTAGCAAGGCATAAAAGAGTATATAGATCACATATCGACATTCAAACCAAATTCTAACATCTATATTTTCGATACGACTACACAACACATAAAACATTTAGTACACCCCTTGTGAACAACCTTAACACATTGAGTGCCACGTCGTACGTTTCCGTACGACACCAATCCCGTCGTGTGGTGCCATGTCGTACGTTTCCGTACGACAGCGATTGTTTTTACTTAGAGCCTGTAGTTCTTTTATATACGACACTGAGTGGAATTTGTTGCTATTTTTAAATAAAGAATCCTTTACTAAACATTTTTGCAAAAGCATTCATGGGCCTAGGATGATTTTTTGAGGTTTATAAAGTGAAAAATGTATGAAATGTATTTTTTTAAAACTTTTATTAAAACAAAGTAATTTAATATTATATTCATTTTTGAAAGGATTAAAGTATACATGTTATTGTTTTAGATGGTCGTATTTTGGGAAACACTGCAGGCACAAGTGGGGGGTATTGGGGCATTGTGGACAATAAGTACTCGTTTTTTTCAAGTGATTCCTTGTTATTTTCCGGTCCAGCTGATTTTTTGCAGTTGCGTAACACAAAACACAAGTACATCGAATTGTTTTATTGTTGGCATCTACCCTTTTAGTTATAATGTGTTTGCCGGGGTTTACTGGTTGCGAAGATGTTAGATCCAAAAGGCCATTAGCAACACGTTGACGGAATTTGCGTATGTTACTGTTCTTCTTTGTAGCTTCTTTATAAACCAAATGTGCTTTTACTATTGAGAGGCCAAGAAATAATTCAATTGCCTGTTTCCTATACCACTTCAAACCTTTGCGTAGGGTGCTACCACACGAGACCATTTGGTCCGATAAATCTATACCAGCTTTTCCTTTGTTATATTCAATGATAGCTAACAGTTTCGGCTTAACTATACTTTAACTAAAAACTATACTTTAATTAAAAAAAAAAAAAAGAAATCAAACAAACACTACTTTTACGAATACATATCCGTCTTGCAGTGACACGTCGTACAGAAGTGTACGACACAAAAAAGCCTATATAAAATAAAAAGTAGTAGGTAGAATGGACTAGGGATATCTCAGAAATCGTTTTTTATCACTAATACACTCATTTAACAAAAAAAAAAAAATGTTTGGCCTCCTGGGAAGGTTTTCGTCAAAAACGCTTGGCCCTCAATGTGTTAATGTACATATCGCACACCTAGTTCAAAAGTGACTCAACTCAAAATCTTTAATTTTTTAGAAATCGAAAAAAAAATATTTGCAACTTTATACCAATTGAAACATAAAGAAAGACATAACTGTTTTTAGCAAGAGTTAACAACAACAAAATACACTGATATTTTTTTATAGATAAAAAAGTGTATTGTACATAGTTTAAGCATATAAACCCGAAAAATTAAAATTTTGAGTTGAGTCACTTTTGAACTAGGTGTGCGATATGTACATTAACACATTGAGTGTCAAGCATATTCATTGTTAAAAGAAAAGTATTTTTAAATTATTTTATTCATTTTTTTAAACATTATAAATTATTTTGTAAACTCACAAACCACTATAAAGTCCTGCAATTAAGAAAAAAATGCTTTGTACTTTTTGTTAAAAAAATTTTGAATATTTTTTATAGCATAAATGTTTCTGAATATTTTTATCAGCAAAACAAATTTGACAAAAATTTTGTATTTCATCAAGTTAGTTTAGTACTTATTTCATAAAATATTGTTAAAACTTGCAAGGTTGTATTACTAACGCCTTTACTAATTTGTCTGCTATTTTTTTTCTATGAGTGCAGAAGTGTTCTCGTGAGGTTGATGAATTGGCAGATATTTCGGAGAATTTTTACGCAAAATCACAAAATTTCTGAAATTACTTTGAGTGGTCAGTCGATTTTTAACCCGAAAATCTATTTAGAATACATTTGGAGTGAAAACTAACTCTCTTCTGTTTTGGCCATAATGCGAAAAAGATGAAACTGCATGTCGCATATTTTGTATACATACCTATCTGTATTTTTTTATATATTTCCTGGTAAAATTAGTGATTTTTAGTCAATTTCTGATTTGAAATTGATGATATCACATTTGAGTTTTCTTTCAAAATTAGTTTAATTTAATTTTCAAGAGCAAACATAATATTTTTTCTAAATCCTCTCGATTTTATTTTTTAAATACATACCAAACATTTTTATTTAACCCCAACTTCTTTAACAAAATATTAAATAGTTCATAGGGCGCATCTATTAAATTTCTCTATGATGCTGTACAAGAAAAAGTACCGGTATTTTACCATTAACCCTAGACGCACCGTTTACTATTTCGTTTGTAAATTTTTTCTTGTTTGCTGATTTTTCACATATGTAGTTCTGGCCATCACAAAGCTTTTGGAGTGTGTATAGTTACAACCTCGTAAATTGTGTGTAGTTAGGAGTAATTTGTTTAAGATACGAGTAATTTGTTTAATATTTAATCAAATACATAAATTATTATGTAACCAAAGTTGCTATTTTTGCGATTTTTGGAGACTGTATTAAAAAAAGGCAAAAAAGAACTTGATGTTTATATTTCCAATATTTTAGATATAATAGTATCAAACTTAACACATTTAATGATGAATACGAATAAAAACTAAATTATTTTTCCAATCAAATATAATTTTTTAAGTTTTTTTTATTGGTAGTGGCAAGGACCTCAATAAAAATTGACTTCGTCGATCCGACGAAGAAAGTACTTATTTTATGCAAAATAAGATGTGCCATCTAGTGTTAAAAAGGCTTATAACTGTTATTTTATGCTTATTATAATCGAGCAAGAAGATTTAAAATTTACAATCTTTTAAAATATTTAACGCCAAAAATAAAAATGAAAACTTAATTCATCTATTGAAATTTCTCTTACTGTAATAATGACGCTAGTTGTAAATCCAAGAGTTTTGTCTTTATTTAATTCCTATTGGCGTACTATTAAAAATTTTGCAAATATTTTACCGACACTGTATAGAACTACCATCAGATATAACCATACTGTGTTTCCCCTTATTTCTAATTACAAGAAATAATCTAATGTCAAAAAAAAAAAAAAAAAATACGGTGTTTCAAATAAAAAATCGTTGATAAGATTTCAATTATTTTTTACAATAAACATTATAAATGTAACTTAGGCAACCGCATTTATATTAAATTGTTATTGTCGTTATAGATAGACAATTTTATAGGAAATTGGTGTAATTTTCGTACTTGCTATAAAAGATTTTGATAATTTTATTGGTAATTTCTTTTTTGTATTTCATCTATTTTAAATTATCCGAACTAAATTAATTTATTTAAATTATTCTTTAAATAAATGAAATAAAGATACTGTATGTCGATACGTACACTCATAGAAATATATCTGTAAAAATAGCAGAAAAAGCTAGTAAAAATTTGCTAAAAATGACATTGAAAAAAAAACCGCTAAAATTTACGGATTTTTCTTGCTAAATATTAATAAAATAAGAACAGCAAAAATAAAACTTTTAACTTTACAAAATTTAATTATATTCGAGTTTAATTTTAGTTAACTGAAAATAGCAATTTACTCTGCTAAAATTAGCAAAAACTCTTACTCAACAACTGCGCTTTTATTAAGTCAGGATTCAGAATTCAGTTAGAAAGTATTTGGATAATAATAAGAATGTAGCTCTCTTTCCATGTTTCCATCAAATTTTCCCTATACGAAACTTGTAGGGAAATTGTTTAACTATTTCGGTTTTTTACCAATGGCTTGCAGACTTATTAGATCTGTGGAAATCAATTTGTTTCTATTCGTGATTTATCTTCGTATTCTCTTCCTATAACTAATAGTGCTCCGCAAGGTTCTGTTATTGGTCCTTTGTAGTTTTTAACGATGTATTTGTTGTTTTTAATGATGTCTTTTGAGAATTCCTAATGGTCTGTTGTGTCAGACATTAGTTTACGCTGATGATGTGCAGTTTCTTTGCTATGCTGATAAGCACTTTTTTGACGTCTTAGAAGAATGTATTAATTTTATAATTAGATAGGTAGTAGATTGGCCTTCTGTCAATGGGGTTTCTGTTAAACCGAGAAAAACGAAAGGTATGGGTTTTGGATTTGTAACGGATAATGTGACGGTTACTCTTGATGGAATGCGAGTAGATTTTGTTGATAGAATAAAATGTCTTAGAGTTGTTATAGATAATAAGTTAAGTTTTTCGTCACTTATTAACAGTGTATCGTCTGAAATATAATTTTTATTAAAGAGACTATATTCTCTGGATTTGTATCTTCCTCTTTCCATTAAAGTACACATTGTTAAAGCTCTGTTAATAACTCATATACTTTACTGTGTTGAAGTATTCTATGGTTCAACCGATGCCAAATTTGATAAGTTTGCCAAAATTTTTAACAGAATTGTTAGATTTGCCTATGGATTAAGGCTTCACTCCTTATGTGATCAAGTTTCTTAGATGCTCTTTTCGTAGTTATGTCGTTATTAGGATTTTATTATTTTTCTATAAAACAATAGTTAATAGTTTTCCCTCAGTCTCAAGTAAACCTTGATCATAAACAGACGTACATTGTGTTAATAAGTTTCAAATATCAAACAAAATATTATTAAAAACAAACTGATTAGTGACTAAAAAGGGATTAGTTAATCCCTATACTAACAGTATAAAAAAAAAAAATAAAAAGTAAAAAAAAAACAACAACATAAAACGGTCATATATTGAAGATGTTACTGCCTCTAGTAGGCATAACATAATGAAGAAAAAACCTAAACAACAAAAAAACACTGCCTCTAGCAGCAATTTTTTTGCACCACTTCAAACACTGGATGATGAAGATGATAATGAAATTATAATTAATAATTCAAAAAAAGAACATATACCTCCAATAACAATATTAAAGTGCAAAATTTTGGAAATACAAGATATATGCCTTCATTTAAAAATTTCGGATTTTTCTATTAGAAAAATTTCAATCGGCCTCAAACTATTCTGCACTAGTAAAGAAGACTCTGAATTAATATGCAAACATTTAGTATCTAAATATAAATTTTTTACATATGGAGCAAAACATGAGAAACCATATAAAGCAGTTCTTCTTGGACTCGATAAGTTTGATCCAAATATAATAAAGCAGAAGTTGAATGATATGAAACTGTCATGCTTATATGTGGAATTAGTCACAAAAGGCGGTCCTCATAATGAGCAGTCCATATATATCGTTTACTTTCAAAGAAAGTCAATAACAATTAAGGAACAGAGGCAAAACTTAAGGAACAGAGGCAAAACTACCAACGAAATAGGTCTTCCAGAATTACTCAATGTTATAATTGCCAAATGCTAGGACATGGCTCTAGTCGGTGTAACGTGAAAACTTTCTGCGCCAACTGTGCAGGGAATCACAAAACATCAGACTGTAAGTCTGACACTATTATGTGTGCGAACTGTAAAGGACCCCACAAATCTTTATCGCCCGATTGCCCAAATAGAGCAAAATACCAACAAATGCGACAAAATTCTCAGCCTAAATCTTTTAAACCCAGGCAACAACATTCAAATAATATTCGCTTTAATAACAACAATAATACCAACTATAGTACTGATTTTCCTAATAGTCTGAATCAAGGTGCTAATATTAATAATAATCGAGGCTGGAATCAACAGCCCAAAAATAATAACTTATTTTCCGTTGAAGAAATTAAAAATCTTACACTTGAATTAATCTTGAACTTAAAGAGATGTAACTGTAAAGCCGATCAATTCGAAGTGATAACATCACTCGCGTGTAAGTTTTGTATGAGTAATTTAAATATAGTAACATGGAACACCAGAGGCATCCGCCATAAAAAACGAAGAACTTTTCAATTTTCTACTAAGTAGAAATATTCACATATGTTTAATAACAGAAACATTACTAAACAACTCTATTTCTATAAAACACACAGACTTTTATTGCTATAGAAAAGACCGTGAAGATAATAGAGGGGGAGGTGTAGCAGTATTGATTAGGAAAAATGTGGAACACACACTCTTACCACCTCTAAATACATTTCTTATTGAAAATATTGGCGTTAAATTACGAACAACAAACGGAAACTATATAAACATTTATTCCTGCTATTTTCCAGGGGCTCTGCTGGCAGAGATAACACCAAAAATTGCAATTAAAATCCGATCTACGAAAATTTCATAGTAGTAATGAAAAATTTATTCTTGGTGGCGATTTTAACAGTAGGCATAGCTTATGGGGCTGCCAAAGATCAAACTGCTGGGGAAATATTCTGTACGAAAAACTAAACTCCGAAAACTTTTATTTATTATATCCAAATGATCACACATATATTCCATCTGATCCAAGAAGACGAGCATCTACCCTAGATTTCTTTTTATCCAATTTAGAGAGCAGCCTTACTCCAGCCAGTGCTATAAATGACCTGAGTTCTGTCAAAATAACTATAAATAGTGAGTTTACTCCCATCTACAGAACCTTTCACGATTTTAAAAGAGCGAACTGGTCTAGATACACTTCATTTATTAAACGAAATCTAGTAATTCCTAATGAAAATGCTAATAATTCTGAAGAAATAGATTCTTTCATAACGACATTTAATAACACATTATTAGCTGCTTTAAATTATAGTGTTCCTAAAAAAGTAAGCACATTTACTACTCAAACTCTACCACAACACATAAAACATATGATACAGATCAGAAATATGTATAGGAGAAATTGGAAAAGATATAGAGACGTTAATGACCATACCCGAACAAAGGAATATAATTATAGAATATCAGAAGAGATAACGAAATATAAAAACATGTCGTGGAACAATAAGCTGGCAACTTTGGAAAAAGGTTCCTCTCCTTTTTGGAACATTTCAAAAATTTTAAAGAAGAAACCTACAAACATCCCAATACTTAAACATAATAATGCAACTTACAACACGCAGCTAGAGAAATGTGAAATACTGGCTCAAATGTTCAGTTTAAACCATTCAATTTCATCAAATCTCAACGATCAATTAACCACAACAGATGTTAACAACGCTATTAATCAACTTAGAGCCGTCGAAACTATTCCTGATAACGATATACTAGTTTCAGCAGACAAGATATCATTGATAATAAAGAGACTTAAGTCAAAACAAAAGTCCTGGTACTGACGGAATAACTAATAAATGCCTCAAAGCCTTACCAAAAAGAGGATTAAAGTTTATCACAGTAATTATAAACTCATGCTTACGACTACAATACTTCCCTAAAATATGGAAACACTCAAAAGTTGTGCCGATAAAGAAACCAAAAAAACCAGCAGATTGTCCTTGTTTCTATAGACCGATTAGTCTCTTATCATCTTTAAGCAAAATACTGGAAAAGGTCATAAAGGAAAAAATTACTGATTATATTGATGCAGAACGTATATTGCCAGCACAACAATTTGGCTTCCGTAAGGAGCACAACACTGTCCAGCCACTTATTAGAATCCGAAACCTTGTAAACTCAAACTTTGCACAAGGAAAATCAACTGGTATGGTCTTACTAGACATCAATGCTGCATTTGACTCGGTTTGGCATAATGGTGTTATATATAAAATGATAAGATTACATTTTCCAACATCTTTAGTTAAACTAATACTTAGTTTTCTTTCAGAGCGTAGGTTTAGTTACAACCACTCAACACAAAAACCAATATCAGCAGGGTGTCTCCAGGGTTCCTGTCTCTCACCTGTATTATATAATTTATACACAGCAGACTTTCCTATATTAGATGGTTGTGTAACATCAATTTTTGCAGATGACACTGCGATTCTCAGCTCAGAAATATTATCAACCGATGTATTAACCAGTTTACAAGCAGCACTAACTGAAGTTCATACATACTTTACGAAATGGAAAATTCTCATAAATCCACAGAAAACTCAGGCTATTTATTTCTCCAGGAGGTTTAAACCCTATTATTTATCACAAAGTCCTATATACTTCAATAATAGTACTATTCCCTGGATGGATAAAGTGAAATATCTAGGTGTAATATTGGATCCAAAACTCAAACTCAAACACCACATCCCTTATTTGATAGATAAAGTCAATATTATAACGAGATTATTATATTCTTTAATTAACAGAAACTCAAAGCTAAACGTACACAACAAAACTTTAGTATTTAAATCAATTTTTCATGCAATAATATTTTATGCTGCCCCAGTTTGGTCCACAATTTGCCTTGGCATTACTCTACTCAACGATTACACACCTTAGCCAACGTTGAACTTGTAAATAATAAAATCCAACGATTGACGACGAACTTTAACTACAGATGTTTACATTCTGAGTATACGCACGTCAATGAGCTTGTCCCATAATAATTTTATTTTTATTTTTTTTTTTATTTTTACCATTTTATCTAAAATCTAAACCAAAAAAATGTTCACAAAGGTTTTTTTGAAAATTTTCTCCTTAACTTATTAATAATATTTAAATAAATACTAATTATAAAATTATTGTTATTATATATCTAAGCAGAAGAGGATAAAATCCTAAACTCTTTAAGAAAGTCTGCTAATTAATTGTACTTACTTATATTATATAAAAATAAAGAATTGAATTGAAAAATAGTTTTCCCGAGTATCTAGTAAATTAGGTCCATTTTAGTCAACATGTAAGAAACCAGCAATTAATTTACCCCTCTTGTCATGCGAACACTTATGATAGATCGTTCCATAGGAGAACGTCTCGATTATGGAATAACTTACCTAGAAATCTGAGATTCTTTTTGTTTTCGCTTCAAGTAGTTAGTCGAAGGCTTGAGGAATATATTACTGAACATGCATTGTAGATTTTCGTTTTGTTATTCGATCGTTTTCAAGTCTCTCTGACATTTTTTTCTTTACTTCTTGATATTGCCTGCTATTTGTTAAAAGAATATTGTGATTGCATATATTATTATTTATTTAGTTGTTATCCCATATCATTTTTTTTTATTTATTTTATTTTATTTATTTATCTATATTTCCATACTACAAGACATTTAGTAGATTAGATTATAGTGGCACTATGCACCGCGACCAGAAATTGGTATTTTGTGCTGCCAGCGAATACACCCTATAGGTTCAGGCTCCCTACGAAGCCAATTATGGTGAACAGTTCCAAACGTCCGATGGCGTCACTATTCGATCACCAAAATAACGCACCCTCCTGTCGGAGAGCCTCGGACATTTGCAGAGAACATGCTCAGAGGTCTCGGGTTCCAATTCACAAAACCTGCACGTATCCGTAGAGGATCGTCCCATCTTGTACAATTGATACCTAAGGCCACAGTGTCCTGTGAGGTAACCCGTTACGGTCCTTAGTTCGCCCCTCGTCATAGACAAGAGTTTCCGCGACCTCTCCCCAGAGGGAGATATAAACAGCCTCGCCTGTCGCTGCCCAGGCGATCTGGCCCAATAGGCCCCAAACTCCGACTCCCTCCATCTTCTGAGCTTCTCTCTGACATACCCATTGGGTACGCCACAGAAGGGTTCCGGGCCAATGAATTGTCGACGAGCTCCGCAGTTGGCTAGACAGTCAGCCCGTTCGTTGCCCTCATGCCCCTCATGGCCTGGAACCCAGCCCAGTGTCAAGGAGTTGTTAAGTCCTAGACGATTTAGAGAGTCGATACATTCCTTAACCAGACCAGACGACACATCTTGAGCCCTCAAGGCACCAAGTGCCGCTTGGCTGTCAGATAGAATGTAGATCGTGGCCCCCCGTGTCCTCCTCCGCAGACACTCTTCCACACAGATACAGATAGCGAAGACCTCAGCCTGAAAAACGGAGGGATATTTGCAGATGGGCAGAGCACGCTGAAATCCGGGTCCGACGACACCCGCCCCCGTATCCATGTTCGACTGTTTCGAGCCATCCGTGAACCAGACCTGTGCACCAACCTATGGTACCCAAGATCCATTCAACCACATGCTCCTGTCGAAAATCACAACAACAAAGTGCCTAACAAATACTTGCACAGGCAGTATCTTGTCACTGACCCTAATAACCGGGTCATCAGCGAACATTTTCGCAATCTCAAGATGCCCCTTCAGATCCCCACTCCTCATGCTGCCAATCTCCTGCAGCCTTAGGGATCCCATGAACGCGTTCTCCTTTACAGAAATATGCAAAGGAGGAATACCCAGCATGACTCCAATGGCATCAGTCGGACATGATTTTGAGGCACCAGTGATACCAATACATGCCAGTCGATAAATCCCCTTAAGAGTCATCTGAGCCCCGAGTTGTTCAACCTTTGTCCACCACGCCAAAGAGGCGTATGTGACCATCGGTTTCACAATGGTGTTAAAAGACCAGTAGACCATTTGAGGTCTAAGGCCCCAGGTCTTGCCAAAGAGCCTCTGGCACGCAAACATTGCCCTAGTGGCCCTTTTAGAGATCATATCAAGGTGCTCACTCCAATTCAGAGACCTATCCAATATAACCCCCAAGTACTTAACGCTATCAGAGAAGCAAATCCTCGTCCCCTGAAGCGATGGCTCAGTGAGACATAGCTTACGTCTCCTAGTAAAGGGCACCAGGATGGTTTTCGAGGGATTTATAGTCAATCCCTTCTCCTGGCACCACTTTAAGGTAAAGTTCAGAGCCTGTTGCATGCGCTCAGAAATTGTCCTGTCATCCCAGCCTGTGACAGAAATAACAAGATCGTCAGCATATCCGTAGGTTCTGAAACCCAGGTCATTAAGCTGCTCAAGCAGCTCATCAATGACCAGAGTCCACAGCAGAGGCGATAGCACACCACCCTGAGGACAGCCCCTAGTCGCCCCTATGGTCCTAGAAGTGTTCCCGATGCCGAATGTAATGACTCTAGAGGTCAACATCTCCAGAGTCCAACTAACGATAACACTGGGGATGTCTTTCCTCAACATCGCAGTCCTAATCGCATCGTAGGACGTGTTGTCAAAAGCGCCCTGAATATCAACGAAAGCACACAAGGCTATTTGCTTCGCCTCCAGTGCCTTTTCGATCATAGTGACAGCTTGATGGACAGCCGTCTCAGTGGATTTTCCCTGCTGATACGCAAATTGGTACCTATGAATGGGTTTGCGCAGCAGGTACACATCCCTGATATAGTGGTCCAAGACTTTCTCCATGGTCTTAAGGAGAAAAGAACTAAGACTTATTGGTCTATAAGATTTGGGCAAATGTTCCGCTTTGCGCCCAGCCTTCGGTATGAATACTACCTTAATACTAACTTAACTACTACAAGACATACGAGTTATTCTGTATGAAATCACCAAATCGGCAAAGCTGGCATATCTTAGATTTTACTCAAACTAACTGGAAATGATATCTAGGGTCTGAAAACCCAAAATCCAAGAGGATTTAATTTTTGCACACGGCACTACCGGTTCACGCAAAATAAAAAACTAAAAAGTCTTGACTTTGTGCGTAGTGGTTTGAGCTGTTAAAATTTTTCTGATAGAGATATCTACATGGAGAAGGCATCGTACAGCCGCGTACCCAGGATTTTGTTTCGGGGGGGGGGGGGGGGGAGGGGCCCAATTTTTGTTTTTTAATTTTTTTTTGTTTGAAAAGCATATAATTTTTTACATACGAGAGCCTATATTTATTATTTTGTAGTGTCCGACCAAGTACTCGGCTTCGGCTTCGGAGTTCGGCCAAAAATTGAAGTTCGGCTAAGTTCGGTGTTTAGCGAACTTAGCCGAATTTAGCCGAACTACCGAACTTTTTATGATTATTTATAAAAAGCACAAGTAAATAACAACTGTAATTATATTTACTTTTCTAAATTTACAAAAAAACCTACATAAAAAATACAACGTTGAATATGAAAGAATACCAAAGAAAAAACAACGATATATAAATATCAATGTGTGTGAAAAAATTTCAAAAAGCCAAAAGAGTTTAAAAACAAATTTGCAGAAATATAGCTACAAGACTTATAAGCAAATAATCAAATTTAATGCGATATAATCAAATATAAAAAAAAATAAAAAATTCGAGTGGTAAGTAATCCTGAAAAGAGAATAACAGGTTCATCAATTTGGGATAGACATGATGCAGTACCAGACTTAGAAGTAGCAGAACCAAACGAAAATTTTATTGAAAAAGAAATTAAAATGTTTATTACGGAGCCTTTAGGTCCCGAAATATAAATATATTTGAGTATTGGAATTCAAGTCCATTTACAAATATAAAAGCTGTAGCAATAAAATATTTATCAGCCCCACCAACTAGTGTAGCTAGCGAACAGCTTTTTAGCGTTGCTGGACAGCTGTATTCTGATAGACGAAGCAATTCACATGGTGTGAATGCGGAAAAAATGCTTTTCTGTCATGACAATATCAAACTTTTTAATTTTAATTATTAAAGTTTTAGTTTTTTTTCTCCATATCAACTTAAAAATCGATCAACTATTTTTCTTTGACTATAAAATATAGTACAATACAAATATTTTATTCTTTTTTGTACTTAAAATAGTAAAACTATTTTCCAAATATGATTTTTTCAAAAAAAAAATATACCTATAAATTTGTATTTTGTTTATGTTTAATAACCCAGCAAAAAATTTCCAAAAAGGTAAGCGGGTTTGTAATCAAGCATTTTGGGCAGAACGCATTCCTTACCTACTCGATTCTTTTAAAAGGGCGTGAGACTAAAATAATTGATTCTTTAGAATTGAATATTTTTTTTTACCGAAGAACCATTTACTTTATATTTTTAAGAACTACATACATTTTTTAATAAAGAAATAGTTCCATTTTAAAACCACGAAGTACTTACACAAAAAAAATAAATAAATAGTTCCCTAGAAAAAATAAGAAGTACTTACATTTAAAAAACAGAAGTAGTTTCATAAGTAAATTCAACTTTTACTCACACGTAATTCTCCTACGCCACTCAAATATAACGATCAAAACTCATACGGAAATAAAATCCTAAAAAGTGAAACATCGAATTGTTATGATATCATGGGTTTGTCAGAATTTTGGAGCTATAAACCACGAAAATATAAATTTTTTTAAAAAAAAGAACAATTCAAAATTGAAAAACAAAAATATGACTCACGCACAATCACCCTCGAAAATTTTTTTACACTCACTCACGATAACGTCAGTAATTTCAACTTCCACTCACAATTTTCTGCTCACGTGCGATCGTTAATTTATACCTAACCACAGTTTAACAAAATTTTGGCAACATGCAAATTCTGTTTTTAGTGTTATATATAAGATAAATTCTTTAAAATTGTATAACTTCTTTTTTCAAAATGAGGAACTACTTCCAATAACGTCCTTTTATTAAGAAAAAGTATATGATTACGTCTTGAGTACAAAAAGGTATAAATATACGTTAAGAGCAGTGTTATTTTCTTTGAAGTAAATAAATACTTTGTTATTGAGTTCATGCTTTCTGGTTTAATTTTAAAGAATTGATTACAATACTACTTGCTTTTTTGACTCTATCGTTGGAATGAGTTTGGTATTGCAGTTACTAAATTTGGCAATGAGATATGTAAGCAAGTATGGGCATCACCTTCTTTTTGGAATGTGTAATTTTTTCCTGGGAACTTTTTGGTTTAAATTTATTGATCTAAAAAAACAATTTATATTTTTTTTTATTAAACAAAAAGTTCAGCTACGGCTTCGGCTTCGGCCGAACATTGATATTATGATATGGAAGTGCGGTATTGATATGGAAGTTCGGCTTCGGCCGAAAAAAATGAGTTCGGTCGGACACTAATATTTTGTATCTGTTAAATAAGTTTTGGATGGGAAAGTTACCATTGACGTTATACCCAGTTATGATAGCAATTTTGAAGCAAAAATGTTTTGACATCTCTTTGTTATTTTAGTTTTTTTATATCTACAAACAAGTTTTTTTTTTTTTTGAAATATTAAACAAATTTATGTATCAATTAAATAATTTTATTTTGATTTTTAAAGTGAGCTATCATATTAATTAAGATCCTTATATACTATTAACAAAACTCTTAAAATTTAATTCGACGATTTTTTTTCACAAAAGTGTCAATGATTTTGTCAGGTTTAACCTTTTCTCGATACACTGATGCAAGAGCTAGAGCACCAAGTCTAGCTTCACCCATAGAATTCCTTATATATGTTTTCACTCTTTTTAGGGTGGAAAAACTTCTCTCCGCGGATGCAATTGTAACAGGAATTACTATCAGTAAATGTAAAACCATGTAAACGTTTGGAAAAAGCTCCTTGTTGCAATCTTGAATAGCATCTAGCGGATTTGATAGTCTTTATGGTAGTGTTTCCATAGATCAATTTCAGTTAATATAACATTAGTTTGAAAAATTATAGTCTCAAAAAAATATTATAAATTCATTTATTACATACTAACCAAAACAAATATAAAATAAAAAATCAAAAATATTTCGGGGGGGGGGGGGGGGGGGGGCTTTGGCCCCCAGGGCCCCCCCTGGGTACGCCACCACCTACATCAATGTTTGATTTTTGTTCCACCCAAATTCCTGGTATAAAATTGTTTTTTGTATCCATTTCTGATGTTAATGCTATCGAAAACTTTTTGTCAAAAAGATTTATTGATGTTTGCACAATTAAAAATACAAGAAACTACGACAGTTTCTCTCCGCTTTCTCACAGTCAGTTAAAAGTACGAAAGTTTTCAGCTTCTGATAACTTTGAAACTCCGAATATTATAAGAACAAGTACTTTATTAAAATAAAATAAAACTTATTCCACGATTCTTAATTACCAACTATAACTATAACTTTTCTGCATTAAATGATAAAAATATACCATGTGCCTATTTTCTGCCACCACTGTAAAATGTTTTAACATAAAAAAACTACTGAATTTATTAAATATATTTTTTAGTCCATAATTATTCTTTGTTACTCCATAATACTACTTGTTTTTATTTTAATTTCTCTGTATATAACAATTGAGGAAAGTATAAAAATACATACAAAAAATTAAAAAGGCTTTTCTTTAAAACCCTGTAAATCCGAGAGGAGTGAAAATAACTAAACGGGTCTTGAAGTGTTATAAAGTTAAAAGTAGGGAGTAAGTACTCTGTAATTTTCAAGTTTGTATTTGCTAACAAACATGATCAAATTGTAGCCTGAATTATGCAAATTTTCCAAATTTCAATTTCAAATTGTAGCCTGAATTATGCAAATTTTCCAAATTTCAAGTAACGATTTTTTCATAACGAGTTGCCAGATTTAGCCAATTTTAGTTTTGTATTTTTCTCCGACATGTCTAATTTGTATCTGAGAATTATTATGCTTTTATATTCATTAGCGCCGACACTGGAGTTTATTGAAAAACACAAAAAAAAAATGAAATATGCTTATTTTCAATACCACGTTATTTTTCGGGTGTATGAATTAAGTCAAATTTTATATTTTTAATAAAAACTATAGTCCTTCAGCTTTAAAACGATGCCTTCATCATGTAGATATCTCTATCAGAAAAATTTTAACAGCTCAAACCACTACGCACAAAATCAAGACTTTTTACTTTTTTTATTTTGCGTGAACCGGTAGTGCCGTGTGCAAAAATTAAATCCTTGGATTTTGGTTGTGGGAACCCTTAGGAACATTTCTACAAAATTTTAACAAAATGCAAAATGGTCCAGCAACAATTTTTAATTTTTTTCGGTTTTTTCATATAGAATGTGTATGATTATGATTATAGTATGGAACTAGAAGAAGTTATAGTAATACAATTTAATACAATTTAAAAAATAAAAAAAGTATGACAAATTTTAAAAATAAAAAATTAAAAACAGTTTTAAAAACTACAAAAAAAAATTACAAAGTTTAACAATATTTAACAATAGTGCAAATTAATTATTAATTTTAGTTTAAAGTGTGTGGTTACGTTGTATTATTGTTCAAATGTTTTGTTATTTCGGTTTAAAAAGTGTTTACGTTGCTGCTTGCTTGTGCCCTATTCGAAAATTTGTTCCATAGATAGATCGCGTTATAGTAAAATTGCCATTCCGTTATCTTACTTCTGTGTGCAATAGGTTTAACGTTATTCCCCCTATCGGATCTTGCAAAAGTTATCCGATTATATAAATATGACGGTACTTTTGTATACACGATTTTTGTGCAGAGGCGTAAGAGTCCTAATGTTGACCAGATTATTAAAAGTCAAGTTGTAAAGTTTTTTACTTAAGGTTGCAATTCTATCAATAGTGTGAAGACCAAATACATAGCTACACTCAAAAAATAAGTTAGTACAAAGGTTTGCAAAACGTCTTGTAAATCAGGTGTACTATTTTTAAGCAAATTTTTTGCTAAAATCGTGTTTTCAGCTAAAATTTTTGTTATACTTATTCAGCACTTAACTGTTTTATACTAATGCTTTACTAATATACTAATATTTTACTAATTAATTTTGTTAAAAAAAAAATGTGCTGATAAGCACATTAATAGTGTGGACGACAACCAGATTGAAAGATATACGCAGAATGAAGCAGATGTCGCGGCATGTAAAGATGTAGTAGAGAAGAGGAAAATGATACAAAAAAGTACAACTCTAATAAGACATATAAAAAAATCAACCATGGTAGACTTTTGTATCTGTTTTCCATACATAAAACTAAATTGAGGATTAAAACAACTTAAATTTTGCGTTGTCACCGGCTTGTGAAAATAATTGTCTTTTAAATAAATAAAAGACAAAATAAAATATTTAAATTTAATATGTATTTCTAAACTAAACTAAACTTTATTGATTAATAATCTAGTGTGGTCAAATTGCAAACAAACATATGCAGACATGTAGACAGAGTAAAGCGAAAGACAAACAAGGTAGATTTTTATGGATCCTTTTTCTTATTGCAAAAAAAGGGTTGTTTTTATTCGTTTCGTTTGTTTTTGTTTATTTTTTCGTTTCGTTTCTATAATTATCTTCGGCAGTTGCGTTCTTTAAAAGAAAGCATCATTTAGACAACCATTGATGTAAGTAGTTGAAAGAAAATTTTTGTTATGTTATAGAGCAATTCCATATGAAAGCGATCACCTTTTGGACGACCCCTCTCTGATTTTAAAATAAATAGTCTCAATCGATTGCCCAGCAAAAAATAATGTACCTACATATTTTTTTTTTTTTTTATAGTGACTGGTTTAGTGGTGGTGTGCACCACTGTCATGTGACAAAATTGAAGAATTCTTCATAAGGGACCTCATTGAAAGTTGTTTAAAAAAACTACTAAAGCGATCACAACGAGTGATAGCTCGTTGGAAAGGTATTGAATCAGGCTTTAATTGAAAAATAAAATTTTCCTAATTTTTCTCAGAAATTTACCTTTTTTCCCATGAAAATTAAATTTTCCGATTTTCCACAGAAGCTCCTAAATTTTCCGGCTAATTTTATTTTTTTTTGGATTCCTCATAATTTTTGCTTTAAGAATCAGCAATAAAAAAATGGGCCCCGACTCCTTGTTTGGATAGGAGAAGAGCATTTAAGAGACCACCTTGTTCTCATTGTTTTTATATTTTTTATAATTGAATTATTTTTAATTATTTAACAAGAAAAGTTAGGAAAATTTTATTTTTCAATTAAAGCCTGATTCAATACCTTTCCAACGAGCTATCACTCGCTATCGCTTTAGTAGTTTTTTTTTTAAACAACTTTCAATGAGGTCCCTTATGAAGAATTCTTCAATTTTGTCACATGACAGTGGTGCACACCACCACTAAACCCAGGCACGTAGCTAGGGGGGGGGGGGGGCTTGGGGGCTAGAGCCCCCCCCCGAAATGATTTGACAAATTGAAAAACTTAATACAATTTGTTAGAAAGTAACAATGTTATTGATAAATTTAATATGAAAACATTTATTTTTGACTTGGATCAAATAGGAAATAGTTTTATATGGTTCGAATCTTAAAATTACGTTAGAAAACATCGCCTGCAAATGGGCGGCTATCATTGTTAGAGTTGAGTTTCGACTAAAAGCAATAAATAAAATCATTCCATAAGTGATTTCGAAGCCTTTGACTTAAAATATAATCAAAAAATTGTTTGAGACAATGCAAACGAAAAATTAAATATGTCTACACAGAAAAAACTAAAATTTAGTTTTAATTAAAATATTTGTTGATTCAGCAAAAGTTTAACTGAATTCGGTCGTGTTGATGCAATTGTAGTAACAACTAAAATAATTTGTATCTATTTAATTAATATTATTTTCAATTACATATAGTTTTATTCACATCTACTAAGAATTTAATTGAATATTGTTTACTATTGGGAAAAATTAAAAAAAAACACCAAAATTGTAAAAAAAAATCGCCAAAATTTAAAAAAAATCGAGACCATTTGAAAAAATCGCAAAATTTGAAAAAAAATTGCCAAAATTTAAAAAAGAATCCTCAAAATTGCAGAAATTTAAAAAACTCCAAAAAATAAACGCCAAAATTCGAAAAAAATTAAAAAAAAATACCAAAATTAAAGAAACGCGAATTTTCTACTTTAAACGATTTTGTTAATTTTGGCGACTTTTTAAAATTTTTGCATTTCTTATTATACGTTATAAAAACTGAAAATTTTTTTTTGATACCAAATTCATTTTCAATTAAACAGTTAATTGAAAGTAAGTTTGAAATCGAACAAAAGTTTAATTGAAATTTTTTTGACAATGATTTTTTCTGTGTATTTTGACATAATCTTTTAAAATGGAGATACCATTAAGACTCAAAATTAATTTTACTTGTGCCGTAAAAGTCGTTACTTTACGTACAGTACAATCTTTTTATTTAAATTTGGTTTGCTTCGCACGCATCTGATAACATAGTTTTCAGTATTTTTTTTTACGATATATATTACAATATCTCATATATTTTTTTAATTTTTTGAAACAAATTTAAGCCTCAAACTTTGATCGATATGCATAATGTGTTAACGTGGTCCAATGTAACTCAAATTTTCTCAATTTTTTTTTAGACTAAATGTAAACAAATTTCTATCGGCGCTCCTTGAAATGCGACATTTTAAAATCAAGTAGCTAAACCAGTCTTTGTGTTATAACGATGTAGTTTTTTTTTTTAGACATTTTAAAGGGTTTTTATTTAAAAAATTGATTAAAGAAAGTTTGAAAAGCGTCTGAAATTGTCCAGAATATAAATCAAAGTGAATTGGAAATACATAATTTAGTTTAAATAAGACCTAGGCGATGTCAGGTATATTTTTAAATTTTTAAATTTTCCAATTTTATATTTTTTCTTTATTATTATTTCTTTCAGACTACAATCACGCTTGCTTGTAAAATTTGCGATTTTTTTAATACAAGACATGAGTCGGATATATGAAAAAGGGGAAAAACATAATTTGTTAAAATAATTCAAATAAGTGGCAGCCGGGGTCCACGACATAGTGTCAAAATGGTTTTCAAAATGTGTTTTTTCTCGAGCATTTTAACGCTGTTTTTAAATAAGTGTAAATTTCCTAAACTTTAAACATATTTTCATACAAAGATGTGTTAAATTTCACCACCAATTTTAAAAATAGATACGTTTTCCATATATTTTTGCTGCTTTATCACCTATCCGGATTTCATTAATTTCAAAGGGAACGCATCGGAAAAGCTTCCTTGTAAGTGTCAGGCAAATTATATAGGATATTTGCTTTTAATTTGTTTTTTGCACGGTTATAAATCTTTAATTTTTTGAGTTAAAACTTTTGCATAAAATAATACATTATTTTATATACACTTATAAGGTGTTGTCTGCCAGTGGATTTAACCGGACATAATTATATAAATTCATATATAAAATTAATTTCGTATAAAAAATTTAACATGATGTCATATATAGTTGCGTATAATTGTATATTGCATTTAGAATACACTAAAACTAATCCAATTAATAATTACGATATATTTATATACCTAGACATTGCAAAATAATATATATTTTGATATTATATCATATTTAAAAAAACACAATATTATTATAAATAAAATTTCCAAATACTACAGAATTTGTTACAAATTATAAAGTTGTAAACCTTTTGCAAGCGGCTAAAGTCTAAAAAGATTAATAGATATTTTGAATTTTCATGACTTTTTAAAATCAAAAACTGGATAGATATAAATTTATACCGCTTTATAAAATCGTATTAAATTGTATCGCGTCATTATTCGGATGATATTTAATTATTATGCCCATTTCTCGGATAAAACTATATTAAGACTCATATTAAATTTCGTATGATTATATAAAGCATCATATTAATTTTAATCGGGTTATTAGAAGTTGAAACTTTTTTACTTTTTTTACATTTATCAAGTTTTAGCTACCCTAGACGTTTACTAGCACATAAAAATATCAAGTAATTTTATTTTTCGCGGTTTTCAAAAAGTGTTCCGCATAATCCTCTTTTTTATTTAATTAAACTAAAAATTAATATTTAGCTAAAAATTTAACGTAATTAGACACTAACGATGCATATCCAACTTAAAGTACACAAACGTTTTCAAATTTGACGTGTTTCGCGGACTGTGATCAAACAGATTAAAGCGTTGTTTCGCGATATAGACATCAAAATTCGCAAAATAATGAACACAATAAGTAAAAAATGAAAAAATGCATTTCAAGGATATGCACTTTATGCGGGAGGTTTTTGTTTCAAAATGACCTGAGAAAGCGATTTCTATTATTAATACATGATTGCCCATTACGGTAAAAATTTAGCAAAAATTTAGCAAACAAAAAAAAAAAAAAAAGCTGTTACTCTAGTGTGCAATAAAAAAAAATATATATAATCAAAATAAAAAATCGAAAAGCTCCCCCCGAAACGAATTCCTAGCTACGTGCCTGACTAAACCAGTCACTATAAAAAAAAAAAAATATGTAGGTACATTATTTTTTGCTGTGCAATCGATTGAGACTATTTATTTTAAAATCGGAGAGGGGTCGTCCAAAAATTTGCCAATTTTGATCGTTTTCATATGGAATTGCTCTATATATATTTATTTCTATATATTTTCAGATATTAAATTAATTCATGTCGTCAATGTGGGAAAATGAAAATTTTTATATTTCGTAATTATTGTAAATTATTTTTAAAAGAATCACAAAAATATGTTTTATGATTTTCAGCAAATAAATTAACTAAATTACAATTTTTCTACAAATTTTTTGCGTTTTTTACAGTCTACTAAAATTCAGCAAAAAAATTAATTAATTTTTAGCAAGGCATTTTTATTTTTAATCTACTAAGTGTTAGCAAAACTTTTGCTAAATCTACTAATTTTGTTGCTAAAAATCAGCTCGCTGATTTTCAGCAAAAGATTTTGGTGACATTATCAATTTTTTTGCAAGCACCCTCCTGACTAAAATTTTGAGTGAAATAAATAAAATGCAAAACTAACAGCAACGCAAAATATATAAAAAGTATTTGAACACTTACAAAATATCGGTAAGTTTGTTAAAACATGAAAAAAAATAGAAAATCGTGAAAAAATGAGATTTTAAACAATAATTAATGTATAAAATAATAAAAATAAAGACAATAATGACAAGAAATGATGTTATTAGAGGAACAATTAACAGTTGCCACATCCTTGCTTTAGGTTCATCGTTGATATAGATAGGTTCATCACTATCAAAACCTGCATTTCTTAGCTTTAGAGTAACAGGCAAATTTTCATTTTTGTTGTCCCGCCGATATTTAGCAGATAGTTTTTATCATAGGGAGAAAATAATTTGATGACAATGACTTCATCGTTTGGAGTACATGGTTTGTTATCTTTATATATTTTATTAAGTCGATACATATTATCAACCTGAGGCGTAGGAACTTTTAAAAATTTACAAATATTTTCAAAGATTTCTAAAAGACGCAGAAGTTTCCTGAGTATGTGCTTACTTTTTTCATGGTTGGAAAATACTACCTTTTCATTACAATGTCAGTTGCCTGCCACGGCCACACCAATGCAGTTATAAAAGTTTTAAAACTACGATTCCAATAGTGGCATGTGTCTTCACAGGGTTTATTTCAAAATTCTACCCATTAAATTTTGTTTAATCAACAAACTAACATTATAAATCGTCGTTTCGGTATTTTAGCGTTATTTTGACTTTAACTAGGTCAAGATATTTCAAAATCAAACAGGTAATATAGAAAACTAAAACCGTTTACATAAGAAGAAACATGTCTTTAATGGAATCGCTTTTTTAAAATTTTCACTCCGCTCTTAGAGTTACTGTGATATCCAATCCTTATTATGGAAAGTTATAGAATGCCAACACTGCTTTTTTTACTATGTATATATTTATAAAATTTAATTAGTGTAAGATTGAGATAAAAATAAATTATTTTTTATATTAAAAATATATCTAAATTTTTGCGAAACAAACATCGATTTCGAATATTCTGATTTATAAGTCCAAAAATACATCCGGTGCTTAAAAAACAGTAATAATAATAATATAAATAAAGTGTTCCAAAGTGAAACTTCAGATATTCACTATTTATATTTGAAAATGGAAAACATGAAGTAATAAACAATATTTGAATAAAAAAAAATAATAATATAAATTATAAATTGAATAATAAATAATTTTTAGAAATATTAAACTATATATGTAATGCAATTTGAAACATTAATTCGTTAATGGAAGTCCAAATTTAAAAATTAAAGAAAATAACATTGTTAAGAATTTCTGAGCTTTGAAAAAGAATTTAAGATTAAAAAAAGGTGCTATTGAAATGGTGTTTACAGAATTATGTAGAAGTAATTAACAGTTAAAGTATTAAAGTGTTATCGTTATATATAATATCATAATTTTCTAAGTTTAAATTCAGAAAAAGTGTAAAAAATTTTTTTATATAAAACTGTATCCCACTTGTAAGAAATATTGTTTGTTTTGACGATTTTTTCAAATATAATGACGATTTGACGAATTTTATTGGAAAATTGGACGATTTTATGCTCAACATACCTGGCAATACTGCTCCGTCTTTAGATTTACACCACCAAATAGTAGCACAAAAATAGTTGTTGCTGCTGCTATTCAATTTTATTATAGCATTTATTTTCTTATAAAACAGTTTATTTGTATTGTTACAGTTTATAGAAAAAAAATTAACGCGTGTTGTAATTTATAAAGTGTTAAAACAAAAAAACTTTAATTTATTTTTAATTGAATCGATTAGATTAAAGTAAAGTAAAACAAAAAAAAAAAAAAAATATTTAATCAGAGCTTAAATAAAACACAACCGCTCTTGTTGAGAGTTAATATGCCTTGGATTGTATACAAGTTATTTATTTTATTTATATTTTATAATTTTTTATAATAAGTTTTTTTTTATAATTTTGTTTTAATTTCGTTTAAATTATTATTTATTAGCTTTTATTAGCCATAGATTTTAAAAAATCTAAAAATACTTTAAAATTTTCCATTTTTTATGTTTTTTTTTTTTTTTTTTGTGTATTAATATTTAGCAATCTTTTTTTTGTTCTGATTTTAGCAGATTAATTTGTTTCTTTCAAAGAACTAAAATTTACCTCAAATAAAGGGTCCGCCAAATAACTTTTTTTTTGAAAATGCTATAAAAAGAAACTACTGAATATTTTCTCAAATTTCTTTTTTTATTTGAAAGTACAATCCTTCCGGTTAATCATGGAAAATAATTTCATTCAAATGGCTGCCTTGGCTGGCCATGCAGTAACCTACACGATCGGTCCAATTTTTAAGCACATTATCGATTGTGTGCAGCTGTATTTCACCAATGGCTTCCTGTTCCGTCCTGTTGAAACCAAATATTGACAATATCCTCCTCTTTAATTTTTGTGAACAAAAATTCTTTCAACATGGCCCGATAACAATCGCCATTGACTGTAACGGCCACTCCTTGCTCATTTTCGAAAAAATGGCAATTTTCGCACACATTCTGCAACATTACCATGATTTTCAAAGTAATGTCGCAATATTTCCCAGCGTTGTTCAAGAGTATACACAACCATATTCGTTCAGCGGAAGGATAAAACTAATTATCTGTCAAATCAGACATGTGCTAAGTGATACCATTCACGAAATAAGCACTAGTTGAAAAAAAAACGTTAGATGGCGGACCCTTTATAATGTATGACCAACAAAAACATCCCCATAGAAATTTGCCAGGATTCTACATCGGATACAACTGAATGGGATAAGACTGGTTGGTTGACATCAAATTGTCGTTGCTATCTTTGCGTGGTTATTGATCCAAAATCTGACCGAAAAACACGCAAAAAATGAAATGGCTGCACAGCTCAGCAAAATCATTGCTTCACGCTGCATTAGCTGTTGATTTTCCTTTTTTTCTCTTAGTAAAAAGTTTGATGTTAAATATGTTTTAATTCTCAATCATATATTACATAGATATCTAGCTCTTTAACATTAGCTTTCAGTGCACGTAACTCATGAGAATGTGTTTTACATACGTGGTAGAATGTGTATGAAAAATTGTGTTTGTTGATACAAAAAAAAAAAAAAAAAAAGAGTTTCAGATCTATGTAATATATGTTCTCAATAACCAATAAAACCGAAAACAAAAAAAATTATACCATTTTAATATTTTTCATACAAAATGTTTAAAGAAATTATGAGAACCTGTTTACCATTATCAGGAGGTTAGGGACTATTTGTCTAACAAAACATTCCCGAAAATGAAGGTTTCTCATACTTTCCTCATAAAAAAAAACTAAAAAATAGCTAAATAAATAAAATTTGTAATCAGTATAAGAGCAAATAATTTGATTATTGCAAAAATGTGTTAATTAGCACATTTAATACTGCCGTTGCTTTAAAGGAACCCCTACTTTCAGGCCCGGAGTTGGATTGGAATTAGATATAATAACACAATTAAAGACATGTGCAAAATTGAGGTCTCGGCCATACAATTAATTTTAAAAAATTTAAAAGCTATTGTTTCAGGGTTGCCATATAATATATTTAAATATATATTTTTTGACATTTTCAACAGTTCTTTTTTAAAAAATGATTACTTTACAAAAAGAAAACCGGTGTTATCAAGGTTTGATGCTGATTTGGTTTGGAACGTAAGGGAAAATTTTTTTAAACACAAAAATTTGTTGTACAGTATATACTTTTTATGTAAAATTAGAAGATCCCATGAAGAATTTTTCAATCTTGCACAAGCTTCAACATACAAAAAATTCCTTTATTTCCTTTTTCAGTGCGAAAATTATCTATTTTCCTTCAACAATCAAAAAATTTAAAAAATTGATTTGTCAGTCATGCCAATTACAATTTTGAAAAGTTGTCTAAAAACACCAATATTTTTAAAAAACTCTCCATAATAGTGTAAATCAAAATGGTTAGTATAGTTTGATAAATATTTGCTTTAGCAACAAATAATAATCATAATTTTAAAAAAATCTGAACCCGTTGAGTTCATAGAAAGCTAGAGGGCGCAATAAGAGTACAAAAAATTCAGAAAAAGCTTACTGAGACACCATTACATCTCTCTACAAAATTTCGTTAAAGAAATCCCACGGGATTGATGAGTGGTATAAAATGGTACCGTCATTCAAGGCAAAGTTAAAATTATGAGATTGGTTACTTATTTATGACATCCATTGTATGTCATTGGTAACCTGTCTGTCAATTAATTTGTAAACAAACAAAAAATTTCAATTATATTTAACGTGTTTACTAGACTTAAAACCTTTTTCAAGTGATTGCAACTAAAAAATTTCTAAATTGATAAAAATCAGTATTTTTAGATAAAAAAATTTAAATATCTACGTTTTTGGACCAAAATCCCGTAATTTCGTCAGCCGCGTTCTTATTTTTGATGAATACCCTATATTTGACTATCGCCGCAATGTATTCAATTAATCATTAGTTATTAAACAGAACTCATGATATATTTCAAATTGAATTATATTGCATACTTTCAGGTGCTATAATAAAATTAATATTATGCTGCAAAAGTGCTGCCAGATCTCCTTTTTAATGTGTATATTTTACATGCTATTACGCTTCGTAAATACGTACTTGTAAACTTTTTCGAATTTATTAATCCTTTGAGGCCTATGTTCTCATGCTTAGAAATTGTATACTATTTTCAATGCCAGAAATAGGAAAGCTCACTCAAACAAAAAAGTTAGGAAAAAAAATTAATAGAATAGTTTTGAATTTTACTTGACTATTATTATACTAATTTTTAGTATAAAATACTAATAAATAAAATTTTTTATAGCTAAGCATTATTTCATCTAGCAAGATAGGAGAAAATCCTGAACTCCATTTATGCACTTAAATATTAACTAAACTCAGGGAAAAGAGTTTTATCATATTGATGAAACGTTCCATAACATTTGTCATAAATTTTTCGTTATATTTATGAGAGTGAAGTAAAAAAATGCATGTTTTGACGGAATATATTGGGTAAAACTGGTTCAGGCTCTAAATGAAAAATTAATCCACTATTAATTCTTGATCTGCATAAAAGTTTGTTTGTAGATTTTTCACCAGCATATTTCAAATATCAGAGATGGGAGCGGCTTTGTCTGTTTGTTTTTTGAGTCTTGATAAATTTCAGCAAACACTACGCGTAATACGTTCTAAAAATGCGTTTACAAGACGCTTGTAAATGCATTGTCAGAACGTATTACGAGCAGTATTTGCTGAAATTTATCAAGACTCAACAATGCTTTGTGTAATAGATGCCAGTGATTGTCCCAAAGAGTTAAAGAAGGTTCATCGCTGGCACCAGGTATACCCATGACCAGCAAAATTAAAATAAAACCATCAAGTTCTTCCATTGAAATAAATTGCAATGCATTGTGCTGAATTGATGTAACATAAAACAATAACGGAAAGATAAATACACACGGGTACCCTTATGAGGAGTCTACGTATGTGAATATTATCAGGAGTGTTACTGTTAAAACAAGGATGAAATGGGGTTATTAATATTAAAAATATATATTTCTTACTTTTTAGGTTAAACAAAAGCACTCCTTTTCGCTGAAATTCTTAAAACTCTATTAAAAGAATTTTTGTAATTCAGCTATAATTTCGACTTGCAAATGGCCCACTGTGCTCGGTTAAGTAGAGGATAATGATAATCAATTATTAGACTACTCGATGAAGACGAAAAATATTGAAAACTAGCCACAATTTTCAATAAAACTCCATATGATATTACGCAGTTACTGCTCAGGACGAAAAAAATCACAACAAAAAGGATGGCTACATGAATAGAAAATATATCAGCTTCAAATTCCATAAATAAAATCTTTTATAACCCATGTTTCTTTGATGTGTCAAAAACTTAACTTAACGATTAAATAAGTTTTAATTGACGAGAGCCTCGTTTTAAAGTTACTTAAATTGTGGTTTTGATAGTGGACACATAGTATTCACTTTAACACGCAAACTGGATTGTTTTTAAAACCCGCGTTTCAAAAAGCGGTGTTTCAAAAACAGTTTTTTTTAAATAATAAATTTGAAAACAAAAAACTCTATAGATTATTTGTTAGGACAATATCCTAATGAAGAAATATAGAGTATGGCCTCGAACTTGAATAATTTTCATTTTCATTGCACAATTTAAGGTCGAAAAAAACATAATTTTTATTTTTAATAAAAATTATAACAAACTTGTATAAAAGGCAGAGTACCGCCAAGTTTACTTCCCCTGTTTTGCTTACAAAGTAAACAAAATATAAAAAGGAGAGAGAAACAAAAAAAAAAAAAAACGTGTATTGAATATCCACCAGAGGTGGATCTTGCACATCAAACAAGTTTTCAATTTATTTTTTGATCAATGGTTATAATCTTTAACTTCAAACTCATATGTATATTAGTTCTCATGTAGTGAGTAAACTAGTTCATATGTATGTTTGATGTTTGGCATGGGATTGTTACCGCTTTCAAAACGTGTTCTGATGATGGGAACCTAGAAAATTCCCGAAATAGATCTATCAACACATTCCTGAAAGGGTCAAATAATAAATTTGAAAACAAAAAACTCTATAGATTATTTGTTAGGACAATATCCTAATGAAGAAATATAGAGTATGGCCTCGAACTTGAATAATTTTCATTTTCATTGCACAATTAAAGGTCGAAAAAAACATAATTTTTATTTTTAATAAAAATTTTAACAAACTTGTATAAAAGGCAGAGCACCGCCAAGTTTACTTCCCCTGTTTTGCTTACAAAGTAAACAAAATATAAAAAGGAGAGAGAAACAAAAAAAAAAAAAAACGTGTATTGAATATCCACCAGAGGTGGATCTTGCACATCAAACAAGTTTTCAATTTATTTTTTGATCAATGGTTATAATCTTTAACTTCAAACTCATATGTATATTAGTTCTCATGTAGTGGGTAAACTAGTTCATATGTATGTTTGATGTTTTTTTTTTTTTTTTTTTAAAAGAGAGGCAACACTCAGGAAATACTTCCTATATTTAGTGTGTTGCTTTCTTTGGAAAGGGATAGTATAGAGATGAAAGGTGGGGAAAGATTTGGCATGGGATTGTTACCGCTTTCAAAACGTGTTCTGATGATGGGAACCTAGAAAATTCCCGAAATAGATCTATCAACACATTCCTGAAAGGGTCAAATAATAAATTTGAAAACAAAAAACTCTATAGATTATTTGTTAGGACAATATCCTAATGAAGAAATATAGAGTATGGCCTCGAACTTGAATAATTTTCATTTTCATTGCACAATTAAAGGTCGAAAAAAAACATAATTTTTATTTTTAATAAAAATTATAACAAACTTGTATAAAAGGCAGAGTACCGCCAAGGCAAGAGAGAGAAACAAAAAAAAAAAAAAAAAAAACGTGTATTGAATATCCACCAGAGGTGGATCTTGCACATCAAATAAGTTTGGCGAATTTATTGAAGCTTTTTTTTTTTTGTTTCATAGCCCTGATTCATTACTTTATTTCGGTGGGGTTAAGTGCTATGGGAACACCGAAGGTGGGCGCAGCGATACATATAAGTGATAGAAAACTCATACATATTATTTTTCTAAATTGATTACACCACAACGCCCACAAAAATTTAACTAAAAAGTTGATCATTCAGTAAGACGCAGGAGTACCACATATAGATTTAGTGGCGGTATAGAAGAATAATTGATAGTTAGCACACCTTTTTTCAAAAATTTTAGAAAACCAGTTTTTTAAAATGCAGCATTTTAAACCACGGATTTTGAAAAGAAAATGCATTTCACCGTCAGAAGTGAATTATTTTTGTGAACCATAATTTAAGTACCTTTAAAATGAGGGATCAATGACTCTTGTAGCCAGTGCTGCCATGTATGTTTTTTTAAGAAAAAACTGTTTTTTTTTTTTAAATAGAAAACAGTAGAAAAAACAGTTAATATGTGCATTTTGAATTCAATTGCATTTTATTTAAACATAAAACAAGATAAAAAACATTAAACACATAACATATTTATATACACAGAAAAAAAAATATTTTTTGTTGTAGACTAACTTTTAATTATACTAACAAAAAAAAAAATATTTTCAAATTTATGTTATTACAGATCACAAGTTGTGCTCTGTTATAAAACTACATTTTAATTAACAATAGGAATAATATGCTTTTTTTCTGTGTACTTGTTTAAAGTAAAAAAAAAAAAATATAATATAAAAAAACATATGTATTTATATTTATATTAATTATTTAACATATAGCAAAAAAAAAGCTAGAAAACCATAAAAAAAACAAAATAATTCATCACATTTTGAGATCTTACTTAATTACATAAAAATATCAGTTATACATTTTTTGATTAAATTTGATTTTCATTTCGTTTGATTCCACAAAATTTTAAGACAAACAAATGCTAAAAAGAGAATTAAAACTTACTACACAGTTGCATTCAATGCGTAGTATTATTTTTTATTGAAACATTTTGTGCAACTTTTATATTAACTTTACAAATTCAAGTAAAATAAAGTAAATCGAGCAGGTAAACTGTCAAAAACTGGAAAAAAACGCTGAAATTAACAAAAACTGTTTTTTTTCATGAAAAACTGGAAAACTGTCACGCATCCTAAAAAACTGGAAAAAAAAGTTAAAACTGGCAATATGGTAACACTGCTTGTAGCTAAAACCGTTAAAAAGATATGGGCAATTATGTTCAACTACTTTTGCAAAACTGTTATTTTTATTTTTTTTTTCAATACATTATTTTTTTATGAAAATCTTTTTTTCTACTATATTTAGTATCTTTTTATAGATTTTATCTATAGATTTGAATTTTGTTAGAGCTCGACATATTAATTTGGCCACTGCAAAGTGGAATAAATTATAATTAACATATGTATATTTTTTTTGAAAATTAAAAAAAAAAATGTTTATTAAAATACAGCGGTTTAAACAGCGGATTTTGAGAAAATATGTATTTCACCATAATATTTAAGCAATTTAAAAATTAAAAACAATGTATTACAAAGAAAGAAAAAGGTATAAAACTAAAAAACATTAAACCAGAATATATAATTTTTATGCATATAAATTTTAAGAAGAAAAAAAAAAACAAAAAAAGAATTATAAATAAATATAAAAAAAAGAAAAAGCAAATAGTTGAAACGATTAAACAGGAGTTAAACAAAAAATATTAGGTACGAAAAAAATGTTCAAATAAAAATTTTTTAAAATGTGAAGCATTGCTGTTAAGTTGTTGAGCTTCTGGAAGCATATTCCGAACACGAGAAGCATTAAGATAAAAATGCCATTCAGAAACAAGGATTCTGTGTCGTGGCAGTATTATCTTTCTACCTCTGTTAGATCTGATCTGAAGAACTCTTGTCTTCATTAAGTTTTCAAATGACACACCATATAAGTTGTTAGAAAAAGACGAGGTTCCAGCTGATCTCCTCAGACCATAGACGTATCTTATGATGCTGTTGTACACAACCTTTAGTTTTCTTTTACTTCTTGAGTCACAATTTGCAAAAAGTTCACAGCCATATAGTAAACCAGGAATTAAATATGTCTTTGCTAGAAGTATTCTAATCCTAAGAGGAGAAAAGGACTGAGTTGCCCATAAAGGCCTTAACTTCACATAGGTCTGAAAAACTATTGTGTTTATATGATCTGTCCAGGTTAGTGTACTATTAAAAAGAGTCCAAGGTTTTTGGCTGACGAAACAAAATCAATTTTTTCACCATCTATAACTATTTTACTGTCAAATACTGGATCTGTCCTCTTTTTGTGAATAATCAGGCATTTAGATTTGCGCGGATTGATACAAAGCCCATTTCCCAAGGCCCAACGTTGCAGTTGGCTAAGATCTGCATTGATTAGTGCTATATTTTCATTTTTAGAGTTTTTGGGATTACTCAGGTAGAGTTGTACATCATCTGCGTACATATGTATCTTGCAGTGAGATATATGTTCGGGGAAAAAGAAGTGGTCCTAAGATGCATCCTTGCGGTAAACCCTTTACAAGATTTAACGGATCAGATGACTTATTGTTAACATACACGGATTGCGTACGGCACATAAGGTATGATGACAGTAGTTGAGTGGAAGAAGAAGAAAAGTTAAAATGACGCCTAAGCTTCATACAAAAAAAAAACTTATTTTTTCTCCTATTTTTTTTAAAGCACGATAACAGTGACTTTAAAATGAGATATCAGTGAATCACGTTGCTTTAACCGTTAAAAATATATGTTCGATTAAGTCCGACTACTATTGTTAAATTTTCAATTTTTTTTCATATTTTAAAACGTGATATTTCCACAACCGGTAAAGCTAACAACCTAAAACTTGTACGATGACATATATATATGACACATACCTTCCGTGCCAAGTTTGGTTAAAATTAAACATGGAAGATCTCGAAAATTGGATATTTTTTGATGGTTTTATATGAAATGAGTCAAAATCTATTTTTTATGACTTCTCATTTAAATTAGTAGAACGATTAACATAAATTTTTGACCATTCCAACGAAAAATTAGACAGATCCGTAGATTTTTTATGGAATTTGAAGCAGAATATTTTCTATTCTCGGATCCACATTTTCTGTGAATTTTTTGTAGCTCTGATGAGTAACTACGGTCTACGCGCCATTACCTTTGAATGTTTTAATTACTTTGCATATTGCAGCTGGTGTTTTATTCAAAATTTTGGCTACTTTTCTATATATTTCGTCTTCATCGTGTAATTTATTAATGGCTTTCGTTCTTCTGTACTTAATAGAACACAATGGGCTATTCATGGTCGAAATTATTGCTGAATTAAAAAAATTCTTTTAATATAAAGTTTTACGTCCAGCAGAAATCTATTATTTCTTCCTTTTTGTCATTTACCTGTTTAGCTACATAACTATTTGTCACGCCAAACTTAAACTTATGGTGCTGAATATTGTTCCAAGAAAATTTAAACCTTACAAAAAGGGGAACATTTGTGCCTGATGTAGGTCCAGCACCCGATTCAAATGCAGCACGTAAAAATATTTCACTAATGTGATGCCTGCATGGAAGGTATAATAGGCTGCGACCTAATAACTGCTCTAACAAAACTGCAGCTCCATTTAATCTCCCGGAGTTAGATGCAGTTGTATCAAAACAGGCTGCCACAATTTGATCATCGATCTTCCATTCAGTCAACAACTTAAAAGTTGCATTTGACATTTCTAATCCAGTTGAAGCAGATAGCTTTGGTACTCCTAGAAGTTGTTCGCCTTCACTATGTGAAATGATGATCGGCAAGCGTTCCACCTGTTCAAGACCGGTCAATTCAAGGAGCATTTTACCATCCCAATGCACCACTGCTGATATCTAAAATTAAAAAGTTTAAAAAGTACTTAAGTAAAAAAGTAGTAAAAAATGTGAGTATCAACTAACTAATGTGAGTATCAACTAATAATCGAGATTTGGTGATTTAAAAAATAAAAGATATCTTACCAAATTTTGACAATTATTGTTGGCTGTCGCTAATACTGCTGTCCTGTTTTGTTCTCGAAGCCGTTGCAATGTTCTTGTATTTAGTGCATATTCCTTGACATCAAGACCTACAGCTTCTGAAATTGCAGACATCAAATGCATAGCACCATTGTTGGTGATTTTCCATTTGGCCAGAGAAGATAGCACACGCGCGGTGAAAAAATTTTTCCTCCCTCTTTTGATTGAAGATGAAGCTGCATCTGCATTCGCAATTTCCATTTCCTCTAAAATCAAGAACGGTGAATCGGCCTCATTCTCACTCCCAGATGATGATACAAGACCTGCTATGAACGGCGGTTTGACTAAATTACGATTACAAAAAGACATATGTTTCCTACCTTCAATGCTGGAAGATGCAATTTCAGCAACGCGCTCTGCCTCTCTTCGCTTTCGAGCTTGATGATTCAATTCACGTTCTGCCTTCCGGTTTTCTCTTTAGTTGATACTGAATCTACTGCAACTAAATGGCCTGGCCGTCCATCCTGCCGCTACATTTCAAGAAATGCTTTATCTTCTTCAATTGTCATCATCGTCAATGCATCTGCGTGCGCTATATCGAACAGATTATTGAAATTGGCAACAGAAGTCCTTTCATTTGCTCTGAAAGACTCTTTTGATTTATTTCTATTTTTCAGGAGACCTTTCCATTCCTTGAATAGTTTCTCTAGTTTCGTAATGCAATGGTATTCTTGACGAATAGGAATTCGCGCCTTTGACCAAAACACTGAAGCTTCTTTAATGGTCAGTGCTGCACTTTCGCGTACAGTTAATCCCACTTTATTATGATTGTAGAAAAATACACGCAATACTTGTTGTATGGAAGGCAACTTGGATCCCAGAATTTGAGCATAGTCATGGCCAATTAAAAAAATATTGTTGCTTGAACGTAATTTGGCCATATTCGTGACACTTAAAGAATGAATTGATTGTAGAGAAAGGAACACGTCTGTCTTGTTGCTCGATCAGAATTATATGTATATCAAGCGTCATCTAGCTTGCCAGATTGTTTAAATTTTGCTGGCTACTCTGAATGATGACAGCGCTTGCTTATTTATAAGCGGAAGTTTTTTTTTTACCGATTTTAACACTTTATAGAGTTTTTGCTGAAAAATGAAAAATAATAATAAGAAATTAGAATTTCATCTCAAGTCGCCACCTCTAAAGATAGTCAGATCAAGCTGAAATTTTACATTTTTTTCTTTTAAACCAAAACAAACATTTTTGGAACCTGAGACTTTTCGTAACGTCACTTTTAAAAATAAGCCGAACCCTATTGTCTATAGAGTGTGTATCTGTGATAAATTTTTCCAGTTTTACTAAACATTTCCCATCGGTGAATTTAACATCTTCTTGGAAGTTATTTAGTAAATTATTCTTATGAAGTTGTGTTGCAGCATTAAAAGAATGAATTCTTCCCTACAAACAAAATGCTCCGTACGGCACAAACGCAATCCGACTCTGTTTACGTACGTTTTTTCATGAACATCGAATCTGATTCGAATCCGCTAAAACTCCGCCATGTCTAACCGTTACCGTACCGTCTTGTAGTATAAAAAATGGAGTTCACAAATTGACAGCCCGAATGAAACGGACCGTTAAAGTGGCATTAACGGACTGTGAAAAATTAGTGGCCTATATTTTTAGAATCTTGATATGTTCCATATACGTACCTGTTTTGTCAAAACAAACGTATTGTCATTTTTATTAAAATTCACCCTTCCAGGTAAAACAGTTTCATGTTTTTTATATTATTACAAACTACGTTCATATTGAACCCCAAAATAGGTATTTTCGTTTTTAACAAGATTTCGATTGTCAAATTCCATACAAACCGCTGTATTTATGTCAATGTATATAAAATAATATATATGTAACCGTTAATGAGGCTGCATGTTGATCAGATCTCTTGATTTTAGAAGTAAATCACCTGAAAAAGAAATCCATGTTATAGTTTTTTTTTTTTTTTAAATATACAAAAATTTACCAGTCAGAACTTTAAAAACAGGAATTAATGGAATGTTACGTTTTTTGCAGACCCAAATGTGTTTTACATAGACCTCTTGAACATTTGCAAAACCTCCTCCATATTTTTACAGCAGTCGCAGTGTTTGACTCCTGGTAAAAGCATTTAATTTTACAAATTCCTTAGTACCACTTTGATTGCGCTAACGTGCTGCAAAATCGTTTAAATAATTTATTTACTTTTTTTTTTTTTTATTGATTAATAATCGTATAATTACAAATTATATACTATTACCCTAACCGAGCACTAGCTACTATGGCCTTCGGCGCGTTGTAGCGAAAACAGACCAGTGCCTCTGGTGGGAATTGAACGCACGACCCCCGCACTGATAAGCCAGCACGCTACCAATTAACTCGTTTTTAATTTTTATGAACACGCTCTACCAACTTATTAAAATAATTTATTTTCAATTTGTCAAATTGCTAACTCCAGCTGAACGCGTTGTAATGTGTTTGACAAGTCTGCGTTACCATCTGTATGTTACCGTCTGTATGTAACTAGAGACCCACACTTTGTGGAATGTTGTTTGTCCACTACTCACCAAACTTACTAGCGTGGGATTTAGCAATGTAAGCTAAATCCCATACTAATATAATAATATGTTTAAGTAACTTTAAGTATTTTTTAAGAAACAATAAACAGTTGCTCAGTAGAGCTCAAGAACAATTAGTGTTTTATTTTTAATAACACTACAGCATGAAAACCGGATACATGTATGACAAAGTTCTTACGGATAAAAACCAGTGTAGTTCGTTTCGAAGGTCACCGAAACGGATACGTAAAAACGGAGTTAAACGTATTGCCGTTGTTACGGTAGGTTTACTCTCCGTTTTCATATCGACTTTTATGGATATCTCTTTTACGGTCAATAACGAATTCATGATTCCGTAAGTAACCGAGACTCCGCTTACTTGTTTCTTATGTTCCTATGATAAGCCATCGATAACAATGCCCGATTAGAACCATTCCTTCACTCAGAGAAAAGTTTTGCTATTTGCCAACTGAAATTCGGTTACTATTATTCAAATTCGGTTATTACAAGTTTCTGATTGTTGGCACAACTCTACATTAGTTTTCATTACAAAGTTCAGTTAAGTCAACTGAATTTTAGTTGTAACACCGAACATATTCAGAAATCTAACGTAAATATCGTTGTATGAACTGAATTTATAATATATTAATATACACTTTACAGTTCGGTTGGCACTTTATTTTTCTGTGTGTTGGCAGAACAGTTTTTGCTGGGTTATTAATGTAAACAGTCATAGCTTTTGAACCCTGGATGTAAAGTTGTGATATACCTTTTGCCGAAATGGCTGCCCACACTAGAACTTTTGGTTCAAATTTCGCTTTAGCCGAATACCGTACCTTGTCGAGAGTTGTTTTCAAGTCATCAGAATAAAATCCAGAATTATTACTTCCGTTGTTCCAAGCAAATGAAAATTTTTTTTCATCATCCAAAATTATTTGAAAATTTTTTTCATGAAGCTTTTTTCTCAGTTGTATGTTGGTATTTTGTTGGTATTTCTGCCAATCGTTTTTTTACTATATTTGGGTACTGTCTTCCTCTGGATGTGTTTCACGTTCATTTGAAGTAAGTTTTTGCGGATTCTTTCCTTGGAAACTCGAAATTTTCTAGCCAACTTACGATCTTATGCCCCAATTCGATAAGCCACCTATTTTTTCAATTTAAAAAGCTTAGCTGCGGTTACTTTTTT
The DNA here is from genome assembly GCA_021234595.1 of Delia radicum. Taxonomy (NCBI): domain Eukaryota; kingdom Metazoa; phylum Arthropoda; class Insecta; order Diptera; family Anthomyiidae; genus Delia; species Delia radicum. The sequence goes on along the minus strand of CM037855.1, from coordinate 74,842,989 downwards.
CGACGTCCTTTCTCTTTTATCCCGTTTGATGTCACTAAATTTTCAAACCGTTCGAATATGGAATATATAATATTGTCCATTCACTAAGTTGGCATCGGCTATTCCAAGGAACATATGATTTAAAAATAAAACTTTAAGCCATTAAAGACCCACACACGAAATTTAAAGTACGTAGCTTAAGCGGCTTTCAAGATGCTTTCCGCCCTAACTATAGGAATTTAAAAAATCCTCTTCTAAGGATTTGTCTCCTCGGAATCAGGAACCCACAATCCATATTTCAAGATCCTCCCCTTTCCATCCCTGCAACAAAATAAAATAGCTTAAAATATTTTTAAAAATTAGAAGATATTCCTCAAAATATATATTTCTCAATATATATATCATTCTTTCTTTTATAATTATCTTTGCTCCAAATGCAGCCCATACTATGAGAGATTAGCTACCGCGGTTTCGTTTGCAGCGCATTTGGCGAGGATTTCTTAGATATCTCTAATATTTGCGGTAGCCATCAGGGCCGTCAAAACTAAACTTTTTCTCTACAACCCAACAAACTTCAGATCATTTCATAAAAAATCTGCAAGATTGCCAAATGAAACTGTAGATATGGTAATCAACTTATTTGACTCAATCTCAGAATAAAAAAATAATCGCATTAATGCAGACTTTTACTTTCATACGATGAATTCTTTTTTTAAATTTTTATTTTAATTTATTTATGTTATGTTTTTCTTATGAATTGTTATATTTTTATTTTAATGAAAACTATCTTTTCCAAAAATAATAAAAAAGTTATATTTTTATGGAATTTCCAAAATCCGCTCTATACAGTTGTCTACTTCGGATTATAAACTCACGTACCAAAGTTTAAGTTCCAAGCATCAACGGCTTGGATAAAACGGCAAGGGGAATATTTTCCCCTTTTTGCCAAAAATCCCGTCATTACAGAAGTCTTCTCGTGATAAAGTCCCCACATACCAAACTTCAAGGTGCTCGTTTTAGTGGTGTGGCCAGGCCGCCAAGGGGAAAAGTTTTACCTTTTTTGCAACTCCCCGTAGGAATTTCCAAAAGTTCCGTCTTACCGGCCGTTTGCGCTATGACTTTTTCCCAAAAATCTGTTCTTATGATCAAAACGTGCAAAAATACGCAGTTAAGAGCAAAACATGCAAAAATATGCTTAAACATTTAAATAAATCGAATTTGTCAATTGTTCTGAAACGGCTAAATATCTCATCCATTTTTCAATAGGACGCACAGGAAAAAGCATTATACAGCATATTTTGAACAGCTGTTCGATTTCGACACCTTTTGGTTGGAAATGATAAATAGCACAAGTGAATAAACAAAAAGGTAATAACAATTTTGTCTTTGGTAGAAAATTGGAAATATTTAGTGCTAAATTTAATTAAATAAACTTTTCAAAACATTTATTTGTAAATGTAACTTTTAACGGGAAAAATGTCTTGAATTATTAAAAAAAAAATAAGGATTTTTCGAGCTTCCTTGTTAAAACTTCAATTATATTTTTCATAGGAAGTTTTCACTATTTTGTCTGACTTCGGTGGGGTTAAGAGATATGGACGCATTTCATAATTAAACATAAAAATATCGAATTTTTGACCTCGATCCCCTCAATTTTTTGGTATGGATTTTAATTGCCATATAAATATGACATTGTCCAAATTTTATGTTGGTAGCTCTTACGTTTGTGGAAATTTCGCTTTGGAAAATTTGAAAAAAAAACGAAAATTTAACAAATGAAGTCGTATAATATCGTTTAAATCTTTTTAACGACTAAACCTATATTTTTTTAGTTCATTGATTTTAAAGCTACTGTTATCGTGCTTTAAATGAAATTAGAAAAAAATTAATTTTTAGGCTCAAAATGCATTTTTTAACCGCAGTATTTTAAGAAACTGTTGTTTTTTAGTTCTTAGAAAAAAAAAATATATATTAATTAAAATATTTCTCCTATATGTCTCCTCTATGTCGTTGGAACTCTTACGAAATTCAAGGTGATGAATAAAAAACCTGAAAAACGATACTAACTGTAGTAGAAAAGAGAATTAATACAAAAAAATATTTTATTGAAAAAATAAAAATCAAAGTTTTACAAAAGAAGTTGCACATAATTGGTCACATCTTTTTAAGCTACGAGAGTCATTGATACCTCATTTTATAGGTTCTGGTTTTACTGGTAAAGAAAAGTTATTCACTTTTAGTACTTAAACTATGAATTCCATTCATGTAATTTCTATGATGACTAAAATAAGATCTTAACAGCTTGATATACAAAAGCAAACGCCGATTTATATTAAACATTTTAACGATTTTTAAAACTGCATTTTTTTTCATAACGACAAAATGCCAAATGGCGTATGTGGACAACTATTTTGGCGTTATTATAGTCTAAAATGATTGCATTTAAGAATTGGTATTATTGCAGTATTCAAATTGATGCCAAATTTCTTAAAATTTTAAAATACTTTAAGTCTTTAAGAATTTTTGAAAGAATTTGTATGAGTTCGATTAGTTGAATAATTTTTATAAAATTAATCGTTTGATCGTTCAATCAAAAATTGCTTGATCGTTTATTGGAACAAAACAAAAATCCGAATAAATGACAACCGTAGTGCAAACCTTTAATTTTTTAGCTATCCGGTCCCTATCCACCTCAGTCTCTCTCAATCTGCCCTCTTTTTATTTGTTCGTAAACTCGCACCGAGCAAATGAACACATGTTGCAGACTTTTAAAAGTTTAAACTAATTTTTATCATGTTTTTGAATAATAATTTTATAACATTTTTATTTATTTCTAATTTTAAAGATAAAATAAGCAAGATAAAATTTAAATATGTGAAATTTAAATAGAAAAAAAAATATATGCATAATAAAACTGAACGATTTTAGCAACAATCTTTTACCAACGTGTTGCACTTATTTTTTAGTGTCGAAAAATATTTTCGCCCGAATTCAGTTGGTAAGCATAAAAACGCCGTGTACAGTAGCTTCTCTATTTGTGTATACTCCTTGATTCAACTCCTTTTTTGGCAAGGTATGTTTGTTTATGCTGGGATATACATAAATTCATATCCATACATCATTTTATGTAATTTATGTATGCAAAATACACAGGCATACTGAAACTGAAGTCTACATTGAAGCATAACTGATTGCATTGAAAAAGAGTTTTTAGTGTAAACTATAATGAAAACTTTATGAAAAATATTTTATATGTTTCATTCTGTCACGTGGTTGATGAACCCATGACATAAATTGAAGCATCATTTACTTATGAACTTGTATGTAACTTATTCAAGATGGTGCAGTTGACAGAGTGATTTTAGTTGTAAATACACTAAGCGAAAAAAAAATAGTAAACATTTTTGCTAAAACTACTTAAAATTAAGTTAAAATGACGTTACTAGAAAGTAATCTGAAATAAGTACCCAGGTAGAAATTGCCAACAACACAAAAAAAATAAAAGTATTAGCAAACCACTGCTAGTTTTGTAAAACCCGCTGCTCTAAAAATTACCAAAGTTAAAACTAATATTGTACCAGGAAAACACTATTTTGTTTGCAAAGCATCTGTTTTGCCAGTACCACCCCCAAAATTCTTTGCCAATATTGCTTTTACCAATACGACAACCAATTAGAATCATTATCTTTTTTATATTTTATTATACTTCACACACTAAGACGGAACTGTATTGCTACTTTTTAAATGTGTTTTATTATACATATTTCTCAAAATTACCCAAGCAGAAAAATACAATCGGCGCAATGTTCGGCAAACCGTCTGCGACGGTCGTTTATGCGTTGGCAGAAAGTTGGATTAACAATCTTAACAGTATTGTGCTGCTACCCGATTGATAACAGTGGATTGAACGAAATTGCCACGGCTGGCATAAGAGATACTCTTAGCAACAACAAACCCGTGTGCCTAATATTTTGTTGTCCTCAACAACATATCCAAGTTTCATTAAATGCTGCGCATTCACCAAAGTGCAGTTTCCTTGTGAGTTAAATATTATTTAATTGAAACTTACAGGTTAATCTGCTAAAATCAGAAAACAATTTTCCGGATAACTATTAGTAGGCAAAATATGTGAAGTTTTGAAATATTTTTAATTTTTTTTTATGCCAATAAAAATCTACCCATCTTATATCAGCAGTCAACAACAAAAATACTGTTAATATTGCAGTTTTTGTTTGCTGTTTTAAAGGACACAAATTATTCAAGAATATTAGAATTTTTGTATTAAAATACAAAAATTATTCTTTCGGACTTTCTATATTTTTATATAAAGGGTCCGCAATCTAACGTTTTTTTTTCAACTAGTGCTTATTTCGTGAATGGTAACACTTAGCTCATGTCTGATTTGACAGATAATTAGTTTTATCCTTCCGCTGAACGAATATGGTTGTGTATACGCTTGAACAACACTGGGAAATATTGCGACATTGCTTTGAAAATCATGGAAATGTTGCAGAATGTGTGCGAAAATGAATGATGCCGATTTTGCCAAAAAAAATCATCTTTTCAGATGAAGCTCATTTTGATCTTGGCGGGTATGTAAACAAGCAAAATTGTCGCATTTGGGCCACAGAAAACCCGCATGCATACATTGAAAAGCCGATACACCCAAACGAGTCACTGTTTGGTGCGGATTTTGGTCCAAAGGCATAATTGGGCCATACTTGGACCGATCGTGTAGGCTACTGCATGGCCAGCCGAGGCAGCCATTTGAATGAAATTATTTGCCATTATTAACCGGAAGGATTGTACTTTCAAATAAAAAAGAAATTTGAGAAAATATTCGGTAGTTTTTTTTTTTATAGCATTTTCAAAAAAAAAAGTTATTTGGCGGACCCTTTATTTAGTTAGAATATTGTTCTACCTCATGTCCAAAAATCTAATATGATATTGTCATACTATATTTTATTTGGCAGCTTTTCAAAAGTTTGATCATTTTTATGATAAACAATACAGATGTTTTATTGGCATCACCCAAATCTTCAGTTGTCTGCAATAGAAAAAGATAATTGGCTTAACTCAAACCGAGACATTACATACAACAGACTAAATAAACTCTATGAGAATCTTTTTGCCTGCCTAAGTGTATAAACTGGGTTACCCGAAAAACTGAGGTAATTGGGTATCAAATTAAAGGTATTTTTAAGACGCATCCACTATTATATAAATCGTGTCCATGCATTACCTTAAAAATAGATTTATCATTACACCCCCATTTAAATTACAATTGGTTCCAAATGGCAGAAATCGATTTTTTTTTAAGTTTATTATTATTAAAAATGCCCAAAGTTAGAAGTTTCGAAAAATTTATTTTTATTTCATTTTTACATTTAATATACTCAAATTTATTCAGATATACAATTCTGACATCGTCGGATCTCATTAACCCACTTTAGCCTGGAATCCAAAATGGCCTAATAATTTGATAAAAATGCAATAACGTATTTTTTAACCCTTTTACTACCCTTGTACTGTACACATTTTTAAATAAATATAAAAAATTTCGATAATGCAATAAATATTTATGTTTTTGAATGTTTTACTTTTAAATTTTAAGAATTTGAAGCCAAAAGTTTATTTTTCGATCTTTTAAGTTCAAGTTTGTCAAACAAAAAACCGTGCAATGTTTATTTATTAATTAAAAAATTCTTCTATCCGCTAGCACGGTTTTTTGTTTAACAAAAAACAAATGATCTTGAACTTGAATAATCTTGCTCACATCATTTATATTTCAGTTTAAATATACTCATTGGGATATTGATCATTGGAAAAAGTCATTATATGGATAAACAGTACATCCGCTTTTTGTAATGAACTTTTATCTCCGAAAAATGGGGCGTTTGGTGTATCTCGTAAACTAAGAATGCTATAATCTGGAAATTGAACAAGATTTCAATATTTTTATTAAAGTTTGCATAATTTTCGGAAAAATATTCTTAAATTTTGTTGTAGGAAAACATTTACTTTTATTACAAATATTTAACCCTTAGTATCCTGGGGACAAAAACATCCATTAAACTTTACTTTAAATATGCTTACAAGATTATAAAGCCTTTAAATTGTTACAAAAAAAAATATTCACGTAATAAAAATAATTATTTGTGTAACTTCATCCGTATATGGTTAATTTTTACAAAATAAAACCCACTAGGAAATTTACAGAATAACACCTTGCATAATTTTCGTGAAAATATCACTTAAATTTTGTTAGATATCTTTTATTCAAAAAATCTTTAACCTTACCGGCCGAGTTACAAAAAAGACACATGAAACTTAATGTACCCCTCTGTATCTTTAAAGATACAACCATTAAAAAAATTCCTACGCCTTTATATTGAGCTTAATTAAAATGAAAACTTAACAAGTATGTTAAGAAACGAAAGCGCTCTTTAATAAAATACAGTTTTTTAATATATAAATTGAGCCTTTTGCTAATCATGAAATTCGTTAAAATTAAAACGAACGAAACTTTTGAAAGTTTAAATTAAATTTGAAAGTATTTGGAGGCAAATGTAAGCTTTCAAATGCTATATTTTTTGTCCTTAGATCACTTAATTTTTGTGAAACAGTATTTAAAAATGTTGAAGTTTTTTGGTTATAAAAAGAATAAAAAAATTATTTTAAAAATCGTGTTATGCAGTTTTTCTTTATTTAGCATTTCACACCATAAAAACATATTTTTCTTTCAATCGACGCTGTTGGGGTTAAATAATGACCACAAGCAAAGAATATAAAGACTTTAAATGGATCAAACTAAACTTTTACTTTATAAAAACTACTATTTTGTGTAACTTGGTCCATAAAGGCCTAATGTTTTCACTTTTCACAATAATATAGCCACTCGAAAATTTACAACATAACATTTTTCAAAGTTTTCTTAAATTTTTATACGTGGTAGAGTGTACTTAAATAAGGAACGAGCGCAATTCTTTATTATTAAGGGTTAGAAAGGTAGGGTCAAAAGTAACTCTTAAAATAATACTATAAACGAAATAATAATGAAAGAATAATAACAAATCGTTATTTTAAGGTATGAGATAGAAAATTGTTCAAGTGTTTTGATGTAATATATAATTAAATCCAAATGAAGATTGACAAATTTTTTAGTGTCACTCTGTATGGGGTAATATACAGTTTTATCAAAATTTAATTCTGTTTTTCTTAAATATGTGTAATAAAATTTATAAATACGATATATGAGCTATTTTGAAAAATATTTAAAATTCGGTCTACAATATTTTTTAACTTTGGGGCTCATTAGTACGCCTTTATACGCTAATAAACCACTATTTAGCGTCTTTAAATCAGTTTCGGAGAATCACTTTCGGCAAGGGGTGCAAAAATGGTGGTTTAAATTTAAAAAAATTCTCAAAATTACGTTTTTTGATTGAATTTAAAAAATGTTCGTATATGTGTACCATTGTTTAATACTTTTTTGCGTTTTCATGGAAATTTACTCCCTTTTTTGTTATTTTTTTGTCCTCTGATTTTGTGTTGTGAAAAACAGAAAACTCAGTTCACGCAGCAAACTAGCCTTTTTGAAACTATACAGCTTTAGTAAAGACTGCTTTTTGAACAAAATTCACGCTCATGTTTTGAACTTTTATAACGCTAAAACTCTTTATGTGTTAAGGGCACATCAAAAATGTGTTAAGGGCACATGAAAAAATTGGTTTAAATTTTCGGCTACAATTTATTTATTTGTTAGGTGAAGGCACACCAACAGGTTAGGTTTTAAATTTATTTCTGAAGTGTTGGAAGATTTTTTATTATACTTGAAAGTTGAAAGCCCGAACAAATAATTAAAAGAACAAAAAAAAGTGAGCTTGTTTACAAAGATTAAACATTATGTAACTTTGCGTAACAATAACAATTAGAAGCATATACATATTTGTTTTATAAAAAAAATGTTTTACCAAAAAAATTCATGTAAAAGCACATCCAATCATGTATAAAAAAATACAATTCTGAATTTTATATATGATAATACATAATTGATAAATTTTATTAAATTTTTATAAAATTAGATAAAATACAAACATCAAAAACGTCTTCTGTCATCTTAGACATACTTATATATAATCCAAAACCGAAAAAATTTCCTAAGTATGTTTCTATGTAACTATATATAATTCAAAAATCGCAAACTATTTTACGAAAATAGTCTACAATTTTGCGAAATCTATTTCCATTACAAATAACAAACCTCCAGCAAAATTTTTTAAATCAGATGACCTATGAACCTATTTTAGAACATTTTATTTTACCACCGGTTACATGGAACCGTTTCTAGAACAGGTTCCTGGGAGTCAAATTGTAAGGTTTCACTGTCCCAGAACCAGTTCTTTAACTGGTTATTGAACCAGTTCTAAAGCAGCTTGTTGTAGTTTGGAGGCAAAGAACCTATTGCAAATAGGACAGACTCCATATGAAAAGAATCGGTTCTAAAACAGAAATTATAAGCTATTATAATACACAATTGATTTATTGAAGGAAACGTTTGGTAACCGCATAGTTTCACGTTTCGGACCCGTAAGTTGGCCTCCAAGATCGTGCGATTTAACGCCGCTGGACTATTTTCTGTAGGAATGTGTGAAGTTGCTAGTCTACGTCGATAGGCCCGAAACGATTGACCACTTGGATGACAACATTCGCAACGTTATTGCCAATATACGGCCACAAATGTTGCAAAAAGTCATCGAAAATTGAACCTCCATATAAGACTACTTCCAAGCCAGACGTGACGGTCATATGCCAGTAGTAATATTTAAGTTATAATGCCAGAAGATTATCTCTCGAATAAAGTAAATTTCATGTCAATTTAAAAAAATCATTTTGTGTTATTCCATTTCAAAGTTCAATACCTCTATGAAAAACACCTTTTATAATTTTATATAAACTTTTTTACTCGGGCAACTATATTTTTATGTGTAACATTATATTAAATAAGATATATGTATTTTATTATATTAAATAAGATATATGTATATTAGGCCGGGTCGATTTGTATGGAGGCAAAAAAATAGCTCAACGTTCAAGGAAAATCGTATTCTTGGGATCAAAATAAGAAACTTTGCCGAAGGAACCATACCTCTAAAACGAATTCTGATGTCCCGACTTTTGACCCGTAGGGTTAAATTTTGAAAAAGCCCACTTTGATATTTCAGAAAGTAGGAGGAATTTCTCCAAGATTATGGGAGATACTTCTTCTCCGGGAGACGCGCTAGCAGATTAATGCATAAATCATCATTGTAGGGGTTAAAATTTAAGTTAAAAGAGGGCCTTTTTAGCCGTGTTTTTTTTTAGCAAAATGTACAAATCTCGGGATAGAGATATTTCAGAAAGTATTAGGAGTCTTTCCAAGATTAGGGTCTCTATTTCTTCTCCGGAAGAAATAGAGTATAAATATATTCGATTGGGTTGAAATCGATTGGGCACTCTAAATGGGTCAAAGTGGGATTTTTCAAAATTTCACCCTACGGGCCAAAAGTCGGGACATCAGAATTCGTTTTAGAGGTATGGTTCCTTCGGCACAGTTTCTTATTTTGATCCCTAGAATACGATTTTCCTTGAACGTTGAGCGATTTTTAAATCGACCCGCCCTAATGTATATGAAAGTTTTTATTCGGGAATAAACTTTTTTTTTAAATGGGCGATTTTCGTCCGTCTTGCGCACAGGTTAACGTTTTAAAAACAAATCGATTTCTTTCATTTGAACCATTTGTAATAAACTGTGGGTGTAATGAACGGAACCACATTTGTATGGGAATTTATTGTTGGTTTGATTTCAAATTGACATATAAAAATGCTTATTCAATTTTCGTAATCGTTCGAATTTAAAACAACTTTTCCCGAAGAGCTTTTATAGCCCATATTTTAAATGATTTTCAAACCTGGGCCCACAGCATATGCAATATCGGTATCAAAATTGCTGTTTCTTTGAGTACTTTAATACAGCGTACAAAAAAATTTCTTAAATTTTGAACATGTATTCCTACAAAAATGTTGAAATTTTTGATTTACCAATTTAACCTCTAAACGTGCGATTGCGCACCTAAAAAGTAACTGTTTAGTATTTTTTTGTCCTCAACAACATATACAAGTTTCATTGTAATCTGCTGATATGCTGTGTAGTTTCCATGTACGTTTTTAATAGGTTTTTCTGCAATTTTTACATGTTTATTTCTATGAGTGTACTTATGTTTTTTCTTCATTGTTCCCTTTTATAATCAAAAGTTTTAAAGTTTTTGTTCTATGTAGAAATTCTTTAATGAAACACATGATTTATAATCATAAATAGGCAAAAGAAAAAATTTGTCTTTCTTTCGCAAGTCTGTTAAAAATTTCAATTTTTTAAATAAAAAGACAGTATACACAGTCGCGAAAATCTTAATAGCGGTGTCCACTTTTTCACACGTATAGGAATTGTGTGAATTCAACATATTAATCAAATATTTGAAACGTCAATCAAATATGAAAAAAATAAAAAATAAATTATCTGTTTTTGAAACACATATTTTTTATATTAACACAAATATTTCAAATTGTTTTTGAATATTGACATATTTCCGGTCTACAATTAATGACCAATGTAAGCATAAAAAATGGGAACATCAATTTATAGAATTTTAGATAAACGGGTTAATATTTTAAATTTCCTTTTAATTTTAAGGACTAGACCTTACTTGGGACTAGTTCATAAAATGGACCAATTAATTGACGATTTATTTAGTAATCCAATTTTTGTCATTTCAGTTGCTTAAAAACAATGCCAATGTAATGTAGTTTCAATTGGAATTGATCAATGCCAATGCCTTTAACAGGCAATTGTATAACTGACTGTTATAATTGTTTCACACAATTCTCTACAAAACAATTTATTTGCTAATTTAGATACAAGTCCTATTTATGCGTACTCCTTTTATGAATATTCGGGTTTTATCAAGTAGGGTAGAGGGGAGAGCTTTCGCCAGTGGGGCACAAACAACAACCCCATATTATCTACAAACTTAAGAGTGATAATAAAAAGCTTAAATTATAATTTGTTCATCATGTTTTATACATCCAAGTTTTGGGGGTTTACTATATAGGTAGTGTCGGACAGTCACATTTTTGTATTTTGAGAGGTGTTTAAAAAAATTAAAACCAAATGTTTATTTTTAGATCTTTTATCATAAATTATGATGTGAGCAAGATTATTCAAGTTCAAGATAATTTGTTTTTTGTTAAACAAAAAACCGTCTTCAAAAAATATATGAAAGTAAGTATATTCCTCGATAAGTTTTTCATTTGGTGTATTAAAAATTACCGATGGGGTTTCTGCTTAAAAATCTTTCGAAAACTGTAAAAAAGTTATGGTTAAGTGGGAATGGTTGCACCTGGGTACAAACAACCTGCAGCCATAGCAGTATCTTTGGAAATATTTACAATGTAGTTGATACACAAATGGTAAACGTTCGCCAAAAACAATAAATACAGTGAAACCTACCAATAACATCTACATCTATCCTTAATAAAAAATTTTGGTGATAAAATGGACTCTCATTTCCGCTGTCTTTCTCCACTAATATAGACTCATAATTAGATCGTAGTTATGTAAAAAACATAAAAATATACTACACTCAAAAAAAAAAGTTTGTAAAGTCAGCAAAAAATTTTGCTGAGTCAGCATAATTTAGTCAGGAGGGTGCTTGCAAAAAAATTGCTAATGTCAGCAAAAGCTTTTGCTGAAAATCAGCGAGCTGATTTTTAGCAACTAAATTAGTAGATTCAGCAAAAGTTTTGCTAACACTTAGTGGATTAGAAATACAAAAGCCTTGCTAAAAATTAATAAATTTTTTGCTGAATTTTAGTAGACTGAAAAAAACGCATACAATTTGTAGAAAAATTGTAATTTAGTTAATTTAATTGCTGAAAATCATAAAACATATTTTTGTGATTCTTTTAAAAATAACTTACAATAATTACGAAATATAAAAATTTTCATTTTCCCACATTGACGACACATGAATTAATTTAATATCTAAAAATATATAGAAATAAATATATATAACATAACAAAAATTTTCTTTCAACTACTTACATCAATGGTTGTCTAAATGATGCTTTCTTTTAAAGGACGCAACTGCCGAAGATAATTATAGAAACGAAACGAAAAAATAAACAAAAACAACCCTTTTTTTTGCAATAAGAAAAATGAACCATAAAAATCTATCTGAGATGTGTGTCTTTGTCTTTCGCTTTACTCTGTCTACATGTCTGTATATTTTTGTTTGCAATTTGACCACACTAGATTATTAATCTATAATCATTTAATTTAGAAATACATATTAAATTTAAATATTTTATTTTGTCTTTTATTTAATTAATAGACAGTTATTTTCACAAGCCGGTGACAACGCAACATTTAAGTTGTTTTAATCCTCAATTTTGTTTTATGTATGAAAAACAGATACAAAAGTCTTGCATGGTTGATTTTTTTATATGTCTTATTAGAGTTGTACTTTTTAGTATCATTTTCCTCTTCTCTACTACATCTTGACATGCCGCGACATCTGCTTCATTCTGCGTATATCTTTCAATCTGGTTGTCGTCCACACTATTAATGTACTTATCAGCACAATTTTTTTTTAGCAAAATTAATTAGTAAAACATTAGTATATTAGTAAAGCATTAGTATGAAACAGTTAAGTGCTGAATAAGTATAACAAAAATTTTAGCTGAAAACACGATTTTAGCAAAAAAAAATGCTAAAAAATAGTATACCTGATTTATAAGACGTTTTACTAACTTTCCTACTAACTTATTTTTTTGAGTGTATAAGCCATAGAAATAATGGAATTTATATACATTCAAATCAAATCCAGAATGTGTAGATCTTATAATTAAAAATAATTTTTCGAAAAAATCTATTGGTTTGGTAAGACAGCGCTTCAGTTCTAAGTATAAGTTTTTAATAACTTATAACTGTTTTTAAGAGTTTGATAACTTATCTGTTATTGTGTAAACTTTAAAAGATTACTTAATTGATTTAATTTTATTTTAAATTTTCTATAAATTGCGCCAAATGAGTGTTTATAATAAAAGATTAAGCTATTTAAATAGAAAACCAAAATATTGTGTCAATTAGTTTTTTGTGTGGAGTGCACGGTTTGGAAGCGAGAAAGTGGTAAAGGTAACATTTCGAAAAATTTCACAATTATCAGAAATCCTTAAAACCTATTTATGTCACCCAGAAACCGTTGATATTAGACATAAAGTAAGATTCAAGTTTAAGATTTTTAAATAATCTCTTATGTTGGTTAAAGCACACAATATGCCAATAGGCTACCTCAAACGGACATCGTTATAACTTAAAATCGTATGGACATATTTTTATGAAATGTGGCAGAAAATTTTTATTTAGTAGTAATGTCAAAGCCTTTTAGTTTGATCAACATATATTGAAGTTAAGGTGCGTTTTCGTTCAATTTCGCTTTGAACTTCGTTTGGCGCATATCGCACAAAATCGGTAACGAATAAAAAAAATTGGTTGAATATATTGTTTATTTTTCGTGCCGAACAAGTGGAATAAATTTAATTACAAAAACGCTTCCCAAAAAAAAAAAATTATATGAGGCATCATAAAATTATATTAAACTGTATATAAACTAGAGTCGCTCTTGTGAACAAAACTTTTAACTCCGGCATTATGTAATTATATCTAAAATCACTTCGAAAATATTTTTCATATCACACCACATATAATTAAATGTGGCTTTGTAATGGACCATATATAATAATAAATGAATTCAATTTAAAAAAAATCAAAGGATATTGTTCTAACAAATAATCTATAGAGTTTTTGTTTTCAAATTTATTAATTGACCACTTTCAGGAATGTGTTGATAGATCTATTTCGGGAATTATCTAGGTTCTCATCATCATTATTCTAAAAAAATTTAATGTAGTGTAATTATATGTACGTGTGTGAGTGTTGACTTTTATATAGGAATGGATGTATAACTCTATATTTTATATATAGTAATATATAATTAGGTATATAAAGTATCATTGTAAATAAGACACAATAACATTATATATTCCTATATTTACTCCCATATAAATATTTTTGAAACATCACAAATCTATATACAATTAGATACAAATATGTATGTTTTAACATATATGTTCATATGAATATATACATTTTTACATTGAAACATTTAATTGTATAAAATTATATCTGAATATTTATAAACCTTTTTACTTGGGTTAGGCAGGTTTGAGAGCTAAGACTCTGAATGTTTTTTGAGTTATATAAATCCCCTGCTTTCGTGAACTTTTTATAAATGAAAATTCAAGGATGGCAAGCAATACTGCTTAAATTCCTTTATCGATTCAAAACTCTTTCAACCGATTATCGTTATAGGTAAAATACCGTTATAGATAAAACTAAAATACCAATATCCATAAAATACCATTACCGAAATAATTGAAATAGCGTTATTCTTAAAATACTGTTACCGAAATTATCTGTAAAATCAGAAAAAACAATCGCTGTATATATATATATATATTCCTAAAGCTTGATCATAAACTTGCTAGTCATTAGAATTCGGTCATTATGTGGTTAAGATTATCCATGTTTATTGACATTGCCTTAATAACTTAAATAACGTTATCCTTAAAATACTATTACCGAAATAACTAAAAACCCGTTATCTCTTAAATAACGTTACCGAAATAAATGAAAATAGCGTTACCGCTAAAATACCGATACCGAAATAAGTAAAAACCCGTTACCGAAATACACGAAAATTGCGTTATCCTTACCGATACCCGCATCGAATCGATTACCATCCACGTGAAAATCAGATGAAAAAGAAATTTTCTTTCTTAAAAAATATTAGTTTTTAATTATTTTAGCCGACAGAAATTCATAAAAAGTTTAAAGAATTTTCTACATAAAATTATTAGTTTCAGCTCAAAAAAAAACTTTGGGACGGTGCAATTTTTCATTTAAATATTTCTACTCCTTTATATGCCTTTTGCCGGATAAAGATTTCGAGTGCTTTTTATTTAGAATAGAATTAGCTAAATGTACGTGAAGTCTTACTTTAACATTCAACTTTTACATATAAATTATCTTTTTTAGAGTGGTCACAAATGTTAGATGTAGTTATCAAACATATTGTAAATTTGTTTTTGTGTGTGTTAGTAATAAAAATATACAAATATTATAAATAAAAGAATTTTTCAGCATTTTCTTGATGCAAAAACTTCTAAAAAAATATGAGAAAATAAGATTTTGAAAATTTCCATTTATTTTTTAACGATCAAAGCCAAATTTAGCTAAACAAAAAAAAAAAAAAACCGGGCCCACCCCCAAAAAATATAATTACCAAGCGATTATGTTACAGTTTTTTTTTTTTTTTTTTTAACCAATACTCAGGGGATGCCCCCTACTCATGCAGTGCATTGTATTGATCAGGAAAATAGGGTATGGGAGGGAGGAAAGAGGGAGTAGTGTTTGTGGATATTTGATTTAAATTTTTCTAAATTGTAAGTAACAGGGAAGACTTCTGCGGGAAGTTTGTTCCACATACGAATCGTTCGACTAAAAACGAATTTTCTCTGTAATGCGTTGTGCGAAACACAGGACAATCAACTACAAACGGATGTGCTCTACTGGATAAGCGAGTATTACGAATAAAAACTCGGGCTCTAGGAATAAGTTCACTTATCTCAGATGAGCACCTCCCATGGTAATATCGATAGAAAAGTGTCGCACAACCTCTGCGGTATCTCATTTAAGACCTCGTTTAAATGCTCCATATGCCAGCGTCAAATATAAAGTAAATTCTGATATTGCACATTGATATATTTCTTCATTTTAACCCACATAAAGGTCACAATGAACCAGAACCCTTATGTTCTGGTCCACTTCCAATACAATTAAATAAATTGAAAAATTTTAAAATATTTTTAGAGCACAATTCCGACTTAATACAATTTCTATCTATTAAAGCCAGACTCCAAAAAACTTAAAAAAAAGTTAAAGCTCAATTTTATTTTTTATCATTTTGGAGTCATTTTGTTTTTAAATACAGTGGAACTCGGTTTTAAGGAACTTTTTTTATAACGAACGATTTTTCTCGTTCCAAAGCATTTACTAACATATTTCATACAAAATAAAACGGTTATAGCGAACATCGTTTATAAAGAATTTTTCATACAACGAACTAACTTTTTGGAACCTTTTGCGAGTTTTCATATAAATTTATACGCTTATAACGAACACATAAAAAATTCTAAAATGAAAAGTCTGCTGGGAATGTTTACCTCGCTAATAGTGAACTTCGCTTATACGAACTAACTTCGTTATAACCGTACTCCACTGTAATATTTATTATTATTTTTACACCTTATGTTGCATTAGAGCTGCTAACTTCAATAAAAAAATTAAAAAATTGACGGAAGTCATAAATTAATTCATTATATTGTTTTTTTTTTATTACTTTACAAACCCCTCTATCTAATAAACATGCTTTTACACATACATTTTTTTTCAAATCCAAAATCCTCTATATTTTACAAAATTGCCAATATTGCCAAATTTTAAAAATAAATTATACGTGAGATTCAGTAGTCGCACAGTGGTCCAAAATGCTTAACCTAGCCGGAAGAAAGTCATAACTCGCTTTTGAAAAGCCGCATTGACATGAAACTTTGCACGTTCATAGATTTTATCAATAAAAACACTCACTAAAAAAATGGGCGCAATCGGTGAAATGGGCGTGGCAAATTTTTTGTTAAAAAATAAAAACAAATAATATACCTGTATTTTTGTAAAACATTATTTATTTATTTATCTAAAATTTAGAATTTTTATCACAAATTGTAATCTACATTAATAGGAGCTATAGAAAGAAATAATGTTTTCAATTTAATGAAATATGAATATGTATATACATATATAATCCAAATATTCAAAATGTTAAAGGCAAGTCAAAGACAACTGAAAATTATTCAAAAACAACGGCCTGTGGTGAACAAACACAACAAATCGAAAAAGACAATATGTTTTCTTTAATCTGATTCAATTTTAGAATAGAGGAACGACTCTGGTAGAGAAGCATCTGAAATTACTGCGAGAATGCATAGAAGCCTTTGTTGAAAAAGAAGAAATAAGAGGATCTGAAGACAAGGGCAGGTAGTGAAAAAGATCATGCATTGTTTTTTCTCGGGACATTTTTCGGGTGTGACTTTCTCGTATATTTCGGAATTCTTTGTTTCGAGATTCCAATGCTTCTTCCGACAACATTCCTATAGGAAGTGCTGCATATTGGATAATATCTGCACCATGAATGAGGACTTTGTGAACACTGGATGGCATGTAATACCATGAATACAATTGTATATATAGTTTTGCTGTATCCATGCCATACGTACGAAATGCATTCACGTTAATAGCAAAGCCACATGCCATTGTGTTCAACATTACACCAAATCTCTTTATTAATTCCTCGTCAACATTAGTAATTGATGAAGCAAGTGTTGGTTGCTGGAAGAATCTTCTAGCCGTATTCCCGTCATTTGTTGTTCCACATCCTGGTTTGGGAATATCAACTAACAAACCCATCTCTTTTCTTAGGCGATCAGTAATTTTTTGCTTGGTTTCCTTCTGCACAGCTTTATCAAAATCCAATCGAGCTTGCCATTTTTTTATATCAAGTTTATAAGCTATATGAAGGATGCATTCAAAGAACCGTATCCATGCATGCAACGTCGATAGGCCATACTCAAAAAGGCTTTCATTAGGTTGTAACTTTTCAACTGCCTTTAAGTCATTCATTATAGTAGGCGAAGCTCCACATATACCACAACGTTGAGGAGAGGAATCCGCGAGCATTGAGAAGATTTTTCCATCTATCATTGTCAAATAAAAATTATGGATGATATTAATTTCTTTGCCATATTCACACATTTGCGTTGGGACTATCGCAGCTATTTGAGTTTTTATCGCATCAATTTCTTTTGTAGCTAGAGAATTGCTTTCTTTTTCAAATATAATTTTAATTGGCCTACAAAATCTTGTGGAAGATGGGCGTGGATTCTGCCAAATGATGTTAGTTATCACATAAGGCAGTATCACAGAGGAAGAGTATCCACCTGACACGCAGACAGCCAGGGATCAAATCCCAATAAACCCATGTGTAAGATTTTTTTTTTTAAATTTTTAAATTATATTTTCAAAGTCTATTTTTAGAATGTTTATTTTTGAAACGTCCTCTTCCTTATTTCATTATTGTAAGACCTTATATAAAAACATAAAGGACTACAACTTTTACTAAAAATCGAAGTGGATATTAAAAAATAATTAAAAAATATATGTAACTAGTTACCATTGCCATTCTAAGGAATCAATTGTTTTTAGTCTCACAACTTGTTAAAGGAATCGAGTTGGTAATCTAGCTGGTAAGACATTCCACCAAAAATACATGATTCCCAACCCGATTCCCTATTTTGAAAATTGTTTGCTAGATATATATAAAGGGTCTGCCATCTACCGTTTTTTTTTTTCAACTTATGCTTATTTCGTGAATGGTAACACTTAGCTCATGTCTGATTTGACAGATAATTAGTTTTATCCTTCCGCTGAACGAATATGGTTGTGTATACGCTTGAACAACCCTGGGAAATATTGCGACATTACTTTGAAAATCATGGTAATGTTGCAGAATGTGTGCGAAAATTGAAATGGCGATCGTTATCGGGCCATGTTGAACGAATTTTTGTTCACAAAAATTGAAGAGGAGGATATTGGCAACATTTGGTTTCAGCAGGACGGCGCTACGTGCCACACAGCCGAAGCTACACTCGATGTTTTGCGCCCTGTTATTGAAGATCCCATTATCAGCCGCAGAGCTGATGTCGTTTGGCCACCTCGGAGCTGCGATTTGACACCGTTGGACTATTATTTGTGGGGTGCCGTCAAAGATAAGTGTTACGCCAACAAGCCAGAGACAATTGACGCTTTAAAGGACAATATTCGTGAAGCCATTGGTGAAATACAGCTGCACACAATCAATAATGTGCTTAGAAATTGGACCGATCGTGTAGGCTACTGGACCGATCGTGTAGGCTACTGCATGGCCAGCCGAGGCAGCCATTTTAATGAAGTTATTTTCCATTATCAACCGGAAGGATTGTACTTTCAAATAAAAAAGAAATTTGAGAAAATATTCAGTAGTTTTTTTTTTATAGCATTTTCAAAAAAAAAAAGTTATTTGGCGGACCCTTTATATATTTGGAAAGTTTAACTATTCATCTTTCAAAAGTTTGAAATCGGTTCAAAATTTACTTAAGATGGCTTCATTACTCGAGCAGATACGAATCGCAAACGGACTGTAACTCCATATAATGTGTAAAAATAGTACTGACATACCATATGTTGTCTCTGCTTTACATACTAAACAAATAGTGACGGATTTACGGAAAGTAAATTATGTTGAAAATAGAATTTACTTTCCGCAAATCCGTCACCATTGGTTTAGTATTTACAACAGAGATAACATATTGTATATGGGTACTATTTTTACACATTGTATGTATTTACAGTCCGTTAACGAATCGTATCCGCTCGTGTAAAGTAGATATTAGTTAAAACTATTTTAGTCCGTAGAGTCTTGAAAAAACTTTTTTTTTTGTCGATAACTTCAGGTTTTGAGGGTGTAATCAAAATTGTGAAATTTGAAAAGTGATTTACTCAACCAGGCTTACAATCTGCACTAGGCCATTTTAAAAGTATATTAGATTTTTTCTAGTTTGCAACACCGTGCTATTATAACTTAAAAATTAAAATGCAAAATTACAAAATTTCTCTTAAATAGTTATAGAAATATTAAGAACTTAAATTGCCTTTGGGTCGAAAACTGCCCCAGGATGTTATGAAGGTTAAAAAGTTTTTACCTAAGGGCTTAAAAAATCAAGTTTAAATAATAACATGACTACAGAGTTTTCCTGCTAGAACGATAGACCATTTTCAACCAGTTCTAAATACACTGAAAGAATTATCTGCATGATAATAATAAATTTATGCATAAAATCAATGAAATGGAACTGGAATTCGTCCATTAAAACTTTTCATTAAGTTTATGCAAGTTGCATTTTCATTTTGAACTATCAGGTTTGAGATCATAATTTAAATGTTACTATTATAAATAGAAAATACACACAGAGAAATAAAGTGCCAACCGAATTGAAAAGTGTATTTCAAGTGTAACAACTTATAAGTTCAGTTAGTACAACGATATTAACATTAGATTTCTGAAAATTTTGGGTGTAGCAACTAAAATTCAGTTGAATTAACCGAACTTTGTTATGAAAACTAATGTACAGTTGTACAAACCGACTGAAATTCATAATAACTGAATTTGAATTGTAGTAACCGAGTTTCAGTTGGCAAATAGCAAAATTTTTCTCTGTGTGTACTAATTGTTAATAAATGTAAGAGAAATATGCAAGTTTTAATAAAACTAGAAAAATTTTTACGCGCTCAAGATTCATTAAAATCTGAATTCATAAAAAGTACAAAGCTTCTCATTTATTATAAGAATTTTTTTTTTTTTTGTAAAGGTCTTCTAACAAAATTCTGATATTCATATAAAAAAAATCCACGGAATCAGGGATTTTAAATAAATAAAAAAAATTATTCAGAATCTCAAGCATTTTTATAGATAAAAGTTTTCAACATTTTAAGACTTCGGAGTAGATAAAAATTATTAGAATTGCATTTGTGATAGTTCTATTGCATTTGTGATAGTTTGATACCAAAAAAATTTAGAGTTGGTTTTTTTGTACAAAAAAATACTTTTTAATAATTGTTTTGCATTAATGTGATTTATTTTTAGGAATCATAAGGAATTTCCACGATTTTTCTTTTCCCGATTCCCGGAAATTTTTTTTCGGGATTTGCGGGAACTAAAAAAGCACTAACTAGGATTGCCTCACTAAAAATCCGTAAAAAATAGAAAATTTTTACAATTTTTAACTATTTATGACAAATTTTGTTCAAATTCAATAATAGATCTACACATTTCTGGCATTAAAACTTTTAACTCTTATATTAAAAAATAACTAATTGAGCTTTGGAAAATTTATATTTCTCTTAGGGCAAGTAATTTTCTACAAAATAAACTGACTTTAACCACCGATATTTTGATATAAATTTGACATTGAAATCTGTTTTCAATCCCTTAACATTGGGTTTTTTGAGATATTTAGTATTAATATAATAAATTATGAAAAAGTTTTTGCTAAAAGGCCGGGAATTTAAATTCACTAGTTGTTTCATATATAAAAAAGTTTTATATGTTTGGATAATTTTTTTGCAAACAAAGAGAAACCCTAAATTTTCATAGTTTAGTTTTTTTAACGTTTCAAAAATAAAAATTTTAGAGTTTTAAGTCTTTTCCTAATAAAAAATTTGCAATTCGGATTACAAATTTTGTTTTGATTTGATATGAATTTCGGAAACTTTTTAATGAAAACAAATTCTCTAAATTCTGTGAATATTTGTTTATACTTATAACTTTTTTATTTTTACAGCTTTTTATATTAAAATTTAGATAAGTATAAAAAATGACATCCATTCAATGGCGTCCATTTTCCTGTTGGAATTTAACAGCTCTTTTCTAGACGTTTTGCATTACGTTGCGCAACGTTTCTGGCTCCAATTCTGCAATTTCTGTGCGAATATTCTGCTTAATTAGCTGAATATTTTGTGGTTTGTCGACGTAACCCCTTCCCTTTAAGAACCCCCACAAAAAAAAACCAATGGCCGTCAAATCTGGGAGACGAGGTGGCCACGCAAAATCAGCATTTTTTTAAATTACTCGATCATCAAAAAGTTATCGCAGAATCGTTATTGTGTCTCTCGTGGTATGAGCTGTAACTCCATCTTGCTGGAACCATATATCAAGATTATTAAGAACTACCGGACGTAAAAAATTTTCGTCCCTAATTCGGTAGTTATGTTTATTAACATATCGATTTAAATGAAAATGTGCTACATCGCTAAAAATGAGATTCTTCAGAAAGTTGTCATTTTATCTCACAAGGAAAATTAATCAAAAGTCACAAATTTTTACACGTTCTTGCATTGAGTTTGATCACATTACAAAATTTATTAAACTGTTTATTACCTTCAAAAAAATAAAATTAAAAACTGTAAAAATAAAAAAGTTTAAAGCATTTCAAATCAGTCAGTCAAAGTTGGCGACTGACTAAAAAAATATTATAACCCCCTTCCAAAATATGTTTTCCATAAGTAGTTGAAGGTGGAGAAAATTTGGAACTTTGCATTTTTTCCAATACTATTACATTTTTAGAATTCCTAACTATTTCGCTATGTACCTTAATAGTGCAATTCCATATGAAAGCGATCACCTTTTGGACGACCCCTCTCCGATTTTAAAATAAATAGTCTCAATCGATTGCCCAGCAAAAAATAATGTACCTACATATTTTTTTTTTTTATAGTGACTGGTTTAGTGGTGGTGTGCACCACTGTCATGTGACAAAATTGAAGAATTCTTCATAAGGGACCTCATTGAAAGTTGTTTAAAAAAAAACTAAACTACTAAAGCGATCGCAACGAGTGATAGCTCGTTGGAAAGGTATTGAATCAGGCTTTAATTCAAAAATAAAATTTTCCTTATTTTTCTCAGAAATTTACCTTTTTTCCCATGAAAATTAAATTTTCCCATGAAAATTAAATTTTCCGATTTTCCACAGAAGCTCCTAAATTTTCCGGCTAATTTTATTTTTTTTGGATTCCTCATAATTTTTGCTTTAAGAATCAGCAATAAAAAAAATGGGCCCCGACTCCTTGTTTGGACAGGAGAAGAACATTTAAGAGACCACCTTGTTCTCATTGTTTTTATATTTTTTATAATTGAATTATTTTTAATTATTTAACAAGAAAAATTAGGAAAATTTTATTTTTCAATTAAAGCCTGATTTAATACCTTTCCAACGAGCTATCACTCGTTGCGATCGCTTTAGTAGTTTTTTTAAAACAACTTTCAATGAGGTCCCTTTTGAAGAATTCTTCAATTTTGTCAGATGACAGTGGTGCACACCACCACTAAACCAGTCACTATAAAAAAAAAAAAAAATATGTAGGTACATTATTTTTTGCTGGGCAATCGATTGAGACTATTTATTTTAAAATCGGAGAGGGGTCGTCCAAAAATTTGCCAATTTTGATCGTTTTCATATGGAATTGCTCAATAATTTCTTTTCACTTTGAGCAATCCATAGTTTAGGAGGCGCATTTTTTATTACTTTTTGGTAGCAAATAAAAAAAAATCATACAAAGCAGTTTTATTGGTGGCTTTGTTTTTTTGTACAAAAAATGTTTTCTTTTACATTTTTAAACAGGTAAATATAAAAAGTTATTGTTACGGTATATATGTTACAAATGACGTATTGCTTTTTGTAAATATTTAAACATTACAAAAATTATGGCAGTTTTTGTGACTTTGTTCATAATGGGGTAATTTGGAACGTGTGGTTGGGGTAAATTGGGACGTGTAATTTAAGCAATTTAGACGCTTCTTCATGTTGTTTGTATGGCATATATTGTAAATTATTAATTTATTTAGACATTACGCAGCGGAAGTAAAACAAAAAGCAACGAAGCCCATCACGGAGTATGATTTAGTAAAAGCCATACAAAATATCAAACTTAAAGAATGGACGGCGCACAGTGTCATCAATTCATATAACGTGTGGCCAAAAATAGAAGGAGTTATCGCAGTAAAGTGAAATTTGGCACACGAGTAATCAATTTTTTAAACATGTAGAAATACAAAATTTTGTCAAAATCGCAGCAAGGACACGTGTACCTGTCATATGTACTGAACGTGAAAAATAAAATAAAGGCTACAGATATTATTCGAAACCGACGAAAATGGGTATGCTGCTTAATTATGTAGCTAGAATTGCGTATGTGAAATTTTGTTGAATTACATAAAATTTAAAGAAATGATTTTATATTAACAAAATTGGTACATATATTACTTATGTAACTAAAAATAAGTGTTCTGATTTTTATAAAATTTCAAGTAAGGACTCGCCCACCCCCATATATATCTTGAAACTTAACTTAAAGCTTTTTTATTAAAGATCCAAAAATGATTGAAAACCAGGGACCGCAATAAGTATTCCTTTTTTCATAAAATTCAGATGATAACAGTTATTTTTTGATTTTTATTTTTTCGAGCAAAAATAAAAGTTATTTTTTGATTTTTATTTTTTTCGGGCAAATATAAAAGTTATTTTTTGATTTTTTTTTTCGGGCAAATATAAAAGTTATTTTTTGATTTTTATTTTTTCTAGCAAAAGTAAAAGTTATTTTTTGATTTTTATTTTTTCAAGCAAAAATAAAAGTTATATTTTGATTTTTATTTTTTCGAGCAAAAATAAAAGTTATATTTTGATTTTAATTTTTTCGAGCAAAAATAAAAGTTATTTTTTGATTTTTATTTTTTCGAGCAAAAATAAAAGTTAATTTTTGATTTTTATTTTTTCGAGCAAGTATAAAAGTAATTTTTTTGTTTTTTTTTACCAAAAATAAAAGTTATATTTTGATTTTGATTTTTTCGAGCCAATATCAATGCCAACATCAAGTACATATATTTTAAACATCAGAATTTAATTTTACTTACATTAGTGCTTCCAAATTATCCACTGACAAATTGTACCGCAACTCTCCTAGAATCAGTTTGAGGGCTGAAAAAGATCTCTCTACACTAACTTGTGTAGCAGGTACAGAATGTACATCGAATGCCAGTCTACGTAGCCAGGGAAGTACATATTTCTTACTGTTCCAGTATTCCATCAAATCCTCATCGACATCCATTCGTTTTTCTGTATAATTATCAATTTCATAAAAAGCTTTGCGAACATTGTGGTTAATTATTATGCCTTCATCATCATCATCAGAGGAAGAGTTTTGGATTTTCATTTCCCGCAAACCATTTTTCAGCAAAGAACATGAGTTTTGAACACTAAATTCATCAACTAAATTAAGTTCATCATCATCGTGTGTTGGAAAGATAATCTGATCGTTTTGCTTGATTTAATAAAAAACATTTATTAATGTTTAATAAAACAAGCAGTATCTGACGGACACTCCAAAGATAACTTACCTTTTTCAAATTCTGGATTTGCTGGAAATTTTTTTTTAGATGCCGCTTTGCTGCTTCTTTTTTTGGCTTGTGAGCAAACGTCTGAATCTAGGGTCAAAGAATAATGCAGCATACATTGTGTCATTTTCCAATAACATAATTTGTCTTGTTTCTATGTCTTTTTACTTATGTCAGTGTTTAAAATTTTCAACTGAAAAGTTAGTTTTAGCCAAAACTTATATAACTCACCTAACAGCAACTGACTTTTTTGCAGTTTCAAAGTTAAGACATGTACAGGTGCTAGAACTGACACAACGTTTTCGATGGTTTCAACTCAAGAAATTGAACTTAGCAATCAACTTAATAGGTTTATTGATCTATAGCTGAAACATTACTATATTTAATATAGCTTTAAAGTATCGCTGTAGTCAAAATTTAAATCTTAAATTATTTTTAAATACTTTTTTTAGGAAGGCATAAAACATTTTTAGTAAACATAATTAGTAATCTAGCTTTTCTAAAACTTCGGGTTCTGATGAGATCTTTAGCCAGATCGAAATACTAGTATCAACCTAGCTAATATGTTTGATTTGCTTTATTTTTGTAAATAAACGGAGGTTGAAAGCTCGTTATAAATTGAAAATAACATAAAAATAATCTCGATGTATATAAAAACAAAAAACTAATATAACTGTAAAAAATAACTTTTATTTATGCTCGAAAAAATAAAAATCAAAAAATAACTTTTAATGTTGCTCAAAAAAAATATAAATCAAAAAATAACTTTTACTTTTGCCCGAAAAAATAAAAATCAAAAATAACTTATTTTTGCTCGAAAAAATTAAAATCAAAAAATAACTCTTATTTTTGCTCGAAAAAATAAAAATTAAAGAATAACTTTTATTTTTGCCCGAAAAAATAAAAATCAAATAATAACTTATATTTTTGATTGAAAAAATAAAAATCAAAAAATAACTTTTATTTTTGCTCGAAAAAATAAAAATCAAAAAATAACTTTTATTTTTGCTAAAAAAAATTAAAAACAAAATTTTAAAAAGCAATGCATTTTATTATAAACTAATTCATAAGGACCAAAATGGAATACTTGAAACAGTTTTCCGACACTTACTTCTAGTTGCTTTTTTTCTTTAAAAATTTGAAAATAACTGTTTTTTTCGGTCCCTGTTGAAAACCATCGAAAATAAGTAAACATGCTTATCCTCATTTCATTTCATTCAATTCGATTCTAGGATACGTCAAAATTTCATATATCTTTTCGGTTAATATTACATATTTTATATGTCCTGGAAATTAGCACATCTACCTCCCATATATCCTTAAATACACAAAAACAAAACTTTTATAAAAATTAACAATGAGTTTTTGAAAATATTATTAAAGTGCTATTTATAAATTACTTTACTTTTTACTACAATCAGTTACTGTAAAAATATTGTAAGTTTGATAGAGGGGACAGAAAACAGAAGATTATCTCCATTTCAACAGCCCAATCTAACGATAAGTGGGTAAAAATTATGGTTAAAAATTAATGATTATTCTAAAGAAAACTTTACAATTTGGGTTAAAAACTATCAAATGGGATACTTAAAATATCAACAAGTTTTTTCGTATTAACAATGAAAGAATTGAAATCGTAACTTCAGCAAAGAATTTGGGCATTACATTTAACAACACGCTCAGTTGGGATAATCACGTTAATATTGTAGTAGGTAAAACGTACTCAATGCTTCGTAATCTGTGGGCAACACACTTTTGCACTACAGTTAATATTAGAATGCAAATTGCTAAAACTTATTTAATGCCGGTACTTCTTTATGGATGCGAAGTTTATGCTAATTGTGATTCCACTAGTAAGCAAAAGTTAAATACTCTTTTCAATAACATTGCTAGATATGTATTTGGTCTTCACACTATTGATAGAACTGCAACCTTAAGTAAAAAACTTTACAACTTGACTTTTAATAATCTGGTCAACATCAGGACTCTTACCCTTCTGTATAAAATCGTGTATACAAAAGTACCGTCATATTTATATAATCGGATAACTTTTGCAAGGTCCGATAGGGGGAACAAGGTTATACCAATTGCACACAGAAGTAAGATAACGGAATGGTAATTTTACTATAACGCGATCTTTCTATGGAACAGACTTTCGAATAGGGCACAAACAAGCAGCAACGTAAACACTTTTAAAACCGAAATAACAAAACATTTGAACAATAATACAACGTAACTATACACTTTAAACTAAAATTAATAAATAAACTTTGTATTTTTTTTTTTTTTTTTTTTTTGTAGTTTTTAAACTGTTTTTAATTTTTGATTTTTAAAATTTGTCATGCTTTTTTTTATTTTTTTAATTGTACAGTACTTTTCGTTTACAGTCACATCGCTTATAGTCCATTTAGCGATATAGTCCATTTTTACATTTTTACTGTCATCTAAAATCAAATTGCAAACAAAATATTTAGGATATAGTCCATTCACGATATAATCACATTTGGCTTATATGCCACTAAACTCTGGCTACTAAAAGTAAATTTATATGCAAATAATTTAAGTTATAGTCACAATACAGAAAATTTCTAATATAATTGTGAAATCTTGAATTTTTTTCGGTTTAAAATTATTTAAAAATTTAAGAGGCTAAAACGAAATTTGGAACAAGGAAACTGAGCTGAATTGTTTTAAACATCGTTTTTATATTCCAAATTTTCCACCTATTATAATAATAAATAAATTGCATATAGTCACATTTTATGATGACTATATCACAATTTATTTATAGGCAACAAAATGGCATATAAAAAAACTAGCGATATAGTCACATTAGCGATATAGTCCACAACTTGTGTGCAACTAAGAGATGTGACTATAAGCGAAAAGTACTGTATTAAATTGTATTACTATAACTTCTTCTTGTTCCATACTATAATTAAAAGATGTATGTCTTGTTGTATGGAAATACAGATAAATAAATAAAATAAATAAAATAAAAAAAAAAAAAAAAAACTTCGAATACCTTTTTCAAACTAATTTGTATATGTAAATGGCACTCCTTTTAAGAATTTTTACAACGCCACAAATTTTAATAATTGCTTACCCATATTTATTTTTTTTTTAGCTATTTTCATGGACAAAAATTACATTTGATTACAATCATATTTAAGTTTACTGTTCATTTGTACAAAAAAAATTAAAAACGAGTTCTAATTAAGAAATTTATAATATCAATTACAACTTTAATTGATTTTGCACCTACACTGAGAGAATTATCTGCATGATATGAATGACTTTTTGCATTATATAGATCTATGAATTGTCACTGGAACTAGTCCATTGAAACCTTACATTAAGTTAATGCAGATTTTCATAAAATTTAATGAAAAATTTCATATTATTTATTAAAAATTTC
Organism: Delia radicum; assembly: GCA_021234595.1. Classification (NCBI taxonomy): domain Eukaryota; kingdom Metazoa; phylum Arthropoda; class Insecta; order Diptera; family Anthomyiidae; genus Delia; species Delia radicum. The sequence goes on along the minus strand of CM037855.1, from coordinate 74,814,339 downwards.
ATAGACCTAATGAAAAGGTTTCATTAAAAATAGTGTCATTAAAACTATGACATTGTGAAGAATACTTTATTAATTTAGTGAAAAAGATTCATTGAAACCCGTTGTCTTTGTGTATCATGCAAATGATAATATTAACTTTTAAAAATTTTACACGATCAATTCAAACAAAATCCAATTAGAGTAGTAATCATATCAACTAAATATTTAATTAAAAATAAAAACTATGACATTGACTAAAGGTGCATTTGGTATTTTATATTATATATTCATTAGATATTTTTGGCACATTATTTTTGCAGTGTATCTATTCAAAATATTTTATTTAATATTTCTTGTTTTCAGTTTTAACTTATGACATAGTAATAGGGTTTCTCGTAAAAATTATATTTTAGAATAAAGAAGTTTAGGAAAACATTTTAATGAATTTGAATATTCGGGCATGTCACAGAAAACAATTTCAATATTTATTTTTTTTTGTTTTTCAACAACCACACATAAATCGATACGAAAACGAAAAATATTTGTATGATTAATTTTATATGATACCCCAGATTATAATTTTTTTTGGTGAAAAAGTAATTTTGGGTTTGTTGAGATTTTGTCTTTCATATAAAATATGATGGGCTTAAAGGACAAGGGGTTTAAGTTTCTTTTTTTTCTAAAATTGAGTTAACACATGGAACTAGTATGTGAAGTTCATAGAAGTATAGAGCTCAACAGGTCAATGTGGAATTTCCATCCGGTTGCGAGATATAGCTACCAATTCTAGCACTTCTCATTAAAATACTTGTTTCGCGTATTTTATATAAGAGCACTTAAATCGGTTGTGTTCTAAGCAAATGTTAAAATTCGTTTTGCACTTGTACTGAGTGGGTGAATTCAGATTACTTCTGAGTTAAAATCTATCGAATAATTGTAGCACTTATTGTAGTCAGTGAAGAAAGAATTTCTTAAAATTTTTGTACATCAATAATGGAAAAACCTTTGGCGACCCGGGCGCTGGTCATTTTTGACTCAGCCGCAGCCGATTTGTTTCGGCTCGGGAGTACATATTTTTAAAAAAATAAAACACATTTTTCTTATTATAAGTAAAATTTCTTTTCATTTGATAATAAGAAAAATGTGTTTTATTTTTTTTTAAACAGATACTCCCTGCTGATATGAGCCGGAACAAATCGGCGGCGGCTGAGTCAAAAATGTCCATTGCCGGGGCGGCAAAGATTTACTGATTGTTTCAGCAAGATCAAATGTAAAAATTATTTAGCTTAAATATAATTTTAAAAATGCATCTAAATAACATCTAGTTTGCTGAGTCGATTATATAACCGAGTCGATTTTATTTATTTTTCTTCCCACTTTTACCATTTTTGTATCGTGAAATCTATACTTCAGTGATAACCCACACGAGCTGATACCAAAGAGTATATACAAATATAGAGACAACACTACGCACGCCTCTCATCTACAAAATACCGAACTCGAGCAAGCACATTAAATCATTTTTTTACTTTTATTTTGCTTAAATTTTGCTTAAATTTTGTTATTTTCTATTAAAATTTAGTATATTTTAATTTTATCTAGCTTATCCTGCTTTTTTCAGAAAAAATGTAACAGAAATTTACTATTGACATCATCATCACAAATTACACACAGCATCACAGATTACACACAGATATAAATCGAAAGTAGAGAATTCTAGTGCTGGAAAGGTATATCAACGCAAACTATGTAACGACGTGTTTTCACTGGTTGCTGAGGTAGTCTCAGTCGAGTCCAGGGTTCGTTATAGAATTATTTATTTGTTCCAAGGACCAAAGGAAACGCACACAATTTGGTTCCCTAAACGTTATAAAACGTATCGCTTTATTTTCTATTAAATTATTCTTAATTAATAGTCACTGATCACAATCTTTCTTTTTTATAATGTTCGAAGTATTGTTTATTGGTAAAATAATATAAACTTCCGTTCCGACACACGACACACATCCTATGCTACGACACCATTATGCCACGTACTATTCCGACGGATCACACGCTAAACTCCTACTAGTTCAGAAAAGTCAACCCAAACAGTCCTCCTAACTATGGGACAGACAAATATTTTAATATTTGAGGAAAGTCAACCCATACAGTCCTCCTAACTAAGGGACAGACAAATATTTTAATATTTGAGGAAAGTCCACCCAAACAGTCCTCCTAACTACAGGATAGTCTGAAAGACGAAATATAAGAAAAGCCAACCCAAACAGTTCCTCTATTTTGTCTTTAAATGGTTTCAACTAGTTAGACAACCCAATCTACCTAATTGACAACCAGACTGACTTGTTTTCTGTGTTTGTTCTGCTTTTATACTAAAATTCACAGCCATCAAAACACAAAACACACATGCAGTGTTGTCAGGTATGTTGAGCATAAAATCGTCCAATTTTCCAATAAAAATCGTCAAAATCGTCCTTATATTTAAAAAAATCGTCAAAACAAAAAATATATGTTACAAGTGGGATAAAGTTTCAATAAAAAAAATTAGGAACATTAATGTAATTCACATTTCAAGTGCTCTTGTACTATCGGTGTAATATAATAAGATTTTTTACACTTTTTCTGAATTTAAACTTAGAAAATCATGGTATATATAACGATAGCACTTTAATACTTTAACTGTTATATACTTCTACATAATTCTGTAAACACCATTTCAATAGCACCATTTTTTAATCTTAAATTCTTTTTCAAAGCTCAGAAATTCTTAAAAATGTTATTTTCTTTAATTTTTATATTTGGACTTCCATTAACGAATTAATGTTTCAAATTGCATTACATATATAGTTTAATATTTCTAAAAATTATTTATTATTCAATTTATAATTTATATTATTATTTATTTTTATACAAATATTGTTTATTACTTCATGTTTTCCATTTTCAAATATAAATAGTGAATATCTGAAGTTTCACTTTGGAACACTTTATTTATATTATTATTATTCCTGTTTTTTAAGCGCCGGATTTATAAATCAGAATATTTAAAGTCGATGTTTGTTTCGCAAAAATTTAGATATATTTTTAATTTAAAAATATTTTATTTTTATCTCAATTTTACACTAATTAAATTTTATAAAAATATAAATAGTAAAAAAAAGCAGTGTTGGCATTCTATAACTTTTCATAATAACGATTGGATATCACAGTAACACTAAGAGCGGAATGAAAATTTTAAAAAAGCGATTCCATTAAAGACATGTTTCTTCTTATGTAAACGGTTTTAGTTTTCTATATTAAATTTTTGATTTTGAAATATCTTGACCTAGTTAAAGTCAAAATAACGCTAAAATACCGAAACGACGATTTATAACGTTAGTTTGTTGATTAAACAAAATTTAATGGGTAGAATTTTGAAATAAACCCTGTGAAGACACATGTCACTATTGGAATCGTAGTTTTAAAACTTTTATAACTGCATTGGCGTGGCCGTAGCAGGCAACTGCCATTGTAATGAAAAGGTAGTATTTTCCAACCACGAAAAAAGTAAGCACATACTCAGGGAACTTCTGCTGTAAATATTTACAGAAGAAATTTAATTTTGGACTACAATTGTAATTCATTTAAAGAACCATGTTTTTACAGTGTTATGGTTTTACACTCATTTTATACAGTAGTTTTTTTTATTTAAGAAAATAAAACAAATACAGTACTTTTCGCTTATAGTCACATCTCTTAGTTGCACACAAGTTGTGGACTATATCGCTAATGTGACTATATCGCTAGTTTTTTTATATGCCATTTTGTTGCCTATACATAAATTGTGATATAGTCATCTGTTACGGTGACCGTTAGCACCAAGATGAATTGGGCCGATTAGCTCAGGAGCGGCTTCCCATTAGGGTGTGAATCCCATCCCTCCATCTTGGCCTCAGGGACCGTTCCAATAATATACTCTACACAAGAAATCTACTCACAAAAAGGCAACACTTCAAAAGTAGGAGGTAGGTGTTATTACCCCAATTGCCCTTCCCAACCATGGCCACTCATAAATCCCATATCTTCATTTTGATGGCCCCATAAAACCGCTCACCCCACACTTACCTTTCTATATCAACTTTCCCCTATAAATTACTTTAGCCTTGCATAACTAATCTCTTCTTTTCAAATCATAATTTATTATAAAAAAAATGTTTCTTAAAAGTATTAATTAAATAATAATATTTTATAAACAATCTAATACTATTACTTTCTAAATTTTCTATTTCTAGGTTTTCCTTAAAAAAAACATATATGCTGACGCAAATCTTTGGTCAATCAGATAGATCACTTGGATCAAACGAAACCTGTATCACAGGAATTAGGAAAATTCATCAAAAATAATCTAAATAAGGATGGCCAATAAATTTCAACAAAAATCACTAATTTTCTTTTGCTTTTTAGTGTCGGCCCGAACACATCAAATAAATAAATAAAAAAAAGTTAATATGTACTTTAAATTTGTTATATACTTAAATTTTATAAAACTACAATTAATATATAAGTAGCCTAAACTATTAAAAAAATAAAAAAAAGACGAGTATTAAAATCTATGTCTTTGTCTAAAATTCATAAATAACCTGCATTAATTTATGTCATTAACATTAGTAATTTGAAAAGAAAAAGTTAAAGTTTCATATATGCGTTGGTACGCGTCGACGTTGCTATTGACTCTAATTAGTGGTATATGATTACTAAAATTTTTCTAACCTCAAAAATTTTGGGTAACCGGATGCTAGAATATCATAAAAATCTTGTAGGCCTGAGAGAGCTCCCTAAAACCTCTTTTTGCAAAAATATTGCGTTCCAAACAAAAACATTTTATATCTTTTGTAAAAAAAAAACAACCATATACTCCTAAGCAGAATTTTCCAACATATAACCCTATTACACTACTAACTTTTTTCTTTCAAAATTCTTACACTATCAGATGTCCGTACTTGAATATTAAATCACATAAAACATAAAACACTAACTACACAAATACATAAACTTAACAATAATAAAAAAAATTTTAAAATTGCTGATGCAAAAGCAAAAAAAAATTTGACTAAAAAAAAAACTTCCTCTTTTGTCTTGATTTTTTAGATGCGCTGACAATCTTGATCTTCAAATATATTTACGGCACTCAGATCATTATGCAGACATTTCTATCACCCCGGGAATCATAAAATTATCTTATCTAGGGTTACCTTATACTTTTGGGCTATTGTTCTTCATAGAAATTTTTTTGTCCAATTCCGTATTCTATAGGAGAACTTACGGGGCTTCCTAGAAGAGTCTGGTCTCCACTTAAGGTGTTATTATACGTCTGGCCCTGCTCCAGGTGGAGGCCAGTTCCCAACTATTAAAATTTTCACAAAAAAAACCCAATTATTTTCCTTACTATAAAAATTCACACAAAAAAAAAACTTACGTTCTCCTTATTATCTTCAGGTATCGCAGGGAATATTCTGCCCGGATTCAACTTTACTTCTCCGGTAATTATATTTCACTCTAAGAACATTTTTTTTAAAAAAAATCTATATTTTACAAAATTGTATAATTTTTTCATTTCTTATTTAAAGATTACCTACTTTTATACCTTCAACACTGCACTAATATCACTTTTTGGATCAAATTTAAATATCTTTTATTTTACTTTTTCACAAAAATTTTTTTAGGTTAAAAAAAATTCTTAATTCACTGACAAAAGTGATACAGCTTGTTCCTTTAAAATGACTGCATACGTTCGCGCTTTTCTCAGCAATGATTGCAAAAAGATGGCTGAATCCATCTCGAACTATCTGCTCCATCACAAAAAAACAAAATATATAAACTTTTGTACATGTATTGCAAGTAATATATTTTTCTCCCTTTCTGTATACTAACACATTCTCATCATTAATCCTATCCTCTTCTAACTTCGCTCTAATGCAATTGATTCATTTTCTATGATCATAGACACAAACCTATTGTTCTATTCTCAATTTCCAAATTTAAAAACTCTAAAATAACGACAAAATTAATTTTAGACGTTTTACCATTGTTTACACCATGTAAACTTGCTAAAACGTTTCTACTTATCCGGTTTGACTACATTAACCCTTTTCTACTACGCCTTCATACAGCCATGATGTCATTTGACACATTTCAACAACATTGGTAAGGTAAATACATTTTTTTCTAATTATTTTAATTTTTCTTTTATTTTCAGCTTAAATACAAAAAAAATAACCTTTTAAACTTTACTAATCCTTCCTTAAACTTTTCTTCTTTCTTTTCAGCTACTCCAGGACTTGGCCAATGTGTACTAGTGTCCTTATGGGCTCTAGTACACCAACGCATGGTAGAGTAAGTATCGTTGCATTTTCAGTGTGTAACATTTTTATTAATATTTCCATTCTTCTTTTTCCATTTTAGGTTGGAAACCTAGAGTTGACTGTGGTAGTAATAATTCCACATACGCAAGGTCTCCTCTAGGTTGGCGATGACTCCACTGCAGGTCAGCCACCTGCAATACAATTTAGTGGGTCATCCAACGTTTAATATACGATACATACAATAAAACTATATTTTTACTGAGGCACGGCCGGCCCCGAAATAAAAATGCCCGCCATAGTGCCAAAACCTGTTCGGTCTAGGGGCGTCCACGCCAAAATTTCTCTCCCTTGTCAAGGAAGATGTTCAAGGGGGGAACCACCACAACACATCATAAAATGTTACTATATGCAATGTATTTATTATTATAACAGGTGGCAAATTTGGAATATAAAAACGATGTTTAAAACGATTCAGCTCAGTTTCCTTGTTCCAATTTTCGTTTTAGCCTCTTAAATTTTTAAATAATTTTAAACCGAAAAAAATTCAAGATTTCACAATTATATTAGAAATTTTCTGTATTGTGACTATAACTAAAAATATTTGCATATAAATTTACTTTTAGTAGCCAGAGTTTAGTGGCATATAAGCCAAATGTGATTATATCGTGAATGGACTATATCCTAAATATTTTGTATGCAATTTGATTTTAGATGACAGTAAAAGTGTAAAAATGGACTATATCGCTAAATGGAATATAAGCGATGTGACTGTAAACGAAAAGTACTGTAACATTTTTTTTTACTGCATAGTGGTTCATTAATACTACACTTGTGATTAATTTTTTGAACAGTAAAAAACAAATGACAATGTTAGTTGAATTTACTGAAATGGGAGTCATTCTTTTTTCAAGTGAAATTTCATTTGTTTTTAACCCCATTGCCAGTGGTTTTTACGTACATAGTATTCTAAGTGCAGAAAATAAATTAAAATAAACCTAAGATGAATCCATAAAATAATTTTTTTGCTAAACTTTATTTCACATCATTTTAGCAAATATATGTTAGACTTCAATAAAAAATAGTTTTTAATTTTAACGAAATAATAAAAATCCAAAAATAGATCCGGTAATTTTTTATGAATAGCATATATGTAAACATGTTTTGCTGACATATTAAACGTTTGTCAAAAAATCGGCATTTAGTTATTTTAGGTATAAAAATCGTTAAAATGACGATAAATCGTCAAACCTGGCAACACTGCACTCATGCTGTAAACACATAGACCACAGCAGGCTACAGAGCTACACGACTACAAATGCCATTCACTGCAATCGTCGCCGTGTGGTCAGCTACTTATTGGGTCTCATGCATAAAAACGAGTTAAAGCGCTGAGTTGAGTCAGGTGAGCAATTGCTTGTAAGTCGAGTTCGAGCAAACAGCAACAGCTTTTACTCAACTTCGTATGCATAAAATGAGTTTAAACCAATTGCAATTACTTGAGCAAAGGGAGATCAAACGTCTAATTGCAAACATGTCGTCAAGTGAAAGTGAAGTAGAAGTACAATCAAATAATAATAACAAAATAGAAACTGGCAAAATTTCAGTTTATGGGGGACACCCCTGGAAAAAAAAAAAATGCCACGCCCCCTTAAATGACCCCAGGAGTGCGAAAATCATAATGAATAAGGGGGCTCACGCCCCTTATGGGCGTGGCAGTCGAAAAACGACCCGGCCCACCTACGTAGACAATATGGGTATCAAATGAAAGCTAATGTCTTCACGATTCCAAAAATAGCCGTAGTTGCCAGATCGGGCGATTTTTGTAGCCGATATGGCCATTTTGGCAAAATTTGGGGTGGGGGAAATTTTTTTTTTTCCTTTTTTTTTGCTTATATTTTGTTAAAATCAAACAAAAATGAGCATTTTGTGCGAAAAGATTACTATTGTTAGCGTTACCCAGGGATTACCGCGTGGAGGTCATAGTAAATCAATCCCCTTGGAGAAGCATGAGAACTCACGTAAAGTTATACTGGCTTCGCTTAGTAAAGTTTTTCTGCGTGACCGGCCTACGGCCGGGCTTAGGGGTTTTTAACTCCAGTATGTCTTAATTCTAGACGGCGGGGATCTCGAGTGCTCGGCCTCTGGCCGAGCTAAAAAGAAATAAACAAAAAAAGTCCTTCCCCCATTTTATAAAAATTAACATATCTTCCTCAAATTCTGGACGATCTGGCAACTACGGGTATTTTTGGAATCGTGAAGACATTTCCTTTCATTTGATACCAATATTGCCTAAGTAGGTGGCATGGGTCGTTTTTCACCCCCGCCCCTATTTAACAAAAATGGCCGTATCGGCTGCAAAAACCGCCCGATCTGGCAACTATGGCTATTTTTGGAATCGTGAAGACATTAGCTTTCATTTGATACCCATATTGTCTACGTAGGTGTTCGTTTTTCGACTGCCACGCCCATAGGGGGCGTGAGCCCCCTTATTCATTATGATTTTCGTACTCCTGGGAACATTCTGAAGGGGATGGCATATTCAGATTTTTTCTCTAGGGGTGTCCCCCATAAACTGAAATTCAGCCTAGAAACTGACGACATTTCTAAATTTTTAGTGGAAAAAATAAAACAAAATAAATATTTACTAGAAAAAAGTCAATTACCATTAAAAATAAAAAAAAACAAACAATAGAAATGGAAAGCAATAATTTGATTGCCATTTCATTTGAGCATCTTTCATTTCATCTGCATCTTTCGGCAATTTTATTCACTCGCTTGCTTTGGCAGATATAAGTTTCGCAACTTCCGCAATAGTTCGACACAGTTGATTGATGGACTCCAATATCTGTGTCTATACCATTTTGGAATCCAGGATCTGCACAAAATCTTAAATAAGTCGAATTTTATCAATGTAGCTGAGGGCACCACCACGTGTTTCTTCTGACTCCTCAAAAAAATAATTAGCCAACCAGCAGATGCTACTATCATCAAGCCTATGTATTTATCATTTTATTACAAACTGAGCAAGACGAGATCAAACGTGAGCAGTGAGTAAAAGCAAATGCATCAAATTTTATTATGCATATGACAAGTACCTTTTACTCAAAAAATCGAGTCCGAGCTCAAGCTCACGTTTTATGCATAAGACCCATTATTTTGCAAACGACAGCAACATAGTAAACAGCTGTTTTTTATACAAATGAACTTTTATTTTAGTAGTGCCAATTACATCTTTTTTTGCTTTATTAAAATAGAACAACATGCATGGCTGTATACACGTATATAAAGTTGACTTAAAAATACAATTACTTATTTATAATATATTATTATAAAGTAAAAATAAACTTATCTAACCCCACTTGAATATTAATGCAATTATAGCATTTAATGTTGCGACGTTTTTTGAGTTTAACAATATAAAATATTTTAAGGCACTAATTTGTTACATATTTTGTTTTATTGTCAACACTATTTTTGTTTTGTAGAAAACAAAAATATAAATTATCCTAAGTTGACTACAGCGGCAAAAGTAGTCGGGTAGCCGTGTAGCTGTGTTGGTGCCAACATAATCGTTTTCACATTAACGTGTGTATTTTATTTTTGACAAGCTGTAGTCGTGTAGCTGCAGTCGTCTATGTGTTTATAGCATCACTCATCCATACAAATTGGTTTACACAACAGAGCCGTGATAACAACCGGCTGTGTTATGTACGCCGTAACATGCACATGTAAGCCGCCTAACCATTAAAACATTAACGGACAACACAATTTAAATATTCAAAATTAATATTTACTTAAATAATATTTAATATAATTTTGTGGTATAAAACGAGGGAACGACTTTGTTCCTCACAACTACATGGAGATTTTAGTGTCTATCTCGTTCTAGTCTTCACGTCTTATATGCTTATCATATCTGTGTGATAAGCGTGCTTATATGCCAAACGAACTATTGCCAATTTAGCTATTTTCTTATCAAATCTATCTATTTTTAAACACATTTAGCTGGATAAGACATGATTTAGCTTTTAGCGGAAAATCTAGCGATTATTCTTGACGAAAGCTAAACTCAAAATTACTTAAGTTTAATGCTTGAAAGCAGCTCTGAATCTCTAATTTGTATCGAAATATCTGTGGTTAAGATGTTACTCTAGTTATTTTTTAAATATGTTATTCACCACCCATTTTCCTTAGTCACTAGGAGATTTGCTCACTCAAAAAAGTTTCAAGTAATCAGTAGTAGTTGTTTTTAACAGCAATTATAATTGTTTTTCTATGAATAAAGGCAGAATTAGTTTGTACGTTCTGTTCCGTTACGAATCAGCTGTTTTGTTTCTGTTCAAATGAAAGTCTGTATGTGTGATTAGTTTTCACTTTTTCGTTCTGTTCTGTTGCGGACAAATCTATTGAAAATAGAATTCAACGTTAAGTGACAGCCTAAAGTGCGTATGTATTGGTTTGTTGTGAAATCAGGGATGATAAAGTTGGTACTATAGTACTTTTTATGACACTATTTGAACCGCAGATGTACCATGATACTCCTATGACTCATTTAGTACAATTTACAAATTTTTCTATGTATGAATTTCTTGGTCCCTTTAAAATTCAATAATTATTAATTCGATTTGCAGTCCCATATGAACAATGCATTAATTTCGAACCAAACGCTGTGAATTCAATCACATGATTTCACTGAGTGCGACTGATTAAAGATGATTATAGTTGAGTTTAATTAATCGATTAAACCAATTATTGAATTCAATCACTAAGGGTTATAATTATTATTAACTAATTTTGATTTTCAAAAAAGTAAATAATAAAAATCTTATAAAAATGTCAAATTGACTATTAGCTGCGTGTTTTTAAAATCGAATGAGTTCACGAACAAATTTGTTTGCTACCAATCACAAGGATTGAATTCGCAAAAAAACTGTGAGAAACGTAATTCAATACAGCAAGATATTAATAGCACATTCAAAAAATATTAAAAATTTGGTGAATTAAAGAAAAAATATCAAAATTTTTAAAATTTTTTAAATCAATATCGGCTAATTTTTTTAGTACGCACTGCTCGTTTTTACATAGCTTTATTTACATTTTTCCGAAAAGTTTGGTATTGAAAATGAGCAAAATCGGTTCAGCGGTTCAAAAGTAATGAGTGAAAGTACCTCTAAATTTTCCATACAAATTGGTGTATAATGCACTGTATATTATTAGAATTCATTATAGTGTCTGGTGTATAAAATATAACGTCATATTTTTCCACCAGACGCTAAGAGGTGAATAATATTTAAAATTCACCGCAAATTCTTTTTTCTCCACAAAAATTTTTTTTTCACCTCAAAATAGTTTTGTTACCTCAAAACTGTTTTTCACGACACTATTTTTTTACATCCAAAAAGGTTTTCACCTCAAAATTTTGTTTTCACCTCTTAACATATATATTTTTTTTAATATATTTTTGTTGTTTCATTTGTAATTGTTTATTTTGGAGGGTACAAAGATTTGTTTGTTAATTTATATTTAAATTTTTTTTTATACTTGTGATGCCGAAAAAGTACTATTTTATATGCAGGTTGGTACTATTTTAAAATCGCATTTATCATCCCTGATTTGAATGTTTTTGGTTGGAGTTTCTTTTACTTTTTAAACAGCTGATTCCTTTGACAGAAAAAGTAATTACAAAAAATTACATACAGAACAGAACGACACAGAACGGCAACAGAAAGTAACAACTAATGAGGCCTTAACAGAACAACAGAAGTGAAATAAAACAAAGATGATTTTTTTAAATTGACATAAACTTTACTTTATTCTAAAGATAATCTTCTGGCATTATAATTTAAATGACTTCTGGCATATAACAGCCACGGCTGGATCGCACGTAGTCTTATCTGGATGTCCAATTTAAGATGACTTTTTCCAACATTTGTGGCCGTATATTTGCAATAACGCGGCGAATGTTGTCATCCAAGTGGTCAATCGTTCTGGGCTTATCGGCATAGACTAGCGACTTCACATATCACCACAGAAAATAGTCCAACGGCGTTAAATCGCACGATCTTGGAGGCCAAAAGCTTCCTTCAATAAATCAAATGTGCCACGAGCAGTGTGACATGTTGCGCCGTCTTGTTGAAACCACAGCCCCTGCACATCATGGTTGTTCAATTCATGAAAGAAAAAGCCAGTAATCATGGCTCTATATCGGTCACCACTGACTGTAACGTTCTGACCAGCATCGTTCTTAAAGAAGTACGGACCAATGATTAAACCAGCCCATTGAGCACACCAAACAGTCAGTTTTTCTGGAGGTGTCTCAACTTACACTTGAGGATTGCCATCACTCCAAATATGGCAGTTTTGTTTATTGACGTATCCATTTAACCAAAAGTGAGCTTCATCGCAAACGTTCCATAGTTAATCGAATTAATTGTTCAGGCATCAGTCTATTCTTGTTGCAATGCCTAACCAAACTAAACATAAATCACTTGACAGCTGACAAAATGGCAGCCAGTTAAAAAATTGTTGACAGTTATTTAAAAAACAACTGAAGAAAACTACTGTAGTTTTTAACAGTTGATTTAATTAGTTCTTTTAGTATTATTGTAAACAACTACCAAAGCAGTAATTTTGTAGTAATGAGTTAATTTTTGTTACACACAGAGAAAAATTTAGCTATTTGCCAACTGAAATTCGGGTACTGAGACTCAAATTCGGTTAATACGCATTTCAGTCGGTTGATAAAAGTGAACATATGTTTTCACAACAAAATTCGCTTAGCTTAACTGAATTTTAGTTGCAACACCCAAAACATTCAGAAATCTAATGTTAATATCGTTGTACTAACTGAATTTATAAGTTCTTAACATTAATATACACTTTTTAATTCGGTTGGCACTTTATTTCTCTGTGTGTAGTTATTTAAAAATGGAAGATTATATCGAGCTTTGAAAAATTCTTCTTTTGTTTTTATTGATTTGTTCAGAGTTTGCAAATAATAATTAGAAAATAAAAAAGACAAAATTATAAATTTTTATCGTTATATTAGTTTTTTGTTTTTATATACATCGAGATTATTTTTATGTTATTTTCAATATATAACGAGCTTTCAACCTCCGTATATTTACAAAAATAAAGCAAATCAAACATATTAGCTAGGTTGATACTAGTATTTCGATCTGGCTAAAGATCTCATCAGAACCCGAAGTTTTAGAAAAGTTAGAGCCTCCATAATAGGCAGAACTTTAACAAAAACCCTATTTTATATACATATATTATTTGAAATATTCATATATCAGTTTTTAAATTGCAAAAAATTTCTTCAAACAATATGAAAATGATTATTGTCGGCAATATATGTTTTCTTCCAAGCGATATAATCGGTGAGCCTTCTTCGTATTGCCATTCTTGCTGTTACATTTTTAAAAATTTCTGAAATCATCACTGGCGACGGCCCTGTTAATATTAAAACTGTCGTTTTTATAAATAACTATACTCGTAGTTCGATTAAGCAAAAATTTGTGTATATTAATGCCTATCAAATTTAAACGCAGAAGAGACTCCCCTTGTTAGGGTAGCGCTATAATAATCTGAGCAACAAATTGAAATTTCCCGAAAAAATTACGCTCTATTTCCCATTTCAATCACGAAAACCACCGATGCAATAACTTGAATTGCTGAAATTCCATCAACAACGAGAATTGCAAATTCCATTTGAAATTGATAGCTCTTTAATTGAATTATTTTTCAATTAAATAATAACTCATTTGATTAATTGTATATTTGATTATTTGATATTGTATACCACCTCAACAAGCAATTGGATAAAGTGTTGTTGCGATACCAAATGTTTTTTTATAGCTTGAATTTTAAAACATTGAATTTAAAACGGCATTTAATTATCATTAAGTTAGCAGATTTATATATACTTATGTGAACAAATTCACACAGAAATTAGGTGTATGGCAAGTATTTTTTCGGATTTTTTTTTTTCAGAAATTAGCCCTTTTGTTAAAACCAGTGTTTTGTTGAAATAATTTTTAATTTATTTTTCTGTTTTTTGTTAAAAAAAATGGTTACATTTATATTAAACAAAATTTAACTTATTGTTTTAGAATAAATTCGTAAACCACTGAAATACAATTATTTAACTTGATAAAGTAATGAAGCTAATGAGAATTAATAAAATCTAATTAAAATGAATTTAAAATATTTATTACCTATACATAAACATTTATAAAAAATAACTACATACATAAATATTCCAAAAAAAACAACAACAATATGTTTTAAGCGATAGTATACAAAAATGCCAAGCAAGTTCCGAATTTGAGCAAATATTTAATTGATTCTTTAGTTAGTCTCTTTACAGGAAGAAGAAGAAAACATTTTTATTGAAAAACTTTACGGACACAAGGGATACACCAGACTGCCGCAGTTTCGTCCCCCTCCTGGGACTCGTCAGTGGTTGATTTATGTGTCAATTGAACAAAGTATTTTTAAATTGTTAAGTTGCTCTATATGAAAAACTTTTTTTTTTTTTTGTTGGTGTCGTACTGTGATTTGAACTCACTGCCTTATCATCAAGCTATGCATCGTAATCTCACCTCTTAACGAGTTGAGCCACGGTCGACACAGCGATGACTGTGGCTAAAGTGGAGTTTGGTTACACTACGTACACACAAGTATTGTTTCGATCAGAAGAGACAGAATTAACTAATACCAATGCACAATTCATTTCTCAACTAGAATGCTTTTTCTTCTTAATCCTATCTCTTTTTCACAAGTAATTATCACGTTTTATGATGCGCTTTATTCACATACAATAGTTGGATACCAAGTGTATGTTGTAACGGCAAAAGTCGTCACTCGTTTTTGCCAACATCTATTTTTATTTTTATTTTATATTATTAAATGAATTTACCTTATTTTATATAATTTTCATACAAAATAATTAATGAATGAATACTTTTTAAATTCAAATTTAACGGGTTATTATCTCGTCCTCTAGCGTTCACTAGCGTAAGAATAATTAAGCACTACCAACTAATACAACACTATTATAGTACTACTACTCATTGTTACCCACTTCTACTTATCACAACTGTGTGCTTTGTTTGTCTTGTGTGTTTTGTGAGCGATCGTTTTGTATAAAAGGCGGTGCCTTAGAAGATTTTGGGTAGTCTGTCGACAGCCCGCGTGGAGGTAAGACATAGTTGGTGGTTTGACTGCCTACATTTAATTGTCTTAATATTGGTGGTTTGACTGCCTATACTAATAGGGCCTTGTTGGTGGTTTGACTGCCTACATTTAATTGTCTTAATATTGGTGGTTTGACTGCCTATACTAATAGGGCCTTATTGGTGGTTTGACTGCCTATAATACGCGAACTTTGTTGGTGGTTTAACTGCCCACATTGTTACTGACATTAGGGGACAAAGAGCTATCGTGATTTGATTGCAATTTCTCTTTGCCGCAGCTGACTCAACTCATTGGACCCCTCGTTTAACCATTAGCAGTAGTGAGAATATTAGCGTTTGTCTCTCCCGAGTCAAACGATCTCCCATATTTGCCTTTGAACCAGCGTCTTGCCTACCATAGCGACTGTATCCTGTTTATTGTTTAATCGTCGTGTTTGTAATTCGTGTATTGTCGTAGCGTCGGAAAAAATTAACAAATAAATATTATAACGTTATATGAAAAAACTAAAATGAACAGTGTTTCTCTCTCTTGGAAATAAATAAATGGTTTGTAACGAATCCTGGGCAGCCGCGAGCTCTCCCCCAGCATAAGGTGGTAAAACACGTCGTTACAATGGCGCCCGAGCAGGGACAGTAGTAAACTGTTTCCAACCAAGAGAGAAAAAAAAATATTAAAGATTGAAATAAATGTGACAGTTAAAAATTTTCCGTGATCATCTCTATAAACTGATAAGTAAATACAACGAAAATTAAGTGGCGGTTGAAAAAAAAAATATATACTTATAAATAGAAAAAAAAGAGAGAATTTGTCAAATATACTCAGTCAATAATACAATTCGTTGTGGAAAAAAAAAATATAAATTGAGTGTCGTAAATAAATAAAAAAAAAAAAAAAAAAAACAAATCGTGGATGTGTGAAATAAACATTAAAAACATAAATTTTATATCATAAAAACGAGCTGAGACTTTCGTAAATAATAAAACGGGATTTTAAAATTTATGTGTGAACAAAATACTAAAAACAACAGAATGTTAAAATCGACATGGGCTTATTCCCTAAAACGGGAGGAACTGGTTTCCTATTTAAGCGAATACGAATTAAATTCAACGGGAAACGTGGAGGAACTCCGAAAGCGTTTTGCCAAATTTCTAGTTATAGAACATGATCCGGTCCGGTTTCAACGATTATGCGAATTACAGTCGAAACACGATGTTTCCAATACACCAAAAATTACGTTGCCGTTACCTCCAGAAGGAGGCCGTCATCAATCTACATCACCTGTTAAATCGGAAAGCGAACATCAACATAAGGAATCTCTTGTTGTTATAGAACCGAAACCAGTCCCATCGGAACCAAAGGTAGCCGTGATAGACCAGGTAAGAAAGTGGGGTCTTAAATATGATGGAGGTCAAGATCCCCTGGGATTTATTGATAGGGTAGAGGAATTATCAGAAATGTATGGTGTCCACCTCGACCAATTACCCCAAATAATGCCGGAATTCTTCCGTGAAAAGGCACTTACCTGGTTCCGGAATAATAATAAGCATTGGCAAGGATGGAAATTATTTAAACATGATTTTTGTGTATTTTTCCTTCCCCCGCGTTATTTTGAGAGGTTAGAAGATGAGATTCGCAAACGTGTTCAACGTCCTAGAGAAAAGTTTAAGGACTACTTATTGTCATTACAGAATCTTATGGGACACAGTAACCTTACTAAGGGTCAAAAACTTGATAGAATTTTTCATAATTCTCATCCTGATTACCAATTGTATATACGAAGAAAAGATTTTTCATCACTTAACGACTTAATTGAATTAGCAGGTGAGTTGGAAAGTATACCAACAAATTCACAACAACACTGGGGTGAAAATCACCGCATGCTAACTGGGCCAATTAATAGTAATAATAATTTTAACAGCAATAATTATAATAATATATTTTGTGTAGAATGTGGACATCGGGGAGTCCGCACTGAAGATTGCTGCTTACGAAGTGCGGGAAATGCCGTAGGAGGTCGTCAACATTGAGGGATGACGGTCCTCCTAGAAAGAGAACCTCATTAAACCGAACTTCTCTACAGAGTGAAGAAATGAGACTGACTGCGACCGTGAAAATCGGGGAAGAATTGGTTACCGCTACCATCGACACAGGAGCTACCAAGAGTTTTATAAAATCAACCTTTACCAGACACTTGAAGGCTAAGCCTACCTTTGTAGATGAAGATGTAAACGTGGTTCTGGCTGATGGATCAATAAAAGTGGTCACAGAGGGAGCACAATACATTGTAACCCTCGGAAATATTACAGCTTGGTGTACTTTTTCTCATTATGCCAGAAGCAACGGAAAATATGATTCTTGGATTAGACTTTTTACGAAAATTCAACACCACTATTATATGTGCCGGTTTAACTCTAATATGCGAACCTAAACATCCAAGTAGGGAAAAATGCATGGCTATCGTTGAATCTTTTAACCACAATATTGCAGAGGTGAGTGAGAACAAAATAACCTCTAATGGTATTTTAAATTCGGCTAGGTTAGACGAAGAACGTACTTATCAAATTTCAACGACAACAGCGCCTAACTGTTCTTGGTTAGAGAAAACAATTGAAGACGTACGCAAGAGTCCTGAAAAATATTCTGACTTTACTATAATTGGAAATCAACTTTACCGACATTTTCCACGCCACCTAAACGATGATGATTGTACACCCTGGAAGCTGTGTGTTGCCGGACCTTTGAGAAAACGAGTGCTTGAAGAAAATCACAGTAATGCTGCAGCCGGACACCTGGGTATTCGAAAAACTATCAACAAAATAGCCAACCGTTATTATTGGCCCGGAATGTTTAGAGACGTAAGCCGTTTTGTTCGCAGATGTGAATCATGTCAGCGATTTAAGGTCAGCCAACAGCAACCACCCGGTGAAATGCTAACCCGTGTACCCGAAGAACCATGGGTAACCATCTGTGCCGATTTCGTAGGTCCTTTACCGAGGTCCAAACACGGATGTACTATGTTACTTGTATTCTTTGACCGGTTTTCTAAGTGGACAGAACTGGTGCCACTAAGAAAAGCTACTGCAGACGGTTTAGTAAAAGCTTTTCGGTAACGAATTATTGCCCGATATGGTACTCCAAAAGTTCTTATCACAGACAACGGCACTCAGTTTACATCACGCATTTTTCAAAGGTTTTTAGAAGAAATGGGCATTCATCAACAGCTTACCGCACCATATACCCCACAAGAAAACCCCACGGAACGAGCAAATCGTACAGTTAAAACAATTATCGCACAGTTTTCCAGTCAACAGCACACCAAGTGGGATGAATTGTTACCTGAAATTATGCTTGCTATGAACACCAGTGTTTCCGAGTCAACAGGGTATTCTCCAGCTTACCTTACACAAGGACGAGAACCAAGACTACCAGGAGCACTATATGATGAGGTTACCACCGGTACAGGAGCACGAAAACCCAGCCCAGGAGAACGCGCAAAAGAGATGAACGAAATTTTCCAAATTGTAAAAAGAAATTTAACCAAAGCATCCCCGGATCAACAACGACATTACAATCTACGACGACGGTCTTGGAAGCCAAACATCGGGGACCAAGTATTGGTTCGACTACACCCGCTATCAAAAGCTAGCGAAAACTTTGCCGCAAAACTTGCCCCAAAATATGGAGGGCCTTATTCCGTCCAAGAATTTTTGTCCCCTGTAATTGTTAGGCTCAAAGGGGGGAAAAACTCTGAAAATCGTACTGCACACATTAGTGAAATCAAACCCTATATTAAATAATATATTAAATATATTTCAATTTTATTAATACACACAGAAAATAGAACCAATTGCTGCAACCGAATTTTTTGCCAACCGAATTTTGATAGTTACATTAACTAATATTTATGTTACTTAGAAATTCAATTAAAGTCATTAAAATTTAGTTATGAGTACTGACTATTTAATTATGCCTACGGCTTTAAAAAAAAATACTTGTGGTCACAACTGAATTTATTAAGTCGATCGAACCGAATTTAATTAAGTAATACACCGTATCCAATGTTTTTATTTTTATTTATTAAAATAAATATTACAGTCAATATAAATAATATATAAATAAAGAGTAGACCGGTCTACTTGTAAGAACCGGTTAGCGCGATTAGAACAAATTATGTTTTGCATAAAAACATAAACGCAAAAGTAACTTTTCTCAAAAATGTGCATTTTTCACTAACAAGAACTCCTTTTTCAAAAAAGTATATTTTTCACAAAAAATATCCTTTCTCAAAAAAGTACATTTTTTATAAAAAAAATCCTTTTTCAAAAAAAAACAAAACTACTCTTTAAAAAAAAATAAAAACGAACTTCTTTGAAGAAGGTACTTCGATTTGAAAAAGAAATATTTTTGTGAAAAAAGTAAAGTTTTTTGGAAAAGGTACTTTTTCTTAAAAACATTTTATTATTTTGAAAAGGGCTACTTTTTTGAGAAAGATTATTTTTTTAAAACAGGAGCTTTTTTTGAAAAAATGTACTTTTTGGAAGCAAGATACTTTTTCTTTTAAAAAGTACTTTATTTCTGAAAGAGGTACTTTTTTTAAAAAAGGTAGTTTTTTTTAAAAAAATTGTTTTTGTGTTAAAAAATCATATGTTTTTATGCAAAAAATACTTTGTTTTAATCGCGCTGACCGGTTTTACGAGCAGACTTGGTTTTCGGTGTAGCCGGACCGGGAAACCCGGGATAACAGTCTGGAGCGTAGGCTGGGTAGTTGCTATTAGCATGTTATTTTCTCCAATTTTACCCCATATTTAAAGCACCCGTTTTTGTAATTTAAAAAGAACATTGTTGCGCATTTTAGTCATCCTCCGTCTTACAAATATGTTTTAAATTCTGAAAGAAAAACGAGCAACTACAATAATTTTCGTTTATCATATGTACACAAAATTTAAGATTACCCCACCAGCATCTCCTTGTTTTTTGCTACTATTCCACGGTGTTTGTTTAATTTTATTCTGTATTTTTTAAGCATTTAAAATTTGTGTACATATATTTTTTACTAACCATTTTTTTTTGTTTCAATTTTCTTTTTGTTATTTTTATATAATTAATTTGACATAAATAGCAAATAACAATTATTTTGTTCAGAACAAGGTATGATAGTTACGGCAATTGGGAGCAAGGGTTATTATTATAATAAAATAGCTGTGTTTACTGAAGATTTTTTTTCTATGGTTGCATAGACTAGTAGTTTTTCTAACCATATTTAAAATTGTTTCATTAGTTAAATCAACCAATTGTCTGTCACTAAGAAAGTTAGTTTGTTAAGCTAATTTTTATACTTGCACTAGACAAAATAACTGGTCCTGATTAACATTTGTATGCACACACAGCTAATATATTTGTTTACCAACTAAAATAATGTAATATCGAACGAATTCCCACTGATATTTTCCCTGTGTGTATGATTTTTTTTCTCTTTCGCCTAGATACTAGAAATAAAAAGAAAAACAACATGAGCGAACAACGGAGAGATTTGAAAAGACGAAAAAACAATTTCAACGAAGAAAGGAGCGAAGAAAAAGCTTCGAAAAATTATTAACAATCACGAGTATCAAATTATTATTAATAAGAGCGGAAACATTAGTTATTCCATTAGGCGCCATCGGGGAAGAGGTGTAATGTAACGGCAAAAGTCGTCACTCGTTTTTGCCAACATCTATTTTTATTTTTATTTTATATTATTAAATGAATTTACCTTATTTTATATAATTTTCATACAAAACAATTAATGAATGAATACTTTTTAAATTCAAATTTAACGGGTTATTATCTCGCCCTCTAGCGTTCACTAGCGTAAGAATAATTAAGCACTACCAACTAATACAACACTATTATAGTACTACTACTCATTGTTACCCACTTCTACTTATCACAACTGTGTGCTTTGTTTGTCTTGTGTGTTTTGTGAGCGATCGTTTTGTATAAAAGGCGGTGCCTTAGAAGAGTTTGGGTAGTCTGTCGACAGCCCGCGTGGAGGTAAGACATAGTTGGTGGTTTGACTGCCTACATTTAATTGTCTTAATATTGGTGGTTTGACTGCCTATACTAATAGGGCCTTGTTGGTGGTTTGACTGCCTACATTTAATTGTCTTAATATTGGTGGTTTGACTGCCTATACTAATAGGGCCTTATTGGTGGTTTGACTGCCTACAATACGCGAACTTTGTTGGTGGTTTAACTGCCCACACTGTTACTGACATTAGGGGACAAAGAGCTATCGTGATTTGATTGCAATTTCTCTTTGCCGCAGCCGACTCAAATCATTGGACCCCTCGTTTAACCATTAGCAGTAGTGAGAATATTAGCGTTTGTCTCTCCCGAGTCAAACGATCTCCCATATTTGCCATTGAACCAGCGTCTTACCTACCATAGCGACTGTATCCTGTTTATTGTTTAATCGTCGTGTTTGTAATATTAAAATAAATAATAAATAAATATTATAACGTTATATGAAAAGAACTAAAATGAACAGTGTTTCTCTCTCTTGGAAATAAATAAATGGTTTGTAACGAATCCTGGGCAGCCGCGAGCTCTGCCCCAGCATAAGGTGGTAAAACACGTCGTTACAATGTGAGAGATTGAGTCGCCGTTAAGCAAGTTTCAATCAATTATTAATTGACAGCTTTTAGAATTTTCAACAAATCGATTTAATAAAGTAGGCACATATTTTTTTCTCTGTATCTACATTACCAGCGGCTAATTGGCAGAGTTCAATAATTTAAAAATAGGTAAATTATTGTGGCCTAAAATGTTATTTGCTTCAAAAAGTCTGTTTGAAAAAGTAAAACGAATAAAATATTTTTAAGTGATAATTTAAGATAAAAATCAAACTTTTTGCTTTAACTTTCATGGAGATGTAAATGTCAGAACATACGCTATTATGTATAAATTTATTACTTCTAAACAGAATGAAAATTAGTTTTACAAATTATTATGTAAAAACAAATTTTCATATGCAAAACAAAATTTAGTAAAGGAATGTTAAATTTGTATCGATAAATCAAGCTTAATTTTACCACAATCGTTATGTACAGTTTGTAACATTTATTGCAAAAAAAAAAAAAAATATATATATATAGCGCCCATTCCGTATAAACATGCTAAATATTTGTTTTCCAACCTATCCCAACTAACTAAATAGACAAAATCAAAATATAAATTACTGCTAAGTAGGCATGTTTTTTTTTCAAAATTCATGTCAATAAAATCTTATATTATAAGCATTATTGTAAATATTCAAAAGTGAAAAAATTCAAAATGAAAATGGTTGAACAAAGCAGTTTAAGAAAAAATGTATGTCAAGCTTGTGCATCATTTCCTTAAGGAACAAGTACCACGTAGCACAATACTTCCCATATTCAAACGGTTTGAAAATGGAGTTGCATCAAACGGGATAAAAAAGAAAGGATGTCAAAAATGGTGACCGCAGCTGAGCTTTTTAAATTGGGAAAAAATCGCCGGTTAATCAAATTCTGGCATCAAATCATTAGCGTTTCCAAGGAAACAATTCGCAAAAACTTACTCCAAATGAACGCAAAACACTACCAGAGGAAGGCAGTACCGAAATATAGTGAAAGACTACTGGCAGAAATACCAACAAAATGAATATAACTGAGAAAAAACTTCATGAAAAAAATGTTCAAATAATTTTGGATGATGAAAAACACTTCTCTTTTGCATGGAACAACGGAAGTATTAATTCTGGATTTTATTCTGATGACTTGAAAAAACAAACTCTCGACAAGGTACGGTATTCGGCCAAAGCGACATTTGAACGAAAAGTACTAGTGTGGTCAAAAGGCAAAAGTAATATCACATCTTTACATCTGGGATTCAAAAGCAGTGGCTGTAAACGCGGAAGTTGACTGTAATAAATGTTTAGTAAAACTGGAAAAATTTATCAAAGATAGACACTCTAAAGATGACATATTATTTTAGCCAGACTTAGCAAGCTGTCATTGTGAAAAAATTATGTTATACTGGCTTAATGCAAAAAACCTACCTTTTGTACCGAAATACGCAAATCCTCCAAGCGTCCCAAGAGCACGTCTAATTGATGATTTTTGGGGTCTTTTTTGCCAAAAAGTGTATGGAAATGGTTGGAAAGCTAAATGCACTGAAGCATTGAAAAAATAAAATTAAAAGCAATGTAAAAAAAATTAACTTTAATTTCTTCCAAAGCATGATTGGAGGTATCAAGCTTAATTTACGCCAAATACAAGATCGCGGTCCGTTGGCTCTCTACAAAAAGTGAATTAATATTTTATAGTCTATACCGTGTTATAAATAAACAAACTTTTTCCAAAAAAAGTTAGTTCTTTAATTACAAGCGTTTTTAAAATTGTCCAGTTACTAAATTTGCATAGATTATAAGCATGGGGCCACAAATCATAAAACTGTCCCTCTGGGTCAGACATTTTAATTGATTTAAATGGGTTTTTGTCAATATTTGTCTATAAATTGGTAAACAATTAAAAATCAGGGATGGCAGGCAATATCGCTAAAATACCGTTACCGATTCAAAGCCCTTTCAATTGACTATCGTTAACCCTAAAAGACCTTTATTGAAGTACCGCTAACCGTAAACAGTGGCGGCTCCAGCTGAAGTCTCTGGGATGGCGAAGGGGTAGGTTAAACTTAAAAAAAAAATTCAATTCAATTTTTTTTTAATGCCCAAATTGTTTTTGTACACAATATTGTATTTTCTTCGGTATTCCCTCAACCAATCGATTTCTTCCACCCTTTCCGATTTTAACCAGTCTTGGCATGCGATAGCTAGTTTAAGGAAGCTAGTCCCAGAGACATAAATATAAAAAAATATTTGAAAATTTCATAAAAGTAGTCGTACAGAAAATGTCCATATATTCTAAAAAAAATCGCAAATATAAAAAAAGAAGTCGTATAAACTCGTTCATATCTTTTTAACGGTGGAAGCTACGCGATTTGTTGTCAATATCTCATTTTAAAGCTTACTATTAAAAGTTATCGTGCTTTAACTAATATAAGAAAACAAATAATTGTTTGAAGATAAAATGATTTTTCTCAAAATCTACAGCTCAAAACGATGTATTTAAAAAACTGGCTTTTTAAAATTCTTAAAATAATATGTTAATTATAAATTGTTCCACTATGCCGTAGCCAAATCACTTTCATATTTATTAAAAATTTCATACGATTAATGCAAAAGTTTCAATAAAACTATTAAGCATTTTTATATTATTTAAGAAATTCATTAGTGTTAAATTTCGTTAAAGTTTTTCAAGAAATCCTCTTTATGTACTAAATTTGGGGGACCTTTATATGGGCACAATGTTTAAACATGGACAGAGTGTAGACAAAATATACATGCTGTGTGCTTGAACCAATGTGCAATGTAGCGTTCAAGCTCCTATTGGGTACTAAAGATGGACTGATTCTAATCAAGATTAATTCACTTGAATGAACGATATATATTTTTGCAAATAAGTATATTCCAACATTTTGTATTAAAAAACTTTCAAAAAACGTATAGCAGTGCTACACATATAAAAAAAGTTAGTTCAAAAGTCTATGAAGCGGGTTTCAACTCAATTGAACTAATTTTTTCTGTTGGTATCTTTTAAATCTGTTATTTAAATAAACTCATCATTTATCTCATTTCACCACATGAACAAATTCCAGATGAACTTCTAATATTTAGTTTATTTTTTAAATGATTTTGAAAATTTGTCTCATATGTGTGAGTGCTAGTGATTATGTGTGCGTGCATTTCTATAATAAACGTGGTATTGGTTTTTTTAAATGTGTATACATTTTTTACATAAAAACAAGAACAAGCGCTTGCAGATAAAAACATGTTTGTGCGTCAGTCCGAAAAAATGCCATGAAGTAAACAAGAGAGCATTTTGCCGTCTAAAATATTGAATTAATAAATAAATATTAAATAATATAATTAAATCAATAAGGGGACTATTAATACAAAAAATGTGAATTTGATTAAATAGTATTTTTCTCTTCTTTCGTTCCCTTAAAATTTTCATACAATTCTACATGTGATTGATGAAGAAAACTGGAAACAAAGGCACACAAGAATGATTGTCTTGCAAATGGTTGTCTTGCAAATGTGTACCCGTTTTTTTTTTTTGTAGGAAGACAAGCCTGAAACAAGAACAAACTTTGCAGTTTAAAATACAATTAAACTTAAAAAATAATAAGGTTACGTAAAACAAAAAATATATTTAATTATGTGAACATGATTAAATTTGTTTTTCTCAAGGATGATATAAAAAAATTTGAAAATAAAACGGTTTTAAGCGCATTTATATAGTGTTTTGAATAGTTTAATTCATAAAACAATAAAATTACATGAAGAAGGAATTTCCTTTCATTAAATGAATAACTATCAAAATGATAGTTTTTTCAGCAGCATTTATTTTAGACTAAAATACATTTACATTTTTGTATATTAACTGAATTTTTTACCTAGTTTTAACCAACTGACATTAAGCAGAAAACATATGCTGATTTCAACTGATAATTTTCATTTCCATTTAAAGACTTTTGTGTCAAATTATTGTACTTTAACTAACTTTTTTACCTAAATTTAGCAGAACGTAATTCTCAACTTCATTGAAAATTCTGCTGGCGGAAATTTAGCTGCTTTTTTCAGTTGCCGCAGCTGAATTTTAAGCCTTTTGAACGTACTCTTTTTATGAGTGTAGTTAATTTAATTTTTTTTAAAACCCATTTTGAATTGAATGACCCTGCACATAAATTGTTTCTGAATGAACGTCATATGTATTTATACACAAATTCAGGTATTTATCTAAAATTTGTGTTCCACTGCTTTATTTGAATGTTTCTAGTTATATATTTATTAGTCCACCCATATGTGCAGAAGTTTTATGTTTACTGCTCCCCGCATATTTTCCGGAATAACAAAAAATTGCCGTTAAAAAATGGTTTCTCTCGGATGAGAACAGGCTAGTCAGAATCGACTTTTACTCCTAAAAAATGACTAAAATTTGTTCAAATCTTTTTTGCGGTATAACTCCTTAACTAGTAGTTTTAGAGAAAAGTGCTATATAAGCATGTTTATACAAAATAAAGTGAAAATCCTTTTTATCAAAGACGCGTCATGATGTTGTAAGCGGTGAAGTTCAAAACGTATCCTGTATATTAATTTATAAATTTATTTCTGTTTAGGTTTCGCCAAATTGTATGCTACTCGTTTCAATAATTGAATAACATTTGAAAAATATATGATTTATTTCATGGCAAACTTACCAAAATCAAAATTTCAAATTCCAATTTATTATATTTGGGACATCATGTGTGAACGTGTGTAATTTTGCCGATATTTTAATCGATTAAATTATTATTCCGGGCCCAAACTATACTAGATAATCAAAAAAACTTAAAAACAGCAGCAATTGCACCTCAGTAAAACTTTCAATGTAAGTACATAATAGGGTTTGTAGGCGATACTGCTAAAGTACCGTTATCCATAAAAACACATTGTTTACCGTTGCTCTCAAAATGACGTACCCAAATTACGGTTATCCTTAAAATACCTAAAACAAAATAAATTAAATATCGATACTCTTAAAATATAGTTCCTGAATAGATGATAAATAAAATAGCATTACCGAAATACCGTTATCCCTAAAATACAGATACAAAACAAACAAATTGTCAAATGAATTCCATTGGAAATAAGCTAACTTTGAATGATTTGTTGACAATTTAATAAAAAAATAAATTTCTAAACCTATGAAATTGGAATTTGAAATTTGGATCTTGGTAATTGTGCCATGTAATAAACCATATATTTTTCAAATGTTATTGGAATATTAAAACTGCTTGTTATACCATACAATTTGGCGAAACTGAAACTGAAATAAATTTATAAATTAATATCCAGGGGTCGTTTGAAAAAAAGCTTTAACACCAATTTTGACATTCACAGCTTACAACATTATGATAAGTAAAAAATGCTTATGAAAAAAATGTTTGTCAGTTTATTTTTTTTTTATAAAAATTCTTATACAGCACTTTTCTCTAAAACCACTAGTTTAAGAGTTATACCCAAAAAAAATATTTGTTCTAATTTAAGTCCATTTTTAGGGTTAAAAGTCGAGTCTGACTGGCCCGTTTGCATAGGAGAGGAAACAGTTTTACACTAAACTTATTTTTTATCCACAATGTACCGCGAGCTGAAAAATAGTGCTTTTGCACATTCTATATACTTCATGGGTGCTCTAATATTTATGTCTGCGTCTGTCGTATTAGGTTGTTTTTTGGAAAAACCACAAAAAATTGTCAAATATGCTTTTGAAATAACTAAATTCATGTTTCATTTGCAATTTATCTATGAAAATACACACATTAGAGATTCCAAAGAGATACGTTTGTAGGTACCCGAGTAAAAATAATAGTACTTAAGCTTGTATGATTTGTTGCAATTCTATAAAAATAAATATAGTTAAGTATGCCTTGATATAAAGGGTGTCCCAAGAAGAACGCAATTTTTAAATCTGGCAACATTCGAAGTGTCATTGTTTGATATTTGAACAATTGTTATTGCTTGCTAGTAGAAGGTACGAGGATAGCAAAAATGGAGCGCTACCCGAATGAACAACGCATTCTCATTGTGAAATTGTTTTACCAACATGACAACATGAAAATGCTGATTTTGACGATAAAATCATCTTCAGTGACGAGGCCCATTTTCATCTTGATGGCTTCGTCAATAGGCAGAATTGTCGCATTTGGGGTGAGGAAAATCCTCGAGTGATTCACGAGATGTAAATGCATCCTCAACGTGTCACTGTGTGGTGTGGTTTTTGGGCTGGAGGAATCATTGGACCTTTTTTTTATGAAAATGAATCAGGTCAAGCGCAAACAGTCAATGGTGTTCGGTATCGTGAAATGATAACCAGTTTTTTCTTGCCTAGAATTGAAGAAATGAATGTGGAGGGCATGTGGTTCCAACAAGACGGCGCCACATGTCATACAGCCAGAGAAACAATTCAATTGATGCATTAGTCATTTCCCGGTCGTGTTATTTCGCGTTTTGGAGATCAGAATTGGCCGCCTAAATCGTGCGATTTAACACCACTAAATATTTTTCTTTGGGGTTTTTTTGAAGTCGATGGTTTACGCGAATAAGCCGACGACGACTCAAGCCTTAAAAGAGGAAATTGGACGCTGCATTAATGAAATACCGCAGCATTCATGCAAAACGGTCATTGAAAATTTCATTAAAAGATCGCGTGCATGCCAGCAAAGCCGCGGCGGCCATCTGCACGATATATTGTTCCATACATAACCTCATTCTGTCTACTTTACGATATAATAAAGTTTCACTATTTTTTTTTAAATATCTGTGTTTTATTTAAAATTTAAAAATTGCGCTTTTCTTGGGACACCCTTTATAAGTAAGATACAATTTATCAGTTACTGTAATTTTTCATAAAACTGCACATTTAATTGCATCTTACAATGTGTTATACCATATATTATTAGCAGACACCCGATTTTAAACATTTTAAAACGAACTTTTTTATTTTTTCTACAAAAAAAAAACAAACATTTGTTCTCAAATAATTTTTTTGTTTTAGAAAGTTATTTATATTTTAGAAAAGATAAAAAAAAAATAAGTTGAAAATAAAAACTTCAAAAAAGTTGAAAAAACTACAAAAAAAGATTAGAACTTATCTTTTTTTTCAACTTTTGTAGTAAGCTCAAAAATTTTTTTATATTTCTACAAATAAAGTCGGAAAGAATTTCTAGAGTGTTAAGAAAAAACTTCCACAAAACATGAATACACTGAGGTGTAAATCCTTCCACGACGTAATTACAGCTAATTGTAAATTGTGGTACAAGAAATATACACCAGAGAAAAGGGAACAGTCCCTAGTTTTTAATTATTTGAAAACTTCATTTATAAAACTGTGAAATAATGTCGTAATGCAAAAAAAAATGCGTTATAATATAACAAATTTGCTGTAAAGTTTATCCGCGGTTTACATACCGTAAACAAATAAATATATGAAACTTTGCAATTTTCTTATTCCAAAATTTTTATATATTGCTTGCGAATAAAAATTACCAAAGACAATACCTGTAGTAATATTTATGTTACAAATTGGATTCACCAAACTTACGACTTTCCACGCGTCTTTTACGATTTTTGCAAACTTTATTGCTAAATTAATTATCGACGTAAACAAATGTATATCCAAGGCAAAGGGTCAAATAAAAAATTAGAAAAGCTATTTTTTATGGAGCACCTTATGAAAAATTCGCGATTTGTTAAAAAATGTTTAAGGCATCATAACTTTGCAGAATGACCCCCTAATCCAATTTTTAGTAAAATGTGTAAATAGCTACCATATAAAATATTAGACGAATCGCGAAATTTACAATATATCGATTGATTTAAAGACTTTTGAATCAAATTTGAACCATAAATATTACTTCCGGTTGTGACCTCGGTAATTTTAATTCAAAAATTTATGAATAAAACATTTGCAAATTAAAGAAATTTGCAAAAAAATAATTATAGTTTTATATATTAAGTTATACCCGAGTAAAAAGGCTTTTATATATTCAGATACAACTTTATACAATTAAATATTTCAAAATAAATATTGAGATAGTTATAAAGGGTTCGCCAAATAACTTTTTTTTTTTTGAACTCCTGAACCAATTGGACTTTGTATGGCGTCATACCAAGGTCTTTATGCAAAATTCGTCTCAATGATGTCTCCGAAATGTTCAGCTGTTGAGAACGACGGTGAATTGAGGTTGATGGCGCTTCACGCACACTTTCTGCCACAGCAGCAATATTCTCGGGTGTACGCACTGTTTTTGGCTTTCCACGCTTTGGTTTATCGATGAGGATGCCAGTTTCTTTCACTTTTTTCACAAGATAACTAACATACGGACCATATTCGTTCAGCGGAAGGATAAAACTAATTATCTGTCAAATCAGACATGAGCTAAGTGTTACCATTCACGAAATAAGCACTAGTTGAAAAAAACGTTAGTTGGCGGACCCTTTATAAACAATTATGTTATAACATAAATATTTGTATCTAATTGTATATACCTTTGTGTTGTTTCAAAAATTTTAATATGTGGGTATATATAGCAAAATACCAATTTATATGGTCCTGTATAGAATTGTACTTAATATACCTGATAATATATTACTATATATATACAATACAGGGTTATATATGGGCTCGTATATAATACAATATAAACGTTCATATAATTAATTATATATAACTAGATGTGAACCCATAATAAAAATATTTTTGTTATAATTTTTGATAAAGCCATATATTGTCCCATACAAAATTGTATAGAAATTTATAATGGCCCACGCTTTGAATATTTTTTAATAATCTCAGATGTGAATTTATATGGTCCATTATAAAGCCACATTCAATTATATATAGTGCCATATCAACATTATTTTTTAAGTTATTTTAGATACTAATATATATCCGGAGTTAACATTTCAGAGTTAACTGAACCAATTTTGAATAGATATACTATGTAACTATATGTTATATGTATTTTTTTGACGAAACAATAAATAAAATTAAAATTAGTTATTTAGGTATTTTCAAAGAACAAGATAAAAAAAATAACTTAAAAAAAATATATATAATTAGAAAATAATGGCAAAATAAGATAATACATAAATAAATAAGATAATATGATAAATAAATAAGAAAATATTACAAAATAAGCAAAATATGCAAAAAAAAAAAAAAATAAGCGAGACTTAAAATAATATGAAAACTTTATATAAATTATTTTAAAATTGAAAAATTTTTTTTTTTTTGTTTTTGTAAATGTTAACAAGTCGAATTTGACCCATAATTATATTTTAATTCTTTTCTACATCTATAACTTTCTTGTTTATGAACAAAAATATGTACTTTCAAAGCGAAATTTTCATAAAATTTAAAAAAAAATATTTTGGTTACAAATAATTGGACATTAGGGGCGGTAGAAAACCAGATATCGGAAATCTCAACTAGAATTTGACGTCTGAGTCAAAACTCACAACAGAGAGAAATGTAGCTATTGCCAATCCATGAACAACGATATATGGTCGGACTTCAAATGCCGACGCAGTGCACAAAAAACAAAAAGGGCGGTATGTAGGGGCGTGGTAAAAAAAATATATTTCGGGAATCGTCTTTAACTTATAGTTAATCTTAGGGGGTGACTGGCTTAACTTTTTTTCTTGTATGTGGACCGACTCACCTTGATGTACATTAATATAAAATTAACAAAATCTACGTTGATCCACGTGGCTCCAATAAATCGAACCATTTATGTAAAAATGCTCTTAAGCGCTCTTTAACAAACAATGTTAAAATAGAGCCTCGTAAAAGACCGTAAAAATCAGGGTTTAAAATTTAGTCAAAAGGTTATTTTTTGTCGAATACTGACTATGCTCAAAATATGAAACGTTTGCATATTTCAATAGCATCAAAACTTAAAATTGCCTTAGCTAAACACACACTGCAAATAGCATGCCTATGTGTAGTAAATATTTTTAGTTCTATCGTTAGTTCGTGTTAAAAAATATTATATGCACACGATCTTGCTGCTATATGTAAAACTATATAATAAAAAAATAATTTGTATGGCGACGAAATTCGGATGAAATTGTATCAAATATACACCAAATTGTGCAAATTTGTATCTAATTGCATCGAATTCGATACAATTTGATGTATTCAGATATAGAGGAAAGGGGTCTCCGGATGCTATAATGGCAGAAATTTGCTGGCGCGAAAAAAATATATTTGAAGACGCAGATTTTGATAAAAAGACAAGTCAGACTGAAGAAAATGGTCTTACATTTTATCCATCTAGAGGCAACTGCGGGGGCTTTTTGTGGATTTTTTTTTCAAAAAAACTCCAGGAAAAAAATATTTTTTTGGCATAATATGTAGAAAGAATTTGTTCAGTGGACTATTAGCCACATTATTGCCAAATATAGATAAGCCGTAGCAACAAGTCTTATTAAGATTTTGGGAAAAAACTGAGGATACCATATTTTGAGGGTCATACTGCTTTTCAGAAACTTTGGAGGCCCATAAAAAGGAATTGGTCACCACTCTGGACAAACCGAGTATAGTACAATCTAACCTATATAGTCAAGTTCTTGTGTTTTTTTCACTGTTGCACAGTGTAATTTGATGTTGCCCCATGTGATTTTTTTACTTGGGTATTCAGGATGTAAACCGCGGATGAGTTTTATAATAAATTTGTTACATCATAAAGCATTTGCTTCTGAAAATCGCAGTAATTTTGTAGTTTTTTAAACGCTGTTTTTTAAATGATTATAATCTAAAAACTGTGCCGTTTTTTTGTGATACATTGTTTTGTACCAAATTTTAGAGGTTTTGATGAGACCACAAATCATGCGGCCTTGCCGCAATATACGTCGTGTAATATAATAAAAAACATAATAATATTATGTTTTTCTGCAAGTTTATAAATTGTATATAAAAATTTAAAATATTTTAAAAGTAAATAATGTTTTGCTTTTTATCACATATTTTGTATGAAATATGACTTTCACAAGTATATTTTGAACATATAACATCATGTTTTAAAAATACTTGTGGCTTTTGCATTCTGTTTGGAGTTCATTATATCGAAAGCATTTTTGATCCTTGGCCGATGGAAATTTAAAGAACAACAATGACTTAAAGATTTTAAATTAGTATTACGTTAGTGATCGGAGCTAAAAAAAATTAAGTTTAAATTTTTTGTTTACCCTTAAAATAGTGATTTTCACGAGGCTGCGGCCAGTACCCTGTTGAAGGCTTAGATCGTTTGAGCACATTTTCTCCACCGAATTAGCAAAGTTTCTGTTTTTAATGATTTTAAAACTTTTAAGTAACTTTCAAGTTAACTCTCAACGGAAACTCCTCTACTACAGACGAAAATTGCACCCGAATAATAGAACTTCCTGCATAACAATTACCACATGTGGCCCTAGAGGAATCCATTCTTAATGGAACTTATTGGACTATAATTTTGCTTTATTGAAAGCGGCTTTGTTAATTTTAAACAAATTCTAACTACTAAAAGCAAAAATAATAATTTTTTCATCCATTAAATATTTGCATTTTGTAAATACGAAATCTTCAGTAAGCTTTATGCAATAAATTAAATGGCTTGGGGCGATTTTCGTCAGCAGAAGCGGTTCTTCCGATGAGAGTTGAGCTGACAAATACTTAGAAATTATTGGAAATCCTTTTAAATAATTTTGGGAAAGAAAATTTAAAAATTTGGATGAGAAAGTGAGCTTAGCTGTCTTAAATCTAAAACACGACACTGACCGTAACCTCACGAGAAATGTTCAAAATTGCTATTTTAAGACAATAAACTAACTCAGCTCAGAACACTTATTTAGAATTGATGTGCATACTCGTATTTTCGCCCATAGCTAATTTATATGTAATTAATATTCTGATATATTTTAATAAAATTATTGTCAAATAGGCAAATATTATTATTGTCAAATAGCAACAAATATTTTTAAAAATTTGATTTTATTGTAATAAAAATTCTACAAACATTTTCGATATATTGCGGCCCGTTAAAAAGTTGTTATGGCCGTAATTTCAAGCAATATATACCTACTGGTGCTTAGATACCTACCGTGTACACAAACAAAATCGGGTAGGTATCTAAGCACCGGTAGGTATCTATTGCTTGAAATTACGGACATTAATGAATTAATTACTGCATATTAGTACCATTTGAAAACTTACTAACGTTTTACTGGGTTACCGTAAACGTTTTTACTGGATTACCGTAATACGAATATTTTTGCACCATTTTTCTCAGCTAAAAAATGCTTCGTGATTGCGTGTAATAAAAAATACTTAATAGGTAAAAAAAAAATAGATTTTTCCGACCACTCTATTTCTTAAATGGTCCACTTAAAAAAAGGGGAAAATAAGTTTTATTAAATAATTTTTGGTGCAGAATCGAAAGGTGAACTCAAATTTTATATAAATACAAGAGCTGTAGAAAAGAGGCTTTTTTTTGGCAGTTGGAATAAAAAAAATAAAATAATAACGCCATTTTTTTTATTGATGTAAAATCATTTTAAAAAGTGATGATATCCCACAAAGAAATTCTAAACTTTTGTGACGAATTGTTATGTTTATATATAAAATATTTTTCCTCTAAATTTGTAGGAAATTTTAGTACCAATCAAAATAATTTGTAACTATTTAATTGTTATTTTCAATTATAATTTTGTTGATATCTATTAAAAATTTAATTGAATTTTATTTTCAATTTATAACGAGCTTTCACCTCCGTATATTTACAAAAATAAAGCAAATCAAAGATATTAGCTAGGTTGATACTAGTATTTCGATCTGGCTAAAGATCTCATCAGAACCCGAAGTTTTAGAAAAGCTAGAGCCTATATAATAGGCAGAACTTTAACAAAAAACCTATTAATAATCAATTTTGCTCCATTCTTGTCTTCTTAGTAATCAACCACGTGGTTAGGTCTTTTCCTAACAAGCATCATGACGTTACTAAACTTTGAAGACCAAAAATGTTCTATTTATATAAAAAAAATTTAGTGTGTACTCTGACTCAAGTAATATTTTTTACAGTTAGATTAGTTTTTTGTTTTTATATACATACATCGAGATTATTTTTATGTTATTTTCAATTTATAACGAGCTTTCAACCTCCGTATATTTACAAAAATAAAGCAAATCAAATTTTGTTTTTTATTTCAAACAAATTTTTATTAGATACTATTAAAACATTAATTAAAATTTAAAAAAAAATCTCCAAAAAATGGGGAAAAAATTGCTTGAATAAAAAAAAACCGCCAAAATTACAAAATTTTAAAAAACCACCAAAATTTTAAAAAAGTCACCAAAATTAAAAAAAAAAAAAAAATCGAAAACTCATAAAAAACCTCCAAGCTTGAAAAAAAATTAAACAATTAAAAAACGACAAAATTCGAAAAAATTTATATTTTACTTAAAGTGCAATATTTTTATTTGTACTACGCACGTATCTGCTAACATAGCTTTCAGTATTTTTTTCCGATATATATTGCGCTATCTCAAAATCCATTAAATCGACTCGTGTTCAGCACACAGAGACTATTTTTTTTAATTTTTCGAAATAAATTTAAGCATCAAACTTTGATCGATATGCATAATGTTTTAACGCCAAAAAAAAAAATGATAGACTAAATGTAAACAAATTTCAGAAATATTGAGGTTAAGAAGAAGAATAAACGTTTTTCTCTAAAAAATTATAAACACTATTAATTTTTAAATCAGACTAGACTGTCCATAAAAAGAGGCAGAACTCTTTTTATGGACAGGCGTTATCAGTGGCTTTCCATTCAAATTATTATTTATGTATTTATAATTGTCAGATTGTCTCTATATGATAAATTTTTTCAACAACCTGCGGCTGTAAGAATCAAAGCTGCGCTCTTCTTACATTACAAACGTAACAATACCAAGTCATGACCGTTTAGCGATCACAACCAAGTATGGCCTCGAATGTAATGCAGCTAAATTCCAATTTTCTTTCCTATTAGCTTTTTCTGTTGTTGTATATTATACTCAGAAGTGACAAAACTAACAACACAAATATTCTATTTTTAGATTTATGTTTATTTTTCTAATCTCCTCCGTCTCTATTTCACAATGTTACCAGATTGACGTATGGTTGACAATTTTTGCGTTTTATACAAATTTCGATCAGCGATCCTTGAAATGAGACATTTTAAAATCAAGCAGCTAATCTAGTCTTTGTGTTATAATGAAGGGTTTTTATTTAAAGGGTTTTTATTTAAAAAATTGATTAAAGAAAATTGTAATTATTGACGAAGAAGTTTAAAATGAAGAGTAATAAAATATAAATCAAAGTGAATTGGAAATACTTAAATTAATTTAAATAAGGCCTGGGTGATGTCAGGTATATTTTTAAATTTTCCAATTGTATATTTTTTCTTTGTCCTTATTTCTTTCAGACTATAATCACACTAGTGAGCTTAAACGCTTTCTTTGAAAATTTACGATTGTGGTAATATAAGACATGGATTATAGCTCTGGTGGGCTTCCTCCGATCTTAAAAAGTCGGATATATGAAAAAGAAAAAAAAATATTGAATAATTTTTTCACCAAAATTTTTTAAATAAATTAAATAATTAGTTGACTTGTTCCACTACATATTGTCGAAATGGCTTTAAAAATGTGTGTTTTCTCCTAAACTTTAAACATATTTTCATACAAATATGTGTTAAATTACCGCCACTCCAAAAACATGTGATTAGGCGGCTGAAATATACGTTTATCATATATTTTTGCTACTTTATCACCTGTCCGAATTTTATTAAGTTCAAAGGGAACCTATCGGAAAAGTTTCCTTGTAAGTGTCAGGCAATTTATAACTGCAAAATCTGTAGTTTTTGGGATAGTTATAAATCTTTAATTGCCCGAGTTAAAACGTTTGCATAAAATAATACATTATTTTATATATATACTTATAAGTTTTTGTCTGCCAGTGTATTAAACCGGGCATAATTATATAAATGCATATATAAAATTAATTTCGTCGAAAAATTTTAATATGAGGTCATATATAGTTGCGTCTTATCGCATCTCGCTCAATATATAATTGTATATTGCATTTAGAATACACTAAAACTAATCCAATTAATAATGACGTTATATATACCTAGACATTGCAAAATACAAACTAATATATATTTAGATATTATATCATGTTTAAAAAACACAATTTAATTGTGTATAAAATTGTATGTTACCCCATGCAGAATCGCACTAGGAAATTTGTCAGTCATATTATGACTGAAATATGTATTACTTCAATACAACAGTACCATTAATTGCCTATATAGTTTTGTGTATAATTTTTTACACAAAATGTACCCCAATTTTTGAATTGATTTCTTTCTGGTTCTTAAATTTCTACATCTTATACACAAAATGTGTAGGACCTTAAAAAAGAACTGTTTTCATTTGTAAGATTAGAAGTTTTTAATTAAGTTTTTGAATTTTTTGCAATGTAAAACGCTAAATTTAGTTTTAAATTTTTTTTTCTGTATTTGTTATTAAATGGCGTAACTTACTAAATTCCATAAAATCTTCGTTTTCATTATATTTTTGTTTTCAAAGTTTTTTTCCCAAACAACTTATTTTTTTAGGTATTTTCAAGAGAATTTTTGAATGAATTAAAATAAACTTTTTGATAGTGGCTAAGGTCGGAAAGGATTAATAACGTTGAAGCAAACCCCGTATTTGACGGTAATTATTTCTGTAAATATTTTGGATTTTAATGAAGTTTTAAAATCAAAAACCGAATACAACTATAACTTATTTTGTATATATTAATTACACTCAGGGAACTTCTGCTGTAAATATTTGAAGTCGTTTGAGTTGTAATACAGTATCTTTATTTTTAAGTGAAAAAACAGTTATTTATAGAAAAAAATTTCAGAGTTTTACTTTATTTGTAGTTCATTTAAAAAAAACAAACCACATCAATTTACTGTATTATGTTTTCTCATTCATTTGATACAGTAGTTTTTGTTTCATTTAAAAACTAAAGCAAATAAATGTTTGTTATATTTTACGGCATTTTTACTAACATTTTTGTTAAGTTTTTGAACAGTAAAAAAAAAATGACAATGTTCATATTAGTTTTCTGTTTTTATATACATATACAATGTTTGTTGAATTTACATATCAAGTATTCTACATATTATTCTAAGTGTAGTTTCAGTTCAGATATAAATTTATACCGCCATATAAAATCGGATTAAATTGTATCGCGCCATTATTCGGATGTAATTTAATCTGATATTATCAAAACTAAACTAATGCGAACTTATATAATTATATGGGCCCATTTCTCATATTAAATTTCGTATGCTTATATAAAGCATCATATTAATTTTTTATAATCAGGTTATTAGAAGTCGAAAGATTCTGTGTGCACTAGGGTTATAACTTTTGACTTTTTTTTTTTGGAATTATCAAATTTTAGCTACCCTAGCCGTATACCAGTCCATAAAAATATAAGTAAAGTAAAGCAATTTTATTTTTTCCCGGTTTCCAAATCGGTTTCCGAATAATCCTCTTTTTGCTTAATTAAACTAAAAATTAATATATTGCTAAAATTTTAGCGTTAATTGACATTAACGATGCATATCTATTTTAAAAGACACAAACTTTTTCAAATTTGACGTGTTTCGTGGGTTTTGATAAAACAGATTAAAGAGTCTTTTCGCGATATAGACAGCAAAATAACGAACACAATAAGCAAACAGTTATTTAAAATATGTTGTGCAATATTGTTGGTCAACTAGTAGAACTTTAATGTCAAAAACTTGAAAAAATGCAATTTAAGGAAATGTACTTTATGTGGGAAGTTTTTGTTTCATAATTACCTGAAAAAGTGATTTATATTATTAATACATTATTGTCCGTACGTGCTGATAGGTAAAAATTTACCAAAAAAAAGCTGTAACCCTAGTGTGCACATAATTTTATAAGTTTCCTCGGATTACAAAAAAAAAACAAAATTAAAATAAAAATCGAATAAGATATGGTAGATATATTGCCATGTATAATAACACATTTTCATATATAACACAATGTAATGTGACACACTATGTATGGTGACTGACTATATACTGCCTTATAGAACATATTTTTGTGTGTGATATAACACATGATTCTATATGGTTCCATTTGTATGCAAGCTATTATTATTTAAGGTTCCATTTATGACACAAGATAAATGGTCCAACATCATTAAGATTTTGTATGCATATAAGAAATAATTATATACTGATATGTATAACACCATACATAATTATATATGCAAAGATATCTAAATTAATCTTAAATTAAATTAATCTTAAATTTTTTTTATATTTTACTAAAAATAATAAATGTTGTGGGATTTAAGTAAATCTAATTTAATCTCAAAATATTTCATTGGATCCACCAAAAATCACTTATCTTCTTGTATATAATTAGATAAAAGTAGATCTAAATTAATCACATGGTATATTTAAATAATTTTGGAGTCCCCAATATTGAGATCAATTTTCATCTTATTTAATCCAGTAATATATTTGATGGATTCTGGATAAACTTGTATAAGAATAAATATAGATCTGTATCAATTGAGATCTGATTTTGTATTTGAGATGTAACTTTTTTTTTTTGATCGGGTATATGTTATTTCATGCTATTATATGTAAACGCGCACTCAACCGATTACTGAGCTGTTTATGGATAAAAACCAAACATTTTTTGAGGATACTTATAGTTGCTAGTTACTCGAGGCCTTCGTAGTGTATTTTTAAAATTTCTGGAAAAAGTAGAGTTTGAATGTTTGGCAATCCTGTGCATATTATGAGAAAAACATTTATAAAATTTCTATAGATTAATTATGGTCCACCACAGCATCAATTAATTTGAATTGAGTAATTTTTTTAATAATTGTTACAAATAAAAATATGATCAGCATTGTTAACATTTTGAGCACAATTTCGTACAAAAATTTAGAAAAATACGGGTAGCAAACTATAAGTAATCTCGAATTTATACTGGATAAAGCTCATTGTTTGAACACTGTTGCGTAAATGTGTATGTCTATGCGGGAACTTTTTGAAAACCGCAAAAAAGTAATACCCCAATTTAAAAAAACTGATATATAGTGTTATCTAATTTAATGTGGCCACATACATAACTATATGAGATTTCATACGAAAATGACCATATTCAATTGTAACAAATTACATCTAATTTGATCACATTAGATTCATTAAGATATAATTAGACGTGATTCGATACAGTTTTATACGAATTTTGCACTCATCCAATCTTATAAAGTTATACTTTATACCAAAAGATTATATCTGATTCAATATAATATGATATATATGACATGGAGAAAATTTGTAATTGATATTGAAAATGTTCATTTGTAATTGTCGTAGTTATAAATTAATAAAAGATTTATTTTTAATTTTTTAATGATAGTGCAAATATTCAAAAAGAAATTAAATTTTTTGAATTATTTAATATTCTAAATAAATTTTCAAACTATATACTAAACTTTATGGTTAGATTTTTAAATCAGAAAATTTCATCTAAAACTATATTTTTAAAGATTTTAATTAACTTAATTGCATTTGGAACCGTCTACTTACTTAATAAAAACCATAATTTAATGTGTTACATTTCCAAAACAAATTTGTGTGTTAATATTTCCAAGCAAAATTAAAATTTAAATTAAAATTAAAAATTGAGAAATCTGTCATTGTTACTGATAATAAAGGTTTTCCAAACTTACTTCATATCGTCAGCAAAAAAGGTAAAGACCTTATTAAAAATTCGCGTTATTTAAAAAATTTGCTTTGCAACGCACCATTCCAACAAAACACCTTCCATTTTCGTGCGGATTACTGCATAAACGGAATCCAACTCCGTTTACGTTCATATTATATATGCAATCATGCTTATTAATATATGATAAATTAAATACATTTTTTTGGAAATCAAACTATATGTTCTTATATATAATTTTGATTTGTGTTATATCTAATTATACATGTATTCGTACATAATTAGATGAACCATATACAATAAGATTATATATTGTTCGATATAGTTCGATATATTGTTCCTATAGAAAACCCCACAGATTCTGAGGACTTTTTCCTGTAGAAAAACCCTCAGATTCTGAGGACTTTTTCCTATAGAAAAACCCTCAGATTCTGAGGACTTTTTTCTATAGAAAAACCCTCAGATTCTGAGGACTTTTTCCTATAGAAAAACCCTCAGATTCTGGGGACTTTTTCCTATAGAAAAACCCTCAGATTCTGAGGACTTTTTCCTATAGAAAAACCCTCAGATTCTGAGGACTTTTTCCTATAGAAAAACCCTAAGATTCTGAGGACTTTTTCCTATAGAAAAACCCTCAGATTCTGAGGACTTTTTCCTATAGAAAAACCCTCAGATTCTGAGGAATTTTTCCTATAGAAAAACTCTCAGATTCTGAGGACTTTTTCCTATAGAAAAACTC
This sequence comes from Delia radicum, assembly GCA_021234595.1. Lineage (NCBI taxonomy): Eukaryota > Metazoa > Arthropoda > Insecta > Diptera > Anthomyiidae > Delia > Delia radicum. Next base: position 74,772,616 of record CM037855.1, on the reverse strand, counting down.
TCAGATTCTGAGGACTTTTTCCTATAGAAAAACCCTAAGATTTTGAGGACTTTTTCCTATGGAAAAACCCTCAGATTCTGAGGACTTTTTCCTATAGCAAAACCCTCAGACTATGAGGACTTTTTCCTATAGAAAAACGCTCAGATTCTAAAGGCCTTTTCCCTATAGAAAAACCCTCAGATTCTGAGGACTTTATTATATAGAAAAACAGTCAGATTCATAATCTTTTCCTATAAACTCTCAGATTCTGAAAACTTTTTTGTATAGAAAACCCCTCAGATTCTAAAGACTTTTTCCTTTAGAAAAACCCTAAGATTCTGAGGACTTTTTCCTATATAAAAACCCTCAGATTGTAAGGACTTTTTCCTATAGAAAAACCCTCAGATTCTGAGAAACTTTTTTTCTATAGAAAACCCTCATATTCTGAGAATGTTTTTTTTTTTTTTTCTATTGAAAAACCCTCAGATTCTTGTGATTTTTTTCTATAGAAAACGCCTCAGAATCTGAGGACTTTTTCGTATAAACTCTCAGATTCTAAAATCTTTTTTGTATAGAAAACCCCTCAGATTCTAAATACTTTTTCCTATAGAAAAACCCTCAGATTGTTAACACTTTTTCCTATAGAAAAACCCTCAGATCACAAGTATATTAAGATAGAAACTCAGAGTTTTTCCTTAAGAAAACCCTGTGGATCTGAAAGGTTTTCCTATTAAACAAAAGCTTCAGAGGCCGAGGACTTTTTACTACAAAAAATCCCTGAGATTCTGCTGACTTCTTGCTATGGAAAATCCCTCAGATACTGAAGACGTTTGCTAAAGAAATTCCCTCAGATTGTGAAAATTTTTCCATTAGAAAAAACCCTCAGATTTTATGGATATTATTGATATAGATTTAAGGATTGTTTGCTAAAGAAAAAGAGATCGTTTTCTTCTAACTAGCAAATACTTTAGACTCTGAGGTCTTTTTCTACAGGAAACCCTTTAGGTTTGAAGGCCATTTATTTTTAAAAAATCTGCTAATGCAATGTTGGATAGTGTAGTAGTACTATTTTTAAATTGCATAACAAAATATTTAATGAAATCACTATGTAAAGGGTCCGCCAAATAACTTTTTTTTTTTGAAAATGCTATAAAAAATAAACTACTGAATATTTTCTCAAATTTCGTTTTTTATTTGAAAGTACAATCCTTCCGGTTAATAATGGAAAATAATTTCATTCAAATGGCTGTCTCAGCTGGCCATGCAGTAGCCTACACGATCGGTCCAATTTTTAAGCACATTATCGATTGTGTGCAGCTGTATTTCATCAATGGCTTCGCGAATATTGGCGTCAATTGTCTCGGCTTGTTGGCGTAACACTTATCGTTGACGGCACCCCACAAATAATAGTCCAACGGTGTCAAATCGCAGCTCCGAGGTGGCCAAACGACATCAGCTCTGCGGCTGATAATGCGATCTTCAAAAACAGGGCGCAAAACATTGAGTGTAGCTTCGGCTGTGTGGCACGTAGCGCCGTCCTGTTGAAACCAAATGTTGCCAATATTCTCCTCTGTAATTTTTGTGAACAAAATTCGTTCAACATGGCCCGATAACGATCGCCATTGACTATAACGGCCACTCCTTGCTCATTACCATGATTTTCAAAGTAATGTCGCAATATTTCCCAGCGTTGTTCAAGCGTATACATACACACCCATATTATTCAGCGGAAGGATAAAACTAATTATCTGTCAAATCAGACATGAGCTAAGTGTTACCATTCACGAAATAAGCACTAGTTGAAAAAAAACGTTAAATGGCGGACCCTTTAAATATATAGCTCATTTTCTGTTTGTTTGTTCTCTATACAAATTTGTAATTCTCAACGGATTTTCCTCAAATTTGACATGAATAATCCTCGGACCTCAACTTAGATCGTAGTAGAGTTTTCATCGACCACGCCCACATCTATGCCTACTTTTGAAAAAAATGTAAAATTACAATTTTTTTCACCTTTTTCAACTTTTTTCTTTCTTTTTTGTTAATACAAACTTCTAAGAAAGTTTTAACGGATTTCTTTGAAATTACTCACATATATTTTACGTTTCCCGAGAAAGGCCTCAGTAAAAGTTTCATTACCATAGTCCACTTCAAATACCGACTTTTGATCAAAAACGTCAGAATCAAAAAATTCCTCTATTTTTAATAAAGCTTATTTTTTTAATTTGAAAGTATTAAATCCAATCAAAACATTTTAGATAAAAACCATTTTGTTTTTAAGAATTTTTTTCCCCTACTGATTTTTTCGCAATGTCTTTAGGGTTTAATTTTTTTTTTTTAATTTTATTTTTGCTTACCGTTTTTGGCAATAACAAGTCCATTAAAAAAACAAAAAAAAAATTCTTTAAACTTTTTCGAAACTATGCACTAAAATCAATATGAAATATCTTTATTGATAAAGCACATTGAAAGCATCATTTTGTATTCAACATCATTAAAGATAAAATAATTTTTAATTTTGTAAAACATTTCCAACGTCATTACTACTGACAAATAATTTTGTGCTAAACCCAATTAAAAACCATGCCTCCGAAAAAACGATCTCCACAGCACAAGCTAAGAAAGCTCGCCTTTGACAAAAGTCTGAGACATTGGAGCAACGTCTTAAGTAGCAAAGAGCAAGACAATTTGAAGCCAGGGCTGCCGAATCTCCTCAGCAAAGCCATTCACGTCTTGAGTACCAACGTGGGAGACAGGCTAAGTCAAGGAGTGCCGAAAGAACTCAACAGACTCAACAACGTCTCAATGACTAACGGGTAAGACAGGCTGAGTTGAGAGTCACCGAAACGCCAACACAACAGCAACATAGACTTGAACAAGATCGACTGCAACATGCGCAAATAAGACAGGGACAATCATTTAAGGTAGCGGGTATTAACCTAGAGTATCCATGTTTCTCACATGGCCAACTATCTGTTGCATCCTCAAGAGTTGGCAGCCCACGAAACCTCTATATATATGCCCCTGAAGGTAAAACCAAAAACATTGTGTATACTAATGCTTTACAATAAATTCGGCAGACTTTCGATTGAAAAATTAAAACCTTCTTTCATAATGGAATCTTTAACTTCAAGTTTAACGTTAAAATCCTAACTGATTCTGCAGAACACAACAGAATTATTTTATTTTTTATTAATTAATAATCATATAATTACTATGGCTTCCGGGGCGTTGGAGCGAAAACAGACCAGTGCCTCTGGGGGGAATCGATCCCACGACTACCTCACTGATAAGCCAGCACGCTACCAACTAGCCTACCGGGGCGCACAACAGAATTAAGTCGTCTAATTCCTAGCTTAAAATTTTTTCTGCATTAAAATATCACAGTTGACCCGGGAAACACCGGGCACTTCAGTTAGATTGCAATAAAAATGGTGAGTGTAATGCACTCAAATTGACAAGTCGTTATTTTTCGGGACATCCTAATATACATATCGCACACCTAGTTCAACTCAAAATTTTTAATTTTTCAGAAATCGAAAAAAAATATTTTGCAACTTGCAACCAATTGAAACAAAAAGAAAGACATAACTGTTTTTTAGCAACAGTTAACAACAAAATATACTGATATTTTTTTATATATAAACAAGCGTATTGTGCACAGTTTAAGCATATAAAAAGCAGAAAAATTAAAATTTTGAGTTGAGTCACTTTTGAACTAGGTGTGCGATATGTACCCGCAAACATATTCAAAAATGTATGTAGTTGTTCTGCATGTAGAAGTAAAATAACTTTGTCAATTTTCAACCGATTTGAACAAATGTCGGTTGAAGAAAACGAATAATAAAAGCTAGTCAGAGCGTTTGCTGTAATTTAATCGATCATTCTACCATTTGTAGGAATAGGAATGGCCAATCTAAACACTCAAATATAATATTAATATGATGACATTGTCACATGACAATGACAAACAAAAGCTAATAATGGACATAACGAGCTCTAATATCTGACAGACGAAATGACTTAATTAAGGCTAAATATTCTGGGAAACAAAAAAATAAATGACCATTACAACAATGAAAGCATGTACATTACTTTCACATAATTCTTAAGGGACAAGTATAAGAAAATTAATAGAAAACTAAACATAAAAGGAAAATGTTGAAGAAAAAAAAAATTGAAGAAAACTTAATGTAAGAAAAATTGGCATTATGACTTTTACAAATTGTATACAAGTCTAAGCAAAAACATATCTAATTGGATTTAGAGTGAATTAATTTAAGGCGATTTAAGTTTTGTTTAAAATTTTAACGTGTTGCCAGAAGTACCGAAAAATCCCTTTATGTACACTAAAAAAATGTATGAACAAAAATTAAGCTTACGCTTTACAAAAATATACACACAGGGAAAATATTAGTTGGAATTTAATCAATCGCATTAAAAGTCTTTCCTATTGATTCTTATTCTATAGTAAGTACGTACTATATATATTCAAAGCAAACTAATTATTATTATAATGAAATGACAGTAATTGTAACAAAAAAATGGTAAATTTTACTAACAATTTGTTATCCAAACTATATTCAAATAATAGATCCTATTTAAATAATTCGTAATTGTTCCAACCGTCTATAAAATACATTTCCACAGCTTGAACCTATTTGATAATTATGATTGTACAAATATTGTTCAACTTTACAACAAATCATACTTGCAACTAAAGCATTTGCCTTTTTCTTAAATGTAAAAAAATAAAATAAAAATTTCAATTAAATTAATTTTCAAGAATAATCATTTTTACAAAAATTTGTTTCATATAATACATCAAATGTATGTATATCAAAGTCAATGGTTTGAAGGAAACTACAACATTCATGAAAAAGGTATTTCCCTTTAGTTAAAAATTTCTAAATATTTGAATGTACAGAAGAAAAACAAAATACACATGTATGGAAATATCATTTCACAGGAATTTTAAGCAGATTGTTTGGAATTTAGCAACCAGCCTAACCAATTTGAGGATTCTGAACACATGTACTATATCAAAATTGGCTTTATTTCCTAACTGATAGAATTCCTTTGCTGATCGCAAGAAATGTTTTTACCAAAATTATTGGAGTATTTCAAAATTGGAGTCATATCCTGATGAAAACTGATTGGATTTTGGTAAAATATTAATGGAAAAATCTCTTTGAGAAATGCTACAATATCTGTAAAGTTAGTATTAAAAAAAGTGCAAAAAAGTATCATAAAATTAAATTTACTACACTCATAGAAATAAACCTGTGTAAATAGCAGAAAAATCTATACAAAATTAGTTAAAAATGACCTTGCAAAAAAACTGCTTAATTTAGCAGATTTTTTTGCTAAATATTAATAAAATAAGAAAAGCAAATATAAATCTGTTAACCTTACAAAATTTTAGTTATATTCGATGTGAGTTTTAGTTAATTGAAAAACAGCATTTTACTCTGTAAAATTAGCAAAATCAATTATTAAATATTTGCAGACTCAAAATAGCAAACAAAAACTGCAATATTAACAAAATTTTAGCAAATTATGCAAATAACAGTTTATTTTTCTGAAATCAACAGAAATGTTTGCTAAAAAATTGTAGATTGCTGATTTCATAAAAATTTCACATTTTTTAATAATTTTTGGTGTACTAATATTTTGTAAATGTTTTTGCTGATTTTAGCAGATTATTTTGTTACTTTTAATTAACTAAAATTTAGCTCAAATATAACTAAATATTAGTAAATTCAACACATTTATTTTTGGTATTCTTATATTACTAATATTAAGTAAAATAATCTGCTAGTTTTAGCAGTTTTTTTTGCAAGGTAGCTTTTAACTAATCTTTAGTAGCTATTTATTTTTTATTTCTATGAGTGTAAGGAATATGTTTAGTATCTTTCACGGAAAAACTATATGTTTCAACTTTAACTGCTCAATTAGATTCAGAGGCATATCTTTAATGTCCCAACAGATTTTGGACCTTTTTATAGAAATACATCATTTATGCGTCAATTACAGGTATTATTTTTTGCCGAAACCTAACATTAATCTTAAAATCTGAACAGGATTCCTGCAGAAAAAATATTTAATCATTTGTGGGTTACTGAAGTACATTTTTCGCAGATAAATCCTTATATTTTATAGTGTATACTGCTAGAAAATATTTCACATTCTTATTTACGTTAATATATATAGATACTTAAAAACATTTAATTTATAATTTTAAAGTATGTAAAAAAAATAATTGCTTTAGTTTAGAAATCGCAGTATATCCTGTTTTTTATAAGAAAGATTAAAAAGGGATGCCTTTATAATATTTTTTTTTTTTTGGGTTTCAATAGGAAATAGCAAAAAACTGAAACGATTGGTTAAAAACTTGTATTTTATATGTATTATAATTTGTATTAAATTTTGTTTCGTTTTAATTAATAAAAATAAAAAAGATATATATTCTAAATTGGAAATGGTGTATTTATTTCAATAAATTCGATTGAATCAACAATCATTTATATTTAATTCAGTAGGGATAATTAAAAATGTCGGTATGTGCAACAATATTTATTTATCGTTCTAATAGAAACTTGGTTACAACTATCGAATCAACAATAGATTTTTAAGGTAGTACATGTGACTATCAGAATTCGGTTGGCAAAAAATACGGTTGGGGCAACAAAACTATTTTCTGTGTGTAGTTTTTAAAATTTCCCATAAGTAAATAAAATTGCTTACAAATAATGCAAAACTAATTACATTTTAGTTTTTATTAATTTTTTATGATCTCAAAAATAATATGCCATTTTCTTTAATTTTCCTTTCTTGAATTAGGCAAATATTCTTATAAAACTGCTAGAAAATGTATTTAATTTTATTAAAAAATTCAAAATCTTAAGAAATTATTAAACTAAGAGAATAATCACAATACAAAACGTAACGGAAAGGAAAGGAAAACAGTCACTGCAAAAAAAAAATGAACAAAATTGCAACGGAAAACTGAAAAATTAATCTAGACTTGGAAGTACATATTTTTTAATATACTTAGGAACGCCAAATCTGGCAAACATTTTTTCTCATTTGCAGTTTTTAAAATATGCCGTTTTTTATATTAACATTATTCGTCCCATTTTTTCGTTTGAAATGTTTTTTAAGAATATCAATTTACACAAAATTATCTTTCATTTGAGTATAACATTTAAAATTTAAAGTTATTTTCTAAATATTTCATGACATTTTCATTGGATTTGCAATCTTAATACAAAAATTTGGTCACTGGAATCTCCAGTTTATACACAGTAATAAAAATTCAAATTCTTTTAGCATCAATGAATTTCTCTGAAATGTCACTGGAACTCTTCCATTGAAACTTTTCATTAAACTAATGAAGTTTTTCATAAAATTTTATGAAAGATTTCATATTATTTATCAAAAATTTTATACGACTAATGAAAAAGTCGCATTAAAAATAGCTTTCTTTAAACTATGAAGCTTTTTCATAAAGTTTTAGAAATTTTTCATTCACATTGTGAAGAAATCTTCATCAGTTTAATGAAAAAATTTCAGTAAAACTCGTAAAAGAAATTCTCTCTGTGTACATAAAATGTATAAGGATAAACCAAAAAAAGAACGATTTTCAAATTTCTTGCATTACCAGTAAGATATCCCAATACAACCACAAACATGATTGTACTCAAATTAAAGACAATTTTTTGCAAATTTATATTACTATAAAAAATTTTACGATTTTGGTATATATTTTCGAAAAAATAATCAAAATGTACGGAAAATGGGATGAATGATGTAAATATAAAAACAGAGCTCTTTCAAGAAATGCAAATGACAAATTTTTTGCAATATTTGGATTCAGCGTACATATCTATGTTAAATAAGATGTCATCAAAGCCAGTTTTTTTTGGCCGTTGAGTAGTGTAATTTTTATAATTTTTATAGCCATTCACAATAGTGTACAATTTTGTGAAAATGTTGCTGTATTAGAAAATCAATTTGAGTATAAAAACTTGTGGAAAAGATTATTTTATGCCCTCCATCTTGGTGTTTATGTAATGGACGGTAATGCTACACTCAAAAAATAAGTTAGTACAAAAATTAGTGAAACGTCTTCTAAATCAAGTATGCTATTCCTCAGCAAATTGTGTTTTCAGCTAAATTTTGTTATTCAGCATTTTACTGTTTAAAACTAATGTTTTACTAATATTTTACTAATTTAGTTTGGGGGAAAAAAATTGTGCTAGTAAGCGCATTAATAGTGTGAACGAAACCCAGATTGAAAGATATACGCAGAATTAAGTAGATGTCATGTCAAGATGTAGTAGAAACGAGGAAAATGATACTAAAACTACAACTCTTGTAAGACATATAATAAATCAACCATGAAAGATTTTTTGATATGTTTTTAATACAAAAGGACGACAACAATGTGTATTCATATAAATTGTTGGTCTAAAAACTAAAATACTATGTTGATTTCAGCTTCTTAAAGAAATATATTGTTAATTAAATTAATACAATAATATACGGAATTTAGCTTCAGTCCAAATTGTCATCATTTAGACAACTATGGATGTAAAAGTTGAAATATATTTTTATTTAGGTTATATACAATTATTTCTATATTTTTTCAGAGATTAAATTAATTCATGTCGCCAATATATGGACATATTTATATTTTTTAATGTATTGACAATTGTTTTTTAAAGAATCACAAATTCTTTTTTTTAGCTTACTAATACTCAGAAAAAATTTATTATTTTGAATTTTTAATCAACTAAATGTTAGCAAAACTTTCGTTGAATTTACCTATTTTTTTGCTAAAAATCAGCTCGCTTATTTTCAACAAAAGATTTTGCAATTTTATTAGGAATTGTTTCGCAAGCACCCTCCTGACAAAAATTTTGCTGACTCAGCAACATTTTTTGCTCACTTTACTGACTTTTTTCCTTGAGTGTACCCTATATACTACTGAACATTACACATATCTTCAATCACATTGTAACAACAACATCTATTTTTACATCCGACTGGAAGATAGCCAACTATTTACACTAAGTAAAAAGAATGCCCCTTTATCTCCAGGAGATTGTCGTCATATCAGTATTTTAACTAATTTATCTAATGCTCTCTCTGTATACATACACTCTAATTAATTTCTGTTGAAATTTACCCAACTTATAGTAGGAAACTGTACTCCTACTATAAGTTGGGTAAATTTACTCTATGTGTGTAAATGAAAAATATACGCACATGGAGAGTAAGTTTGTGAACACAAAGTTGGTAAATTTACAATGGAAGTGCGTAAAATTTTGATAAAATTTATAAATAAATGAGTAATTTTACCAAATTTTCGTGTAAAAAAACATGATTTACGTGCAATTATACGTATAAAATGCGTAAAAATACATATTTATAAGCGTAAAAACCCCCTAAAAATGCGTATCTTTACCTTCCGGTAAAAAAGAATAACAGCCAAAAAAATTTTTCAAATAAAACAAAAAATTAATATTTAGAAAGAGTTTTATTAATGTGTTGTATAATAATAAATTTAATAATAAATATTTGTATATAAGTTGTTGTACATATACAGAGCTTCAAAGATTGAATTCTATTTAAAAAAATTAAATCGGATTTTTTTAAATCGAATGATTTTTTTTCTTCAATCATTGCGAATTCAATAATTGGGAGTTCAATCTATTTTTAACTTAATCGATTTACAATTTGCCGAAATCGGCGAAACTGAAAAATACCTCCAGAATTGAAAAAATCGCTAAAATCGAAAAAATATCGTTAAAATGAAAATAATCCCAAAAATTTAAAACAATCTCCAAAATTGAAAAAAACGCCAAAAATGTAAAAATTACTTAAATTGAAAAAACCGACAAAATTTAAAAAAAATCACCAAAATTTAAAATAAATTACTATAATTTGCCAAAATTAAAAAATCGCCAAAAATTTCTAAAAGTAAAAACATTGCCAAAATGAAAAACTTCAAAATTCAAAAACGGCAAAAGTAAAAAATCGCGAAAATTTAAAAAAAAAATCACCATAATTGACAAAAAATTGATCAAATTGGAAAAAGTTGTCCGTGTCTTTTATTTATCTCTGTTAGGCGATGTTTCAAATAAATACTTTTTTTATCTGCGATGCTTACTTTTCGAGAAAAACTCGATTTAAGAATCCAGCCAATCAAATCGAAATTTAGGATCGTTGTAGGGGTAATGGGGTTGAGTTTTGAGCAATGGTGCAGCAATTTTTCCCCCAGCTCCATTAGTTTTCGTAATATGTACTTTTTAAAAATTGACTAAATAAAAAAAGTCCATAACTCAAAAAATAAAAAAGCAACTGGAAAAATGTTTGCACAGGTGTTCAAAACTCAACCCCAGTACCGGCCTGATTGGCTAGGTTCCTAGATCGCGTTTTTCTCAAAAACAAAACATCGCAAAGCAAAAAGAGAGTTTATTTGGAACATCGCCTGTGTTTCGAAAACTAATAAAGATACATTTACAGCTATTTTAAGTTTCTCGTCAATATTTTTCGTTTTTCAATTTAAGCTTTCTTTCTAATTTGAAAATTTGTTTCATTTTTGGCGATTTTTTTTGCAAATTTTTTATTTTAATTTCGAAATTTTTTTAATTTTTAGCTATTTTTTTAATTTTAGTCGATTTTTTAATTTTTGCCAATTTTCTTTTAGTTTTAGGGATTTTTCTAATTTTTTGCGATTTTTTTAAATTTTTGCGATTTTTTTTCCATTTTTGGCGATTATTTTTAAATTTTAGCGTTTTTTTTTTAAATTTGGAGATTTTTTTTTAATTTTAGCGATTTTTTTTTTATTAATTTTAAAGTTTTTTTTCATTTTTGGTGATTTTTTTATCTTAAAGGTTTTCTCAATTTTAGCGATTTTTGGCATATTTTTTTAATTTTGGCAATTTTTTTCAATATTAGCATTATTATACCCTCCATCCCATAGTGCAGGAGGGTATATATCACTTTGTCAAATGTTTGTAATTCTTTTAAAAAAAATCTGGGACCCCATAAACTATATATATTCTTGATCAGCATGAATAGAGAAGTCGATATAGCCATGTCCGTCTGTCCGTCTGTCCGTCTGTCCGTCTGTCTGTGTTAATACAAAATACTCCGCTAATACAGAAGAGGTGTTGCTAATTTTCAGTCAAATTGTTTGTTGATATCATGAGCAGTTTGGTAGTGAAAATGATCAAAATCGGTTAACGCGTTCAAAAGTTATGAGTGAAAATGTGGGAATACCTCTTAAAATTTTGAATCAAATTTTAAAATATTCTATTTATTTCATCATACATACGTACATTCAATGCTTATACACAAGAATATACGCAATCAGGGATGGCAGTCAATATCTCTTAAATACTGTCTCCGATTCAAACCCCTTATAACTGACTATCGTTTTCCCAAAAATACAGTTACCGAAATAATTGAAATACCGTTATCCGTAAAATACCGTTACCGATATAATTATACCCTCCATCCCATAGTGCAGGAGGGTATATATCACTTTGTCAAATGTTTGTAATTCTTTTAAAAAAAATCTGGGACCCCATAAACTATATATATTCTTGATCAGCATGAATAGAGAAGTCGATATAGCCATGTCCGTCTGTCCGTCTGTCCGTCTGTCCGTCTGTCTGTGTTAATACAAAATACTCCGCTAATACAGAAGAGGTGTTGCTAATTTTCAGTCAAATTGTTTGTTGATATCATGAGCAGTTTGGTAGTGAAAATGATCAAAATCGGTTAACGCGTTCAAAAGTTATGAGTGAAAATGTGGGAATACCTCTTAAAATTTTGAATCAAATTTTAAAATATTCTATTTATTTCATCATACATACGTACATTCAATGCTTATACACAAGAATATACGCAATCAGGGATGGCAGTCAATATCTCTTAAATACTGTCTCCGATTCAAACCCCTTATAACTGACTATCGTTTTCCCAAAAATACAGTTACCGAAATAATTGAAATACCGTTATCCGTAAAATACCGTTACCGATATAATTAAAATATCAATATCTTAAAATACCGTAACCAAAATAATTGAAATACCATTATCCGTAAAATACCGTTACCGATATAATTAAAATATCAATACCATAAAAATACCGTTACCGAAATAATCTACCAAGATCTTAAAAAAAAACTTCTTTAAATATACATATATATTTTCCCAAAGTATGATCATAAACTAGAAAATCATTAAGACTCGGGCATAATGGGGCCAAAAATTGTAGTTTGCATTAACATTACCTGAATAGCTAAAATAACGTTACCCTTAAAATGCCGTTAAAAAATAACTGAAAAATCTTTTCCCTAAAATAAAGTTACCGAAATAACTAAAATGTAACGTTATTTTGTATCTAAAATACCGTTAACGCAATAAATAAAACACCGTTAGCGCTAAAAGCCCGCAACCGAAATAACTGAAATCTAGTTACCTCTGAAATACCGTTACCGAAATAAAAGAAAATAGCGTTAACCAAACCTATAACCACATAGAATCTGTTACCATCCGTGGTCATAATCAACACGCACAAAAAACAAAAAACCCACAAAATATTGTTGTTGTTTTTTTTGTTAAATGGTATGTATGCATGTATGTATGTATGTTTAGTAGCAATCGCATGCAGTGTTGCCAGGTTTGACGATTTATCGTCATTTTGACGATATTTAATACCCAAAATAACTAAATGATGATTTTATGATTTTTGCTGCCAACAAAATTACGAATTTTTGCCAAAAGTTTAATATATCACCAAAGCATATTTATTTGTCACTGGATCTATTTTTCGATTTATATTATTATCGATTAATATTATTTGAAAAAATACCACATTCTTTCTTTTTTGTGTCTCGAAAACACTCTAAACGCATAAAATATTTTTTATGCGTAATTTTATTACACTTTTTGTTTGATTAATGTGATGTATAGTGTAAACATATGTGTCGTAATGTAAATGGGTATTTAATAATTATTTCATTATGTATGTCTCCGCAAGCGTGTTTGTAAAAATAATTCTCCATCCCATAGTGCGGAGGGTATACACACTTTGTAAAAGTAGTTGTAGTTCTTTTAAAAAAAATCTGGGAAAAAACCACAAAATATTGTTGTTGTTTTTTGTTTTATTTTGTAATACAGGGTGGCTGATAAATGTCACTACAAAAGAAAACGTAATAACTTTTTTTCTGAGTTATTAATCGGTTCGATTTATTTTTTTTTTTTTTGGTTTCATTGATTCGTCTTTCAATTTAAGGAAATGAACGAATGGGGTAATGAAACTAACATTTTGATTGTGCGCCACTACAATGCTTTGGGGGCTGGCATTTCCGCATAAACAAACTTAACGGGCACATTAGGCGGCACTCCTCCGAGCAGATTGGGCTCGTAAATTATTTTGTCAATCGTGGAACAATCATTAGGACGCCTTTTAATCAAAATTTCTCAGTTCGAATGTAAGAAACAATTGTTGCCATAGTTGCTGCAATACAAGTCAATTCTAGAGTTTCGACATGGAATATTTTTGGTTATATATTTATCACCAGACAGTCAATACGGACAGTTCTGCTTAAGGATTTTCATTTCTCTCCTTTAAAAAAATCAAACAACAAGCAATTGAACGCAGTAGACTTGCCCCTTAGCTTGGAATTTTCTCTGTAATTTGCACGGAATTTCGCTTGCATTTGATGTCTTCAGGCGTGTTAGTCATTTTAAATAAATTGTTTCTTAAAAGCCATTAAAAATACTGTATGGCTTTTCAAATGTAAAAACAAAGAAATAAAAATAAAAAAGTTATTTAAATTTCTTATTGTAACAATATGCATCAGCCACCCTGTATGTATGTATGTATGTATGTATGAAGGTTTTTATAACTGGTATGTATGCATGCACGTAGCTAGGGGGAGGGCGTGGGGGCTAGAGCCCCCCCCCGAAATGATTTGACAAATTTAAAAACTTAATACAATTCGTTAGAAAGTAACAATGTTATTGATAAATTTAATATGAAAATAATTATTTTTGACTTGGATCAAATAGGAAATAGTTTTATATGATTCGAATCTTAAAATTTCGTTAGAAAACATCGCCTGCAAATGGGCGGCTATCATTGTTAGAGTTGATTTTCGGCAAAAAGCAATAAATAAAATCTTTTCATAAGAGATTTCGAAGTCTTTGACTTAAAATATAATCAAAAAATTGTTTGAGACAATGCAAACTAAACAGAAAAAACTAAAATTGAGATTTAATTAAAATATTTGTTGATTCAGCAAAAGTTTAACTAAATTCGGTCGTGTAGATGCAATTGTAGTAACAACTAAAATAATTTGTATCTATTTAATTAATATTATTTTCAATTACATATAGTTTTATTCACATCTATTAAAAATTTAATTGAATATTGTTTACTATTGGGAAAAATTAGACCATTTGAAAAATCGCAAAATTTGAAAAAAAAAAATTGCCAAAACAATCCTCAAAATTGCAGAAATTTAAAAAACTCCCAAAATAAACGCCAAAATTCAAAAAAATATTTAAAAAAAAAATGACCAAAATTAAAGAAACGCGAATTTTCAACTTTAAACGATTTTTTTAATTTTGGCGACTTTTTAAAATTTTTGCATTTGTTTCAATGTTGTTCAACGTTATAAAAACTGAGAATTTTTTTATACCAAATTCATTTTCAGTTAAACAGTTAATTGAAAGTAAGTTTGAAATCGAACAAAAGTTTAATTGAATTTTTTTTTGACAATGATTTTTTCTCTGTATTTTGACATAATCTTTTAAAATGGAGCTACCACTAAGACTCAAAATTAAGTTTACTTGTGCCGTAAAAGTCGTTACTTTACTTACAGTGCAATCTTTTTGGTAAATTTGGTTTGCTACGCACGCATCTGGTAACATAGTTTTCAGTATTTTATATATTTTACGATATATATTTCGATATCTCATATTTTTTTAATTTTTTGAAACAAATTTAAGCCTCAAACTTTGATCGATATGCATAACATTTTAACGTGGTCCAATGGGACTCAAATTTTCTCAATTTATTTTTAGACTAAATGTAAACAAATTTTTATCGGCGCTCCTTGAAATGCGACATTTTAAAATCAAGCAGCTAAACCAGTACTAACGATGTAGTTTTTTTTTAGACATTTTAAAGGGTTTTTATTTAAAAAATTGATTAAAGACAATTTGAAAAGCGTATGAAATTGTCCGAAATATAAATCAAAGTGAATTGGAAATACGAAATAAATAAGACCTAGGCGATGGAAATAAGACCTAGGCGATGTCAGGTATATTTTTAAATTTTCCAATTTTATATTTTTTCTTTATTATTTCTTTCACGCTTGCTTGTAAAATTTACGATTTTTTTAATACAATACATGAAGTCGGATATATGAAAAAGGGGAAAAAATAGTGAATAATTTGTTAAAATAATTCAAATAAGTGGCAGCCGGGGTCTACGACATAGTGTCAAAATGGTTTTCAAAATGTGTGTTTTCTCGAGGATTTGAACGCTGTTTTTAAATAAGTCTAAATTTCCTAAACTTTAAACATATTTTCATACAAAAATGTGTTAATTTTCACCACCAATTTTAAAAATAGATACGTTTTTCATATATTTTTGCTGCTTTATCACCTATCCGAATTTAATTTCAAATGAAAGCCATCGGAAAAGCTTCCTTATAAGTGGCAGGCAAATTATATAGGGTATTTGCTTTTAATTTGTTTTTGGACGGTTATAATTCTTTAATTTCCCGAGTAAAAACGTTTGCATAAAATAATACATTATTTTATATGCACTTATAAGGTTTTGTCTGCCAGTGCATTTAACCGGACATAATTATATAAATTTTCTATATAAAATTAATTTCGTAGAAAAAATTTAATATGATGTCATATATAGTTGCGTATAATTGTATATTGCATTTAGAATACGCTAAAACTAATCCAATTAATAATTACGATATATTTATATACCTAGACATTGCAAAATAATATATATTTTGATATTATATCATATTTAAAAAAAACACAATATTATTATAAATAAAATTTCCAAATGCTATAGAATTTGTTACAAATTATAAAGTTGTAAACCTTTTGCAAGCGGCTAAAGTCTAAAAGATTAATAGATATTTTGAAAAAGTAAAGTAACGCAATTTTATTTTTCGTGGTTTTCAAAAAGTTTTCCGCATAATCCTTTTTTTATTTAATTAAACTAAAAATTAATATTTAGCTAAAAATTTAACGTAATTAGACAATAACGATGCATATCCAACTTAAAGTACACAAACATTTTCAAATTTGTGACCAAACAGATCAAAGCGTTGTTTCGCAATATAGACATCAAAATTCGCAAAATAATGAACACAATAAGTAATAAATGAAAAAATGCATTTTAAGGAAATGCACTTTATGCGGGAGGTTTTTGTTTCAAAATGAAATCAGAAAGCTATTTCTATTATTAATACATGATTGCCCATTACGTGTAGGTAAAAATTTAGCAAACAAAAGAAAAAGCTGTTACTTTAGTGTGCAAAAAAAAAATATATAATAAAAAAAAAAATCGAAAAGCCCCCCCGAAACAAATTCCTAGCTACGTGCCTGTATGTATGTATGCATTAGAAGCAATCACATGCAGTGTTGCCAGGTTTGACGATTTATAGTCATTTTGACGATATTTAATACCCAAAATAACTAAATGACTATTGGACGATTTTTGCTTCCAAAAAATTTACGAATTTTTGACAAAAGTTTAATATGTCAGCAAAACATGTTAATTTGTCACCGGATCAATTTTTTAATTTATATAACTTGAAAAAATTCCAGTTTCTTTAATTTTTTGTGTCAGGAAAACACTCTAAACACACACAGTATTTTCTTTTTTAATTTTTTGACAACCTAATATTTTCACACTTTCCGTTTGACTTATGTGATGTATAGTATAAACACGTGTGTTGTAATGTAAACGGGTATTTAATAATTATTTCATTATGTATGCCTCAGCAAGCGCATTTTTTTTTAAATCTTTTTTTTTTTAATTCGCGTATGCTTTTTAAACCTTAAATTCACTAAAACTAATTCACTAAAACACTAATTTCCCTCTGAAACTCAATAACAATAAAAATTGCAATATGGATCTTTGTTATAAAGAATTCATTTTATTTAAATTGTTTGCCTCGTCAACACGACTCCGTACAAATGATGTCTGATATAACGGACTTATTATATCCACAGATTTCATAAATACTTCAATTTGCATTTCCCTTTAGTTATGTCCAATTCAACTGAATATATGTAACTGAAACGATTGCCACTTAAACTATGTTAATGTAGTATTTACAAAACAGTTCAAAAGTTTCTACGTAATCACCTTCTTGGACCCCTAAATGCTTTTTTAAAAGTCCATGTGAAAAAAGCATAACTTTGCTTAAAATGTAATATTAAATTCCTGTCAGTGCATGCAAACGATTTCTCAACTCTTTCCACAGTTTTTATCAATTCTGTAAATTGTCACTACTGATTTTAAAACCAACTATTATTCCAAAAAAAAAATTGCTTCATTGAGAACAAACCTGCAGAATAACTTTGAACATTAATTTGTGTTTCAGTGAAACATAAGATGAAAAACATTTAAAGTTTTTATTAATATTATTAAAATATAATATTCCTAGTATGTTTAGATCAAATCGGTATGTTTTTCGCTAAAATTAAAGTGTTTTTGTATTTAATACAATTCATTTTCCTTACATTGCTAAAAGCCTATTTTGTGGCTTTTTTCTACTAAAATTACGGGTTTTGTTTTATAGAAAAATAATTATTTCAGTGCTACATTATATGTAAATATTTCATGTGTGGATAATATTATTTTCTACAAATATTGGTTACTTTGAGGCATCGATTTGTGCTTTTCCCCTATTTCAAGTGTTATAAGCAAACTGCATTTAATTATTGCAATAAACTGAGTTTATTTTTTGACCACATAACCCTCGTTAATCGAGTGTTAGATTTTTTTCTACTAAATTCGTTTCATTTACAAAACAAAAGTTTTTTTCCTAAGAATATTTTTTTCTTTTTCTTTTTTTTTATAAACTTCCCTTCACAATTTAAATGGAGGAGCCAGTTATTCTTCCAATTAGGTCCTTTCTCAATTACAATTAGATATTAATTCACAATATTTATTTTATTTATTAATTAATAATCACATAATTACAAATTATATAAATATTACCCTAACCGAGCACTAGCTACTATGGCCTTCGGCGCGTTGTAGCGAAAACAGACCAGTGCCTCTGGTGGGAATCGAAACCACGACCCCCGCACTGATAAGCCAGCACGCTACCAACTAGCCTACCGGGGCGCACAATTCACAATATATTTATTATTTTTAAAACAATTTTTTTCTTATTACTGTCCCTTTAAACCTATCCCTTTATAACTTAATAGATGGCGCTATTGACAATTTTCCCAATTGGACGTTTCCATCAATTGCAATTGGATTCTTAAAAGAATATTAATTGGATTTTAACTCCCAATTCAAATATATATTTAATATCATAGAAATTAAACATAGCGATTTCAGCGCCTGAATATCGACGATTTTTTTATAGCAAAGACACAAACCATATATATTGAATTGTGTAAATCTTTATCTGTATTTATATACAGTGCAGTTCGCTTTTAACGATAATTGATACAACATTTTTTTCTTCACCCCAAATACATTAATTAATCATATTTTATTTTACTTATAAAAACAACATTGTTATTGTTATTTTTACAAGGAATATAGATATATATATATATTATTTTCACTTGCACTGGTTAATTCAAACAATGAGATGGAGGGTATCCAAAAATTCGGCACAGCCGAATTTAATCTTTTTTATACCAAATTCGGCACATCGGACTTTAATGCTTCCACTTGTTTTTAAATCAATTGAGTTAAAACCGACTGAATAAATCGAATGAAGAATTTTTTTCTTTAAAGCTCTGTACAAATATTATATTTTGAAAATATTTTTCCACAATTATGCTATAAACACATAGACGACTGCAGCTACACGACTACAGCCTGTCAAAAATAAAATACACACGTTTATATGAAAACGATTATTTTGGCACCAACACAACTACACGGCTACCCGACTACTTTTGCCGCTGTAGTCAACTTAGGTTAATTTCTATTTTTGTTGGCTGCAAAACAAAAATAGTGTTGACAATAAAACAAAATATGTAACAAATTAGTGCTTAAAAATATTTTATTTTGTTAAACACAAAAAACGTCGCAACATCAAATGGTATAATTGCATTAATATTCAAGAGGGGTTATATAAATTTATTTTCACGTTATAATAATGTATTATAAAAAAGTAATTGTATTTTTAAGTGAACTTTATATACGTGTCTACAACCAAGCATGTTGTTCTATTTTAATAAAGAAAAAAAAGATGTAATTGGCACTACTGAAACAAAAATGCATTTGTATCAGGGATGTTAAATGGAGTTTTCAATTTTGTACCAACATCCAAAAAAAATTGTACTTTTTGGACGTTGACGGTACCATTTTTTTTAAATTTATTAAAACAACAAAAAAAAAAATACATAAAAATTCTCTTGTACAGAAAAAAAAAAAAACAAAACCTTCCAATAACATACATTATATGTATGAATAAAATAAGGCATAAAAAAGTCTTATGAATATATGAGACCAAATCATGGAATTATTTGTTTAGTTAATAAACTATTTGGAATTTCTACATCATAGCAGCATAAATTTGTCGCTCTTAACCAATCCTTAGTCTGTATGATACTTGATAATGTTGGCTAATGTAGTCTGTTTCTTTCCTTAGTTTTTATTATATTTTGAAAAGAAAAAAACTCTTTCCACATTTGCAGACCAGTGTGGAATGGATAAAATTCCAGCAACGACTAGAAATGTCTGGAAACATATTGACATTCAGTTCATTTTGAAAATTAGCTACTACCGACCAAAAACTACAAACGTTTTAATTTTTTAACGACTTCAGTTAAAAAAATTTTAGTTTTTACTCTGGCTCAAGTAATATTTTTACTAAGAAGACAAGAATGGAGCAAAATTAATGATTAATCGGTTTTTTGTTAAAGTTCTGCCTATTATGGAGGCTATAACTTTTCTAAAACATTGGGTTCTGATGAGATCTTTAACCAGATCGAAATACTAGTATTAACCTAGCTAATATGTTTGATTTGCTTTATTTTTGTAAATATACGGAGGTTGAGAGCTCGTTCTAAATTAAACATATATAAGATTGTTTGGAATTTTCTTTCATTTCTTTAACAATAATTTAATTTTCGTTTGAGTTTGAATTTTAACGTCTTTTTCAGACAATTGCAGTTAATACTATAATTAATATGCAATTTTATTTAATTTAATTGTGAAAGGCGTGGTAGAGAGGAATGAGTGTATTTTCTAAAAATCATAACTACATTGCAAATATTCAATTTTTTCTGAATCAGACTGCGCAGTTTCTGGTATTGAACGTTCGTCAGTGACCCTGTTTTTTTGAATTTTTAAATAATGTAATATTTGTTATGTTTTTATTTGTTCGATTGCGTCTATATGAAATTATTCTGTGCAATCACTGACCGTGGTATAGATAAACTGATTTCTAATGCCACATGCACTCGCACTACACGTTAGACAGATCGCTTTAGCCCTCTGGGCTATAGTTAGGTCGAGTTTTGTTGTGATTAAAACTAGTTTTATTCAATACACGGTGTTTTTGTTCTTGCATACATAATCTCAGAAGTACAACTCCAACAACACAACAGTTCTATTTTTAGAAACTCACCTCACTCTAATGTCCACTGTTTTCCCATATGTTATAAGTGATGCCATATCTATATATCAATTTTCACTTCTTCAGAATTTTAATAAATTCAAAATAAAAGTGAAGTTGGCTGCAACAAGTGTCAATATATGTAAGAGCTGCCAGATAAATTTTGTAAAAAATCGTAAATTTTTAATCGATATTAAAAAAAAAAAATTGCCAACTTTATTCTTCAAAATCCTTAAAATGATGATAAATCGTAAAATCTGGCGGATATAGTCGCATATATTTTAAGAGCTCATTACATAAAACGAATAAATGCAATGAAAACGGACACAATAACAATTTGTTTGCTATACTAAAAATTCAAAAAGGGGAAAAATTAAAAATTTTTAAATTGTACCAAATGAGTCGCGGTAGTACCACGGTACTTTAGAAGGTCAAAATGTACCAAAAAAAGTACAATTGTACCAACTTTAACATCCCTGATTTGTATAAAAAACAGCTGTTGATATTTTTAAATTGAATCGTGATCAGCTGTTTACTATGCTGCTGTCGTTTCCAAAATAATAAGTAGCTGACCACACGGCGACGATTGCAGTCAACGGCATTTGCAGTCGTGTAGCTCTGCAGTCTGCTGTGGTCTATGTGTTTATAGCATTAGGCTGCAAACACTTGGAAAAAAACTATAAACTAAACACTATCACAAATACTACAGTTATACATTTTTTTTTCATTAAAATTCTCAATAAATTAAATTTTTAGATTTTTTTGGCTTTTTTCAAACTTTGTGCGTAAAAATTTTATTTAACAAAATAATACTACTTTTAGGCATAATGTGTTTAATTGTAAACACATAATTGGTAAAAATACTGGTAAAAATACTGTAAATACGAATTAGCGTAATAATACATGAAACTTTACTCGTTTTATAGTAGTAAATTTACAATCATTTTTTAGAGTGTAATTGAAAGTCTTACTATCAATTAGGCTTGGGCATTTTAGGTCTTTCTAAAGATCGCTCTTTACAGTTCAGCTTCTTTCAATGAACTAGTTCGCTCTTCTAGTTCAACAGCTCTTTATCCTAAAATGAGCTGTGCGACACGAACTATTTGAAGTGAATTGAATCAGCTGATGCGAAAATGTGTAACTTTCTATTAAATTTACTATCGGAGAATAATTCAACACTTTAAAATATATTTAAAATGATTGTTAAATCATAAAATGGCACGTAATTATAAAAATTTTAAATTATTTAAAAAAATTGAGCTGACAACATTAAAAAACACTTAAAAGCAACATAAAGAAAAGAAATATTACTCAAAATACAATAAGAACGAAAAACCTAAAAGAGCTGAAGATTGTGATCCAGCTCACTAGTTCAATTGATCTAGGTCGTACACGAACTACACAACTCTACTATCAATAAACTTCTGGCTGAACATCAATCGTGCTGGAAGAAGCTACTGCACTGCTAAAGTCATGGGGAACATTCGTCTAGCATATGACAAGGGCGACGTCATTATTCTTGTCTTAATTGAGTTAATAACGAAGTTTTAATATGTAAAATGTTACGGCTTTAGAAAATTTGCATCAAAAAACACATGCACTTACGAAATACAAGGATGACAGTTTAACCGAAATAGATACAGTTTTTATGGAAACTGAACATGTCAAATAAGTTAGGGGTTTTAAGAATTTAGGATTTATGATCCACTCCTTTCTTAACAGTTCACTCAAACAAAAAGTTAGTAAAGTCAGCAAAAAGTTTCGCTGAGTCAGCAAAACTTTAGTCAGCTGGGTGCTAATGCTAATATCAACAAAATTAGTAGATAAATATGCTAAATATTAGTAGTCTGAAAATAACTCCAAAAATTTGCAGAAACATAATACTTTAGAAGTTTGTTATAATTTTTATTAAAAATAAAAATTATTTGTTAGGACAATATCCTAATGAAGAAATATAGAGTATGGCCTCGAACTTGAATAATTTTCATTTTCATTGCATAATACTTCAGTTAATTTATTTCCTAAAAATTCTAAACTTTATTTTGTGATTCCTTTAAAAATAATTTACAATATGTTACAAAATATAAAAATGTTCATACTCCCAGATTGACGACATGAATTAATGTAACATCTGAAAATATATATTTATAATTATACTAGCTGACCAGGCAAACTTTGTTTTGCCTTCAAATTTTAATTGTAATTAATTCTTTAAATCAAGAAATTTCTTTTACGCAAATAAATAATTAAAAAAATAAATTCACATTAGTAAATCATTTTAAAATTTGTAATTTCATGGGAAGCCCAACGCCTCTTTGTCCTTCTATCGCCTTTATTTGCTGAAGCATATAAAATGAATAGCTGAAAACAACTGCCATAACAACTGCGACGTCACCTATTACCGGTGCATAAAAGCGCCGCTCATGCTCACCAGCCGCTGTCTGGTCAGCTCTTATCACAACCGTAAATTCATCTGTCGGCATCTGGTCTAGGGCTGTTTTGAATAGACGGATGAGGCTGTTGTGTTCGTGTAACATAGCTTGAAGATTAACATAGGTTTTTTGTATATATCAACGTAGGTTTTTTGTAAATATCTTCGGAACTACATAACCGATTTAAGAGTTTGATATATCGTTTTGAAAAACATGACAACGGCTTTCAAAAAAAATAAAATGAAAAAAAGCAAAAAAAAATAAATATATGTATATGTCATTGGTGGTACAATATGAAAATTGGATTTTGCCACGCCCCTCCACCCACAGACAGAAAATCAAAAATCAGACTTCACAGTGTCACCCGCCTGAATATTCTGAAGATTCCTTAAACATTTCATCAAAATCGGCCCAGCCATTTTGGAGTCCATACGTTTCATATATACACACATCCTGTTTTATAGCGGTACCACGCCCATTTATCCCATTCCGCCCATTTTCAGTTCGACTACTAATATTTGTAATTGATGGACTCGTACAAAATTTGAAGGCTATATAGCTAATATAGAACCCTAGATATTTAATATTAATATTAATTTTGTACATGAGCTAAATAATCACTTTGTATGGGAGCTGCCACGCCCACTGGTATGATCCCGCCCAATTTTCCCATGACTTCATAATATAATCAACGTGCACAAATGTCTAAGACTCTGGCTATTATAGAATTGTAGATATATGATATTAAATATTTACTTTGTATGGGAGCTGACACGCCCACTGGTCCCATCCCGCCCATTTTTTTCCTGATTATTCAAATCAGTAACATATGGGATACTGCAATGTTTCAAAACTCTTGCTATCACAATAGTCAAGGTATATGATGCTATTCAATTTATGTGGGAGGGGCCACGCCCACTTGAAATATATATATCCGAAAACCTAATTTGGACTATAACCTTTCAAATGAAACCGGTTTGGGCCAAATCGGTTGGATAGTTTTAGAGTCTATAGAGGACAAACATACAAACATTGTATTTTATATATATAGATTATTTTTATGTTTCCGCTCATAACTTAAAAAAAAAAAAAAAATTCGGAACGATATATAGCCTATGTCCATCCTGGAGGACCAAATTAAATATTGGTAAAAAAAATTTAGAAATCGTATGATTAGTTACGGAGATTACTTTCTACAAACAAACAAACAAACATGCAAACATTACCTCTTTATAATATTAGTATAGATATGTATAACATAAGCCGAATTATCTTCCAGCTACTTACATCAATGGTTGTCTAAATGTTAGCATCTTTTAAATAAAGAGAAATTCCGTAGATAATTCTATAACGAAACGAAAAAATATTACATATACAGCACTCTTTTTCAATAAGAAAAAGTAAGAATAAACAATTAAATAAGATCTGTGTCATTGTCTTTTGCTTTACTCTGTCTACCTGAACGTATCTTTGTTTGCAATTGGACCAACACTACATTAATAATCGATATAAGCATTTAGGTTGCAAATACACATTTAATCTTCACTAAATTTAAACATTTTATTTTGTCTTTCGTTTAATTAATACACAATTACTTTGACTAACCGGTTATGGTTATTTTAATCCACAATTTTGTTTTACGTAAGAAAACAGATACAAAAATCTTCCATGGTTAATTTTTTTAAATGTCTTACAAGAGTTCTACTTTTTAGTATAATTTTTCTCGTCTCTGCTACATTTTGACATGCCACGACATCTAATTCATTCTGCGTATATCTTTCAATCTGGTTGTAGTCCACTCTTAAATGAACTTATCAGCAAGATTTTTTTAGTATAATAAATTAGTACAACATTAGTAAAATATTAGTAAAACATTAGTTCAAAAAAGTTAAGTGCTGATAAGTTTAACTAAAATATTATATAAAAACATAATGTTAACAAAAAATTTGCTTTAAAATAGTATACTTGATTGACAAGACGTTTTACTAAATTTTCAACTACCTTGTTTTTTTTGTGAGTGCAGATACCATATCGACTACACTGTTATGAAAATATATAGCGTTCTAAGAAAGCTGTGGCATGGATTTGGCAAAATTATTTAAAACCCTAATCGTGCCTTTAATTACCTATGGAGCTAACGTATCACAGGATATATCACAAAATTTTTGGAAATAATTCGGCCATTTCTTACTTAGCGGTCCGATTGCAATGCAACTTGGACCCATCATAAGTGACGCAATATCAAGTTTACTTTTTGATATCGAACCTCCGAGAACCCCGGGGGAGCAATATGGCTCTCCAAAGTAGGGTACTTTTTGCATAAAAAATTTTGAGTGCTCGCCATTTTTTGTTTCACATCCGATTTTTAATTAATATGTTTATAATCTGCTAGTAGAAGCTAACAAAAAAATAGTTGCATATGTGGGTTATCTGCAATAATTCCTGAGATATTGCTATTGGAAAACGTGAAATTCAAATGTTGGTCCGACTCAATTCTAGTGTTTAGCAAATAGCGGGACGAGATGGAGACCGATTTCTTATTTAAATTATTGGTTGTTTTATTAAATAAATTCTTGTTCCAGTCTTTTACCTCCAGATAAATATTCTCTTTCGGAATATATAAAGTGTGTATACCTTTCTGAAGAGTCTTCCTATGTAAAAGCGAGTTGTGTTAAAAAAAGTTTATGATTTATATATACTTTTCCCCCCAGCCGCTTCAAATTCCTACATTTTTAAGGCAAATATCAACTTTAACCCACTGTTAGAAATTGTGAACGCCTCCGATTACACAGTACAACATTTTTCAACACATGATTTTGGGACTCAATTCTGAGAATTGACAGTGCAATTCTGAGTATTGAACTGTCAAGTTGGCTACAGTAATATTTAATTTAATTTAAATAGAGGAAAAACAAATAATAAATAAATAAAATCGGAATTTTTATTTTCATGCAAAATAAAGTGTATAAAGAAGAAAACAGCATATTTGTGGATTTGTAATCCAGTTATTGAGCAAAAAATGTGAAAAATGGGTATTTTTGCTATTTTTAATGCACCGGATGCACTTTTTTCGGGTAGGATTGTTAAGCATTTTTGTTTCTTCTATTTAATGTCTGCAACTTTGCTTCAGACACAAAAGAGATATTCCGTACGGTATACCGCCTTGAGCCAAACAATTCGTATCACCATTGAATTATTACTGTAGCCAAATTGACAAAACGAATGATGAGGAAGTTCTTATTTTTGGGGCTACTTTCACGTGCAATTCTCAGAATTGAGTCCCAAAATCATGTGTTATACTGTGTTAGGAAACGGGTGCTGCTGAAGATACGCCAACATATACCTTATTTATTAGGTAGAGTACGTCTTTTAACACTTCATTAATTACAGATGCCAATGTGTTATAACAAATCCATAGCGTTTTCGTTAACGACAGGACGGGATCAGAAGATATCAATAAGTTATTGAAAATATATTCATTCTGTGATCTCCTGATATGTTTGAAAGTTATATTCCTCGCTCCCTTATGTTCTTCTGTTAGTTTAGCATAGAGGAAGAGTGCTTCTTGATTCAATGACGATTTTTCTATGACACAGTACCTTATGAACTGTTGGTGTCATTTCTCTCCAGGCATATAATGATAAAAGAAGGTTTGTTATTTCGTCGGCATATACTCCAAATTTTGAGGCATTAACTAGCTATTCACTGCCATTAATCTTTTGAAGCTACTCCTTGTCAATACCTGTTATTCTTGAAGTAGTTTCAAAATCTCTAAAAAAAAAATCCCCTTCACTCTGTATTGACATCGTTTGTGCTTCCGCAACTTGCAAGTGGTTTATTAAAGTTGTAGTCAAAGGGTTAATCCTGTCTGCCTTTTAAAATCTTCTTGTATCCTGCTTTTTTTTAGGTGCCCTCATTTTTGCTATTACTTCGTTGTTTCTCAAACCTTTTTTTTCATTACCTGGAATCCTTAAAACACACGCTATGAAGTGTTCCATGAACCGAATGCTGGCATGTAAGGGAGATATACCATAATCCAGTACAATTATTTTAATAATTATCATGATGGATTGAAAACAGGGAGACAAAATCTGTTAAAAATATTTATCGCCAAATCGACTTTTTCTATTTCTGTGACTGTATGTTATGTTTCTTTAAGTAACATTTTTTGTACAATTTAGCTTAATGAATTTTTTGTACAATTTAGCTTAATAAACATAATTGTCACTTATGCCAGGTATTGGTATGAAACGAAAATTTTAAAATACAATTATTTAAATTTTAACAATTGCAATTTTCGTTTTCTACCAACAACTAACATAAGTCACTTAAGCCAATTAAGTTTCAGCCTTTTAAACTTCCTAAATCTCAAAACTATCACAACTTATTTGAAATTTTGAAAAACATCGATTAACTATTATTTGAATGCCCTGCTCGAATTGTGGTATGTAATCCATTTTCAGATATAAATTTAAAGCCACTTAACCCTTTCATGATCGAACTTAAACTGGTGTAAAATTTTCTTTTTTGTCTGCTGATTCGTATTTATCAATACAACATTTCTATACAAAAGTGTCGTCAAAAATATTCTTTGAAAAAATCCATTTAATGAACAATGGATAAACATGGTCGTCTACGATCAAAATTTGTGAACAAATACTTTACCCAAGTAATAGCGAAAGTCGTGTTAGGTTTATTTCTGTTATCTTGTTTTCGTCATATGAAATATGATTTTGAGTGCGTTGCTATGGCTAAACACGAGTATTTACAAATTTTTTTAATTCTTTGAGTCTTATATCGAGTTTTCACTGAAGTCATAAAATATACTTTTTATGCGAAATTTTGAAGGGGGACCAGATTTGGGATCAGGAGCAACAAATCTATAAACATTACTTGTTATAAATTAAATCAAACAAAAATTGCTTTAAAAAAATAAAACTGAGTAAAAACCTCAAATTTGTTTACCTTAGACGACAAATGAGATATATATGTCCCATATTGTATGAGTGTTCTGTAGGCAATGGATGAAATCAATACCAAACATGAAGGATTTTACCATTTTGTTTGATCTCTATGATGACTATTTTAATCCTAAATTTTTATTAAAGTTGTTTTGCAATTCAATACCGATTTGCTGAAATCAACAAAAAAACATACTAAATTTTAATGAAATTAGTACAGTGGTGCACGGTTATAATGAACACTGGTTACAATGAACTTTTTTTATAACGAACAATTTTTCTGGCCCCAACGCATTTACTAACATATTTAATACAAAGTAATACGGTTATAACGAATATCGTTTATAGCAAACTTTTAATATAACGAGCGAATTTTTTGCATCTTTTAAAAGAGAACTGCGCTGAAAATTTTAAAAACTTCAGCTTTTTTCTTGAAACTTCACTGAAAAGAATTAAAATTTGTATAAAACGTAATTTAATAGAAGGGTATCAAAATTACAAAGAAAAATTTAAAAACAATAGGAATTAAAAACGCCTATCTTTTATTAATTATTGGAAATTGTTTACCACGCTTATATCGAACTTCGCTTATAACGAACTGTCAGGTCCTTTCGAGTTCGTGCTCCACTGTACAAAGAAATTAGTAGAAAAAATGAGTACCCACTACTAAATTTTAATAGAAGTGTTGTAAAATGCAATTAAAACCCGTTTTGCTAAAGTCCAAAAACAATTTAATACTATTAGGACAATGAAATTAGTAGAAAAAATTAGTAACCGCTACTAAATTGCAATAAAATTTCTGTAACTATCACTTTTAACAATTATTTCTTTAATACACACAAATTATAAATATTTTTCATTTAATGTTGTATTTATACACATTTGGGGAACAATATAAAACTGCACTTAATATAATTTAATTTTTTCCGGAACATTGTTGTCTGTGTGCATGATACATGTAATACTAATATATCAAATAAATATATTTTTCTTATAAAACTTACCTTATTTTTATATTAATTTAAAGCTGAGAAATTTTTTCTTGTTTATAATTCCACGTTCAATATAACACTGTGCATGCTTTTGTGTGCAAATTCCTTAACAAGTACTTGTTGTTGTTGTTTTTATGCAAAAAATAGATGCAACGAAGCATTATGCAACTATGAAAAAACAAACCACCATCTACATGTAAATGGATATGCTTAAATGTTCTTGTTAAATACTTATGATGGGCTTATACCTAATTTTAGTTCTTCTACAGGATGTTCATACTCTAGTTAGTTGCAATAAGTGTTTAAGGAAGACTTCTATTAAATATTAATCAATAGATGTCTAGAAAACAGCGACAATCCATAAAACAATAAACATGGCTTATCAAGTTTTTACAATTAGCCATTCATGTACACAATTGTTATTTTCCTTGATTTCTCTTTAAAATATATAATCATATTTTCTTTAAGTATTTACACATTTTGTAAGTTGTATGCAAAAGAGAAGGACATGTTATTAATAATATTTTTTAGAAAATTAAAATTTAGATATGTTAAAAAAATTCCATCAAACACATCAAATAATACTCGGAAAATATTAATTAATTATCAGAGATAATTTTAAATAAGTCATTATTTTTACGTGCAATGTATTCTTTTCAGTGAGAAGTTTTCACTCCCACAAAATATGTAAAGACTCTAACAAAACAAGTATATATTTTTAAAGAGAGATATATTAAAATATTAGTTTGACAAGACCGAACTCTCACAGAATCTGTGTTTTAAAAACAATCGTTGGTCTAGCTTGCGTATATGTGCGTGCATTTCAACAATAAATATAAATGATGGTTTCTTTTTTTTCAAGGTTGAGTCTGTTTTTTAAATAAAAACAACTGCAAGTGTAAGTAGTAAAGCCAAAGCCGATCTGTAGCCATGTAAACATTTTGCTGTTGTTAATGAATATAAACTTAAACTTAGTTTAATAATAAAAAATAAATGAATATAATGTAAATTTATGAATATTATGTGAATATAACACAGTGCAACAAATGAAGACTTTTGGAAAAATGCACGGACTCGATTGTATTACCAAAGGTTAGTAAAACCCTGTGCTCGGTTTGGCCAGTTTGACTATCAATTTTTTTTTATGGACCTCAAAAGATTTTGAAAATCAGTGCACCACTCAAAAAAAAGGCGTCCTCAGTTTTTGGCCAACAGCTAATTTAGACTTGATGATATTGCTTAACTATATTTTGCAATAATGTAGTGAAGAGCCTACTCAACAAATTTTATAAAAATTTTATGCACATAAAATCATTTTTCCTGCAGTTTTTTGAAAAAATATAGGAGAAAATTATTTTTTTTTACTTTCTTCAACATTGCTTACAGGGACTCATAATTTTTCACTAACAATATATGACAAAATTGCAGCCATTGTAAATCTGAAGAACTTTCGTGAACATATCAATACAGTCTGAATGTGTTTAGGCATCCGAAATAGCTTACAAAGACCACATTGTAACTTATAAATAGTAGTTTTTGACTAGACTACACTTTTATTGCATTTTTGTTTACTTTCTTCAATAACAAAAAAAGTAAATGACAAATGTTTATAACTTGTGTTTATACAATATTTAATTGTTTAAGTGGTAGTTACAAAAAATTTACTAAGATTTAGTAGTTCTTATTAATTTTTTCTACTAATTCCACTGTACTAATATTATTAAAGTTTAGTAATTTTTTTTGCTGATTTTAGCAAAATGGCTTGCAGTTTGCAACAATTTCACTAAAAATTAGAAACGTTTACTAATTCTTATTACTATTTTTATTGTACTAATTTTATTAAAATTTAGTAATGTTTTTTTTTTTGCCGATTTTAGCAAAACGGTTTTCAATTGCATTTTACAACAATTTTAATAAAATTTAGTAGTGGCTACTAATTTCATTTTACTACAGTTCAACAGACATGTGTTCCTAAATTTACCGCAAGGCTCAAAATATTTAAATTTCACGTAATAACAGCAGAATTTTTAATGCCCATTACAGATTTTTTTCTTAGTGTACCTAAATTGCAGTAGCAAAGTGTTAAAAGTTCATATTTTACAAGAAGCGCATTCAAAGTTAATGTATCAACGCAGTAGTAAACTGTTATGGGTCTCTTAAATGTATAAAATGCTCCTCTTAAAATGTTTTCTTTTGTAATTTTTTGATAGTATACCCAACGACTAAAAAAAGTTTCCACTAAAGACAAAATTTTTTCGTACAACACTATTCAGTGAAATAGTAATATCAAAATAACAGTTTGTTTTGAAATAGATTCATAGGTAACCAGTTCTATAATATTTAATCCTTATTAATATTATAAAAATGACTGTTGGTTTGTTTGTTTGTGGGAGCATCACGTCCAAACGCCTGAACCGATTTTATTCAAATTTGACACATAGATAGTGGGCGGTCTGGAAGGAACTATAGGCTATATGAAATTTTTATATGATGGGCGTGGCACTTTTACGCCCACTTTTTCACTATTTTCGATATGGCTTTACCGATGCAATTGATATTTGGTACCCAGAAAGAGATGTCACAGATAAGCACTTTAAGTTATATTAAATTTAGATATTGTAGGCGTGGCACTTTTACGCCCACATCTTCACTATCTTCTATATGGCTGAACCGATTTTATTCAAATTTGACACATAGATAGTGGGAGGACTGGAAGGAACTATAGGCTATATGAAATTTTTATATGAGGAGCGTGGCACTTTTACGCCCACTTTTTCACTATTTTCGATATGGCTTTACCGATGCAATTGATATTTGGTACCCAGAAAGAGATGTCACAGATAAGCACTTTAAGTTATATCAAATTTAGATATTGTGGGCGTGGCACTTTTACGCCCACATCTTCACTATCTTCTATATGGCTGAACAGATTTTATTGAAATTTGGTACACAGATATTGGGATGACTCATAAGCACTATTTGCTATAATAGATTAAGACTTGGTGGGCGTGGCAGTTTTACGCCCCCTTTTTGTTATCTTTTATATGGCTTAAAGGATTTTATTAAATTTTGGTACACAGATAGTGGGCAAACTGAAAAGTTATCCATCATCCCAAAAACTAGGTCTAAGGCACGCTAACAACGTAGCGGGCAACGCCCGCTAGTATATAATATTTTATATATGAATAGTATTTATACACTAAGCAAAAAAGTCTGTAATGGCTACGGGAAATTTTGCTGTTATTATTGGAAACTTAACTATTTTGAGCCTTGCTGTATTTTTTTTGCTAAATTTAGCCACTACTAAATTTTAGTAAAATTGTTGTAACATGCAATTTAAACCCGTTTTGCTAAAATCAGCAAAAACAGTTTTAAGTCTAAATTTTAATAAAATTAGTACAATGATATTAGTAATAAAACCCGCTACTAATTTTTAGTAAAATTATTGTTAACTGCAATTTAAACACGTTTTGATAAAATCAGAAAATAAAGTTACTAAATTTTAATAATGTTAGTAAGTACAATGTAATTAATTTAATAAATTGGTAAGCGACACTAAATTTTAATAAAATTTGTATAACTATTACCTTTAACTTTTATAAACACAAGTTATAAATATTTTCATTTAGTTTTATTCTCGTATCACTAACACTATAAAAGTACACTTAATATCGTTTTTGTTGTAACTTAATTTGTATGGAACATTTTTGTCGGTCTATGCGTATGATGTATGTATTATTGCTTATTTCTTTTCAATCGTAATGCCATGTAAAAAATGTATTAAAAAAAAAATATTTTATTATATTCACATGAATATATTTTAAAACTTACCTTATTTTTATATTCATTAATAACTGGAGAGTTTTTGCATATCTATAGATCGCCGTCGTCTTTACCACTGGATATGTTTTTTTTTGCAAATTCCTTAACAAGCGCTTGTTGTAAAAAAACTTACAAAAAATCGATAACTCCATTTCTATGCGAACGATGGCTTGAAGTACAAGTCGAATGAAATCATAAAAGTTTTCATACTAAATCTGGTTTCTCTATTTCGAACGAGTTGTCAACACTGCGAACGTAAATGTCAAAACCAGTCACTTGCAAACATGTCTTCTATTTTTAATGACTTTGTGTGCCCCGGTAGGCTAGTTGGTAGGGTGCTGGCTTATCAGTGCGGGGGTCGTGGGTTCGATTCCCACCAGAGGCACTGGTATGTTTTCGCTACAACGCGCCGAAGGCCATAGTAGCTAGTGCTCGGTTAGGGTAATAGGATATAATTTGTAATTATATGATTATTAATTAATAAAATAAAATTAAAAAAAAAAATTTTTTTTAATGATGTTTAAAAAAAAAACTTATTTTATTTATTCTATAAAATGGAAATATTTTTATACATTCTTGTATTTCATATTTTGTGTGATAAATTTAAAATACGAACTTATTTAGTAACTTGTTTGAAGACCTATATTTGTAAAAATATTCATTTATTAAAAAATGTAAAAGAACAAAAATCAGAAAAACTATTCAAATAAAACTTGTAATTTATTCTTTAATCTTACTAGTATATTTATTGGCAATTAAAAAATATGAGCAACGAATCTTTTATGGGTTATTGTTCGGAAAATAATCTAATTACGTTATATTTTTATTTTTGAATCCAAAATAACTTTTTGACATCATATTGAAAATTTAACTGGGTGCAGTTATATAAAAAAATACAAAAAAATATTGTAAAAAACGATACAAAAATGTATAAAAATATTTCCATTTTTTAGAATAAAAGAATAAGCTTTTTGTAAAAAAATCATTACAAATAGAAGGCATGTTTGTCCCATAAAACTCAGTATTTGTATATTTAGGTAAGATTCCATATTTTAGTAAACTGTATTTTTTTTTTTGAAAATCGTAGGGGGAGAAATTTTTGAAAAATGCATTTTAAAGTTGCATTTTTATTAAGTATGCACTTTTTAAACAATAATTTTCTTTAAAAACATCCAGTTATAAAGTAGAAAAGTGCATATTCCAAATATCGTTTAAATTAATAACATGCGATATACAATTAAAAAGTTATGGCACTTCAAAGTGAAGCACTTTAAGCATTTTTTATCAAATTTATGAAAATTAAAAACGTGCATAAAGTTCTTACGAATTTCGAGATCTGAAAAAGGCTATCTTCTAGTGGGATTATAGTATATTCATGTACAAAATATAAAAACAAATCCTCATTTTTCAATGTTCTTTGCTGGAATGAATGATATAAAAAAAATTATAAATATTTGTAAAAAAAAGCAATGGATAACAAAAGGCAAGAATAACATCACACGAATATTAGTAGTTTATTAAGAACTTTAAATTTCAGCTTAAAAAAATCCAGAATGGAACATCTGAAAACGCTGGTGTACTTTTTTGATTTATTTATTTTTCTTTTGTTTTATTTACATTATTTCAATTGTCACTGTTAAGTAATGTTGTATTTTTTTTAAACAATTTAGTAGTATTTTTGGTACTTTTAAAGGAAATTGTAATAAAAGTTTAAAATATCCGGTCTGGCACCATATCCGGTCTGATTTGTAAATCCGTAAAACACAAAAATTGACACAGGTAAGTATAGGCGAACTATAGCTTTCGAAATAGAGAAACCCAAATTGATTCGAATTCGAGTGACTAGCTTTCGTTCAACTAGGTTTTCGTTCGAGATCGGCGGAACAGGCTATAAATCCGTACAATAATGAAGTTGATTTACATTGAATAAAATTATTTCCACAAAGATTATAAAACGCTTTTATAAGTGATGAAGAACTAAATATAAAATATTTGACTTAAATTTTTATATAACTCTTCGTTGTATTTATAAAGTTTCATAAATGTGATTAATAACGCGGCATGACATATACAAAATTAATAGGGATCTGACCATTAATTATATATGCAGATTTCAATGGCGTACTTAATTCGTTGATCAATGGTAAAGATTTCGAGAAAAATTTCCTTAAAATTTGGCGGTTTTGCATTTAGTTTTAAGCATTTAAAACTTTCCGCAAGCAACCAATCTGCTTTTGTATTGACGTAAGTAAATAGCAAGACCCGTGTTCATATTTAATGCACAAAACTTTATATTTAAACCACTGCCCTACGTTTTATGTAGGTTTTTACAGTTTTAGCTAATATGAACGCTAATGAGAAATTGACCTTAATAAGTGTTAGGTTTTTAATAATAGGCAATATTAAAAATGGGAAATATTATGAAAAAATGTGTTTTTTTGGTATACATATTTACCAAAATTATGGTAAAAATTTCAGACCCAGCCAATTTTTATGAATTTAATTATGCACTGATAAGGGAAGTCTCCTGATGGGTTCTCTCCGATCTTAATAAAATTTGAATATGTGATAAAGAAAATAAATTAAAGGCCACGCATTTTTTTAGCGGCCCAATCTCCAGTTTAGTGGCATCAAACATTACTCAATTTTTCGTTTGTTTCGGCTAATTTTGAATTGCTTCAGAGAAATTTTACATAAATGAGATTTTGGAGACGCATTAACTGGTATAACTTAACATGTTCGACATATAGTTCAATTAAGAATAAAAATATGTAAATTTATGAATATTTAATTATATGGTGGAGCTTTTTGAGCTTTTTTAACATATTTGAAAAATGTTATATAAATGGCTACCCTAACACACTATATAGGCAATATTGGTACCAAAATTTTTGTTTTCTTGTGTACATTAAAACTGCGTCCAAAAGAACTTGAATTTCATTAGTTTGCATACAAATCTATTTTAATTTTGGTCCAACCCTTTATCACTTAAACGTGAGATTCGTACGCTAAAAAAAATCGCGAATTCGGAAAAAGTCATTCTAAATAGATTGAAAACTTAAGTGGTAATAAATATATTTTTCTAAAATGTTACAAATCAGTACACGTACTGACCAAATCAGAACGAAATGTTAAAAATCAGTACAATCAGTACAAATTTTAAAAATCAGTACACGTGATCAAAATTCAGTACATGTACTGATCAAACCAGTACGAATGGTCACCCTAGTTTTGATACGTATAACGGTATGTATCGGTTGAAAACCTTGCTAAAAACAAAATCAGCTAAAAACGATTTATCACACAATATATGTTTACTTCTTCCCAGCCTTAAGAAATTTTTACAGCTCACTGAAAACGTGAGACAACACTTGATTTTATTTGTTTGGATTGTTGTACAATTTTTCAAGCCCATTATTTCTGTATTTAAGAGAATATTTTTTTGTCGCTTGGTGTATGTTGTATAGTTTGTATTTTGTTTTAAAAAGTGTTTAATGTTTTTATATAAATGTATGCGCACAAATATGAAATATGAGCATTTCAAAAGTTCCAACATCAATAAATTTAAATAAAGCTACTTTTACTAATACAGGTATTCCTCGATTTACGCGGTTTCGATATAACTTGATTTAATAATAGTGAACATTTTTCTGTATAACTCGTTTTTTTACGCGTTTTTAGTATAACGCGATTTAAAAATAGTGGCAACCCTCAAATTGAGCGCATTACACCATTTTTTTAAACATTATCAGCTGTTTGCAAAAAAGAACAGGTTAAATTTAATTTGCAGTGGAAAAAAATTTAAAGGTAATAAAAAATAAACTATTTGCTGTGGTTTTGTAAAATGTCACCAGTAAAATCAAATTCAAATCTTAAAAGGAAGGTTTTTTCATTGCAAGATAAAATAAATATCTTGATCGTTTGCAGAAGGAAGAAAAGATCGCATCTGCAGAAAAATCCCTGAATTTGAATGAATCAACAGTAAGAACAATCCAAAAAAGTTATAAAAAAATTCGAACAAGTGTTTGTGCTGAATCTTCTGATACTGTAAAACGTGTATCCTATATCCGAGATGGTTTATTAGAAAAAATGGAGAAATTATTATTTATTTGGATTGAACATGCAATTGATAAACACATTCGTCTTTCTTCTAATGTTATCAAAAAAAAAGCTCTAAAAATATATGATGGTTTGGAACAAAGAGCTGGTTTACTTAGTCTACTTATACAGGGAGAATCTTCATCCGGAGACAAAACTGCTGCAGAAGAGTTTCCTAATAAATTACTCCAATTAATAACAGATGGCGGTTATCATCCCCACCAAGTGTTTAATGCTGACGAGACTGGGTTGATTTGGAAATCGATACAAAAACGCTTTTTTGTTTTGGATAAAAATTCTACCGCCGCCGGTCACAAACAGTCTAAAGAAAGAGTAACACTTTTGATGTGTTCCAATATACTTCCCGTATATTGGAGGGCAAATAAAAAGGAGCGTTCGATTTCTAAAATGTTTGACAACTGGTTCCAAAACATTTTTGCAAAAAAACAAAAACTAACATAAAAAACAAAAATTTAGATTTTAAAATTATGCTTTTAATTGATAATGCTCCCTGTCACCCAAACAATTTAGAACACCCATATATTGAAGTGGTATTTTTGCCCCCTAATAAAATCTCTCTTTTGCAACCATTGGACCAGGGAATTATAGCAACGTTCAAATCGTATTACATAAAGATTTCCCTATAATTTATTTTATATTTAATGGAAAAAATGCCAGACAAAAGTCTCTCAGATTTATGGAAAGAATTTTAAATTTTGACGTGCGTCGATGTAACATCTCAATCTAAAAAAACCTTAAGAGTTCTACACTAAATGGTTGTTGGAAAAAACTATGGCCGGAAGTTGTTCCTAATGATAATGTTGTTACTCCGTTAACAGCGGAAGTTGCTTAAATACTACAAGTAATTGAAACATCTGAATTATTTGAAAACATTGTGGATGAGGATATATTGGAGATGGTAAATGATGTTCCAGGATTTACAGAACAAGATCTCATTGAATTAGCCACGGACCCCGGTGAAGCAACTGAAGACGAAAGCGATCGTGAGCATAATCCAGATTTTGATTCTTCTAAGTTAAAAACTTTTATACAAATGGCTCAGGATATGATAAAATTTTCCACTGAAAATGACCCTTGTACAAATCGATCAGATTTATTTCAGTGTTCAATAAAAACATCGTTGGCATCATACGAAGAACTTTTAAAACAACAGGAACAGCAAAAAATGCAAAAGCGAATAACAGACTTCTTTAAAGTGGACATTAATTGTGACCAAGATTCTGTAGACGTTAACTATGACAAAGACTCTGAAAAAGTAGTCTTTGACGAAGATACTGAAGATTTTAACAATAAAGAAATCTGTGAAGATTAGCAATATTTATAATATTTTATATTTTTTATGATTTTTTTTGTTTTGTTTTTATTAATTTATGTTTTGTTGATTAAAAAAGCCGGAATTAAGTTTTTTTTTTATAAAATTTTTGTTATTTCTTTTTAATTTATAAATTTTTATTTTTTTTCAAAGCTTGTTTAAATATACTATCCCAAATTTGAATTTTGTATGAAGTTTGTGTTTCAATTTGCGAGGTTTATTATATTGCTGGTCCCAAAATAGAATTTTGTATTGATATAGAACCTTTATTTATGCGGTTTTGAATTACGAGGTTTTTTGTCGGTCCCAACCTGCCGCGTAAATCGAGGGATACCTGTACTTACAAACGAAAACATAATACGAATGTACTATATATCGTTTTCAGAAATGCACCAGGGCTTAACGAAATTTTAAATTAACTCAACATTTTACTACGAAATTTTAAATAAAACTCACGCAGAAAAGAAAATGTTTGTTTTTATTCAACCTTTCAATATTTTATAAAGCATAATATTCGAGCTTGAGGTCTGTTTGCTTCCCAAAAATTCAACGCTTTTTATAATTAAAAAATAATTTATTTTTATCTCAATCTTTCACTAATTAAATTTCATAAAAATATAAAAAATTTAATCACAGAAATTAAGTTAAGGCAAACCTTACATGAATTTATAAAATATTTTTTTTTCCAAAACTTTATTTCACATGATATTAGCAAATAAATGCTAGATTTCGATTAAAAATAAAATTATAAATTTAACGAAATAATAAAAATTCAAAAAT
Organism: Delia radicum; assembly: GCA_021234595.1. Classification (NCBI taxonomy): domain Eukaryota; kingdom Metazoa; phylum Arthropoda; class Insecta; order Diptera; family Anthomyiidae; genus Delia; species Delia radicum. The sequence goes on along the minus strand of CM037855.1, from coordinate 74,733,338 downwards.
AGACCCGGTGATTTTTTAGAATGACAACTAAATATCAAACTTTTGTCAAAAAATCGTTATTTTGAAAGCAAAAATCGTTATTTAGGGGTTTAGTACCCAAAATAACTAAATACTTTTTACAGTTATATTAGTTTTTGTTTTTATATACATCGAGATTATTTTTATGTTATTTTCAATTTAATATAAAAGAGGTGTTGCTAGTTTTCAGTCAAATCGTTTTTTGATATTATGAGCAGTGAAAATGAGCAAAATCGGTTTACGGGTTCAAAAGTTATGAGTGAAAATGTGAGAAGACCTCGACAATTTTTTAAGCAAATTTATAAAATATTCTTTTTTGTTAATTACAGTTAATTGGAGACACAGATTTCATAAAGGCTTTAACTTGACCGATTTAATTTTAAATCTTTAATTAATTAAAATATTTATTAAAAATTTGTAATATCTTTTGAAAAAAATCCCTTCCCCAATTTAAATTTCAATAGAAACAGAAATAAATAAATGACCAATAAAACACACCAAAGTGAGGGACAAAGCCTGTTCATTATTCTTATTTAATGATTGTAAGCCCATGTACTTACGTATTATTATGTAGTAAATAAGCATTAACAACTCATAGCTAACGTACAGGGCTTGGTCTAGTGGATGGTATTGTTGGCTTACACTCGTGAGGTTCGAAATAAGATTCCTGATAGAGTAAACTTCAGTAAACTTTAAAAAAAACTTTAACTAAACCTTTTTTTCTTCTAAAACATCCCAAATACATTAATCAATCAGTCATATTTTGTTTTACTTATAAAAACAACATTCTTATTGTTATTTGTACAACTTCTGAGCCCTATTTTAACTTCCGAGCCCTATTTATATGTACATCATGGAATACATAAAGTCTAAGAAAAAAATATAATTTATTTCAAAGTGGCTTTTCAACACCTAAACAAACCGACGTTTTTCAACTTCCGGGAATTGAATTCCCGGTATTTCTGAAATGAATATTTATTAAGATCTTCATAGTGAAAGCTTGCTTTTCTTAGGAAAAAGCCAAATATATTTTAATTTAACGACCACTGTCAATTCAGGAATATTTAAAAAAAATTTTTTTTACTAAAAACCACTCTTAATTTTACTTCTTTCAAAATTCTTAAAACTTTGATTTGATATAGTGGAACAATATATTTTGTCTCAATGTGCTTTGTATATTTAAGAAGAAGAGGAAAATCTAAATTGATCATTGAATATGAACAAAATGATATAACAAAGTAAAAGATGTAAAAATTGTAATTTTGTTTTGCTTTTTAAAGATATTTAGTTTAGCAGATATGGGTGTTTTAGTGTTTTTCTAAACTCCGACCAAAATTACCGGTAATTGGGAAGTGAAAATTCTGCAAAATTCCCGGAAATTTCCGAGTTAGAAACACTAGCTTAACAAAAGTAATTCAGTTTAAAATTAATGTATTAATTATTTCATATTGATTCCGTAAACATTAGGTTAGGTTATGAAGGGTTATGTGCCCAAGGGCACATCTCCACTCGGAGACCAATACAGTCCATTGTGAATCCCTTCAGTGAAACGGTAATAAAAAATGGGAATAGACAGATAGATAGATTGACAGACAGAAAGATCTAGGAAAAACGGATAGATACTCCCCAGAACAAGCTCCTATCCTCCCCTTACTGGAAACAGCCGTCCTATTTCCCTGACAAATCTCAGCAAATATACTGGATTGCATTTAGCAACACACCCAAGTTCGTCGTGAAATCTATCTCCTAGCCGTTTCTGTCTGAGACCCTGCAACCTCGGACAGTGGCACATTATATGCTCAACTGTCTCCAGTTCCTCAACGTCCTCGCACAACCTGCAAAAGTCCGGTATGTCCCTGTCCCATCAGCTTGTGAAAGCCGTGACAGAAGAATGACCGGTCAGGAACCACGTAAGGGTCCTGAGACCATCCCTGTCCAGTCCCAAAATAACCTTGGTAGCCCCTGCGTCCAATGCGGACCATAACGCCCTAGACACCCTGCAATACATTCTGTACCTCCATGACTGGTTAACGGTTTCGCGGAATCCCTTCCGTATCACCTTAAAGTAGTAACATAGGGGGGGGGGGGGGCTTAAAAACTAAAAATAACAAAAATTACTATCAATTGTAGAAAATATGAAACACATATGTTAGTAAAAAATGAAAACACACTTTCTTTTTTTAAATAACAAAAAACCAATGAAAAAAATTAATGTAAAATCATAAAACAGTCATTTGATGTGTTTTTTTTTAATAAACTATAGGGTAAGTAAAAAATTAACTTTGTTCTACAAATGACTGACTTTTACATTAAAATTAAAGAAACTGTATTACAATACAAACAACTACAAAGTTTTAAAGCAGAAGTTCCCTGAGTGTAATGATCATGTCATTGATTTTGATGTAATGTAGTCAGTAGCTCAAAATCGATTTTTTTTAATTTAATTTATTTATTTATTGGTATCCTGATAATAAAATAATAGATTCTTGATCATTTAACCAAATATTGACCAGTATTTCCATTTGACCAAATACTTTTCCGAATCAAAGAACTTGCAACAAAATGGCATTGATTTAATTTTGTATATTTTTCCATACAGGGTGTTTCAAGTTCGAGTTTCGTTTTCAAATTAATTACAAATTAAAGTCACATTTTGAATAGAAATTTATTTATCAATATAAAGTATTGGAAAAAAATTATAGGACTATTGCTTCAAAAATTTGATAAAATCTTTCTTATGAAATGGATGTTTTATTTTCAAAACCGTCAAAACTAGTAGTCTTCCATTAAAGAGATACTTTTCTGCGATTGTTTTCATTGAAATTCAAGACTACAGTTTATATAATTCAAAATTAGGTTAAAATTTTGAAGTTACGTTTACCAAAAAAATATATTAATATTCCCCAGTAATGTCTCAATGATTTTTATACTGAACATTGAACAAATTATTTCATAACTAATTGTTATTTCTTCTTAAGTCTGTCGCTACAAACGGAATAATTTTATTTGATCCTGATACCAAGACCAGACGAAATACTTTGGGCCCCAAAGGCAGTGTTATTTTAAAAGTTTCGTACAAATGTTTTGGAAATTGCCAATGGTCTGAAAAATCAAGCACTGGCAGAGCACTTTTTGATAATAGCCCAACAAATAAAGTGCTGGCAAAGCACTGACTTACAACGCTCTGCCAACGTTAGTAAAAAGAGCTTCGCCAGTACTTAATTAACAAAATTTACAACAGTAAAATCAATAAAAGCACTGGCACAGCCCTGTCTTAGAACGATCTGTTAACGTTCGTATAAAGTGCTTTGCCAGTACGTGATTTTCAAAATTTACAACCGTAAAAAAAAATGCACTGGCCCAGCACTGGCTTAGAACGCTTTCCCAACATTAGCAAAAAGTGCATTGCTAGTACTTAGTTACAAAATTTACAACCGTTAACATAATAAAAACAGTGGCACAGCCCTTGTTCACAACGCTGGCTAAAAGAGATTTTGCAGAGCTCGATTAACTAAATTTACAACCGTTAATAAAAACGAAATATAATGCATGTACTGGTTTTTAAATAAGTTAGCAGGTTTTAATAAAAATAACAACTGAATAGTATTTTTTAAATTTATTTTACATACTTTAAAATTTAATTCTTTTTTTCAAATCTTCAATGAATTTAAAATACACTAACCCCATATATTGTTTGTATTCAAATCAAATTCATACACTAAAAAAAAGTATAAAGACAGCAAAATTTTTGCTCAAAGGATCCTTTTAGAAAAATTGCTAATTTAGCAAATTTTTTGCTGATATGAGCAATTTTTCTGCTACTTGCAGAGATTTAAAATTACAACATTGGAAAAATTCAAAACTAAATTGCAATTTATGATTTGAAGTTAAGTTTTTTATAAATTCAAATTTTCTCTATGAAAAATTACAAGTTTACAGTCAGAATACAAATGATTTTTTTAATTGAATTTTATTTTAATTTATATTGCAAAAATTGAATTTGTATGTTTATTTTTTTACATAATTTTATTATTTTAAATAATAAATTATAATAAGGACATTGCTTTTTTTATTAATTTATTATTTACTTTATTAGTTGTTTTACCAATGCTTTGTCGACGTTTTAAAATTATGGTTTTGGTACTGGAAAAGCGCTCTTTGCCAGTGCTTTACCAACGTTTTAAAAAAGGAACGGTCAAGCCCTGCCCTGTGTTATAATTTTGGGGTTGGCAAAGAACTTAAATCTTCAGAAACCCAACGCCCATACCACCGTTGGAAGCACTGGGCCAATGCTTTGCCGCTTGTATTTTTCTGACTATGTATTAGGGTATTCAATCGGTTAACCGTTACTCGAATAATCGATGAAATGATGTCGAACAATTGTTCGAGTAGTTCGAAGTGGCCAATTTCGAGTAAAGAATAACTCGAACAATTTTGGTCGATTAATCGCGTAACTCGAGTAATTTAAAAATATGAACTATTTTATATTTTTTTAATATTTTGTATAAAATAATGTGACTTTTTTCGTGCGCCCCGGTAGGCTAGTTGGTAGCGTGCTGGCTTATCAGTGCGGGGGTCGTGGGTTCGATTCCCACCAGAGGCATTGGTTTGTTTTCGCTACAACGCGCCGAAGGCCATAGTAGCTAGTGCTCGGTTAGGGTAATAACATACAATTTGTAATTATATGATTATTAATTAATAAAAAAAAAAAAAAAAAAAAAAAAAAAAAAAATGTGACTTTTATAGTGAATATTTAAATGTTAAGTGTATTTTTATATTAAGTGAGCACTGTTAAAGAAATTATATTACGAAAAACGAAGAACTTAATGCGAAAAACTCCGATATCGAAGAAACTTGGATATTTTTTAAAGAAGCAAGTTCTAAGACTGGGGTGTTTAAGATTATTGGTGCGGATTTGAGGGTTAAAAGTTGGATCAAACATTATTTTTTTTTTTTAATTTAGTTGCCATTTGATCTAAAGAAACTACATATAAATACTATATTTTCAAAAAGGAATTTTTAAATGTCATTTACTAAAAACTTTTGTTTGTCCCTTTTATGTCGTTGTAACAGGAAGCCCTATATGGAAATTAATAGCGGTCCTACGCAAAATTTCCGCATATTAAAATTTACATATAGAAGTAATGAAGTTTTGATTAATATGATGAAAATCTTCTTAAATATTCATGAAAGTTGTTTCAAAACTTTTTTTAGAAAAATTAAATATCTCAAAATCCCAAAATGATAGGACAAAATGGACTATTTTTTCGTTTAGTACTAACACACTAATATAACAAAACTGTGTCAAGTCTGAGTGAAATTACAAAACGGATCACCTTACAAATATTTTTACAAAACAGTTTAATACATATTTATGAACCAGTTATATTGAAAGAAAATCAATGAAGATTTCAACATATTTATAAAGAATTTCATTGATATAATAACGCTTTTGCTTTGAGTGAACTGAGACAAAACTGTCGCAATAATAAATAATCTTAGCAAATGTTTTTCTCTTTTAGATATACTTTTTACTAAAATTTTTAATTAATTTGTTGATTTTTATATATAAAGGGTGGTTAAATTTCAAGGGCCGATGTTGATTTTGAATAAAACACAAACTATTTAGGAAATTATTGTAATTTTATTTTATTATGATATATTGGTATTACTCAATTATGTATGGAACAAAATATCGGCCAAATGGGCGCCGCGACCACGGCGGCACACCTCCATCCGATGGTCCAAATTTTTGATGACGCTGAGGCATAATGTAGGTTCTATGCCGTTAATGTGCCGAATTATCTCATCCTTTAGCTCTTGAATTGTTGCTGGCTTATCGACGTACACCTTTTCTTTCAAATAACCCCAAAGAAAAAAGTCCAACGGTGTCAAATCACATGATCTTGGCGGCCAATTGACATCGCCATTACGTGAAATAACACGGCCATTGAATTTGTTGCGCAAAAGAGCCATTGTTTCGTTAGCTGTGTGGCAAGTGGCACCGTCCTGCTGAAACCACATATCGTCCACATCCATATCTTCCAATTCGGGCCATAAAAAGTTCGTTATCATCTCACGATAGCGAACACCATTCACAGTAACTGCCTGACCGGCCTCATTTTGGAAAAAATACGGCCCGATGATGCCGCCAGCCCATAAACCGCACCAAACAGTCACTCTTTGTGGGTGCATTGGTTTTTCGACAATCACTCTTGGATTCTCATTCGCCCAAATGCGGCAATTCTGTTTATTGACGAATCCACTGAGGTGAAAATGTGCCTCATCACTGAAGATGATTTTCTTCGAAAATTGATCATCCACTGTTTCCATTTCTTGCCACCATTCTGCCCATTCACGACGTTTGGAATGGTCAAGAGGCTTTAGTTCTTGAGCCAATTGCACCTTGTAAGCGTATAAATGCAAGTCTTTATGCATAATGTTCATCAACGACGAGCGTGAGAGGTGCAATTGTTGGGCACGACGACGAGTTGAGGTGGACGGCTCTTCAGCCACACTATCGCGAACAGCAGCAATATTTTCTGCAGTACGAGCTGTACGAGCATGCACTGGTGTTCTCACATGCACTGGTGTTCTCACATCTTTGCTCGAATTTTTCCACGATTTTTGCGATTGTACGCACATTTAGACGATCAAATTGACCAAAAAAATCACGAAGTGCACGATATGCATTTTGATTTGAAAGCCCATTTTCATAATAAGTCTGGATAACTTTAACACGTTGTTGGATTGTGTATCTCTCCATGGTTCAAATTGAGTAAGTCTGAAATAGAGAAATGTCAAATAAAATTCGGAAAAAAACTTGGCGTTTAGGTGTGGTTCACATTCAACATCGGCCCTTACAATTTAACCACCCTTTATGTTATATTAGTACTAATAAAATATAAAAACTTACAAAAATGTGAGTTTTTGGAAAATATAATTAAAGTATTAAAATTGTTCGAGTTACTCGAGTTATTCGAGCAATTTTAAAATCTTACTCGCCTACTCGAGTAAATTAAAAACCTCAAAATCGAGTTACTCGATTACTCGAACAAAAGCAAACCCGAGTAAATTGAATACCCTACTATGTATCTTGTGATTTGTATACTCATGATTTTGTAGTGAAAAAGCTCTCCAAATTGCATGTTTCTCTGCTCAGAAATTCAAAGTTGAATGAACTATTCATCTAACTATTACCCTTACAGAACCTGTTTCCACTCTGCAACTAAAAACTATAAATTAATTGAGTTAAAAGCACCTTTGATGGTCCAAACGCATAATTTTTAAAGCAATTTACTAAAAGAAACTCGAATTTTGTAAAGGCTTTCTGCTCTATTTTTCTTGTTACTCCGTCAATTTTAACCAAATGACATAGAAGTATTTATTTTTTATAAAATCGACTTCTCGGACTTTATTATTAAAGTGAATTAGGTAAGGAATATAATGAAAATAAAGTTTGGAATATAAAGTACGTAATGTAAATAATGTAAAGTATGTAAGATAAAAATGTAAACGACGTAAATAATGTTAAGTATATATTGTAAACAAATGTATGAAATAAAAATATTGTTTCACTTTGAGTATTTTTCGTTTCAATGTTTTCGCGGAGGAATGATATCCTCTCTGACAGAATGTCTTTTTTGATGAATTCTGGTACTCCTTTTACTCCTACACTCATACAAATAAATTTGTAAAAATAGTAGGAAAATTTACTAAAAATTTGTTAAAAATTGCGGTGCAGGAAAAAGCAGTAAGCACAATCTTCTTGCTAAATATTTGTAAAATGAAAAGAGCAAAAAAAAACTTAAATTCTACTGAATTTTAGTTAAATTTTTATTTGTTTGCATGAAAACTTAGCGCCATATATTCGTGAAAATTTGTATTGCAAAAAATAAGACAACTGAAATGTAGTTTTGTATTTATACACAGAGAGAAATAAAGAGCCAACCGAATTGAAAAGTGTAAATTAATGGTAACAACTTGTAAATTCAGTTAATACAACGATAATTATATCAGATTTCTGAATATTTTAGTATAAACCGATCTTTGTTATGAAAACTAATGTAAAGTTGCGCCAACAGTCTGAAATTCGTACTAACCGAATTTCAGTAGTAGAAACCGAATTTTAGTTGGCAAATAGCTAAATTTTTCTCTGTGAGTAAGATAACTATAATACAAAGTTGTATCTGTCTTTCATTTGTCTTTATTAGATCATTTGTTATATTTGTATGCACATCGGAAAGCTATACGTCAGAGACTAAGAGCTTAATCTAAAAAAATTAACTAATAAAAAAGTAAGTAAAAATTTAATTTAATAGACACTGATTTTTACTAAGCTTTCAATATATATTTATTGTTAAAAGAAAAATATTTTTAAAGTTATTTAATTATTTTTTTTAAAAACTCCTGGTTAAAAATCAACATTTATGAACAAGCATGAACTCAATGTATTCGAGGTCATACATGTAAATTTACCCCCATATAGGATTTATGAGAGTTCATTTGTGATCATATATGTATATGAATATTACCTCAATTTTCGTTAATGTACACATATGACTATGTATTAAAAAGTATAGACATGTATGATTATGCAAGGAACTGAACATCTATAAATTCTATCGCCTAAGAGATGAATGCAGTATTTTTCAAGCCGAAATACTAGCAATGTATAAAACTGGAACGTAAATTTCAATGGTGCCACTTTATAAAAGCGATATAGGATTTTTCATTGATATTGAAGCAGCTATAAAGGCACTAACTATGGATAATTTCAGTTCTGAGGTAGTCATCCGCTGACACAGAGAGCTAAATATTCTCAGCGAGCAGCATAGAATTATACTATGCTGGGAACCTGGACACAAGGATACACTATGAAACAAAATATCGGATGAACTTGCTAAGAACGGCGCCATCCTCCCTATTGAGGGAGCGGACCTCGACGTCAATTATCCACTCTCTCTTCTCTACACTCAAAAAAAAAAGTTTGTAAAATCAGCAAAAAAATTTGCTCAGTCAGCAAAATTTTAGTCAGGAGGGTGCTTGCAAAAAAATTGCTAATGTCAGCAAAATCTTTCAAATCTTTCAAAATTCAGCAAAAGTTTTGCTAACACTTAGCAGATTAGAAATACAAAAGCCTTGCTAAAAATTAATAATTTTTTTGCTGAATTTTAGTAGACTGAAAAAAAACGCAAAACATTTGTAGCAGAATTGTAATTTAGTTAATTTATTTGCTGAAAACCAAAAAACATATTTTTGTGATTCTTTTAAAAATAACTTACAATATTTACGAAATATAAAAATTTTCATTTTCCTACTTTGACGACATGACTTAATTTAATATCTGAAAATATATAGAAATAAATATATATAACATAACAAAAATTTTCTTTCAACTAGTTCCATCAATGGTTGTCTAAATGATGCTATCTTTTAAAGGACGCAACTGCCGAAGATAATTATAGATACGAAACGAAAAAATAAACAAAAACAAACGAAACGAAAAAAACAACCCTTTTTTGCAATACGTAAAAGGAACCATGAAAATCTACCTAAGATGTGTGTCTTTAGCAAACAATTTGCTAAAAATGGTATTCCTGATTTCCAAGACGTTTTACTAACTTATCTACTTACTTATTTTTTTGAGTGTATGAACAAAAAATCAAATAGTGAAAACTATGCCCTCCCAAATTATTTAGTTCAAATAAGTAGCGACAGTAAAACTAACGAATTACATGCAATTGAGGGTTTTCAGCATCGTTGTATTCGCTGGGAACCCCTAAGAAAACCTGAAATGCACTTCTTTAATAGTGCATCTAATGGCTATCTAGATAGAAGATGTGTTAAATGCAAGGAAAGCCATGGAATTGGGAATTGTACCCTGAATAACGTACCTAATAATGAGAGAGATAAACTGTTTTGTGTGCTATGTGGTAAAAATGGACACCCGGCATCATATAAAGGATGCGAAAAATATAAAGAAATTCAACAGAAGCTTCGTGCCAATAAACAAATTTTAAAACAAAATAGAACTAAAAATGCATCATATAATATAAATCCTAATATGAGCTTTGCTGATACTTTAAAAAATAGTAATAATCAAAATCAATATAAAACGAATCCTATACAACTGGCTTTAGAAGAGTTCAAAAATTCTATCCAAAATCTTTCCAATCAAATAGTTAAGCAACATAAACAACTACAAACACAAGCATTTAGAATAGATTCTATTTTTTTCACTGTTAGAAGCTTGAATTATCATCATGGCTGAAAGTTAACGTTAATTCTCTTATCAGATTAAGTAGAAGATAAGACTTATGTAATTTTATTAATAAATAAAGCGTGTTTTTTTAGAGTGTCACAACTTTGAGTTGGCATCACTGCTTTATTTGTCCACCAATTTATCAGCTGATAGTTGCATTTTGTTTAGTTTGCTTTGAAATTTCATTATGAATCGACTTACACCAGGGAAACGCTTGCAAATTGTTGAAATTTTTGATCAAAATAATTGTTCTATTCGTCAAACTCATCGTGCACTTCTTCGATTTTATGGCGTACATAATCGTCCATCAGATGAAGCCCATTTTTAGGTGAATCGGTACGTAAATAAGCAGAATTGTCGCATTTGGAGTAAGGAGAATTCACAATCTTTTGTCGAAACACCATTACATCCACAGAAAATTACTGTTTGGTGCGCTTTATTTTCATTTTATTTTGAGTCTATGGAATTACATCCTTACAGACTATAATATTAAATAATAAAAAAGTATAATAATAATAATAAATTTAATTCTGAGTATTTAAAAACAAAATTATATTACGCTTCATAAGACTAATGTTGGCAGAATAATCAAAAAAATCGTACATATCAATAAACTGCAGACATAGTCTTCTAAAAGGATCGGCATTAGCGTAGTTCGTTTGTACAGCTTGAAGGTATATTGGGGTATAATTACGAGTCGGTCGTTGGGGAACGTTAAAGTTGATATTGCCTAGCAGAAAGTCAGAGGTAGTATTTCCCTTAAGCATATTGGCTAAGAATACAACATTAAGCATTATTCTACGGCTTTTAAGTGTTGGCAGTTTAATTATTGTCAATCTAATGGTGTATGACGGAAGATCTTCAACACGATTAGGAAAAGAATTCCGTAAGCAAAACAGAAGAAATTGTTTTTGAATAGATTCAATGCGGCTGTTGTAAATTTCAGCGTCAGGATCCCAGATAATTGATCCGTATTCCATAATTGGTCTAACTAGAGATGTATATAATTGTTTTGTTATATTTGGATGGTCATCACGATGATGGTCAGAATTTTACTGTCAATAATGAACGGTATAAGAACATGATTCGAAATTTTTTCGTACCTCAATTACGTGGCATTAATCTTGCTGATATGTTGTTCCAACAGGACGGAGCCTCATGCCATACAGCGGGCGCTACAATTGATTTATTCAAAGAAACTTTTGATAAAAAAATAATTCCACGTAATGGCCCAATTAATTGGACACCAAGATCGTGTGATTTAACCCCATTGGATTATTTTCTTTGGGGTTATGTTAAGTCACTTGTTTACGTCGTTACACAACAGACAATCGAACACCTAGAAATCAACATTCGAAGAGTTATCGGCGAAATACGGCCGCAAATGCTTCGAAAAGTTGTTGAAAATTGGTGTTCCAGATTGCGCCTTCTACGCGACAGCCGTGGCGGCCACATGGACGAAATCATTTTTAAACATTAATTTCATAAAATTTTCTTATTGATATTAAAAATATATTTCCTTGTTTTATTATGATTTAAACTTGTGTCACTCTATAAAAAACACCCGATATAATCCGGACTTAGTACTCCTAAATGAAACAAAACTAAATAGCCGACATTAGTAATTACCTTTAAAGATTACCACTTTATACGCAAGGATAGGGTTAATTCGTCTAGGGGAGGTGGAACGGGAGTTTAAATAAAACAAGACATTAAATATTAAAACTATACCAACAATACTATAAATTCTTTTAAAGTATTGGAAACTTGTATTTTAAGAATACCATTGATTGTAAATAAAACATTCTTCGTTATATCGGCTTATTACCCTTCGGGTAATAATAATAACAACTTGAAAATCGAATTATTACAACTTTTCCCATCCCTAAATTTACAAAACGAAAAAAGCTTTTACATATTACCTGGAGACATTAATGGCAAACATATGGATTGGGGGAATGACTCAAACAACGTAAAATGTAATATGCTAAAAGAACGGCTAGCATGTAATAAATTCCAATTTAGATGTTCTTTATATACCTCAGCTGCACCTTCGTACCCGCGTTGTGGCTCGTATCTAGACCTATGCATAGCGGACTCTCGTTAGTAGTATGGAGATGGGAAGGCATTAAGTCTTAATTGCTTTTTTTGGATGGGCATGCAAAATGTCTTAATTGTTTTTTTTTTATGGATTTTTGCATGCCCATAGTGTAAAAGGTATTAATTTCTGTGATTTTTGCATACCCATAGTGTTAAAGGGGGGGTAATAAAAAGTTTGTGCGTGCTCATAGTGTAAAAGGGTGGCAGAGAAAAAAAAGGCTGACCACCTGAAAATGAACGGCTGAAAATAAGCTAGCCGTCTGAAAATGGAAATTTGCATTCTCATTATGTAAAATTTGGTTTGATTTTTTTATGATATCACAGGTCAACAGCAAAAAAAGGCTTGACTAACCACTATATAGATTTGATGCATCATGGCTGCCTAAGTACAAAAATGGTAAAATTTTTCAATTCTATGGATAATTTTTTTTTTAAAAATTTTTTAAGTAAAATTGACAATATTTTGAGACATTTCTCCACTTATGTTGTCATAACTCAAAAACAACTAGTCCGATTTTGTCAAATTAAATTTACAAAAATTAAGGTTTACAATATCTTTAAAGAACGTGTACAAATTTTTTTAATGCGATCAATAGTTTCACAGTTATGAAACAAATTGTTAGCAAAAAAAAAAAAAATGCTAAAAAAAAAAAAAAAAATTGAAAAACAAAAATCTGGAAAAAATCGAAAACTGCCAAAAATATTACTTTTTATTTTTTTTGTAGTAAAGCTACATATCATGCGAATTAAACTAGATATGGATCATAAAAATCGATGCATGCTTTACATTTTTATTTACAATTAATTGAAGGTATCGCATATTTAAAAGCACTGTAGAAAATTGTACCTACTATATAATGAAAATGCAGAACATAAAAACTCAGGTGCATTTTACGACACGCATTTTGGCAAAACCCCTTTGGGAAAAACCTCTATGACATTTTTATGATTCTAATAATTAAAAAAAAATAAGTAATAAACAAAAGATTGTTTAATTTTTACGATTGCGGTAGGATAGTAATAAAACGCTCATTAATGTGCGTGTACGCTGAAGTGCTCTTATTTTCCGTTAGCTACGCTCAACACTAACGTAAAGTAAGTATAAATTAATAGATTTGGAATATTTTATAATTACAATATTTCTTAATTGAAATTTGAATTCTTCATATTCCTGATTTCAATTTTTTTTTTCATTTAACAGACGACACTTGGAAATTTTGAAGCCTATGCTATGGAGAGAAACAGCGAACCACGCATCCGAGTGTTATTTTTGTTTAAGTACAAAAAGCGGTTTTGGAAAACATATGCGATGGTCTTACCCCACGAGGTCTGCTGATGGGTTTACACTTGCAGTTCTACATTCACAAGAAATAGAATATGCTCAAGATCGGGGTGCAAGCTGTAGTCATGTGCTTTCATCTTCACCAGGACACTCAACCTCAAGTATGTCTTACCAATCAGATATGTCAGATCCAGCACTACCATCTACAGCTGAAAATGACGAGTTCATCCCACACAAACATTTCTCGCCGAGACCATGGAATCAAGATCAGCTTAATGATGTAATTAGAGACCTTGGATTGTCGAAAAGATCTTCTGAATTACTTGCGTCCCGGATGAAAGAAACAGGTCTCATAACTAAAGAAACTAAAGTTTCGTATTACCGTACTCGAGAAAAAGACTTACTTCATTATTTTGCTGAAGAGGATGACTTTGTGTACTGCACAGATATTTCTGGTTTGATGACTGCCATGGGCTTACAGAGATATGATTCAAACGAATGGCGTTTATTTATCGACTCATCAAAACGCAGCTTGAAGTGTGTCCTTTTGCATAATGGAAATAAATTTCACTCCTTGCCGACGCACATTCAACCAAAGTAAAAGAAGAATACTCTGTAATTGCATTGGTCATGAAGAAGATAAAGTATGATGAACATAAGTGGGTAATTTGTGTTGATCTTAAGATGGTAAATTTCCTCTTAGGCCAACAAAGCGGCTTTACAAAATATCCTTGTTTTATATGTTTATGGGACAGCAGAGCTAAAACAGAACATTGGAAGAGAAAACAATGGCCTTCTAGGGAAACACTAGTTCCAGGTACGCCAAATGTTATAAATGTGGCTCTAGTGCCCCGAGATCGCATCATATTACCCCCTCTTCACATTAAACTTGGTCTGATGAAACAATATGTTAAAGCACTTAACAAAGATAGTGAATGTTTCCAGTATATTTCAAGGAAGTTTCCCAATCTAAGTATGGAAAAGCTGAAAGCAGGCATATTTGATGGCCCACAAATTCGCAAATTGGTGAACGATACTGAATTTGGCAGTTCAATGTCAGAAATTGAGAAGAATGCATGGGATTCGTTTGTATGGGTTATTCAAAATTTCTTAGGAAATAACAAGGGTGATGATTACGTTGCGCACGTTGAAGAGATGTTAACTCACTTCCAGAATCTTGGATGCAACATGAGCATCAAAGTACACTACCTGCACAGTCACTTAGATCGTTTTCCTGAAAATCTAGGAGACTTGAGTGAAGAACAGGGCGAACGATTCCACCAAGATATCCGGACAATGGAGGAACGATACCAGGGTCGCTGGGATGCACACATGATGGCTGATTTTTGCTGGAGTATTCAGAGTAACACTTCGTTATTCAACAATAGTAGAAAATCGACTAAAAGAAAATTTCAGAGTTTGTAGTTTATAATACATATTTATTTATTTATTTTCTTGTTTTATTTATTATAATAAATGTGAATAATAAAATATAAATTTTCTACTATTTAATTTATTTATTTATTTACATTTAAGCTCATCCAACACAAATGTCTTTCCGAAGAATAGAATCAGTATATTCTAGGTAGGGTTTTGCCAAAAAATACACGAATGTTACTATGTAATGCATTTTTGATGTGAAAATTTCTACATAGCATGGGGAAAATGTTTTCAAAATTCAATCAATCGAAAGAAGAACATTAACTACTCAATTTTATGTATATCAGACAAAAAACTAAAATTTGGTGAAAATGAGCGAATTCACTTAATTGTGAATAAATTCGAAAAAAATTTTTGCCGTTTTCGATTTTTTATGATTTTTTTAAAACAAAAAAATTTGCTATTTTCACGTAAAAAAAATATTTTTTCCCTCAATTTTTTATTATAACTCCGAAACTACTGAGCCGATTGAAACGCAATATATTAACGGATTAAAGGCTATGTAAATTTCAGTTTTTCTAAATTTATTTGAATAATATCGGACTAATTTTTTTTCAGTTATCATTAATTATGTGGAGAAACGTCTAAAAAAATTTATAATTTTACTTAAAAATTTTTTAAAAAAAAAACCTCTCCATAGAATTTCAAAATTGAACCATATTTGTACTACTGGGACCACAATACATCAAAATTGTATAGTGGTTTTCAAAGCCCCTAAAATTTTTTCAAAATTGTTGCCTTGTGTATTCTTTATTTTTTGGTATTTTTGCATGTTCGAAATTTTGCGCTCTCATTATGTAAAATTTGGTTTGATTTAGTTTCTTTATTTTTTCTTATTTTTGCATGTTCATTTATACGTTTATCAACGTCATCATTGTTTAGTGTCCGCCGACTGTTTTTTTTTTTTTTTTTGTTTTTTTGTTTGTTCTTCACAAAACTTGATCGTTCTTGACAAAACTTGATCGTTTTCTGATAAATATAGCTTAATTACCAAAAATCCGTTCTTTATATTAAAAAGAAACAATCAATATTGCTGGGGTCCAAAACAATGATTTTCATTTTAAATAACCAAAAACATTGTATCTTGCAACAATGTCTAGATCAGAAAACACAAGTCAGCAAATTTATGCTATAAACACATAGACGACTGCAGCTACACGACTACAGCCTGTCAAAAATAAAATACACACGTTTATATGAAAACGATTATTTTGGCACCAACACAACTACACGACTACCCGACTACTTTTGCCGCTGTAGTCAACTTAGGTTAATTTCTATTTTTGTTGGCTGCAAAACAAAAATAGTGTTGACAATAAAACAAAATATGTAACAAATTAGTGCTTAAAAATATTTTATTTTGTTAAACACAAAAAACGTCGCAACATCAAATGGTATAATTGCATTAATATTCAAGAGGGGTTATATAAATTTATTTTCACGTTATAATAATGTATTATAAATAAGTAATTGTATTTTTAAGTGAACTTTATATACGTGTCTACAACCAAGCATGTTGTTCTATTTTAATAAAGAAAAAAAAGATGTAATTGGCACTACTGAAACAAAAATTCATTTGTATCAGGGATGTTAAATGGAGTTTTCAATTTTGTACCAACATCCAAAAAAAATTGTACTTTTTGGACGTTGACGGTACCATTTTTTTTAAATTTATTAAAACAACAAAAAAAAATACATAAAAATTCTCTTGTACAGAAAAAAAAAAACAAAACCTTTCAATAACATACATTATATGTATGAATAAAATAAGGCATAAAAAAGTCTTATGAATATATGAGACCAAATCATGGAATTATTTGTTTAGTTAATAAACTATTTGGAATTTCTACATCATAGCAGCATAAATTTGTCGCTCTTAACCAATCCTTAGTCTGTATGAGACTTGATAATGTTGGCTAATGTAGTCTGTTTCTTTCCTTAGTTTTTATTATATTTTGAAAAGAAAAAAACTTTTTCCACATTTGCAGACCAGTGTGGAATGGATAAAATTCCAGCAACGACTAGAAATGTCTGGAAACATATTGACATTCAGTTCATTTTGAAAATTAGCTACTACCGACCAAAAACTACAAACGTTTTAATTTTTTAACGACTTCAGTTAAAAAAATTTTAGTTTTTACTCTGGCTCAAGTAATATTTTTACTAAGAAGACAAGAATGGAGCAAAATTAATGATTAATCGGTTTTTTGTTAAAGTTCTGCCTATTATGGAGGCTATAACTTTTCTAAAACATTGGGTTCTGAAGAGATCTTTAACCAGATCGAAATACTAGTATTAACCTAGCTAATATGTTTGATTTGCTTTATTTTTGTAAATATACGGAGGTTGAGAGCTCGTTCTAAATTAAACATATATAAGATTGTTTGGAATTTTCTTTCATTTCTTTAACAATAATTTAATTTTCGTTTGAGTTTGAATTTTAACGTCTTTTTCAGACAATTGCAGTTAATACTATAATTAATATGCAATTTTATTTAATTTAATTGTGAAAGGCGTGGTAGAGAAGAATGAGTGTATTTTCTAAAAATCATAACTACATTGCAAATATTCAATTTTTTCTGAATCAGACTGCGCAGTTTCTGGTATTGAACGTTCGTCAGTGACCCTGTTTTTTTTTTGAATTTTTGAATAATGTAATATTTGTTATGTTTTTATTTGTTCGATTGCGTCTATATGAAATTTTTCTGTGCAATCACTGACCGTGGTATAGATAAACTGATTTCTAATGCCATATGCACTCGCACTACACGTTAGACAGAGCGCTTTAGCCCTCTGAGCTATAGTTAGGTCGAGTTTTGTTGTGATTAAAACTAGTTTTATTCAATACACGGTGTTTTTGTTCTTGCATACATAATCTCAGAAGTACAACTCCAACAACACAACAGTTCTATTTTTAGAAACTCACCTCACTCTAATGTCCACTGTTTTCCCATATGTTATAAGTGATGCCATATCTATATATCAATTTTCACTTCTTCAGAATTTTAATAAATTCAAAATAAAAGTGAAGTTGGCTGCAACAAGTGTCAATATATGTAAGAGCTGCCAGATAAATTTTGTAAAAAATCGTAAATTTTTAATCGTCATTAAAAAAAAAAAAATTGCCAACTTTATTCTTCAAAATCCTTAAAATGATGATAAATCGTAAAATCTGGCGGATATAGTCGCATATATTTTAAGAGCTCATTACATAAAACGAATAAATGCAATGAAAAAGGACACAATAACAATTTGTTTGCTATACTAAAAATTCAAAAAGGGGAAAAATTAAAAATTTTTAAATTGTACCAAATGAGTCGCGGTAGTACCACGGTACTTTAGAAGGTCAAAATGTACCAAAAAAAGTACAATTGTACCAACTTTAACATCCCTGATTTGTATAAAAAACAGCTCTTGATATTTTTAAATTGAATCGTGATCAGCTGTTTACTATGCTGCTGTCGTTTCCAAAATAATAAGTAGCTGACCACACGGCGACGATTGCAGTCAACGGCATTTGCAGTCGTGTAGCTCTGCAGTCTGCTGTGGTCTATGTGTTTATAGCATTAAGTAAAATTTTAAAGTTTAGACTTGATCGAATTTCACAAAATTGTGTAGTTTAGAATTATTAATTTTTTTGTTTTTGGCATTTTTGTTTGTTTTTGACAAAACTTGATCGTTTGCATCTAGGGGTTGCTATTTAAAGTACAGATTTCATAATATTTTATTTTAATTTCTTTTTATTTACAACAGCATTTACTTTATTTTTTAATTAAATGTATTAAAAATGTACATGTTTATCGTATAAATTTATGAGATTGTTTACATAATCTGTTCTATATCTATAAGTCACGCAATGACACGTATCAGGTCCTTCACTGCAGGTATCATCAGACCAGGGGCAATCTTTAAAATGCTCTCCATTTACTGAAGAAACCATCTCAGTATTCTCATATGAATCAAAATATTCAGCACTATTTAAGAAGAAATATAAATCCTCTAGACTTACGAACTCCTTATACTCATTAACGAAAGCGGTAATTTAAAGTTTAGACTTGATCGAATTTCACAAAATTGTTAAGTTTAGAATTGTTTATTTTCCGTGACGATGATTATATGCTATGATCGAATTTCACCATAATGTAGTAGAAGTGACTGTATAAATTTTTAATGATAAGTGATTTTCGTAGAAAATTTAATTCAGTATCTTACACTACATCGAAAAGTGAGTTACTCCAATTTTGAAAAATAAATAAGTGAATTTAAAATAAAATATTCATCCAAAACTAAAAAAGTGAGTTTTAGAAATGTGTCTTTAAACAAGAAACAACATTGTTCTGAATGTGGGAAGTTTTTCCTTGTTGATTCCACGATTAGAGAGCATTAAAGGACTCATGCAACTTCTTCCAATAAGTTATGTGTTCCTTGCAATCTACTAGTTAGTAGATTAAACTATGCACAACACTTGCGAACAGTTCAACATCGCAATAACTGCAGCATGAGGACAATCCACCCTAGACTCACTCTAAGAAGCAGTGATTATAGTGAAAGGCGCTAGCCTTTCACTATAATAAATATTCTAATGCCTGAAGAATTTTTTGGAAAAGAGGAAGTCATTTTGACAGAATTACTTCAAGATTGTCAAGCTAAACACATAACATACAAGTTCAATATGGAGCTTGTGTGTGATTATGTAAAAATATCTGATGATGAAATGATGCTAACCAGGCACGTAGCTAGGGGGGGGGCTTGGTGGCTAGAGCCCCCCCCCCCCGAAATGATTTGACAAATTTAAAAACTTAATACAATTCGTTAGAAAGTAACAATGTTATTGATAAATTTAATATGAAAATATTTATTTTTGACTCTGATAAAATAGGAAATAGTTTTATATGATTCGAATCTTAAAATTTCGTTAAAAAACATCGCCTGCAAATGGGCGGCTATCATTGTTAGAGTTTATTTTCGACAAAAAGCAATAAATAAAATCATTTAATAAGAGATTTCGAAGTCTTTGACTTAAAACATAATCAAAAAATTGTTTGAGACAATGCAAACTAAAAATAAAATATGTCTACACAGAAAAAACTAAAATTGAGTTTTAATTAAAATATTTGTTGATTCAGCAAAAGTATAACTGAATTCGGTCGTGTTGATGCAATTGTAGTAACAACTAAAATAATTTGTATCTTTTTAATTAATATTATTTTCAATTACATATAGTTTTCTTCACATCTATTAAAAATTTAATTGAATATTGTTTAATATTGGGAAAAATTACAAAATTTTAAAAAAATCACCAAATCGAGACCATTTGAAAAATCGCAAAATTTGAAAAAAAATTGCCAAAATTTAAAAAACAATCCTCAAAATTGCAGAAATTTAAAAAACTCCCAAAATTATCGCCAAAATTCGAAAAAAAATCAAAAAAAAACACCAAAATTAAAGAAACGCGAATTTTCAACTTTAAACGATTTTTTTAATTTTGGCGACTTTTTAAAAATTTTGCATTTGTTTCAATGTTGTTATTATACGTTATAAAAACTAAAATTTTTTTTTATACCAAATTCATTTTCAATTAAACAGTTAATTGAAAGTAAGTTTGAAATCGAACAAAAGTTTAATTGAAATTTTTTTTGACAGTGATTTTTTCTGTGTATTTTGACATACACTTTTAAAATGGAGATACCACTAAGACTCAAAATTAAGTTTACTTGTCCCGTAAAAGTCGTTACTTTACTTACAGTGCAATCTTTTTATATAAATTTGGTTTGCTACGCACGCATCTGGTAACATAGTTTTCAGTATTTTTTTACGATATATATTACGATATCTCATATATTTTTTTAATTTTTTGAAACTAATTTAAGCCTCAAACTTTGATCGATATGCATAATGTGTTAACGTGGTCCAATGTGACTCAAATTTTCTCAATTTTTTTTTAGACTAAATGTAAACAAATTTCTATCGGCGCTCCTTGAAATGCGACATTTTAAAATCAAGCAGCTAAACCAGTCTTTGTGTTATAACGATGTAGTTTTTTTTTTAGACATTTTAAAGGGTTTTTATTTAAAAAATTGATTAAAGACAATTTGAAAAGCGTCTGAAATTGTCCAAAATATAAATCAAAGTGAATTAGAAATACATAATTTAGTTTAAATAAGACCTAGGCGATTTCAGGTATATTTTTATATTTTTAAATTTTCCAATTTTATATTTTTTCTTTATTATTATTTCTTTCAGACTACAATCACGCTTGCTTGTAAAATTTACTATTTTTTTAATACAAGACATGAGTCGGATATATGAAAAAGGGGAAAAAAAAATATTTGTTAAAATAATTCAAATAAGTGGCAGCCGGGGTCCACGACATAGTGTCAAAATGGTTTTCAAAATGTGTGTTTTCTCCAGCATTTTAACGCTGTTTTTAAATAAGCCTAAATCACCTAAACTTTAGACATATTTTCATAAAATGATGTGTTAAATTTCACCCCCAATTTTAAAAATAGATACGTTTTCATATATTTTTGCTACTTTATCACCTATCCGAATTTCATTAATTTCAAAGGGAACCCATCGGAAAAGCTTTCTTGTAAGTTTCAGGCAAATTATATAGGATATTTGCTTTAAATTTATTTTTTGGACGGTTATAAATCTTTAATTTCCCGAGTTAAAACATCCCAGGAAAAAATTACACATTCCAAAAAGAAGGTGATGTCCACACATGCTTACATATCCCATTGCCAAATTGAGTAACTGCAATACCAAACACATTCCAAAGATAGAGTCAAAAAAGCAAGTAGTATTGTAATCAATTCTTTAAATTTAAACCAGAAAGCATGAACTCAATAACAAAGTAATTATTTACTTAAAAGAAAATAACAATGTTATTAACTTATATGTATAACTTTTTGTACTCAAGAAGTAATCATACACAGAAAAAAATATTGCTCAAAAATATTTGATTAAATCGGTTTGTTGAAAAATAAAAAGTGTGTCAATTACTTTTTAATTGAACCAATTAATTGTTAATCAAAATTGTAAGTCTACAATTTTTTTTATTTGCCGTTTTTCGTATTTAAAAACAATGTTCTCAACGTCATACGGTTTTAAAACGCTTATTAATTACTACTAAATGAATTAAAATAATTTAAAAACCGAAAAGTTAATCGAACACAAACAAATACTTTTATTTTATGTTTTATATTTATTCTTGGTTTTTTATTCAGTAAAATAATATGTATATCAAACTTTACAAATGTTTTTCGCAACTGAATAAGTATTTTTATCAGGCGTTTATTGTTTTATACATTGTATGCAACACTTGTTCTTGTTGGAAAAGAATAAAAGAGCAAAAGGAAAATAGATAAAAATTTTTCTTACTTGCCTCACATTTTTTTCTTGTTGTTTTATTGTGTACCAGGGATGCAAAATTAGAATTTCAATTTAGTACAAAATTAATTATAAAATTGTACATTTTTCATACATAAGTATTTTTAAGTCAAATGATTTGTTTAAAACACCAATTACAGAATTTTTTATTTAATATTTTTATTTTTTTAAAAAAGTAAAAAGAAACAAAAACTTAAAAAATAATATTTGTAATAAGGTACACAAATTCCTGAGATCAATAAGTATTATATGTTAGTGGATAACCTACTTTTTGACATTTCAAAATTGTAGCAAAAAGAATTCGATGAATGTAACAAATCTTTCGTTTGAACCAGGTTTAAAACGGTCGAAACATTTAACCAATTACAAGAAAACATTCACAAGAATATGATAGCAAAAAGTTACAAAGTAAATAAAAGAGATTAATAAAACAAATTTTTACAAAGGTACGACAGCAAAATTTAGTTGCCAAGTAAAAAAAAAAAATTAGGATAAATTGGGCAAATTTGTAAATTGTACCAAATAAGCTATTGGTGTACCATTGTACTTTAGACTTAAATTGTACCAAAAATGGTACAATTGTACGAACTTTTGCATCCCTGTTGTGTACAAAGCAATATAGAAGAAAAAAGACGCACACACATTTTGCTTGTTTCTATCGAATTTTGTTTATCTTTTGCTATAACGCTTGGTGAAAAATTATTTAAAAGCTTTAAAAATAATACTAGTGAAAATAAAAAGAAGTCAAAGAAAAGGTAAGAATATGGAAGAAATAAATTGTTTTTTTTGCAAAGAAAAGTTTTATTGCTCATCATTATATATGGTTCATATTAGTAAACACTCAAAACTTTGTCCAGAAATAGTGTACGAGTGCACATTTGGAAAATGTCATCAAAAATTCCAAAAGAAATTTGCTTTTAAACGTCATGTTTTCAAGCACTTTGAAAACAAAAAATATAAAGTTTCTGAAAAAGTTGATAGTGTTGACGATAATAATATAGGGTGTAATATTACAAATGTTTCTGGGACAATAGAAAATGAAATTGCTGGTGTTTCTGGAGTAAACTATAGTAGTGGCCATCAATCCGATCCAACTTTTTTAAAACAAACTTCCTTTTCTTATAAAAAAAAGTCGAAGAAATGCATCACTCTGCTATGGAATTTCTTATACAATTAAATTCGTTTAGCAATTTTACACGGTCTGACGTTGATACTATTAGAAACTTAGTTGAGAGTTTAGTGTTAAATCCAGTTCTGGACTTTGTTGAGGATTTTGTTGTCAAAAATAGTTTTACTGAAAAACCATTTTCTGAAGTTATTGGTGATGCTAAAGATGTGTTTTCAAACGTTACAACAGAATATATGTTGGAAAAAACTATGAAAGAATGTAAGCTTATGGGTTGTATTAATGAATTTAATATTGGCAATAATTCCGATTCCAAAGGTATAGTTATGCCTTTGGAATTTCAATTTAAAAAACTTTTTGAAAAAAATAAATATATTGATGAAGTACTAGACCACATAAAAACCACTGAAGACCAAACTGGTTTTACAAATTTTGTTCAGGGAGAGTTATGGAAAAACAAAAAAAATTGTACCCAAACAAAACTGTAATGCCATTTTTTCTCTACGCGGACGACTTTGGAATTTGGGGATACTCATATAGCACCCAGCACTTTGTAGCCACATTTTCAAAAGATTTTGACATTTACAGTATGTATATCTTTAATTGTAAAAACCACAAGCAATAAAATTTTTCTTTGCTGTAAAAAAATAGCAACTAATTTTAACAACCACTATGCTGCATTTGAATGCAGCTTAATGGAAACTAATTATGAAATTTTAAATTTGACAGATATTGTCGGCCCGCCAGTAGAAATTTTAAAAACTACACAAGAAAAAACCTTCATAAAATTGAAGGAATTTTATTCCAGCCTATACTAACAATGGATACAGAATTGATTGATATGGATTTAAATAACCTTTTGATATCGTGGAACCTTTCCCATCTATACAACAAACTTCGTGGTAAGTAAATTTGTTTATTTTTAAAAACAAAAACAATAAAAACTTATATAATGATATACCATTTAATATTTGTTTTCTTTCAATTATTTCAGATTGAACTAGATTTTTCCTTTAAATTTCCAATGGCAAAGGATTTAAAAGCAAGATGGTCGTTTTTTGAAAGCAAAGTGCTTTATTATTTAAAAACAAAGATTACTTCTGCATTTGTTTTAAAAAAATTGAACCAACCTACAATGTCTAATTCAGGTGAATATAAAAAAATTAAATAGTGTACAATTTACTTATAATTATTTGTTTTAATAGAGTCTAAAACGTTTGCGATTTTATGGAGTTTACATTATTTGTTTCCCCCACAACAAAAGACTGCTTCCACTGATATCGGAGAGAAATTTTCTAAAAAATTCAGCATTGTTGATTCGCAAGAATCGTTTCCTGTTATTGCAACAACACAAGATGAATTAGA
The DNA here is from genome assembly GCA_021234595.1 of Delia radicum. Lineage (NCBI taxonomy): Eukaryota > Metazoa > Arthropoda > Insecta > Diptera > Anthomyiidae > Delia > Delia radicum. The sequence continues at coordinate 74,708,351 of CM037855.1, read as the reverse complement.
TGCAAAAGTAAAGCTACTAAAACTTCAAAATAAACGAATTCAGCCAAAATTATTGATTGTTGGGGATATTGATGATATAAAATCCATATCAATTTATTTTGACAACCTAATGTATCCATTTTTAACTATATTAAACGCTGTTGATATAATTTTTAAAATATTTTATGTATTTAATCTACAGTATCCTGAAGAATCTGAAGTATTTTATAACTTTTTACAAGATTTTCTTTATGAAATTCCTTTATCTAAAAAGATTTCAAAGATAAGTACTGTTAAAAACGATATTATAAACCTAAATATATAAATATTTTCTAGTAAAATATATATTATTATACTATTAATTCAGTACCATTATTTCTTTAGAAAACGCACATACTGTATAAATACTTTTTCTGTTTTAAAAACATTTAGTAATTTTATTGTTTTGCAACAAACTAACTTAAGTTTATAGAACTTCTTAAATTTAGTTTAAAGTCATACAATACTGACTTTTATTATATTTTTCATTTAAACAAGCATTAAAAAATGTGCACTTATAAACACTCTTTATGAATTAATGAAGTTAATCGTCTTGGCGGGTGATTTTACAATGTGGCCATACACTGGGTAAAGTATCTACATACAATATGTCCTACTTTACCCAGGGTATGAACGCATTGCAAATACACAACACATAAGAAGGTGATATAATGTTTTTTTTATAATTTTTTTATTTTGTAAAAGAAAATCTGTTTTTTGATATTTTTATATTGACAAGCTGTTTGAATTCTAAAAAAGCTTTATTAATTTTAATTTGTTCATTATATTGTATTTTTTGTTTTTAAATAACTAAAACCTGAAGTGTATTATATTTATTTTACAATGCGTTTACAAAACGTTATTGACTTTGATTTTTTCAATAAAAAAAACTTGAAAAATGTCAAATATTAGTTTTATTTAAATTTTGTACACATTTCAGTTTACACTGAACCGATTAACCGTTTAATTGAGACAATTACAGGTTTAATTAAAAAAATTTTAGAATTCAATCATTTTTTTAATTGATCCGATTAAATATTTAATTGTGCGTTTTTTTTAATTCAATTAATTTTTAATTGAGTTGATTAAAAAGTGATCGACATTTTTACCATATTCAATTATTTTGTAATTGTGTTGATTAAATACTAATCAAAAAGGTAAACCAAATGAACAAAAATAGTAATCAAATGTATCAATATTTTATTGAAAAATATTCAACAAAAGTGCTATCAATTTGTAGTTGAAGAAGTAATTTTCGTTGTTGGCGGAATTTCAGCAATTAAAGTTATTGAATCGGTGGTTTTCGTAATTGAAATTGGTTTTTATTTTTTTGTGTGTATACATTTTCTTAATAAAAGGACGTTATTGGAAGTAGTTCCTAATTTAGAAAATAAAAAGTAATGCAGTTTTAACGAATTTATTTTATATATTTTTTCAAACAAATTTTTATTTGCATGAATATAATACTAAAAACAGAAATTGCATGTTGCCAAAATTTTGTTAAACTGTGGTTAGGTACAAATTAGGGATGCGCACATAAGCATAAAATTGTGAGTGAAAGTAGAAATTACTGACGTTATCGTGAGTAAGTGTAAAAAAATGTTCGAGGGCGATTGTGTGTTAGTCATATTTTTGTTTTAAATTTCCATTTTTAATTGTTCTTTTTGTGAAAAATTTATATTTTCGTGGTTTATAGCTCCAAAATGATGGCAAACCCATGTTATCATAACAATACGATGTTTCACATTTTAGAATTTTATTTTTCCCGGATGAGGTTTGATCGTTATATTTGGGTGACTCAGGAGAATCACGTGTGAGTAAAAGTTGAATTTACTCAAGTGAGCTTGAGTTAGTGAAAAAACGTACTGAGTGTGCGTGATAACGATTTTCCCTCGTAATTTAGTAGTTTTTTTAATGTTTTAGTTGTAAGTTGTAAATGAAAGTACGTCTTATTTTTTTTATATTTATTTTTTCTTTTTTGTGTAAGTAGTTCGTAGTTTTAACATGGAACTATTTCTTTATTAAAAAATGTGTGGAGTTCTTAAAAATATAAAGTAAATAGTTCTTTGACCTGAAAAAATAATCAATTCTAAAGAATCAATTATTTTAGTCTCACGCCCTGTTAAAAGAATCGAGTAGGTAATCTAGTAAGGAATGCGTTCTGCCCAAAATGTTTGATTACAAACCCCCTTACCTTTTCGGAAATTTTTTGCTGGGATTATGAGTTCTTAATTGAGTCTAAGATTTTTTTCAATCTTAAACTCTAAATTTAGTTTCAACGTTTTTTCCGTGTTTGTTATTCAATGGTGTAAGTTAATAAATACCACAAAATCTTCATTTTCACTATATTATTTTTTATTTTTGAATATAATAAAATTTCCAAATGCTATGGAATTTGTTACAAATTATAAAGTTGTAAACCTTTTGCGAGTGGCTAAAGTCTAAAAGGATTAATAGATATTTCGGATTTTCATGACGTTTTAAAATCAAAAACAGGATACAACTATAGCTTATTTTGTATATATCAGTATCCGTTCAGATATAAATTTATACCGCTATATAAAATCGTATTAATTTTGTATCGCGTCATTATTTGGATGTTATTTAATTATTGTGCCCATTTCTCGGATAAAACTGTATTAAGACTCATATTAAATTTCGTATGATTTTATAAAGCATCATATTAATTTTAATCGGGTTATTAGAAGTTGAAACTTTTTTACTTTTTTAATATTTATCAAGTAACGCAATTTTATTTTTCGTGGTTTTCAAAAAGTTTTCCGCATAATCCTTTTTTTATTTAATTAAACTAAAAATTAATATTTAGCTGAAAATTTAACGTAATTAGACAATAACGATGCATATCCAACTTAAAGTACACAACGTTTTCAAATTTGACGTGTTTCGCGGATTGTGATCAAACAGATTAAAGCTTTGTTGCGCGATATAGACATCAAAATTCGCAAAATAATGAACACAATAAGTAAAAATGAAAAAGGGAGGTTTTTGTGTCAAAATGACCTGAGAAAGCGATTTCTATTATTAATACATGATTGCCCATTAGGTGTAGGTAAAAATCTAGGAAAAAAAAAAAAAAATATATATAATCAAAATAAAAAATCGAAAGCCTTTGAAAGACAAAATGTTGATATAAGTGTCAAAGTATTCGGATACGAAGAGAAAAGGATAGTCGGACCTTACTATCTAACGAAGGAAGAGAAGCAAAATCACATAAATCTTCTTCTTCTCACGAAGGAAGATACATCCCATTATGTCTTAATTAATGACATTTCAAGATTAATTTGATTTAATGTTTTGATAACTATTAAAATTAATTAAAATTAATTTTTTTTTATTTTTATCTATAGGTTTATTCGCAACAGTTTGACAGGACATCATGGAAGAATATTTGTATGTAATGCGTGCCTTACTTACAAAAATAGCGAGGAACTTTTACTGCAACACAAACAAAAATGTAATAAAATTTGTACTAGAATGCCCGAGGAAGCTAATCCCATCATCAAATATTCGAATGTGCATAAAGAAGTAGATGTTCCATTTACAGTTTATGCGGACTTTGAGTCCATTTTAAGAAACATAAATGAAGGGGTTAGTGCTAAAACTACTAAGATCCAAAAGCACATTCCATGTACATTTAGCTATTTCATAAAATGTAGCTTTGATGAACACTTAGATAGTTTTAAAATTTATTTTGGTGATGATGCGCCTAAAGTTTTTGTTCAGGATTTAGTTCACGATTTAACACATATTTATAAAAATTATATATTTAAAAACATTGAAATCAAAGTGACAGCAGATGATATTAACTTTCATAATACTTCTAACATTTGTCATATTTGCGAAAAGGAAATATTTTTCTCAAAAGTTAAAGACTACTGTCATTTCACAGGCAAATATAAAGGACCTGCTCATAGCGATTGTAATTTAAAATGTATTAAACCTTAATTTAATCCTGTACTTGTTAACAACTTCTCTGCATACGATTGTTATATGTTCTTTAAACATCTAAATACTATTCCAAATAGTTATATAAGTGTAGTTCCTCTCAACAAGGAATTATATATATCGTTATCTTTATATCTACCAGTTTTTGAAAATACGACTAAAGAAAAATTTGAAATAAGATTTCTCGATTCTTTCAGATTTATGTCTTCCAGCTTAGATTCTCTAGCAAAAAATCTAAATGCTGATGATTTGTATATTGTCCGCAAAGACTTCGTTGATGAAAATCATTTTAATTTAATTAGGAGAAAGGGTGTTTTTCCATACTCCTATATAGACTCTTTCGAAAGATTTTATGAGACTGAACTCCCCAGTCGAGAAAAGTTTTTTAACATTTTAACTGAAGCGGAATGCTCTGAAGAAGACTATGAACATGCTAAAATATCTGGAGAGAATTTAGATCTAATAATCTGTTGGATTACGCAAAACTGTATTTAAAAACGGATGTGCTCTTGTTGGCGGACATTTTTCAAAACTTTAGGAAAGTTTGCAAATCTATAAATAAATTAGATCCACCCGATTTTTATACCGCCCCAGGTATTTCATGGGACGCAATGCTCAAGACGACAAAGAAAGAATTAGAGCTATTCACAGATAAAGATATGTATCTCTTTATACAAAATGGAATAAGGGGGGGGGGGGGGGGGGGGTCTCGTGATTTCAACTCTAAATTTCAATTAAAACTAATCTAATTTTCATATTCAAATTTTCGATTCAAATACGGGCGTTTTAGAATTTAAAATTTAGTAGTTTTTTTAATGTTTTAGTTGAATCGTTTATTTTTTTTTTTGAATTGTTCTAGAAAAGTTATCATGTTGACTTCTGTAATATCCCTGCGGGAAATGAAGGGTCGATTGATCCGAAGTGAGGATTTTGTGATATATGATTGGGTGGCACGTCACGAAACTGGTGAAACCGAAATTGTGGTTTACCAAAAAGTGTTAATTTATGTGAAATGACCAATCACATGACTATAGTAATGGTGACAAAACATTGACAAGTTGGTACCAGGTATATCATGTAACTGGAGAAAAAGTAACATAACATCATAGTGTATCGAAGCAACTAGGGCCGTTGCAGTTGAAGTTCTTACTGGTCATTGAACAGGTTCAATCCCGTTAGCAGTTGATGAAAACATGGCAATTAGTGTCACAGGATTCAGTCCATTGACTGAAACAAAGCGGATATAACACTGAAATAAACTTATTTTAAAATTGATTTTTGTTGCCTTTTTGAAGATTTTGTGAACACTGTTTTGGGGAAGTTTAGTGACTGGTTCCGGACAGACAATTTAGCAACTCGTATATAATAATACGCACGGTGAATAAAAAGTAAAAGGTTATTTGCTAATTACTTTTCGCATACCCGGCGACATGTACTCCCTAGACCAGTGCAGTGATACTTTACAAATCTAATCCATTCAAACTACCTCAGTAACAGCACACATTGCGCTTAATATGTGACTAGTTTTCCATCAAAAGCTGTTCTCCAGTTCTCCGATACGTACACCTACACCAGTGACGTGATAATTATTTTCCCACTGGTCCTGTTGCATGTCACATAAATCCTTAAACTATCTTACCTTAACACTGCCTACTTCTAACTTGTCCTGTAGCTTATTAATTTCAGTCCGTACGGTGGTAGGTAACTTTCGTCAAGTTATTTCCCACGTCACAAGGTGCTTTAAAGGTAGCAATTGCCACCTCCTATGACAAGCCCATGTTAAAAATACCGGTCACTTTCATATAACAGAACCGAAATTAGGACAGGTTCATACACACAAAGATCTAGTCACGTGACCATACCAGTGACTGGTTCAATTCCCGCAGGGATTTGTGAACCTCTAAATAATGATTTCCTGGATTTAAGATCTTGGAGTTTTTGATATCTTTAGAACGGTGTGTTATGCAAAGCACTACATTAAGTTTTATTAAAATTACATAAAATATAAATTCAATTAATAACTTATATAATTTATTCGTATTTCAATTTAGCGATAATTTAAAAAAAGAATTAAGTGTTTTAAGGTCTCCTTTTTCACATGTTATATGCCGTTATTTTTTGTCACAATAATAGAAGTACTTCTTTTTTTTTAATTGTAACTAGTCACAAATGGTTTAAAAGAAATAGTTATTATTTTTAATGTGAAACTACTTCTTTTTTTAAATGTAAGTACTTCTTAGTTTTTCTAGGGAACTATTAATTTTTTTTGTAAGTACTTCGTAGTTTTACCATGGAACTATTTCTTTATTAAAAAATGTATGTAGTTCTTAAAAATATAAAGTAAATAGTTCTTCGATAAAAAAAAAAAATCAATTCTAAAGAATCAATTATTTTAGTCTCACGCCCTGTTAAAAGAATCGAGTAGGTAATCTAGTAAGGAATGGGTTCTGCCCAAAATGCTTGATTACAAACCCCCTTACCTTTTGCTGGGTACTTATACCCAACATGTTAAACATCCATTCTTTCCTAGTCTGCAATAGGAAACAATTAAGTACAAACAAATTTATTATAGTGAACTGTCTTCAACAATTAACTGTAAATTCTCCAATTCTATTTAATATTTTTATATATGATTTATTAACTAAACTTGATAATATCATTGCTTTTGCAGATGATATTATAATATATCACGCCGATAGCAAAATAGAGAAAATAAATAATAAATTACAAACTTACTTTGATAGTTGAAAAATACGCTATAGATTGGAAAATGAAAATTAACTTTAACAATTCCATTCTTTTCCGTCTCCCAGTCGGAAAATGTAACCACAACATAAAAACCAAATGGAAAGATTTTGGTATAAAATCAAATACCAACATATGTATTCCCAACAAACAAGTTGTTAAATATTTGGGAATTAATCTCGATAAGTTTTTATATTTCAATACTCACATAAATTCACAAATAATAAAAGCCAGAAATGCTTTTTTCATGTAAAGGGTCCGCCATCAAACTTTTTTTTTCAACTAGTGCTTATTTCGTGAATGGTAACACTTAGCTCATGTCTGATTTGACAGATAATTAGTTTTATCCTTCCGCTGAACGAATATGGTCCGTATGTTCGTTATCTTGTGAAAAAAGTGAAAGAAACTATAAACCACCGTCGTTCTCAACAATTGAACATTTCGGAGACATCATTGAGACGAATTTTGCATAAAGACCTTGGTATGACGCCATACAAAGTCCAATTGGTTCAGGAGTTCAAAAAAAAGTTATTTGGCGGACCCTTTACAAACAATTGTTCTATTCACAATACATCAAAACTAGGGGTAAAGTTATTCTTTATCAATCAGTTATTCGACCAAATATGGTTTAACATTTCTAAAGCTTATATGGAGAAAATTCGAGTTTTTGAAAGAAAGTGTCTGAGAGCATGTACATCGTTCTATAGATCTCCAAATAGTGATTATGTAAAGTTCATATCTAACAAAAGATTATACAATGCTGCAAAAATAGGTGGAATAGATAATTTTATTATTCATCTAATAAGAAATCATATCGCCATATGCTCTGGATGCTATAAAAATAACTTAATTATGGCACCATGCTATACCAACGGAACATATTTAAATGAAACTCTCTAAAGTGGAGATGTGCCTTCGTATACCTCGACAGTAAAGGATTTATCCAAAATGAAATAAGCATACCTATATTTTACCATACCTATAGAAGAGCCTATAAAAGAGCCAACAGAAAAGCTATACATTGTAATGCAATCACAACTGACAATACTATTTTTGATACAAGTATTTACACAGGTGATAAAAACTCCGTCTATAATAGAAGTATTTTTTTTGAATTTTTTTTTGTTGCAATGAATATATTGATTGTACGTATGGATACAAAACTATTTATTACTTCCCAGCAAAATTGCTTAGAACAGATTACTTCTGACCCTGTTCTAGAAGAACTTTTTTTACCAGCGGTTACATGAAATCGGTTCTAGAACAAGTTCTTGAGAGTCAAAATGTAAGGTGTCACTGTCCCAGAACCAGTTCTATAACTGGTTCTAGAACCGGTTCGAAAGCAACCTGTTCTTGTTTGGTGGTAAAGAACCTATTGCTAATAGGACAAACTCCATATAAAAAGAACCAGTTGCAGAACAGAAATTAGAACCTGTTATAACACATTATGAGTTGTTCTGCAACCAGTTATTTGGATTTTACTGGGTATTATTGTACTCGATTATGGGACATGAATTTTGTTTAAATAAACACATAAAAAAAACGACGATACTTGCAGATGGTGCAGGGAGGCTGTGGAAGAAAACTATCACTTTTTTTGTGAATGCCTTGTACTTTCGTTTAAACGATTTAACATTTGGGTTCTTATATCCTTCAGGACCTTCATGATATTAGCGGAATGAACACCTGAACTTTGTTGACTTATATCAGGACTTCAAATTGGAAAGCATGAGTGGGGGCTTTGTTTTCGAGGAGGAAGAAGGTAAACGGGAATCGTAAATAACCTTTTTGCGTCTCTATGGCCATTGGTTATAACATTACTACTGGCGCATCCCTTTAAACATAACCTATGATTATATATGTAAATACTACATCAATATTCGTTAATGCACACAGAATGGTTTATGAACACATATGAATCATATATGGATGCATGTGGACATGTATTAAGCATGTGTGTTTATGTGTGGATCCATATATGTCGATTTTTAACAGGGCAGTATAAATTATAATATAAGCACAAAAACGCTTATTATTGTCCTTCAATTTAGAAAAAACCAAAACCATTTGCATAATTGTTTCTAAATTCTATTGTTATGCGAAGTGTTCATTTCCTTTGTCTTTTTTTTTACTGACACAATATTAAAAATACACAAATACGTAAACGCAAACATCGCATTACTACTACCTCTGCTGGTTTTGATTATCAAAATAGTATTCTTGGACTTAGCTAAATTCAGAAAAAAAAATTTGTTAAAAACTTAGTGTTTCATCAAGTCAAAATAGCAAAATTTTAAACTAAAATCTCTAAAGTTGGACTACTAACGGAAACCTTTCTACTAACTTTTTTTCTATGAGTGTAGCCTCCTCATAACTCCTTGGTTATGTCTTAGTTCGAAACCAGTCCTTTCAACACAATTGACCTGCTTAACCCACATCAATGCAAAATTATTTTATTTTATTTATTTATTTAATTTATTTACTATAATTAAAATTACAATAAATCTTAAGAACTAAGCACTACCAACTTAGGCTATCCGGTTATAACCAGTCCTGTTATAACCAGTCATGGGATAGGTAATTTTATGTCAACTGACTCCTCAATTCCTCATAAGGTTACTAAAATATATAACAATAAAAACAACAAAGTTTAGTGATATTTGAAAAAACTAAACGAAATAAATAAATTTCACGTTTTTGTACACATTTGTACACATGCATGCATACACATTGTCAAATATAATATCATCAAAGGACATTACAATGCGGAATTTTGTGGTTATTATTATGTTTTTGCTCATTTAGGTTTTTTTTGCTGTTGTTTTGATACAACACTATTAAAGATATCTTCTTAAGTTTCGGTACTTTCTTTTATTCCAATACACACGTATAAAGTTCTTCATTTTCTGCACTGACTTGGCCGATATGACTATAAAATGTTTCTTTTACAAACACAAACACATACACACATACATACGCACACCGATATTGTAATAAAGAATAACTACTTTAGAGGCTCCCTTTTACCCAGGCACATATACAAACAAAAACTATATACAGGAGACCAAAATAAGTGGAGAAAGATTTTTTTTGTTAAATTTTTTTTTTTAGCTGTTTTTGTAAAAAGAAGCCAAATATTGTTAGTGCTTATTTATGTGCAATTTGATAAGATTAATGATTAATGGGACGTTTTATTCCTGAACTTTGCGACAATACAAAGCTTTGTATGGTTTATTTGTTCTTTTTACGCCACAATAGTGGGTTCTATAATGCGGATGATTTAAGTTTATAAAAGTTTATGGTATGTTAAACTTTTTAATATTTTTTTAAATTGATACATATTGAAGTTGTAAACAGCTTCCTAGTTGGTCTTTAATCGGCATGCCTCTTGTAATTGTCAAGCACACAGAGAATTTTAGTGGACAAAAACTAATGAAAATTTTCTTAAACTACACTCTAATTAAATTCTGTTGAAATTTACCCAACATATAGTAGGAAACACACATTGCGTGTAAGTTGGTGAACAGAAAGTGTATAAATTTACTAAGCAAGAGCGTAAAAATTTTATTAAATTTAGAAATGAGTTAATAATTTTACTGAATTTTTGCGTAAAAACATGTTTTACGTGTAAATATAATGATAAAATGCATTACCTTGTGGTAGGAAAGAATTCCAGTGAAACTTCGCTAATATAATGTAAAAAGCCATTAATATCATGCATATAATTCACTCAGAGTATAATTTTATTTATAAAAATTAGCTGACATTCGCAGAAATTAATGAACTTTGGATGTGTTGTAAAGGAGCAAAAAAAATAGAGACATGTATTTTTTTAACTGCCCAATCTCACGTTTAAGGGTTAAAAAATGGGATTAAAAAATTATTAGTTTTTGTATGAAAATTTTGTCTTTAATTTACTAGATTTATTTGCAAACATGGTAAAATTATTCACGAAAAATTGTTATACCCATATTGCAAATATAGTGGACCCAGAGTTGTCACTTTGTGAATTATAGGAGAAACATAGTCTTTGGGAAAAGTCACATAAAAACCGTAATATTTGGAATATCAGAAGAAGTTCAGGAAAATAAAAGCTACTTTTCATTGCGTTATCACATTTCAAATATATATTACACAACCAACAAATATAAAAATACACTCAGAATTTTCTTATTATCATATGTAAGAACTTTAAAAAGAAAACCACGATTATTTTGGAAAACACGCATTTTGTGCCGTTATATGATATTTAATTGGATTTAGTGTTACATATTAGCAAGAATTCATATTAAGTACTCTAAAATTCGCAAAATTAAAAATTTTCTATAATGATGCATTTTGATTGCTCCATAATATTTAACATTCTTAGAATTTGTTGATGCCTTTTCGATTTTAGTATTAAGCTCATAAAAATATTTTATAAGTACGTTTCGGCGGAACTGATTCAGCGCTTTAGTAGTCTCAAAGCGAAATGTCTTGGGAAAAACTGTTGCAATATAGGCTTTCAAAAAATAAAAGCATATTCTTAAGTCAACGAATGAGCTAATTCGGTTCCTTTGTATTATAAGAAAAGTCTAGGCGGAAATCAGTTGAAAATTAAAACTGTGTTTAAATTAATTTTTGTATGGGAAAAATTTCTTTTTCAGTTTTTGCAAAACTATTTTGATGTCGAAATTGGTATTATTCTATATTATAAATTAATCGATATGTAGACAAAATAATGTTCTGAAAAAGGTATAAAAATCCAAAATCGGTTAAGAACTAGCCCAGTAATATATAGAGTCCCTGACCACTACTGTGTCAAATACCACTTAAAAACTCGAGCACACACCCTAAATAGTTTTTAAATTAAAGGGTGATTTCTTAAGAACTTTGGGATTTGATTTAAAAAAAACACATAAAATTTAGAGAAATGTACACACAGGGAAAAGGTCAGTTGCAATTCATTCGATATTACATTATTTAAGTTAGTAAACAAATATTTTATCTGTGTGTGCATACAAATGTTAATCAGGACCAGTTATTTTGTATATTGCAAGTTTAAAAATTAGCTTAACAAACTAACTTTCTTGGTGACAGTCAATTGGTTGATTTCCCTAATTATACAATTTTAAATATGGTTAGAAAAACTACTAGTCTATGCAACCATAGAAAAAAAAGTCTATGGTTGTTCTGAACAAAATAATTGTTATTTGCCATTTATGTCAAATTAATTACTTAAAAATAACAAAAAGAAAATTGAAACAAAAAAACTGATAATAAAACAAAAAAGTACAAAAATTTTTAACACTTAGAAAATACGTAATAATATTAAAAAACTCACCATTGTATAGTAGTAAAAAACAAGAAGGAGATGCTGATGTGGTAATCTTAAATTTTGTGTACATATAAACGAAAATTATTGTAGTTGCTCGTTTTTCTTTCAGAATTTTAAACATATTTGTAAGACGGATGATGACTAAAATGCGCAACAATATTCTTCTTAAATTACAAAAACGGCTGCTTCAAATATGCATTATAATTGGAGAAAACTAACATGTTAATAGCAACTACCTAGCAACGTTATTACTCAATCGAGCGCAGTTGCGAAAAAGATGTTTTATAATTTTTAAGTAGAGCGGTATCCAGGGCTTCCCGGTCGTCGGTCTACCCGGTTACATCGAAATACCGGGTAGATCAAAAACCGGGGAATCGCAGAAAGGCCGGCTACACCGAAAACCAAGTCTACTCGTTAAACTGATCAGCGCGATTAAAACAAAGTACTTTTTCAAAAAAAATTTTTTTAAAAAAGTAGCTTTTTTAAAAAAAGTACCTCTTTCAAAAATAAAGTACTCTTTTTTTTTAAAAAAAGTACCTTGCTTTAAAAAGATAATTTTTTGAAAAATAATTTTTTTTATAAAAAATATACTTTTTGTAAAGAAATACTTGTTTTGAAAAAGGGTACATATAGTGAAAGATACTTGTTTTTGAGAAAAATACTTTTTTTTTTGTACTTTTGTTTATGAAAAAGATACTTTTATGAAAAGGGTAGTTTTTTGAAATGGGTAGTTTTTTTTGAAAACGGATTTTTTTTTATCAAAAATGTACTTTTTTGAGAAAGGATATTTTTTGTGAAAAAGATACTTTTTTGAATAAGGAGTACTTGTTTGTGAAAAAGACACTTTTTTGAGAAAAGATACTTTTGCGTTTAATAATGGTATGTTTTTATGCAAAACATAATTTGTTCTTATCGTGCTAACCGGTTCTTACAAGTAGACTGGTCTACTCTTTATTTATATATTATTTATATTGACTGTATTTATTTATTACTTAATTAAATTCGGTTCGATCTACTTAATAAATTCAGTTGTGACCACAAGTATTTTTTTTTTAATTAAATAGCCAGTACTCATAATTAAATAGCCAGTACTCATAGCCAAATTTTAATGACTTCAATTGAATTTCTAAGTAACATAAATATTAGTAAATGTAACTATCAAAATTCGGTTGGCAAAAAATTCGGTTGCAGCAATTGGTTCTCTTTTCTGTGTGTATGAAATCTTTATTTGAGTCGATAGAACAATGTATATAATTCAATATTTTAAGATGATTTCGTGTAAATATTGACCGCAGCTACGTCTCAAATGGTTCGTAGGCCGTTCTTGCAATGCTTCTGGCTGCTCTTCACACCAAATAAGGCAAAAAAAGTGGATCTTTATCCAACTCTGCCTGCGCCCATTCACCAAAAGTTAGCCGTTATGGTAGGTCGTGTGGCTTAAATTCTTGCACAAGCTGTATTTTAAAAGGCTTTACACCCAAATCCTTCCGCAAAATTTTACACGTAGTGAAGTAACAGAGGCCCAATTGCTGCGAATGGCGCCGACTCGATAATTCACGGTCATCAACAACACTGGCAGATACAGCTGCGATATTTTCCTCTGTCTGCACTCTAAGTATGCGCGTTGGTGGTTTAATGTCCAATTTAAATAATGTAAATTTGGTCGCCCAAACTGACCATAAATTTAAAGAAGTGCACGATTCACTTTCTTAGCCGAGCATGAATTTTGATAATAAAATTCAAAATATCATTTATTTATTGTTCCTTTATGGATGGCAATTCATCAAAATATTTTGGCTTTTCTATAGGAATAAAGCATTGGAGTCTTGGGGTTTCCTATTCAAACATCTTTTTCATCTGCTAAGGAAGATCTGCGCTGTGGTTGATTCTGATGTGGATGAAATTTATATACTTTATAGTGGACAAAAATAATTGACATACATTTTTTTAGGCGCGAATATAATGTGTTTTTGAAAAAATTTTATATTTTTTAAAACGCTACCTAAATGGGTATCAAATGAAAGCTATTTAGTTGATGTTTGCCTTTTTAGGCTGATAACTAGCGCATATGTTTTTGGTATTTTGAATGAGGATATTAATAACTGCAGCCACCAAATTTATATATTTTATTCGTGCATTATTTCGGGCTTATGACTTTTTTAAAGAGAATTTTTTATCTATATTTTAACAATTTCAGAAATGCAATTCTGGGTAAAAATAGACAATATCGGCATATAAATTCGTATTTTTACGAGAATGTACTTTTAATTGGAATTTTTAAATTTGTGACATGCTCTTATCAATGGCTTTCACAACTCCGCTCCACTCCCTGTTCATTGATTTTGTCTCATCAACAACATATGAAAATCGGAGCAAACCACTCCGCAGAACTTCCTTCTGAGAGTTTTTCTTAAAAATAATGTACTGAAGATAGAGGTTTCGTATAGGAAAAAAACAATAGAATTTAATTGAGCAATTCCTTGGAATCTTAAAAGACGCAATCATAATCTAAAATTATTCTGCGTTTTAGTCTTGATTTAACTCCTGACGCCCTACTTTTGATCTAATTATTTCTAAAAAGATGTGAAGAACAGATACGGCTAGGATACGGTGAATGTCGCTATAACCCTTGTAATCATAAAAGTTTGTGTATCATTTCTTGAAGCATGCATATTTGTTGTCGTCAACTGTTTAGTAGTCTGCAAGGAACACATTAAACTGTATTAAAAACTTAACCCTCCGTGACGCACATGTATCTGGCCAGATATTTTACGAATTTAACTGTGATTTAAATATATTTCTAATTTAGCTAGGGGTTTGAGTCTCCAGGTACCCTCTACAAATATTGTTATTTATCGTTTTATGAAAAAAAAAAATAAAAAAAAAACAACAAACAACATTTATGTGGATTTTTTCATCTATACATCGTATACGTAGCGCATGTATCTGGCCAGATACACACACATTTTATATGAAGAGTACTGTACTTTATTGGTATTTTTTTATTTTTCTCTGCTTTTTTTTCTCAATCACTCTCACAGTAATGAAAGCAAACACAAACCAATATATATTTATATAGGTAGTTAGTAGCCCAGCTGTTTATCTTCCTCTTACCTGATTTTGACATTTCTTACATGGTTTTGACACCTTACTGTACTGTACCCAACAACAAAATGCCTGTTGTTTTTGTATTGTTTGTAGTTGTTTGTTGTAGTTGTTGTTCTAGTGAGACTACCTATATAAATATATCTTGACACAAACAAGGTTTTTTTTTTTGGTTTTTATATTTTTTCGCTTCAGTTGCATAGTGATCTTTGAAAGGTACAGACAATAATTTACGGAGGAATTTTTATTTATTCGAAAAAAAAAGTGGGTGAAGAAGTACAGTTTGTTTATAATACGCGATATAGTAGTGGTAATGTGAATTTCCATACACGACTAGCAGAAGCATTGGCCAATGAGTTAGAGCGTGAAAGAGCCGCTGAAGAAGTGGTTGCAAATGATGAGATTGATGACTTCCCAGGAGATGACGACGATATGGACGATTATATTCCAGACGATGGCGATGCCTCAGATGTCGAAAACGATTGCGTTGTCGAAGCAGATGAAGTGTTTGATAGTGATGATAGTGACGACGATGAAGAAATTGAAGAACAGAATGCTACCGAAGATTCTTTTGTTGGTAAGGATGGTACTATATGGTGTAAAAATGAACCAAATAGAGGAGTTCGTTTGCGTCCGCACAATATCATGCGTTTTCGACCTGGTCCGAAGGAACAAAACAGTGTTCCAATTGAGGTGTTCAAAAAATTTTTCACATCAAATATAACATTTATTATCATTTCTGAAACGAATCGCCATGGAAAAGCTGTAGTCGAAAAGTGGAATGCAGCTAATCCCAGCAAAAAACAAAAAGTTTGGACAGATTTGACCGCAACTGAATTAGACGCATTCGTCGGCATTCTTTTGGCAGCTGGTTATTCCCACAATAATATGCAAACCACAAAAGCTATGTGGCAGTCAAATAATCTACCCATATTCAGAGCAGCCATGTCTTTTAATCGATTCTCTACACTGGTACGATACATTCGTTTTGATGATGGTAGAACACGCGCTCAACGATTGCGCGATGACAAAGCTGCACCCATTCGTGACGTTTGGAATTTTTTAAATGAAAATCTTGCCAAAAACTATAGTCCGCATGCCAGCATAACAATTGGTGAACAACTGTTCCCATATCGTGGAAAAACTAAATTTACTCAGTACATACCATCAAAACCAGCGAAATATGGCATCAAAATTTGGTGGGCTTGCGATTCCAAAACAAAATATCCACTGCAAGGAAAGCTCTATACCGGCCGACAAGAAGGAGAAGAACGGGAAGTGAATCAAGGTGAAAATGTTTTGATACAACTCGCAAAGCCGTACAGCAATACTGGCCGTACAGTTGTAGCTGACAACTTTTTTACTACTTTAGAAGGAGTAAAGCGTCTGGCCAGAATTGGTCTGGCATATGTTGGTACCATTCGCTCCAATAAAAGATGTATTCCTAACGAAATGAGAAAGGATCGTTCTCGTCCTGTTATGTCATCGTTATTTGGATTCCACGAAAATTTGGTATCAATTTGCAGCTACGTGCCAAAAAAAAATAAATGTGTGAACCTACTTTCGACCGTTCATTATACGAAACATTGTGAAGGGGAAGCAATGAAACCCGAAGCAATTTTATTTTACAATGACTTTAGCGTTTTTCTGCAACATGTTGGACACCATGGCACTGGCTGCATTTTGTATTTGCAAGGAAGTTGATGGTCTCAATCAAAATAATGCTAGAAGAAAATTTCTCACTACGTTAGCTGATTCATTGGTTCTTCCAAATATTGAAAACCGAATGAACAACATTCACATCATGAAACAGTTCAACACTCGTTTGGCCATGGAATC
The DNA here is from genome assembly GCA_021234595.1 of Delia radicum. Lineage (NCBI taxonomy): Eukaryota > Metazoa > Arthropoda > Insecta > Diptera > Anthomyiidae > Delia > Delia radicum. The sequence continues at coordinate 74,691,361 of CM037855.1, read as the reverse complement.
GTATTTTGGAAGACCACTAAATGTAAGTTTGATTGATATAACATTTGCCTTTCATAACATCTCATTTTCCTCGTTTTTCTTTTTCGTTTCAGTTTTCAGTAGTAGTTCCTAGCCCAAGTGGTGCTGATACTCTACAAAAGAGAAAAAGTTGTCAGCTGTGTACATTGGGAGATGACAAAATTCGCCGACTAACTCGTTTTTTCTGTTCCAAGTGCTCGAATCCGGAATGCCTACAGCATTCGAAATCAGAGTATACATGTTTTAGTTGCTTATCTGAAGCTGTGTAAGACTTTTTTACAACTATTTTTTTGAAATTAAACACAAAAATAAAATTTTTCTGTTTTTATTTCTCATTAAAATTTTTTTTTGCTCGGGTAGAATTAATTTAGAATTATTAAAACTTACTTTATAACTACTAAATTTAATTGAAATAAACTTTATAACAACTATTTTTTTGAAATTAAACACAAAAACAAAATTTTTCTTGTTTTATTTCTCATTAAAATTTTTTTTTGCTCGGGTAGGTGGTTTAGCATGTACTAAGAACAAAACAAAAAATTGAAAATATATATCTGCCTGGCGTGATAACAATATAGCAATGTAATATTACCACTAAAATTGCATATTTTTCATATAAATGTACTGAAATACATAGTGTATCTGGCCAGATACATGCGCTATGTACGTGACTATCGGAACATGTGCGTCACGGAGGGTTAATAACACACTCAGGTAACTTCTTCTTTAAAATATGTAGTAGTTTCTTTATTTTTAATGAAAATGTCAGTCATTTGTAGAACAACTTTTTAACAACCTTGTAGTTCATTAAAAAAAAAAACAAACCACAACAAATGATTGTTTTATGATATTACATTAATTTTATTCAGTCGTTTTTTATTATTTAAAAATAAAAAAGTAAATGTTTATTTATTTTTTATTAAAATATGTTGTTCATTTTTACTACAACTGTTAGTAATTATTTTTACCAGTAAAAACAAATGGCAAATGTTAGTTGAATTTAATGAAATGTTAGTCCTCCTTTCTTCAAGTGAAACCATTTCTTTTTGACTACAATTGCTGCCGTCTTTACATACATAATATCCTTAGTGTACAAGTACGTATAAATGAGCATTTTATGCCTAATAGAAAAATTCAGGCAGAATGAGTGTAATTATAAAGAATTAATGACCATAATTATGAAAATTACTATATTTCTTCTTTATTTTTTTCAAAATAAATGCGTAAATATTATTATATTTATATATTTATGCCTAAATTTAGGTATTTTCTGTAAATTTAACAAAGTACATACACTTTTTAGAGTGTACATATTTCTTATATACGTGTGCTCGGGCAGCGCTGCCAACTTTGACGATTTGTCTCCATTTTGACGATTTTTGAAGTGAAATATGATAAAATGACGATTGACGATTTCACAAAATTTATTGTTTGGAAAATGACGATTTATAAAAATTTGCAATTTTTATAGAATTTTTAATTTTTTTAATTTATTTCTCTAAAATTTACTGACAAAATTTGATCAAGTTTCTTTTTTTTTAAAACATCTAAGGAAAATGTGATAAAATGATCTCAAATCGAATAAAAATTCTTCATTTACCCATTTAATGATCAACTACATATAAACTCCATCATTTTAAACTTTTTATTTTAATTTTAATAAAAAAAAATAACGAAATTCGAATGGATTTTTTTATATATTTTACAAAGGCAAAGGCAAAGGCAAATCCAAAATCTTTATTTTTTAATAATTTAAAACATTTAGCTTCAAAATCACTGATAAAAGAGTGACTTTCTGTATTTTTGATTCTAGGTAAATCAATATTTTTCTTTAATTCCCTTTTTATTGTATGTATGTCCAAATTTTGTGAAACCAAATATCGGGAAAAAATTTTAAAACTAAAGGAATTTTGCAGATTTTAAAATAGGTCAGTGATTTTAAAATTCTATTCCCCGAAATAAGTATTGGGAGTTGTGTTTTTAAGACTCAGAGTCATTTGTAAAGGAACTAATGAAAAAGAACTTTAAAATTGTGAAATAATTACAATTAAAGTGATTAAAACGTAAAATTTTAATTTTTTATTGAAATGTAAATAGTTTTCGATTTTGAAGATTTTTTCAACTAAATTTGACGATTTTGGAACTAATTGAGTTGGCAGCACTGTGCTCGGGTAAAATTTGGAGTCTAATATAATAATATCTCATTTGATGAATTCTCATATAAAGGGTATTTTTTATAGATGTATAGAACTTCGAAATTTAATAAAACAAAGATGAATAATTTATATGAAATTTACTTTATTCGTAAGATAATCTTCTGGCATTATAATTTAAATTTCACTTCTGGAATATGGCCGCCACGGCTGGCTCGGACGTTCAATTTTCGATGGATTTTTCCAACATTTGAGGACGTATATTGGTAATAATGCGGCGAATGATGTCCTCCAAGTGGTCAATCGTTTCGGGCTTATCGGCGTAGACTAGCGATTTCACATATCCCCACAGAAAATAGTCCAGCGGCGTTAAGTCGCACGATCTTGGTGGCCAATTCAAGGGTCCGAAACGTGAAACTATGCGGTCACCAAACGTTTCCTTCAATAAATCAATTGTGGCCCGAGCTGTGTGACTTGTTGCGCCGTCTTGTTGAAACCACAGCTCCTGCACATCTTGGTTGTTCAATTGATGAACGAAAAAGTCAGTAATCATGGCTATATAGGGGTCACCATTAACTGTAGAGTTCTGACCAGCTTCGTTTTTAAAGAAGTACGAACCAATGATCCCAAAAGCCCTTAAAGCACACCAAGCAATCAGTTTTTCGGGATGTAACGGTGTCTCAACATAGACTTGAGGATTATCATCACTCCAAATATGTCCGTTTTGTTTATTGAAGGACACATATCCAATTGCTGTGCCCGATGGCGGATAGACAGATTGGGGGTTTCCTCTACGCTACGCTCTACAGCAGTAGTGACTTCTTTTGTACGCACTGTACGTTCCATAGGTAATCGAATTAATTCCTCTGATGGACGATTATGTTGACCGTAAAATTTCAAAATAAATTTGCACAATTTGGAAGCGTTGTTCACGCGTCTGTCTATTCATGTTGAAATAAAAGCCACACCAAACTGAATATAAATCACTTGACAGCTGACAAAATGGCCGCCAGTTAAAAAAGTGTTGCCAACTTAAAGTTCTATACCTGTATAAACAACACCCTTTATAAACACATACAAATTGATCCGAAAAATGTGTCAGTTACATGTATCTTATTAAAATAAATTAGATATAATTTCATACAATTTTATCAGAGATTTGTCTATATCCGGGACATTAAATTATAAGTATTTGGATATAAATAGATCTGATTTTATATAATTCCAGCCGATAGTAGGTATGCTTTTTGGGACTTGCAGTTATGCTTAAAAGTATATGAGTTGTAAATTAATATTTCTTGAAATCAACAATTTTATAGACCCAAATATTTTTAAATGAATCTTCACGAAATATTTAAAAATTAACAAGAAAAAATTTTGTGTTTTAAAAATATATATTTTAGTGGTTTTGCCTTATAAAATGTATATAAAAGAAATCACTTAAAAATGATTTCCTTATATAATTAATATGGCTATATGTGAAGCCATATATAATAGTCTTAACTTGCAGATAACTTAATTTCATAGTGAACTTTACCAAAATATGTATGGTGTTATATAAAGCTATATAAAATTATAAGGAAAATATTTCTAGTATGCAGTCACATATAGTTTGATTAGACTTAGCATGGTACCATATATATTCATATCGCTACAATCATATCACTATATATATTTGGATTATTATTATATGGCTTATATATGGAGTAAGATTTGGAATCATATAATTAACTATATCAAGAACCTTATAAACATTCACTCAATAAAATTTATCAGATGTATTTCTGAATAATGTCTGAATAATTTTTAGCAGCACAAAATAAATTAGTAAAATATTGGTGAAACATTAGTTCAAAACAGTGCTGAATAGGTATAATTTAAATTTTAGCTGGAAACATAATTTTAGCAAAAAATTAGCTGAAAAAGAGTATTCCCGATTTACAAAACTTTTTACTAACTTTTTTACTATCTTATTTTTTTAGTGTACTCAAGATTATTCAGATATGCAATTCTGACTTCATTGGATATCATTAACCCACTTTAGAATTTGATAAAAATCGAAAAACTTCTTTTTTCAAATTAATTTTAAAGATTTTTTAAAATGCCTAAAAAATCTAAAATTCCCGATTTACAAAACTTTTTACTAACTCCATACAAAGTCAGATATGACTTAATCATATTATATATGACTAGATGTAACTATTTTTACCAGTGTGTATTTAAGGCAGCACAAATGCTTTGGTAAAACGATAACCATAAATGACGACCTATGAAAAAGACAACCAAAAACACATGGAACAAAATTAAATCTCTTTATTATTGTGGGTACTTGTAATTTGGTATTACGATATTATGATAGCGGAGAATGTAATTTTTATGATGAGCTAAAAAAAGCTAATTCAATTTCATTTGATTGGCCCAGAATATGGTTATTTGATTGACTTATTCTCTACATAATAAAAGAAAATGTTATAGTATACTAGGGTGTCCCTTAAAAATAGATTTGCAATTACACCCCCCAGTTTTAATACAAATGGAAGTAATCGTTTTTTTTTGGAAACTGAGTTACCCTAAAATGGATCATTTTGGAAAAATTATAATTTATTGTAATTTTTGCGATTATTTTAAAAATAATTTGCAATACGTTAGAAAATATAAAAATGTTCATACTCCATCACTAACGACATGAATTAATGTAATATTTAAAAAAATGGAAATTATTATATGTGACACAAACAATATTACCTTTACATCAATGGTTGTCTAAAAGATGCCATCTTTTAAAATAAGGCAAAATCCGTAGATAATTCTAGAAACGAAACGAAAAAATATCAAAACATGACTTATACAACCCTTTTTTGTACGAGGGCGGCTCAATTAGTCAGTGAATTTTCGAACTTTCCTCATAGTTATATGAAATGCAACACTGCTCCCATCAAGTACCACCTGTTAATAGAATACTGTCAAATTTTGAGCAAGTTCCGCCATTTACTTTGCGTTTAACAGCTGTTCAAAACATACAACCTCGTGGATTTTTTTTAAAAATGGAAAAAAGTGAATTTCAAGTGGTCATTAAACACGTTTTTTTGCGAACAAAAACCGTCAATCAAACCAAGGAAAAGCTTGATAAATACTTCATTCTGCGTATATCTCTCAATCTTGTCGTCCACACTATTAATTTACTTATCAGCACAATTTTTAGCAGCACAAAATAAATTAGTAAAATATTGGTGAAACATTAGTTCAAAACAGTGCTGAATAGGTATAATTTAAATTTTAGCTGGAAACATAATTTTAGCAAAAAATTAGCTGAAAAAGAGTATTCCCGATTTACAAAACTTTTTACTAACTTTTTTACTATCTTATTTTTTTAGTGTACTCAAGATTATTCAGATATGCAATTCTGACTTCATTGGATATCATTAACCCACTTTAGAATTTGATAAAATCGAAAAACTTCTTTTTTCAAATTAATTTTAAAGATTTTTTAAAATGCCTAAAAAATCTAAAATTCCCGATTTACAAAACTTTTTACTAACTTTTTTACTATCTTATTTTTTTAGTGTTCTCAAGATTATTCAGATATGCAATTCTGACTTCATTGGATATCATTAACCCACTTTAGAATTTGATAAAAATCGAAAAACTTCTTTTTTCAAATTAATTTTAAAGATTTTTTAAAATGCCTAAAAAATCTTGTTTTTGGCAACATTGTTTTTGGCAGCTTAGCTATTTTCGTGTAGCATGTTACTGTGAAACAGGTTCAGTTTGGTCTATAATTTAACCATGAATCGACTTTCAAACGAACAACGCTTGCAGGTTATTGAACTTTATTATCAAAATTCATGCTCTGTTAAGAAAGTGCTTCCATCTTCCAATTTATGGTCAGTTTGGGCGAACTTCAGAGGCGGCTATTCGGGTTCTTGTGACTAAATTTCGTACCAAATTTACATTATTGGACATTAAAACACCAACACGCATACGTAGAGTGCGGACAGAGGAAAATATCGCAGCTGTATCCGCCAGTATTGTTGATGACCGTGAATTATCGATTCGGCGACGTTCGCAGCAATTGGGCATCTGTTAACCTTTTAAAATACAGCTAGTGCAAGAAATGAACCACACGATCTACCACAACGGCTAACTTTTGGTGAATGGCAAAGTTGTATGAAGATCAGCTTTTTTAACGGAAAATTGTGTTCAGCGACGAAGCTCATTTCTGGTTGAATGAATACGTGAACAAGCAAAATTGCCGTATTTGCTGTGAAGAGCAGCCAGAAGCATTGCAAGAACTGCCAATGCATCCCGAAAAATTCACTTTTTTGTGTGGATTATGGGCCGGTGGCATCATTGGACAGAACATTTTCAAAGACGACGTTACTGTGAATGGCGAGTGCTACCGTGCGATGATTACAAATTCTTTTTTTTTTTGCCCAACATGGAAGAGCTGGCCTTGGGTGACATGTTGTTTTAACAAGATAATGGGCCAATTGAGAGGCGAGTTCGGTGAACAGCTTATTTTACCGCCTATAAGGTTTTTTTTTTTAAATCGAATCCGAAAACTCTTACAAAATCACCCTTTATATCACTTAAATTTGATTAGACAAAAAGTAAGATAATTTCCATTCATCTAAAAAATCTTTAAGGCTTAGTATCCTGGGGGCAAAACAGGATCCATTTAACTTAACTTTAACTATATTGTAAACCCTTTAAATTGATAAAAATAATATCCACTTAATAAAAATAATTATTGTAGGCAACTTGATCTATATAGGGCTAGTTCATACACTTTCATAATTTTCGTACACTTTCACTTAAATAAAAAAAAACAAGTCGAAGCATTAAAGTCCGATGTGCCGAATTTGGTATAAAAAAGACTAAATTCTGCTCTGCCGAATTTTTGGATACCCTCCATCTCGGTGTTTGCATTAACCAGGGCAAGTGCAAACAATATATACATCTATATTCTTTGTAAAAATAACAAAAATAATGTTGTTTTTATAAGGAAAACAAAATATGACTGATTGAATAATGTATTTGGGATGACGAAAATTATGTTGTATCAATTAAAGTTTCGTTCGTTAAAAGCGAACTACATTGTATATAAATACAGATGAAGATTTACACAATTCACGATGTATGGTTTGTGTCTTTGCTATACAAAAATCGTTGACATTCATGGCGCTGAAATCGTGGTCGACTGGCTCTGACAAAATCATCGATATTCCATATGTAGATCATACAAACGTGCTACACACGATGAACAAGCCATTTTAGGCACCCAGTCAACATTACGAATCACTGGAATATTGAAGTACTGCTCGTACAATGTTACAATTTCATCAGTAATTTTTTTCTTAGACGACATAATGGTCCACTTTCCGCACATATAACAGTAATGATTGAATTTTTTCAGGCATTCATCCATTTTTTACCGTAAAAATTAATCACTTCAAACTGAAAACTTTATTTATACTTTTATTACTTTTTCGTCACTTTAAAAAAATCGTACTTTACGCGTTCGGAGACACTTGTTGAATGACGAAAATCGATCAATGAACACCTATAAAAAATAAAAAAAGGATGGCTATATACCTGATTCGTGTGCGTTTGTGTAAAAAAAATTTGTGTAAAAAAATCATGCAGGTAGCCAACGGAAAAAACCCAAATAATTAAAAAAGTACACTTTCCTTTTTTCCTTTTAATTGTCCACGCACATTTCCGAAAAAGCGTAAAAAAGGATGGTTTTTGTATTAAAAAGTGTGTTGAGTTGCTTGAAATGGCAATAATATTGCATAATATATTGTAAAAAGGAAAAACGGTAAGAATTATGTCGATAGGATTGCGCAAGAACTACAAAAAGCGCGTAAAAACAGCAAAAAAATGGGGAAAATCGATGAAAAATGGGCAAAAATCATGAAAATATGCTAAAAATTTTGATTTTCTCAGTTGAAATGTGCGTTCTAATGATGGAAATAGTAATTGTGAGCCGTATAAAGATAACACAAGAAATTTTGAATACAGGAAAAGCGACTTAAATGGGCTGAAAATGGTCAAAAATTGACGAATTGACCGAAATTAAAAAAAAAAACCCCATAAATTTTTCCCAATGAGCCAAAGTGGCACTATCATCGGTGGAGTAGTAGTCAGGGGGCTCATCCAAACACAACCATATGGTTTTCACGTTAGTACCAGAAATTTCGTGTTAAAAACTTGAACAGTGTAATATAAGGTTTGTCAAAAATTTAAAAAAGAAAATATTTTGTGTGTTTAGAGTGTTTTCGATACACAAAAAATTAAAGAAACTGGTATTTTTTCAAATTATATAAATCGGAAAACTTTACAAAAAAGTAAACGAACGAAAAATTTGTAAGAATTAGTAAAATAGATAAAACAGCTGGTTTAAAAATTAAAAAAGAAATCACCTGGTCATTTTGGAAAAGATAAAACTGAATTGAAATTGTCAACCAAACAGAATTTAAAATGTTTTTTAACTTCTTCTATAGTTAATTCTTTAACATTTTTCACTTTAAATCCATAAATAATAATAATTTAATTTAATATTTGCTTTTTGTTTACTAAAAATACACGAATATTTTTTCAATCATATGTTTTTTTCTTCTTACAAGTTTTTACTGTCAAAAATTTATCCAGTAAAAACTTGTAAGCTCTCTGGCATCAAACTGTCACTTCGTACATCCTTTTAACAGCGTTAACTGAGTATTTGTGTAAATGAACACCTTCCAGTAAAAACTTGTACAAATTTTTGTGTTATCGAACAAACTTAATGTTATATTTTTCAATTATTAAATTTTGTCACTTTATTAATATTATTAGGCCTGTTTTTAAGCACCGGATTTATTTTTGGATTTATTTTGTTTCATTTAAAGCTGTATTTCTTTCATCTTTCAACATTTTATAAATATGAATATTCGGGCTAGAGACCTTTTTGTTTCGAAAAAAGTCCATGCCTTGTTTTTTAATATAAAACTTTTTTTTATTTTTATTTAAATCTAACACCAATTAAATTTTATAAAAATGTTAAAAAAATGTTCTAAAAATATAAACACAGAAACTAAATTAAGCTAAACACATAATGAATTTATAAAAAAAAGAAATCCGGTTTGGATTAAGTTTTATTAAATTCTAGTATTTGCAGTTTTGCAAAATTGTATTTCGCATCATATTAGCAAATAACGGTAAGATTTCGATAAAAAAACAATGTTTTCTTTTTAATTTTTAACGAAATAATATAAATTTAATAATAGATCCGACGATTTTATGAGAATGATAAATAAATAGGTCTTGCTGACATATTAAACTATTGTCAAAAAATCGTAATTTTGGAAGCAAAAATCGTGTAATAGTCGTTTAGTTATTTTGGGTGTTAATTATAGTCAACATGACGATAAATCGTCAAACCTAGCAACACTGCATGCGATTGCAACTAATCCACACATAACATACCATTCATAAAAACCTACATACATATATTGCTACATTAATATTGCTACATTAAGAAAATCAAATAACTTTTGTTTTCAATCCATACAAATATTTCTTTATTTTTACATTTGAAAAGCCAACATTTTTATTAAGTATTTTTAATGACTTTTAAGAAACAATTTAATTAAAATGACTAACACGCCTGATGACATCAAATACAATTCCGTGCAAATTACAGAGAAAATTCCAAGCTAAGGGACAAGTCTACTGCGTTCAATTGCTTCTTATTTGGTTTTTTAAAGGAGAGAAATGAAAATCCTTAAGCAGAACTGTCCGTATTGACTGTCTGGTGATAAATACATATATGAGCAAAAATATTCTTTGTCAAAACTCTAGAATTGACTTGTATTGCAGCAACTATGGCAACAATTGTTTCTTGCATTCGAACTGAGATAGTTTGATTAAAAGGCGTCCTAATGATTGTCCCACGATTGACAAAATAATTTACGAGCCCAATCTGCTCGGAGGAGTGCCGGAAACGACCCCATTCGTTTATTTTCCCTAACTTGAAAGACGAATCAATGAAACGAAAAAAAAAAAAAACTGGAACCGATTAATAACTCAGAAAAAAGTTATTACGTGTTTGTTTTGTAGTGGCATTTATCAGCCACCCTGTATTACAAAACAAAACAAAAAACAATCATACTATTTCCAGATTTTTTTTTAAAAGAATTACAAACATTTGACAAAGTGAATATACCCTCCGCTCTATGGGATGGAGGCCTTTTTAACAACACGCTTGCGGAGACATATATGTTTATGCTGTACATCTCATAAGTCAAAAAAAGTGTGATAAAATTAAGTTTATCAAAAAATTAAAAAAGAAAATATTTATGTGTTTAGAGTGTTTTCGAGACAGAAAAAGAAAGAAACTGGTATTTTTTCAAATTATATAAATCGATAGTAATATAAATCTAAAAATAGATCCAGTGACAAATAAATATGTTTTGCTGGCATATTAAACTTTTGTCAAAAATTCGTAATTTTGTTGGAAGCAAAAATCGTCATTTAGTTATTTTGGGAATTAAATATCGTCAAAATAACGTCAAATCGTCAAACCTGGCAACACTGCATGCGATTGCTACTAAACATACATACATACATACCATTTATAAAACCTACATATATACAGTGTGGCCGATAAATATTGCTACATTAAGAAAATCAAATAACTTTTTTTCAATACATATAAATATTTTTTTATTCTTTCATTTGAAAAGCAATAAATTTTAGTTAGATTACCCCAATCGTTCATTACCCCAACCGTTCATTTTCCTTAAATTGAAAGACGAATCAATGAAACAAAAAAAAAATGGAACCGATTAATAACTCAGAAAAGAAGTTATTACGTTTTTGTTTTGTTGTGGCATTTATCAGCCACCCTGTATTACAAAACAAAACAAAAAAAAAAAACAACAACAATATTTTGTGGGTTTTTTTGTTTTTGTACGAGTTGATTATGACCATTGATGGTAACCGATTCTATGTAGTTATTGGTCGTATAACGCTGTTTTCTTTTATTTCGGTAACGGTATTTTAGGGGTAACGATATTTCAGTTATTTCGGTAACGGGTTTTTAGCTTTAACGGTATTTTATTTATTTCGCTTACGGTATTTTAGCGGTAACGTTATTTTAGATATATATATTTTTAGCCCCATTATGCCCGAGTTTTAATGACTGGCTAGTTTATGATCATACTTTGGGAAAATATATCTATTTACAGAAGTTTTTTTTCAGATCTTGGTAGATTATTTCGGTAACGGTATTTTAAGGGTATTGCTATTTTAATTATATCGGTAACGGTATTTTACGGATAACGGTATTTCAATTATTTCGGTAACGGTATTTTAGGGATAACGATAGTCGGTTGGAAGGGGTTTGAATCGGAGACAGTATTTTAGCGATATTGACAGCCATCCCTGATTGCGTATATTCTTGTGTATAAGCATTGCATGTACGTATGTATGATGAAATAATTAGAATATTTTAAAATTTGATTCAAAATTTTGAAGAGGACTTCCCACATTTTCACTCATAACTTTTGAACCCATTAACCGATTTTGATCATTTTCGCTAGGAAACTGCTCATGATATCAACAAACAATTTGAGTGAAAATTAGCAACACGTCTTCTGTAGTGGCGGAGTATTTTGGATTAACACAGACAGACGGACATGGCTATATCGACTTCTCTATTCATGCTGATCAAGAATATATATAGTTTATGGAGTCCCAGAATTTTTTTAAAAGAATTACAAACATTTGACAAAGTGATATATACCCTCCTGCACTATGGGATGGAGGGTATATAAAATACTTTTTTGCGCTTTTATCTAATTCGTGGGTAATTTTAGATGAAAAGCAAAAGTGTGTTAGTCATATCCGATGAAGTCACAATTCCTAATCCGAATAATTTTGAATATATACATAAAATAAATAAATGAAATAAGAAATAATACGAATTTTTCGAAACTTCGAATTTTGTAATTTTTAACAATAATACACTTTTATTCAAATAAGCCCATGTTCGTCTAACTTTTGGCACAGGTTAACCATTTCCTCAAATAATATCGATTTCTTCCATTTGGTACCATTTGTAATAAAACTGGGTGGTGTAATGAACGAAAAACCGAAAAATCGTTATTTTAATGGACATCCTAATGTATATCGTACATACATATGAGGCTTTCAACTGACTCGCTACATGCAAAAGTATTTCATATTAATTTCAAACTTACAATGGTTGTATCCATAATACGCTCATATATGGTGTATAATTACACAGTGCGTATTTGCCGGCAGGTACCTCTACAACTATTGCCGTATTTTAAATATGTTTCATTTATATTTATATTATATTTATATTTTTTTTAGTTAATTTCCAATACAACAAGATACAAATCTTAGAATTATGGTATTGGATTTTTGTATTGTAATTACATTATTGAATATAAAGTTTTGTATAACAAATATTACTATGAAAAAAAACAAATGTATTTTAACTAAGTTAAAAAAAGTCAAACTTTTTATCTAGATGAATGCCAAGATCATTAAATGACTCCACTAACTCAAGACTTGAATCATTCATCACATAGCAGCCATTAATAGGAGTTGATCTGGAAAATATCATATATTTGCATTTTTTAACATTAAGGCTCATTAAGTTTATTGTTTTTTATGAATTATATTTGGGTAATTCTCTGTACATAAATAGAATAATGAAATGGGGTCATATACGATGGTACCGTGAAATAACTCTCAAATGAAAGAAGTCCCAAAATATAAATTTTTACAAATTGGGACTTATTTCAGTATGAAATAACTCCTAGTGTGTTGGGACTTATATCACATTTCTGTTTTCTTTCTAGGAGTTATTTTATTTTTGTTGTGAATATCATATCGTTTGGAGATATTTCAGTAAGTTTTACACCAAATTAACGAAAGAACAAAAACAATTACATTTTCCCAAAATTAAATTTAAAACAACCATTTAAATTATAGCAAATCTTTTAATTATTTTTAAACGAAATACATAACAAGTAATCGCTATCAAAAAATGTAAATCTTCATTTTAAGCTTCGGTTGTTTTGGTGGGGCTAAACCAAGATTTCACGTAAATTGTTACGATGAAAGTGGTAACACCACGAAGTCCACTTTCTTCGTTCTGGTCAAACCGGTTCAAAGCCAAAACATTTTTGGGCAGTATAGTTATGTCTTTTGCGCCACTTATCAAACATGACTGGTCCTGGTGGGCTAAAATTATGATTGGGAATATTTTCAACAAGGAACAATAATGCAATTTTCCCCATAGAGAAGTAAAATTGAAAAAAATGTTGGGAGAGAGAAATACAAGTAGGTTCGTCCTACATTTGACTCCTCGAGGAGACACAATAGGAGCTGTAAGAACTGATTTCGTATAAAAAGCATAAAAAAAATGTATGTGGATGATCTTGATAATTGAAGATAGGGGGTAGGTACGTTCTAAGAAAATGTTGAGGTTGGAGGTTGGAAAGCTCTTGGTGTTAATTATACATTTCACTCCTCTAGGGACACGCATGGGACAGTGGGAGCAAATTTTATTAAAAACAATTATTTTTGTATGCGAGCCCCCTTAGGGAGTGGAGATATAGGATAGGTATGTTCTGAGAAAAGGTTTAGGTGTAAAAAAATTTGGCGGTTGTTTATACATTGGACTCCTCCAGTGGAACGTCTGCGACAGTAAGAGTGGTGGGAGCAAATTTTATGAAAACGAAATTTTGTATGGAAGTTAAAGACGTGCATCAGAACTGTAAAGGCATCATTACTAGAGCGGATACGTTTCGTAAATGGACTGTAGCTACATACTATGTATAAAAATAGTACCTAGATGCAATATGCTGTCTCTGTTTTACATACAAACAAATAGTGACGGATTTGTGGAGAGTAAACTCTATTGAAAATATAATTTACTTTCCGCAAATTTGTCACCATTTGTTTGTTTAGTAGTACTTCCAACTATTCTTTTCTGACAAAATGTTTTTTAATTCTTAAGAAGCTCAATCCCAATTACAATTACAGGAAATGTGAGACTGGGGAGAATCGCAATTTTGCTCTTGTGAGTTAATTCTCGTACCTCCTCAAGGTTAGTGAGATGAAGGTCTTTTAGCATTTCCAGAGATAATACTTCCTCATGTAAAGATCTTATATTTGAAGATTGTAATATAGCTGGCAAAAGCTAAGCCACTGTCTTTTCTTTGTTATACTTTATCCCCAATAGTTATGGTAGTGTTATGGAACTTCACTAGGAATATTCCATTAAGAGGAAGTTCGTCTTTATCAATTGCAATTTTACCTTTATACCCGTTTAGTAATAATAGGTCGGGCATTACCCCTTCTATGGTTGGAAAATGATGGTGTTTGGTCGTTGGACAGACGGACGGTATTTCTGATACAAGATTGGGTAGACATTCTGTATATGTTATATTTTCAACATTTTCTCTCTTACACAAAGATATTTCATTAATTGTTTTGCATCTATTTTTAATTCTTAATATAGAATTTTTACATAAAATAAAATTTTCGTTTTTAAGATTTATTACAGAGTTTTCTCTCTTTACTGGTATTATAAATAGGTTTTTACATATGGTTTCTTCTGTTTTCGGTTAATTGACAATAAATATTAGAATGAAAAAGTTAACAATACCGCTTTTAGCCCATTTGACTGCGTAAGATGTCCATCGTGTTAAGATGTTCAATTTCCGTTCGGTGTCCTTAACTATTTGTGTACTTAGTGAGTCGGAAGTTTTAATGGAGTTAAGTACAGTGTTAGTCATGTTCGTTATTATTCGTAATCTGTCCTTTTCCTGTTCGGAAGGGTCGGCGCAAGTTCTCCCAAAAAATGGGAGAATGGTTATATTTATTAAGAGAGTTGCTTATATATATTTATTAAGAGAGTTGCTTAAAAGATCCTCAAAGGAATCATAACTTTTCTTCGCGTTAAGGCACCTCATTATCTCTGTTAGCGTGGAATAAAAACGCTATACCTGACCGTTTACTGTACTTTATTCCTCCAGCATAAAGGTAATGACAGGAATTTAGAGATTTCTCGTTATCTATTACGATATTTCTGGAGTCCCCAAAGAAATTAATAGTTCCTGAAGGGGTGCTTTAATGTCCTCAGTTGCCCTAGACTTAATAATCCTGGCTTGGGCGTATTTGAAAAAGTTATCTACTGCTGTCAGAATGACTCTGTTGTTAGTGTGGTATATGTCAAGGTGAATAAATTGTTCCGGATATTCCTGTAATGCGGAATGTTGTAACATCGATTTACTCGGATGTCTTTCATACTTATTCTCCTGACAAATTTTACATTGTCGAACTATTTTAGATATTTTCGCACGCATCTGTGGGAAACAGTATTTTTGGAGAAGCTGAATCTTGTTGTTTTGCGCATGTCTGTGAGCCATCTTATGCTCGTTAACAATTTGCTTCTCTTGTTCTGTGTCCGATGTCAATAGTACTCTTCGTTTGGCCGTAGCCCTGTTTACGTCGTATTAGTATTTTTGTTCCAAATATCTGTAGTACCATATTTTTAAGAAGCTGTTGATACCACATTTTTAAGAAGCTTTTGATACTACATATATTTTCCAAATAATTGTAGTTATTTTTGTATTTAAAAATAATCAATAGTGAAATTAAATAATAAATTGTGTCTAATGTACACAAAAAACTCTAAAAGTTGAAAAAAGTGACAAATCGCCACAAATCACAAAATTGCTAAAATTAAAAAAAAAAAATTGAATTGGTTAAAATTAAAAAAGCCACCAAAATTTAAAAAACACCATAAAATGAAAAAGATTGATAAAGTTGAAATTTAAAAAATTCGCCAAAATTGAATAAATCGCCAAAACCAAAAAAAATTGGCAAAAATTAAAATAAGCTCTAAAATTAAAAAAAAAAATTGACAAAACCTAAGGGTGACAACCGAAACAAATAACGGTAACGGGTTTCTTACCGATATAAAACCGGTATAAAAGCGAAATAAAAAAACTGTTTTCCAACAAAAATATGGAAATCATTGATAAGAAGCATTGATAAGTATTTTGTTGATACACAGGAAGAATTTCATGGACGAGTTCTAATGGAATTTTTTTACTAAACTAATGAAATTTCTTCTTAGACTTTATGAAAAATCTTTAAAGACACAATGAAACAATTTTTAGTGAAACTTTTTCATTTGTCGTGTAGAATTTTTAATAAATAAAATAAAATTTCTCATTAAATTTTATGAAAAACCGCATCTATTTAATGAAAAGTTTCAATAAACAGGTTCAAGTGACACTTCATAGATATAAATTTGCTATACCGAGATACGTTTAAGCCTGTGCGATCTCTCTATGTGGGTTCTTTTTTACATTTTCCTCAGAAAAAAATTAAACGAAAATTTGCCATTCATTTTTTGCATGAGGAAATTTTGAGTTACATTTATTCTTAGAAAAATTAAAAAAATAACACACATAAAAAGATCGTAAAGACGAAATGTATCTCTGTATAGCAAATTTAATAAGTTAAATAAGGATAAAAGAGTTGTGTTTTTATTTCAAATATATTGTTAAGTTGATATTTTGAAAGTTTATTAGTAACAACTTTTTGTGGGTATACAATGTGGTGATTTTTGAGAAATTTTGTGGGAGTATAAAATTTAAATTGTGTCGCTCTGCTTTACGAATTTTCTTATGTTATAAAATTATGCATTTAATTTATGTTGCTTTGTTGAAGCTTCTTCCTTTTATTAATTCCAAAGACAATTTTTGTGTGTTTCCTTCCGGCAAAATAAATCTGACAATCCTGGTAACAGGTATGGAATTTTTTTTCAATTTGATTATTTTTGGCGATTTTGTTTTTACATTTGTTTGGTTTTTTTTTTCAATATAAGCAATTTTTTTAATTTTTGGCGATACTTTTTAATTGTGTTAATTTTTGGATACTTTTATGAATTTTGGAAATTTTTAAAATTTTTTTCAATTTTGTGTGGGATGTACTATATTTATTTTGGAGACTTTTTTAATATTTGTAGATTTTTCAAATTTTTGGAATTCTTTTAAATTTTTTTTTTCAATCTTAGCGAATTCTTTAATTTTTAGCGACTTTTTTAAATTGGGCGATTTTTATGAATTGTGCCGAATTTTTATTTTTTGTATTTCATATGGTTTTGGATAATTTTGGCCCCACAGCAGTGTAATTTGTATTTTACTACTTGCTCTCCTTATAAATTTAACTATTTTTTGTTTTTTTTTTTTTTTTTTTGTTTTTTAAAGAGAAGCAACAATCAGGAAATTCTTCCTATTAATTAATGTGTTGCTTTCTTTTGGAAAGGGGATAGTGGAGAGATGAAAGGTGGTGAAAGATGAAGGGCTTCAAACATGGCAACACAGTAATTGCGCGAGTAGATAAGTCTTAGAACAGTTGTTGCTCGCCACCTGATGTAGAGTTGGCGAATTTATTGAAGCTTTTTGTTTCATAGCCCTGATTCATTATTTTAACACCGAAGGTGGGCGCAGCGATACATATAAGTGATAGAAAACTCATACATATTATTTTTCTAAATTGATGTTGTCGTCACCGGGAATCGAACCCGGCACCATCTGTGTAATAGTCCAACGCGCTAACCATTACACCACAACGCCCACTATTTTTTAAACCTATTGAATTGTTCAGAAATACAGGAAGTACTTAAAGTGCAACCACAAATATCTATTTTATCTGTTTGTAATAAATAAATACAAGTGCATTACTTTCATTCACCACACCATATCTTCTTGAAAGCATAACAATATCTACTAGTAACATAAACAAAAGAAATACTCATCAATATCTACACAAACATAAAAATATAACAACTGCTCTAAACAGATGTAACTGTGTACGTGTTTAATGTGAACGCCCCTTAAGAAGTGATGATACGGGGTAGGTATGTTCTGAGAATATGCTGGGGTTGAACAATTAGACAATTGACTAGTCTAAGGGCATCGTTGAGACAGTTAGAGCGGTAGGAGCAAAATTTACAAAAGTCATTTTGTATGGGAGCCCCTTAGGGAGTGGTGATAGGGGGTATGTATGCTTTTACGTGTTGGGATTGAGAGAATGTTGGGGGTCGGTCATACATTTGACTCCGCTAGGGACACACAGGGGACAGTTAGAGCAGTGGTTGCAAATTGTATAATAATTAATTGTGTGTATGGGAGCCCCTTAGGGAGGGGTAATAGGGGGCAGGTATTTTCTAAAATAATGTTAGGGGGTGGGTGGGGGTGGGTCGGTCCTACATTTTACCACTCTATGGACGACTCTATGAACGACTCTGGGGCAGTTGTGTGACTTTTTGTGGATTTTTTCCTATTTACTCCCATCTTTGACCCCCATTTTTTGGCTGATGAGTTTTTTTCGAACCGGGGTTCTAGCGCATCGAAATCGAAAAATCATCCACTATCAACCCCCTTTATGACATTAATATGATAAAATATTTTATTTTTTTAGCTGGCCAGTTGGTATGGAAAGCCTCACAATTGTTAAATTGCTATAATTTTTCTCGACACCTAAAGACCAAGATGATGACGACATCATCGTCATAAGTGTTATGGTTGGACTCTAAAAAAACGAAGCAAAAATTGTGTCATTATTAAAAGATTTAATTGGATTTAAAATTTATGTATGTTTCCTTTCTTTTTGTTTATTTCTGCAGTCATTCATTTAGTAAAATGAAAATGTTGCATATTCAGGAAAGAGAAAAGGACCTCTTAAAAATGTTTTGGGGTTGTACGAATAAGAAACGAAAAACAACAACCAGCACACATTCACTTGTAACAGCCACATGCATACACTCATAAGAATTTATAGTTAACTTTTTGTAGTTTCATAAAGAAATTTTAATTAAAGATGAAAACAAAAGAACGGGCAGTTTTTTTAATGCACAAACTAAGGCATCTTTCTCTGCTTGCAAGGAAGAACCGCTGTTGGGTTTCCTTAGATTGCAATAAAATTTAGATATGTGACATAGGAGACAAAATAAATAAGAATGAGTATCTTTTTAGCTAAACACACTCGGCAAGACCCGAAAACAAAACAATGAATATATCACCGAAAGCACATGGAATATGATTGATGAACGTGGAAAATTAAAAAAACAACGTAAACGCTACACATTTAAACGGAAAGAGGCTCAAAAAGAGTATAACCAGTTCGATAAAATGGTTAGACCAGCAATCAGAAATGGTAAAAGAGAGTTCATCCAACGCCTAGCTATATCTGCTGATGAAGCAGCAAAGTCACACGATATGAAGAAGTTATATTATATCACGAAGAAATTCAATGGCTGTAACAATGAAAAATCGGTACCAGTAAAAAACAAAAATGGAGAAATTATCACAACTACACGAGCCCTGCGCTGCAGATGGAGAGAACACTTTATGGAAGCGATGAATATTCATCGTTGCAGAAATATGTGAGTCAATAAAAGCTCTGAAACTAAACAAAGCTGCAGGTGCTGACAATATCCCATCAGAAATATTTAAAGCGGATCCCAATATGTTCTCTGATCTACTTCACCCACTTTTTAATGAAATATGAGAGCAAGAACAATATCCTATGGAAATGTTAAAGTGTATTATAATACACCCCTATTTATAATGTTTGTTGACTATGAAAAGGCATTTGACTCAATAAATAAAGATTATATATGGGCTGAACTGTCCAACTTCGGCGTGCCAGATAAACTAACACGCATGATACGAAAGAGTTACGAATGCACCGTGTTTCATGATGATGACATTTAAAACAACGTCTGGCGTTAGATGTGTTTATTATCACCGCTTTTATTTCTGATTGTATTAGACGCTCAACTACATATAAACCGAGAGGATTTGTATGGGACCCCTTAAACCCGCAGACACGATTAGAGTCACTGACTATGCCGATGACAAATGTGAGCTTTCTCACAGACGTGCTCATATACAAAGAAAAATTTATGATCTAGCACAAGAATCAGAAGAAATAGGTCTGAAGATTAATACCAACAAAAGAAAGGAAACACGCATAAATGCAGAGTCAACACAACCAATAACCATCGGCAATCACGTAATATAAAATGTAAGAGAGTTCCAATGCCTGGGCAGTATGATAGATACACGTGGGTGTGATGTCACAACAAGAATACGAAAAGCCAGAGGTGCTTTTGAGCTATTATCGAAAACATGAAGGTCGAATGAATACAGCAAAAATACTACATTAAATATATTTTCAGCCTGTGTACTCATGGCTGATAACAGAAGAAATTAAGCGAAAAATGCAAGTGTTTACCAACAGATGCCTCCGTATAATTTCAGAATATTTTGGCCCAACACAAAAAGTATGACTGACATAAATTGCGAAATCCGAAGAAGAAAACTTGGCTGGATAGGGCACACACTTAGAAGAGAAGACGATAATATATGACAAAGAGCCCGAACGTACAACCCCCAAGGTGCAAGAAAACGAGGAAGACCGTGCAGAGCTGCACGGTCTTCCTCGTTTTTCTTGGCGTCGGTCAGCATTTACTAAATTAATAACCTGCCTGATTTTAGTGATAGAAAGATAAATAGCTTATTAGAACTAAGATATTTTAGCGCAAGGCTTATTATTATTATCTTTTTAGCTGTCCAATTTAGTGTTTAAGGGTTACAATTTGATGCCAAAAATAAGCCAATTTTCAGTTATATTTCAAAGAAACTATGTGCAATATTTTGCATCAAATGAAGGATATTTGGATGAAATTTCAAAAAAGTTTTGAACAATTTTGAAACCAATTTTTACCACCTAAATATGATATTGGGCAAGTTTCTTTCTTAGCAATGTTTTATTCAGAGTTCGAAAATTTATGTACCACTAACATAACGTTCCTATCAAAAAATCAATACAACGATCTCTATTGATTCGTTCGTATTTATAAACACAACACAAGTGCTCAAATCGTTGTTTTTAATATAACAAACGGAACAAAACGAAAATGTTTCTTTCGTCAAACATTATTATTTCGTAGTGGTTATTTTTTTGTGTTCATTCAACTTAAACATTAATACGCGTTTTTACGTTGTGGTTCGCAAAATAAAGAAATGATTTTTCTGCATGTTATCAATGCTTTTTTGCATTAGTTTTATGAAATTTCACTGGAACTCCTCCGTTGATACTTTTTATTAAACTAATGCAATTATTTATAAAATTCAATGAAAAATTTTTTTCACTTGCAATATGACATAAACACTAAGAACGGTTTACTAATAGTTTTGTTCCATTCCATAAACACAACAAAATCAAACTGTTTTGAAATATTATACAAACAGAACAAAATCGTTTAGTTTGGTCTCTCATCGAAAACTAATTTGTGAAAGTGTTTGTGTTCTGTTTACACATAAAGAAATGTTGTGTTTATGTTTACTGTGCAACAAATGATTGTGTTGAGTTTCAGCAAAAAGCAAAACAGAACGTTTGCTTGTGTTTAATTTCGAACTCTGGTTTTATTACTTTCGTCTCCTCTATCTTATATCTGAATTTCATCGAATACTAGATTAACAGCCCAAGTTAGTTGATCTTTTTTGCAGCTTCATCCAAGGCAACTATACACAAATGTAATTTAGTGCCATTCACTGGAACCTTTAATATATGGGAACACTTTGGCAACTCTTTCTAAATGTAGTCATTATAAGTGCAACGAATTTCATGCAAATGCATTTTTATTGTCAGTAGCCCAAAATCTACCAAATACTTTTCCGAATCAAAAATTTTGCAATAAAATTTCTTCGATTTGTTGTTGTAAAGTTTTGATATTTTTGTATATTTTACTATAAATGCATATTTTATGGTGTATTTTGGCAGTTCTTGTTGCATATTTTGTGACAATTAATAACCAGTTTTAATTAAAAATAAATCGAAGAAACCTTTGTAACCCTGAAACATTCTTGGAAATTTTTCATTGGCATTGATATTCAATTGGCATTACTTACGGTCAATGCTTATGCCAACAACTTTCATTACCAACCCAATGCCAATGAAGTTTTTCATAATTAAGTGATATTGTAAACGGGTTTCAATTCCACTTAACTATTTTTGTACTAATTTTTAGTACAATATATGTTTTAAGGAACAATTTTTGCTATTCTCATTTTACAAATTACGGAATTTTTTACTAAGTTTTGTTGCTTATTTCAGCAAAACATTTTACTAATTTTTGAAACCAGTGTGCTAGAATTAACATTAAAATTTGTTAATTTAAAAAAAATTATTGGGAATATTTAATACCTATATTTCCAAAACAAATTGGCCAACCATACCATGATTATATTTGCACAGCCAATCTACATTCAGGTAAAAAGTTTCGTCATATTAATGAAAATGTTTCATAAATCATTTGTCATGAATTATTATTCATATTTATGAAGTTTTTAAATATATAGTCTTATAAAAATTGATGAGAAATTTTTAATAGATCTTATCCTTTCATAAAAACAACCATTCTATATTCATATTTTGATAAAAAATATACAAGAATTTACTTCTGTGTTTATCATTTTTTATATTATCACAATCTGATCGATCGAAACATGTGTTTTACAATTACACAAAATCGAAAATATGCTGAACGTTTTCACTTAAAACATAATTGAGGCAAAAACAAATCTTTGAAGAATACACTCAGGGAACTTCTGTTAGTAGTAATACCGTATCTTTATTTTTAAATGAAAAAGCAGTCATTTGTCGAACAAATTTCATTTTTTTCTACATTTGTAGTTCATAAAAAAAAAAACCGAACCACATCAAATACCTGTACTACGAATTTCTATTCATTTGATCATTTTCTTTGTTTTTATTAAAAAATAAAAAAATCAATATTTTACTACATTTGTAGTTAATATTACTCCATTTGTGGTTAATTTTGTTAACAGTCAAAAACAAATGAAAATGTTAGTTGAATTTAATGAAATATAAGTCGTCCTTTTTCAAGTGAAATTTCATTAGTTTTTAACTACATTTGCAGCAGCATTTACGTACATAGTATTCTATGTTTATTTCTTTATATCTGCAAATTTTATTTAAAAATATGCAGCGGAACGATGACGTTGATCTCTCGATTACAAAATACACTTGTTCTTCTTATCCATAATATATTCATATCTGCCACTATAACGCTGGCCATCTTTATAGTCATTATTATACAATTTTTATATTTTAATCAAAGAAAAAAACAGCATTAAAAAGAGTTTTTAAATAACAAGTATAGTTATTTTAATAAAGGGTGTTTTTATAGAGGTATATAACTTTGAAATGGAATAAAACAAAGATTTTTTATTTTATTTTATTAACATAATTTTATTACAATAAATAATAAAATGTGTGTTTCAAAATACAACTAGCAAAATATAATTTATTTATTAACAAGTACTTTATTTTTAATAAAATAGTTTGAATATAAGATATATCTATATGGTTCACACAAATACATCCTTTAACTGGATGACCTAAGCAGGTCGTTAGGTTTTATGCGTCTTAGACGCCGGATTTCCCCATTTGTATCGATGAGACTAGATGCCTCTAAATTGACGTGTGTTCGTAATCTAACTGCATGGCTATTAGCAATTTTTTTTAATTTCTTCGGCAACTGTGCTTATACCTAAGTCACGGTGTAAGTCCTTGTTTCTAACTTAGCATGGTGCATTCACTATGCATAGTAGAATTTTATTTTGAAAGCGTTGGATTTGAAGTATTTCATCTCTGGCTGCGCAACCCCACAGCTTGTGCAGACTATACGGATGCATCAAAACATCAAAAATTTATTCGATTTCGTGCTCTCAACAGCAGCGGATTCAATTCTTGTGCAGACTATACGGATGCATCAAAACATCAATAAAACAAAGATGCATTTTTTAAATTGACATGAAATTTGCTTTATTTGAAAGATAATTGCCTGGCATTATAATTTAAATGTGACTTCTGGCATATGATGCCACGGCTGGCTCGGAAGTAGTATAATCTGGAGGTACAATTTTCGATGAATTTTTCCAGCATTTGTGGCCGTATATTGCCAATAACGATCCAATTGGTCAATCGTATTGGGCTTATCGGCGTAGACTAGCGACTTCACATATCCCCACAGCAAATATTCTAGCGGCGTTAAATCGCACGATATTGGAGGACAATTCACGGGTCCGAAACGTGAAACTAAGCGGTTACCAAACGTTTCCTTCAATAAATCAAATGTGGCACAAGCTGTGTGACATCTTGCGCCGTCTTGTTGAAACCACAGCTCCTGCACATCATTGTTGTTCAATTCATGAATGAAAAAGTCAGTAATCATTGACTGTAACGTTCTGACCAGCATCGTTTTGTAATAAAGCACACCAAACAGTCAGTTTTTCTTTATGTAACGGTGTCTCAACATACACTTGAGGATTATCATCACTCCAACTACAGCAGTTTTGTTTATTGACGTATCCATTTAAACAAAAGTAAGCTTCATCGCTAAACAAAATCCGCAAAATTCGTGCACGATACGTATTTCAAACAGAACCATGATTTTGAAAATAAAATTGTACAATCTGGAAGTGTTGTTCAATCGTCAGTCTATTCACGTTGAAATGCCAAACTAAGCTAAACATAAATAATTGAATGTATAAATTTTAGAAAATACAGCCATTATTTTGGCTTCAGAGCTATTTTATTAAGTGTTGCTGTTTTGCCTTATTTCGGTTGGATTTCACTTTCAAAAAACTTTTTTTTGGCATTGCAAGACATGTAAGCTCAGCAATTAAACTTCATAAACGACAATAAAGGTTTTTAGACGACATTCGATTTGGTGGTTTACATAATATTTTCTCTTTCCATATGTAACATGAATTCTAGTCACCTTTATGACGATAGCCAACGTTTCCAGCTTTCATCAACATCGAAATGTCATTGGGCCACAAAGTTTAAAATCTTTTTGTTTGTTATATGTGAACATAATGGGAACTAAGAATTTATAATTACAATTAAACTCCAAAAACAGATATTTTTAAAATAAAACAATTTAATAAACGAAAAATATCAAAAAGTTTTTCTTAAAAATCGATTCCATTTTTTTTTTTACAAAATATGCAGAACCAATTCCGAAAATTAATTGCAAAATTCACTACCTCATAGAATAGACTTTCCAATGCATTAGATTTAGAATTCTTTGGAATTGTTCCGAAAAAGAAATAAATATATTTCTACCAAAACCCTACACCCAGAAAACAGTCTCAGTTGTTTCCACCGAATTTGTTGCCAATCGAATTTTGGCGATTACGACAACTATCGTAATGCTAAATTATATTTTTAGTCGTGAAAGCTAATATTCAGTTGCTAATATTACATTCCAAATAAATATTAATGCGTTCTACAATATTTAAGTGAAACTAAAAACTTTCCTGATTTTTCTGGTATTGAACCATGGAATTAAGATTAATAGTCCTGTGTCCTACTGCTTGCACCACAATTACTTTTAATTTTCATTGCCTTATTTGCTATTTAAACATTTGAATATTTTCTTTTAATTAAAAAAACTTTTTGTGTTTGTCTTTTCCGAGATTTGAACTCGGAAGTTCGGAGTACAAGGCAAACCCCCTAACCACTAAACCACAAACAATTATTAATGTTGAGTGCTAAATTTGAATTTAAATATTTTGTTAGAAAAACAAATATTGTCTCAAATTCGTTTACCAATTCTAATCATTAGTTGCCTCTATAAACAATGCAATCCACAATTCGTACTACTGAACTTCTAATTTAGTGGCATATTTGATTGCGAATCCGTATTTGCAGTAACCACATTTGATTATCGAAAAGTTTAAAAAAAAAAATTCTCTTGTAAAGGGTGCTTTTTTATAGAGGTATAAAACTTTGAAATGAAATAAAACAAAGATCAATTTTTAAATTGACATGAAATTTACTTTGTTTGAAAAATAATCTTCTGTCATTATAATTTAAATATGACTTTTGGCATATAAATATGACTATTGGCAATAACGCGGCGAATGTTGTCCTCCAAGTTGTCAATCGTTTCGGGCTTATCGGCGTAGACTAGCGACTTCAGATATCCCTACAGAAAATAGTTCAGTGGCGTTAAGTCGCACGATCTTGGTGGCCAATTCACGGGTCCGTAACGTGAAACTAAGCGGTTACCAAACGTATCCTTCAATAAATCAATTGTGACAAGAGCTGTGTGACATGTTTAGCCATCTTGTTGAAACCACAGCTCCTGCACATCATGGATGTTTAATTGATGAACGAAAAAGTCAGTAATCATGGCCCTATAGCGGTCACCATTGACTGTAACGTTCGGGCCAGCATCGTTTTTAACGAAGTACGGACCAATGATTCCACCAGCCCATAAAGCACACCAATCAGTCAGTTTTTCTGGATGTAACGTTTTCTCAACATACACTTTAGGATTATCATCACTCCAAATACGGCAGTTTTGGTTATTGACGTATCCATTTAGCCAAAAGAGAGCTTCATCGCTAGACCGTAAAATAGACGTAGTGCGTGATACGTATTTCGAACAGAACCATGACTTTCAAAATAAATTTTCACAATTTGTAAGCGTTGTTCAGGCATGTTGAAATGCCCAAATAAGCTAAACATAGATCACTTCACGGCTGACAAAGTGGCCGCCAGTTAAAAAAGTGTTGCTGACTTAAAGTTTTATACCTGTATAAAAAAACACCCTTTATTAGCACAAAATAAATGGTTGCTTCTGCCTTACACAATTGCTAACCGTATATTATTTAAAAAGTTGATTGGAAATACCAATAATTGTATAAATGTATTTTTTTAGTTCCGTTTAATTTTAATTTTTGCTTTATTAATCGGTTATTGGTAGTTCCAAGTAAACTAACGTCCTATCAAATAAATTTTAATGGTTTCGACCGAAGTGCAAACAATCCTTTTTCTGGGTGCATAATTTCTTTGCATTCCTACTCACAATTACATGTGGACAAATATATTTATATTTTATTGTTCGGTCATAGTAGAAAAAATTTAAAAAATATCCCAACTTCAAGAGGCTATAAAAACAAATTCGAACTAGCTTTGCAAAACCCTTTTTCGATTTTGTTTATTCAATGTCTACTTTCAGGTTGATTTTTTTTGTTGCACAGTGTAATTTTTACTTTTTTCTATGTACGCTATGGGTATATCCAAAATCATTTTATTGATGCTTAGAACTGGGGCAACCAAAAAGAAGCTAGAACTATTTAGACTGAATACAAGTTCTGATCATGAAATTGTGTACATTTTAAGCCATATTTGTTTGAACGTTTTTTTTTATTGATATTTGCTTATTTTAGCTTTTTTTTTGCAAATATAAGCTACTTTTAGACATTTTCTGTAAAAAAGTCTTAGTTTCAGCTTATAAAAGATACAGTTTTCTGCCATTTTTTAGCAATCGTTATTTTTATTTATTCTTTTTTTTTCGCCTTTAAAGGTCTGAAAAATTTATTCATGAAGGACTTTAATTGTTACCTTGCCTTAAAAGTTTAAACAAAATAATTTTAAAAATTCTATAGCAGTGTTTAAAAAAATATGTATGAAGCAAAATATTGATTAATAGTATGCTTTAAGTGTCTGAAAATTATATAACAGTCATGTTTTTTTAAAAAGCAACAACAATTTATACTACATTTTCCGTATGTGAACATTTTTGGTGTGTTGTGAGTTACAGCGGTTGAGTATTCGTTGAAATAGTCCTGTCCGTGCACTTTACCACATTAACCAAAAGCGTTCTCATGCTCAAAATTGTGTGTAAATTGTTGTTTGGATTGTTTTGAGTATAATCGGCTTCGGCCGATTATTGTAAATTTTAATGAGTGTACGCAACATTTCACGAAAAAAAAACTTTCGCTGTAATACTGTTTACGAATTTTTACGAAAAAATCTTTGGAATAATATTTTTCTTTTAAAGTTTGTATAAATTGTCGATAACCTTTTATTTTAAAAACTACACGTTGGAAGAAACTGGCTTAGTAATTATACCACTATATATGTTTCACTAGGGTGGTCTTTCGTTGTAAGGGCGAAAAATAAAAA
Source organism: Delia radicum (assembly GCA_021234595.1). Classification (NCBI taxonomy): domain Eukaryota; kingdom Metazoa; phylum Arthropoda; class Insecta; order Diptera; family Anthomyiidae; genus Delia; species Delia radicum. The sequence continues at coordinate 74,663,078 of CM037855.1, read as the reverse complement.
CGAGATTTTGACTGTACCCCCCTCTTAAAATATTTGTTTGTGTACAAAAATTCACCATGCAAAAAATTAGAGTTCTAGCATAACGGGAAGATGTCCCGCATCGCCCTTGAAGATCGGGCCCCTTGGAAAAATGGGCATAATTTAAAAAAAAAATTACAAATTTTTTTTCTTCAAAATTTAAAAAATATAAAATAATTTTTGTGTTGGGTTTAATCATAACTACTCAGATAAAAAATATTACTTTCCCAGAAAATCGCTAACTTACCCTAACTTTGTGTCAAAAAAATTAATAAATATTTTGGGGGTACCTCAAAGTGACTTTTTTGCATTTTTGAAAATTTTATTCAACAAAAATCAAAAACCTAGTGTTTGCTGTCAAGTATTTTATTAAGCACATTTCAAGTATTAAATAAGCCAGGTATTACGCATATCCGTTGGCAAATTTTTTTTTAGGGCATTTTGATTCTCGGGGATTTCAAGGTTTTTTTTTTATTTTTATACATTTTTATTTTAAAACAAGGTTTTAATAATATTGCATCAATATTTTTGTATATGCCTTTTTATATGATTGTAATAACTTTATTTAAAAATACTATATTTTCTGTTGATAGTTAACCCATGTTAACCTGGGGTCAAATATGACCCACGTAAGAAAAATGCAGCTTTGTGGCAAAATTTATAAATAAAATAAAGAAAGGAATAATTCAATTTATATTTATTCTAAAAAAAATTTCGTTAACCGTTTCTAGTCTTCGAGTAGGTCAATTAAGTAAAAATTAGAACTTAAAACTTTTCCATAATAATAATTTTGAGGGAAAAAAATTTACACTATTAAATTAAAAATACGTTTTTCGAAAATACTCCTGAATATGTACAAAAAAAATCAATTTTAATATGAATACAAATGTCTGAATTTATACTAAATAATTAATTTTAATTAATTTTAAAATGTAAATAAATTACAATTAGAAACATAAAAAAAATTTATTTTATGTCATCTTTGTGATTTTTGACTCTTTAAAATACGAGGGTCAATTGTGACCCCATGAAAACACAGGTTAACTATGAACACGAAAAATTATACTTTATAATAAAGTTATTACAATTATATAAAATAGCATACACAATAACATTGATAAAATATTACAAAAATCTTATTAAAAAAAAAGTCTACACAAATTTAAAAAAACGTTGAAATCCGCTAGAATTAAAATGCTCTAACAAAAATTTTTGACAACGGATATCCGTAATACTTGGCTTATTTAATACTTGAGATGTGTTTAATAAAATACTTGACAGCAAACATCAGGTTTTTGATTTTTGTTGAATAAAATTTTCAAAAATGCAAAAAAGTCACTTTGAGGTACCCCCAAAATATTTATTAATTTTTTTGACACAAAGTTAGGGTAAGTTAGCGATTTTCTGGGAAAGTAATATTTTTTATCTGAGTAGTTATGATTAAACCCAACACAAAAACTATTTTATATTTTTTTAATTTTGAAGAAAAAAAATTAGAATTTTTTTTTTTAATTATGACCATTTTCCAAGGGGCCCGATTTTCAAGGGCGATGCGGGACATCTTCCCGTTATGCTAGAACTCTAATTTTTTGCATGGTGAATTTTTGTACCCAAACAAATATTTTAAGGGGGGGGGGGCAGCCCCAAAAATCGCAAGTTGAAAAATAAGGACCACCCTAATGTTTCACGTTAGTTTTGCAAACCTCTTGTAAAATATATGAAGTCTTTTAGAAATTTTTTACTAGGCTTGTATATATTTTAAATATTTTACTAGAACTTTGTAAAACTAGCTAGAAACTTATGTAGTTTTTTCGTGAGTGTAGTTTTTCAAATAAAATGTTATTGCAAATTTATACAAACTTTAAAAAAAAATTTGTTAAATATAAATATTGAAATTCTTTTGTAAAATATAAAACAACTCTTTTCATTGTTTCGCACCACGAAAATCTTTCTTGAAATTGAAAAAGAATTTTGTAAAATGCACATAAAAATTTCGTACATTTCGTATATTTTACGAAAGATTTTCATGGTGCTTAATAACGACGCTCAAAATATGTCATGTGTAGAATAACGAAAACTGTAACAAATATTACTTAAGCCAGAGTAAAAACTAATTTTTTTTATATAAATAGAACATTTCATGATGCTTGTTAGCAAAAGGCCCTAGTCAAGTGTTTTATTACTAAGAAGATAAGAATGGAGCAAAATTGATAGTTAATAGGTTTTTTGTTAAAGTTCTGCCTATTCTGGAGTATCTAGCTTTTCTAAAACTTTGTGATGAGATTTTTAGCCAGATCGAAATACTTGTATCAACCTAGCTAATATGTTTAATTTGCTTTATTTTTGGAAACATACGGAGGTTGAAAGCTCGTTATAAATTAAAAATAACATAAAATTAATCTCGATGTATATAAAAACAAAAAACTAATAAAACTGTAAGAAAGTTTATATCGTTAAATTAAATTGCACGGAAATTTTGTAAATACTCGTATTAATAAATTTTCGTAATTCCGATTTTACCTTTAAATTCGTATATTAACAAAATTCATAAATATTACGAACACAATTTTGTAGATGAAGCACAACGGTTTTTTGGTAAATAATACAAAACTTTCGTAAATTTAAGTTTGGTCTCTCAATTATTTTCTGTTTTCTCTCAGCATTATTTGTTTTAAGTTATTTCGTAAATACTTATTAAAATAACGAATTTTACATAAATACCAAATCATTTTTGTAAATTTTTTGCATTAACCTCTCACACTCTCAATGATTGTAACAAAAAAAAACAGAAAAAGGGGCGAAGCGAAGGTTTGGTATAGTAATTGGAGCCCTCCTTATAAGTTAAAATCCGAAATTTTCAATAAAGCAATCCACGGCGAGTACTTTTCCTTTTGATTATAAATTATTTAATGTAACCATTTTCATTATTTTATTTTTTTATGTAATGTAATTTAGACTAAAAATTTATAACCAGTCTTAAATCAGTAGCTCTAAAAATCCATTTTTTTTTCTTTTCCTAACAAGCCCAATGACGTTACTAAACTTTGAAGACCAAAAATGTTCTATTTTTATAAAAAAATATTTAGTTTTTACTCTGGCTCATATTACATTTTTTTTACAGTTTGTTAGTTTTTTGTTTTTATATACATCGAGATTATTTTTATGTTATTTTTAATTAATATCTTGGCTTTCTGTTTTAATGCAGAAATTCGTATTATAGGCATCGAAAAACACCAAAGTACCGATTTAGGTCTATATGTAAGTTTTGGAGATTTTACGATTAGCAGTAGAAAGCACTTAGATCGAAAGCAAACTATGATAAAAAAAAACATTTTCCCTTTATTAGTAACATAAAAGAAACTAAAATTTAAACAAGCTTTAAGTTTTAAATTGCACTGTAAGTTGATTTTGTTTACGTAAAATTTTGAGTGCATATACGATATATGTAAAAAAACAACTGTTTTTTTTTCATTAAACAATTCAAGCGCATACAACAGCGAGTGACACGAGTGTCAAAACTATTGGACTGTGATTTATGATATATTTGTGACATTTTATTCGTATAACAGTCAGAGTGTCATTTGTATATATACAAAATAAGGGTGTCCCGGCTTTAATGATTTTTTTAAGCAATTGCCCTAAAACAATCACAGCAAGGACTCGCATACCTGTCATATATCCTGAAAGTGAAAAATACAGTAAATGCTACAGATATTAATGGAAACCGATGAAAGTTGGTATGTTTCTTAACTATGTAGCTAGAATTGCACATGTATGGTTCTAATATTACGAAATGGTTCTAGTATTACGAAAATTGGTACATACATATATATTACATATGTGACTAAAAATAAGTGTACTGATTTTTATAAAATTCCAAGCAAGGACTCGCCCACTCCCAATATATCCTGGAACCTAATTTAAAGCTTTTTTTATAAAGATCTAAAACTTATTGAAAACCAGCGAATTTTATGCAATTTCAGGATACGTCAACACTTCAAATACGCTTTCGGTTAATAATACATATTTTATATGTCCTGGAAATTAGCACTTCTACCTCCCATATATTCTTAAATACAAAAAAAAACAAAGTAATAAACTTTTTTATTAAAATTTACAATTACTTTATGAAAATATTATTATTTATTGTTATTTATAATTCAATTTTTTTAAATTGTTCGGCTTTACAAATAAAGCTTGTTTTAAAATATTTATGTTTGGATTTTTTCGAATTTGCACAAAAATGTACAAAAACAAATTTATATTTTGAAAAATGCTTACTATTATTTTGTATTAATAAGAATGAAAAATATATTTGCAACACTAAAATAAAACGTTTAAAAAATATTATAAAAATAACTCTGTTCCCCATAAAATAGGAGCGGTTTCAAGCCACTCGTAGTGATTTTGCTCAAATTATTGCTTTAACGGCAACTTTAAACCCAATAGCTTACTATTTTTATTTTTCACAGTCTTGTTTTTGGTTTTCTCTATCTCCTAGTATTAGTCATAAGCGAAATTTTATAATTTATTTTGATTTTAGTATCACTACCTGCTGTGAACTACTTTTTCCATCAAATAAAAAATTTATCAAAATAACATATTTCCATAGAAGTCAGCCTTAAAAAATGCTATAAATTAAAGAAAAGAACCCAAAGTTGTGTTTTTTATTATTCTATAGTAACTTAACTCAATAAACAGTTGAAAAACAGCTTCTGTGAAAACTATGGTTTTTCAAAAAACTAATTTTGATTTTGGTATTATTTTTCTTACTACAAAATTGACAATGTGATTGATATTAAATAGTATTAATAGCATTTATATTATAATAACAAATTAATCAAACTAATCTAGAACAACTTCTTTTCCTTAACATTAATTTATTTTCTTACCATTTGGAAGTTTGTGTCAGTTTTGAGCATTTCTATAGAAATAGGGAAAGTGATTAAAAAAGTTCAACTTTGAGGCTAAATATCTTTGAAGAAAATTAAACATTTTTGTATAATTCTTTCTGTTTCTTCTTACTTAAAGTATATGTTATTAAAAACTATTAAACATTTATTTGACTTCTAACATTGCATTATACTATTTTTGGGCATGCACACATCACTGTGAAAATAGAAATAATTAAATTATTCTTAATAACTACTTGCTACATAAGTGAACAAATTAAATATGTCTCTAACTATATAACATGGTCCCTTGGTATGGTTCTTCTTAGTCTTCTTTGCTGTATATGGTTTCTAATTATATCTTGAAGATCTGCATTTGAGTGTTGTATTCGCATGCTTTTGCGCATATTACTTGATATCCTCCTTTACAGTTCATATTTGTAGATCGCTTTGTACAGGGTGTCCGCCGGGAAGGTATACTACTTTGTTTTGCCGCCATTTTGGTAAACATTAGTCTTGAGAGTTCATATTTGGCAGTAGTGAAGTAGACACGTGGCAAATTTATTATGGAAAAATATTCGATAAACCAATGTGTTTTAATCGTTAAAACATTTTATCAAAATCAATCATCGATTACTGTGACGATGAGAAAGTTACGTGAAATTTTTGGGAGGAACAACGTGCCAACAAAACGCACTATTTATCGTGTAGTGAATGATTTCGAAGAAAGAGGGTCTGTAGCTGATAGGCCCAAGCATGGACCACAACGTACTGCAAGATCGGCTGAAAACATTACTGCTGCTCAAGAAAGTGTTCAAAACAATTCATCAACCTCAATTCGACGCCGTGCTCAAGAGCTTGGTCTTCAAAGAACAACTTTGTCCAAAATTTTGCACAAGGATTTGCATTGTTCATATTTAAGACTCAGTGGTATCAACAAAACGGTGTTACATCGCATACAGTCAGGATTACAATGGAATTACTGCGAGACCTCTTTCCACAACAAGTTATTTCAAGAAATGGTGATGTTGATTGGCCTCCACGGTCGCCTGATTTGATTGCTCCGGACTTCTTATTGTGGGGATATCTTAAAAACAAGGTTTATGCAAACAAACTAGAAACGCTTGAGCAACTCAAACAAAATATTCGTGATGAAATTAATGAAATACCGCGTGAAATGTGTGAGAATGTAATGAAAAATGTGCTCAAAAGGGCTCGCATTTGTGAGGCAAACAGAGGCGGACATTATCTGATATTGTATTCCATACAAAATTGCCGACATTAAATAAAACGTTTATCAATATAAGATCCATTCTCTTTCATTTAATCAAAAATTATAAACAAACAAAGTAGTATACCTTCCCGGCGGATACCCTGTATATCAGGGCGTACCGAGGGCAGTTTGTAATTTGTCGTAAGACTTTGTTCGGAAAAGTCTGAATTAAATTGAGGTTCGTTCTAACTGTGCTGCCCCAAATACGTCCACTTGGCTTTAGTATTTGCTGGTAAAGTGACAATTTCTTCTCCATTGTCGATCCGGAGATTGGGCTTAGCAACCAGTTAATTTTTCTTAAATTGATTTTAAGTTCCTCCACTTTTGGATTTGGTCTCGTTAAGTCTTAATCTCCACTATGGTGGATCCAATTACAACTATTACACTTTCAACAGCAAAAGTAGTTATTTTTGCTATTTCAGGTAGAATTTGAATATCTCTTGTAAACAGACTGTAAAGACTTGGGCCAAAAACACTACCCTGGGGTACTCCTGCTGTTGTTTTTCTTATTTAATAGTATTCATCTTTATATTTTACTCGAAAGTATCTGTCAGCAATATATGATTGTAGTATTTTACTGTAGAGCTTACAGTTAAATCCGTCATGTCACACTTTATCAATCAATACACCTGAGCATATATTTCTTGCATTTAATGTTTTTTTCTATTTCATTGGTAACTCTGTATAATTGTTCCACTGTAGAATATTTAGACCTTAATCCAAACTGGTGATTTGGTATCAGACATCTGTATTGAATTATTATATTAAGTCTTTTTAAAAGCAGTTTCTCAAATATTTTAGACATTGTAGCTAGCAGTGAAATTGGTCAGTAGGATTTCTTTTCGATCGGCTGCTTTCCTGGATTTGGTATCGTAATAACCGCAGCTACTTTACATTAGCTTGTAACGTATTGCATTCTGAATGATGCGTTAATTATATACATCAGTTTCTTATTCCTTTTTCAGGTACTTCTTTAAGGATTTTACCACTAATAAGGTCATAATAACCTGCTGCTTTGCTAGGTTTAATTTAATTTTTTATTAGTGATTTCATCTCTTTCATAGTTAAGCATTGAATTTTTGGTAGCATCTAATATTTATAAATGTTTCTTTTCGGCAATATGACTTTCTGATAAAAGACAAAAAATCTATGTTTTAATTATAAAGAAAATGTCGTAAACCATTAAGGTTTTTTCCCCGTTCCATGACTATTAGGGTCTTTTAGAACGTTGTTATTATTAGACACGAGCTTTTAAAGCTCATAATTTATCAAATATTTTCTCATTGCTAAATGATTGCTCATCTAGTCTTCTATTGAGCTGTCTGATTGCTTTCATAAAGGTCCTAAGTATTTATATTTTCATCATTATATTTAGTATTTTTGCATACCTGCTCGTAGGTTTTGTTGCCATTCGATTGGGAGGCATGACTTTGTTAATTTTGTCTATTTTTAACATTCTTTATTCTGATTTTGTGAAGTTCTTTTGCAATATCGCAACCTATGTAATTGGCTGGATGTTGACCTTTTCAATTTATACAAAGTGCGGATTTGTATTTCTCAACATTACACTCTACTGACAAATGCTTCTCAGCACAGCTCGCACATATAGGTTCTCTAGCGCAGTATTTCTGGGTGTGGTTAAAGCCTTGCATTGCTCAAGCTTTCCACTTTAACTTTAGTATTTAGAATGTATTTCACGTTGTAAATATGCCGAATGATCCCATAAAGAGCGAAGGCTTGTTTTCCCTTCTTTTTCACTTATTTTCATTTTTTTAGGATGTTTACCACGTCTATGACATCTAGTTGAGGTTGAGCAATGTAGACCTATTAACATAACTCTAATTGGTCTATCATTTTTGTTTTCATATGTGTACAATTGAACTTCTGTCTGATTTAGTTTCCTGGTGACACTTCGGTACGTCACTTCGACTTTTAGATTTATTTTAAACCTATCATCATTATTCATGGCCACTATTTTATAATTATGTTCCTATAATTAAATGCCGCTTTTTGCTATCATTATTGTGAGTATAATTTATTCCATTGTTAATTTGTGGGCTTTCCTTACGATTTCTGTTCTTCCTACATTTTTTTTGAATACAGTTTGCTTGGCGTTTTTGCTCTTCTTCATCGGTTTTATATATAATTATCTTTTTGGTGCAAACATTTAGATTTTTCTCCTTTAAAGAAATTGTTTCACTAAACTGAGGACGTTTTTTCCCAATGGGAATGAAAATTTTCATAAACTTTATAAAAAAGTTTCATAGTTTTAATGAACTGTTTTCTATAACTTTTTTTTTCATTAGTCGTATGAAATTTTTATTAAATAACATGAAATTTGTTATTAAACTTTATGAAAAACTGCATTAATTTTATGAAAAGTTTCAATGAACGAGTTCCAGTGACATTTCATATATCTTATGCAAAAATTCATTGATATCATGTGTATTACAAAAATAATTTATTTTTCTTTGGTGTTTAAAACTAATGGTAATGAAATATCGTTAAATACAAATTGAAAACTAATTTGATGTAGCCTAATGTGGCCCAACACCTGGTATTTGGACTATAAAAAAAGTGGAATATTCCAAATCAAAATACATTAGCTTATAGGCCAACTCCTTGTGCATTTTCCAGCTATGGATCATTTTCTTGTGGCAACAAATTTAAAAGAGTTATATAACAACTCAACTTCACATTAGGAACATGTTCCCTAAAGTGGGCCTAAATTTAAATACTCTCTAATAGCATATGCAATTGTTAGGAAATGAAGTAAAATCTACAAAAATTCGCAATTATATTAAAAATTATTTAAATTTTGTTTATTAAAACGTTTTGTGTATTGTTTAAAGCTGCTTAAGCGATTACCTTATATCAGGTGAGGGCATTTAAATGACTTGAATGGCCAAATTTGATATTTGAAAATCTTACGGAGGGCCGCATCATATTAAACTAATCAACAAAAACCGCTCTGAAAACTGGGTAAAATTTTTTTTTGAAGAATTTTGATCAAAAATTTCAAATCAAAAAGTTTTAGGGTATTTACCTTTTAATTTTTGTTGTTTTTTTTTAGATCCACATTTAGGGAAAAATATTTTATGGGTCAGTTTTGTGTATAAGAATATCAACGCCTTCTTTATTTTTATGCATATCAATTCCACATAAAATTAAGATCTCAAAAATGGAATTTTTTGGATTTGTTCTTTTAAAACTTGAATTTGGCTAACACATCAATAAATAAAGCTCGGAGAAAAACTTGCAAACAACAGGTTAAAATTTTGAACAAAATTTGTTTGACTGAAAATTGTTGATTTCTACTAAAAAAATTTTTTATTAGAAGTATATAGAAAATAAGGATTTTTTCCGTAGCACGACTTTTTGCTTTTAATTAAATATATTCCATGAATTACACGCACACAAGATTTTGGCACAGATATATAATAATGCTTTTCAAAGTATTATGGCCTCCCAAATACGATTCTGAGGCAAAATACTCTATCGAATCGATGTTTTGAAATATAGATCTAATGTTTTAAATTCTAAAAATGTTAACTTATTTTTAAGATATTAGTGAACTACTTTATGAATTAGGAGAATTGTCATATAAATTTCACAAAATTTCTCGTAAGATTTTATAAAACAAATTATACAATTTTTCTCTAGTTAGTAAAAAATTGTCATCAACATTTGTTTATTTAAAATGACCATATCTGAAACGTTTGCACATATAGAGCATAATGGATTGTTTTCTTGATATACTGGAGTATTTTTGTCTAGGTTTTCGTCAATATCACAGAAGCATTTTTTTAAGTGCAGTATGAATAAAGTTTAAGGCTACGTTTTCACTGAAGGTGTTTTGGGCGTGTTTTGAAACAAAACATGTTTTATGCATGTTTTCTCATACATTTTTTTCACCAAACACACATGTTAATGTGTTCTAATGTTTTATAAAATTTCAGCGTTTAAGTCTAAACGAAGAAAAGCCAGCATCTTGGAAATAAGTTTTACTTTTTTTATTTCAGATTTATTGAGTTTCCATTGGAGCAGTGGAAGTTTCTGTTGTGGCTACATTTTTAATTATATTTTCAAATTCTGATCTTAAGTTTCGTTTATTTTTCTTACTCCTTAATTATTTTTAGTTCTGCAAGTTTGTTATAATTTTTATTAAAAATAAAAATTATGTTTTTCGACCTTTAATTGTGCAATGAAAATGAAAATTATTCAAGTTCGAGGCCATATACTCTATATTTCTTCATTAGGATATTGTCCTAACAAATAATCTATAGAGTTTTTGTTTTCAAATTTATTATTTGACCCTTTCAGGAATGTGTTGATAGATCTATTTCGGAAATTTTCTAGGTTCCCATCATCAGAACACGTTTTGAAAGCGGTAACAATCCCATGCCAAACCTCAAGCATACATATGAACTAGTTTACTCACTACATGAGAACTAATATACATATGAGTTTGAAATTAAAGATTATAACCATTGATCAAAAAATAAATTGAAAACTTGTTTGATGTGCAAGATCCACCTCTGGTGGATATTCAATACACGTTTTTTTTTTTTTTTTGTTGCTCTCTCCTTTTTTATATTTTGTTAAGTTAGTTAACAAAACAGGGAAAGTAAACTAGGCGGTACTTTGCCTTTTTTCACAAGTTTGTTATAATTTTTATTAAAAATAAAAATTATGTTTTTTTCGACCTTTAATTGTGCAATGAAAATGAAAATTATTCAAGTTCGAGGCCATATACTCTATATTTCTTCATTAGGATATTGTCCTAACAAATAATCTATAGAGTTTTTGTTTTCAAATTTATTATTTGACCCTTTCAGGAATGTGTTGATAGATCTATTTCGGGAATTTTCTAGGTTCCCATCATCAGAACACGTTTTGAAAGCGGTAACAATCCCATGCCAAACCTCAAGCATACATATGAACTAGTTTACTCACTACATGAGAACTAATATACATATGAGTTTGAAATTAAAGATTATAACCATTGATCAAAAAATAAATTGAAAACTTGTTTGTTCTGTTTAATTAATTAATATTAATAATTTATTTGATTATTTTTCTTCTGGGGAATTTTTTGGTTTTGATTTTAGGGCCACACGAAATTTGTTCTAAGGCCGCATTTGCCCATGTCTGTCATATATAATGAATACTAAAAATATTGTTTTTGTGGTCAAAAATGTAGAAAAATTGTCCAAAATAGACAAGAACAGTCAAAGTGAGTCATAAACCATTTTAAAAATACTAAATCTTGTGAAGAAAAATATCCAAATATATATGAAAGGTCCACTTTAGGGAACATTATGAAAATTGAATTTTTCAAATTTTTGTTTATGATTTTAGCAATGCTGAGCAGAGTTGTTTCCAAATTGGAGTATCCACAGGTACTTTGTTTGTCTCCCACGTACGAATTATATATTCAAACTGGTGAAGCTGCTGCTAGAGTGGCACAATTCTGTCCTGATATAAAGTTAAAATTTGCTGTTCGTGGTGAAGAAGTTGTTCCTGGTACTAAAATAACTGATCACATAATAATAGGAACACCTGGAAAAGTTCTTGATTGGGGTCTAAAGTGCAGAGTCATCGATTTAAAAAAAATCCGAGTTTTTGTATTAGACGAAGCCGATGTTATGATAGCCACACAGGGACATCACGATCAATGTATACGTATTCATAAGCAACTCTCTCCAAAATGTCAAATGTTATTTTTTTCTGCTACATATGATAGAGAAGTAATGGAGTTCGCTGAACATATTGTACCAGAAGCGAATATAATAAGATTTCAACGAGAGCAAGAATCTCTTGACAATATAAAGCAGTACTACGTAAGATGTCGTTCTGAAGAAGAAAAGTATCAGACAATTCAAAACATATATGGCAGCATTACAAAAGGACAAGCTATTATTTTTTGCCATACTCGAAACCAGCTGGCTGGCTAGCTGGAAAATTGTCATCTGATGGTCATTCGATTGCTGTTCTATCGGGCGATCTTACAGTGGAACAAAGATTAGCTGTCCTCGATCGATTTAGGAAAGGACTGGAAAAGGTGCTGATTACGACAAATGTGTTGTTGCGAGACATCGATGTTAAACAAGTAACTATTGTCGTTAACTTTGATTTGCCAATGGACGCAAAAGGCAATGCAAATTGTGAAACTTATCTCCATCGTATAGGAAGAACTGTACGCTTCGGCAAAAATAGCATCGCTATAAATTTGGTAGATAGTGAAAAATCAATGGCAATTTGTCGTACAATTGAAAATCATTTTAAGAAAACCATTAAGGAACTTAATGCTGATAATACTGAAGAAATGGAAAAAATTGGATCCTAAATTTAATTTAACACCATGTTTATGAATTAAAATTCTGATTATTTTTTTATATTATTCTTAAATCCCGAATATAATTTTCGTTATTGTTAAAGAACTCACTTTTTTTTACATTCCTTTTTTTAATATTTTTCTATAGTTTATTAAATGAAAAAAAAAAAAAAAATTAAATTAGATTTTAATATAAATTTAATTTAAACAACAATTATTTGGAAAATCTGTATAAAAAGTATATTCAAATAATTTTCCAACATCGAAGGATCTCTCATTAAATGAAAGTGCTTTTTAATGAATATAAGCAAGCTAAATTTATTAAATGTTGATATTTATGTATATAAGGGAATGTTTCCAATTGTGGTTTGGTCCCAAAGTAGACCTTTCATGTTGTTGCACAAGTTGGAATATTTTGTAAACATAAAAAGTGAATAGCAACTAAATTTTAAAGAATGTTCCAAGTCGGATTTTTGTAAACGACATAAAAATAATACAAAAATGTAAAAAATTAAAATTTTAATTGAAGTACAAATTTTTGAATAATTTACTTAATTTTCTAACAATTGCTTATGCTTTTAGAGAGTTTTTTTTTAATGTGGACCTTTTGAGTTGTTTTCGAAAACGTTATAAAACTTTTTTTTTTTTAATTAGTTGCCACAAGTAAAACCGAAAAATATCCAAGGAGTTGGTCTACAAGCTAATATATTTGGATTTGGAATATTTAATTTAGTTTTTTTTTATATAATCGAAATACCTGGTATTTGTATTTATTTAAACTTTGCATTTCTAATACAACAAGAAATAATATCTTATAAATTAAAGTATTAGAATCCGACAAGTTAATATTTAAGTAAAGTAAATTACAATCGCACTTAACATGAAATTGAATATAAAATAAAAATTTAAAACATTTAAAATAATTGAAACTAATTTTTTAATTAATTAATAAGTTTAGATTCATAAAAAACAATTAAAATAAAAATAAAAATAAAACATTGTTAGCAATTACAGTAATATAGCATTAGTGATTTTTTGAAATTTACTGCGTTGCTAATAAATTGCAAATTATTTGGTAGATGGTTCCAGAGGTGTATTGTGGGAATAAAGAATTGGTTTTCTGACGCTGTGTCACGATGTTGAAATTGCGTTATGCCATTATTTCTGGGTGATGATGTGGAACTTAACCGGCAAAATAGGTAATCAGGCTCCTTTGTCATGAATATTTTGTGAAGGAAAACTAGATTTTTATACTTTAGATAATCGTTAAGAGAAATTCCAAAAATACGACTAGTGTAACGGGATATATGATCAAATCTTTTTAAACCGAAAATGTAGCGGATGATGTTATTGAAAGTGGTGTTAAGTTTTCTCGTGTCCAAAGTATTGCATCCAGTGAAGATTTCAGACGAATATAAAAGTGTTGGGATTATGTAAGTTTTCGCAAGTAGCATTCGTATTTTTAATGGTGTAAAATGTTGAGTGATCCATAAACTTCTGAGCATACCGTATACTCTGCCACAAGTAATATTTATATGGTTAGACCATGTCAATGTTCGATTAAATACAACACCTAAATTTTTTACGGAGTCAACTATTTCAATTCTGGAGCCACCAAGGAAAATATTTATCTCATCATTAATTTTCACTGACCTCTTACATATTATTATGCATTTTGATTTTCGAGGATTAAGGCATAAACCGTTTGCTGAAGCCCAGACAAATATTTTGTTAAGATCATGGTTTAGTTCATGAACTTTGGACAGAAGTAACGACTTTGGACTACTTAGATACATCTGGACATCATCTGCATACATTTGAAGCTTACAATATTTGAGCTGTGATGGTAGATCATTGGCATATAGCGTATACAGCAGTGGGCCCAGTATGGATCCCTGTGGAACTCCTCTTACGACCGGTAGTGATTGGGAAATAAAGTTATTAGCGGCAACAGACTGATATCTATTAGTAAGATACGAAAAGATCAAGTTTGTAGCCGTTCTTGAAAAGTTAAACATTCTAGAAAGTTTTATTCTAAGTATAAAATGGTCAACTGTATCAAAAGCTTTAGAGTGGTCGAGCAGAACCAAAAAAGAAATCAAACTATCATCCAAGTTAGCTCGAATATCCTCTACTACATCTGTAAGTGCAGTTATACAACTATGATGAGGTCTAAACCCTGATTGACGATCAGTTAGTAGATTGTTAGTGTTCAAATATTTATACATTTGTTTATTTAAAAGATGCTCAAAAACTTTCGAAATGTAAGGTAGTATCGCAATTGGACGGTATTCTTTATCCGTTTTAGGCACTGGAACAATTTTGGCATGTTTCCATTGATCAGGAAAGGTGCTGGTGGTTATTATGGAATTAAATATATGTAAAACAAAACGAACAATCAAAGGTAAGATCATCTTTACAAATCTAGGATTAATGTCATCCAAGCCAATAGCGTTGGATTTAACTCCACGAAAACCCTCAATAACTTCCAAAATAGTGAAGCATTGAAAATTAAATTGATTTGTCGTTATATCATTAGACAGGTATTGATCGTAGAAACTTGTTTGCGCTGGTGGTAGAGGAATATTTACAAAGCTTTCGTTTAGTGAATTAACATCAATGTGGTTTGCTTTCGCAGTGGTCTTAACAATGCCAATCTCACGTATTTGCTTCCAAGTTTTTTTTGTATCAACTGCATTATTAAATTTGTTAGAATAATATGAATATTTGTCATGCCTTATTTTTGATACAACTGCCCTCCTGGCTACACGATATTCATTACGCAACTCAGGTGTTCTGTATCGTTTCCATATTAAATACAGATCATCACGCTGCTCAATTAAAAGTTTCGCTTCGGTTGTAAACCATGGTCTAACCCTATTTCTGATCGTTTTAGTTTTAAGTGGGACATGTTTATTGTAGATCTGTAAAATTTGGTAATTAAGAAGATTAAGTTGGTCATTCACATTAGGCATGTAGAATATTTGATCCCAAGCTACATTGTTAACATCAGTTTCTAAGGCAATAGTGTTAATTCGATTAAAGTCTCGAAAAGTATAAGTTTGATCTTGGATTTTAGCATTAAAGTTGTATGAAAGAAAGATTAGATCATGTTTCGAGAATGCTGGTGCAGCCAATTGCTCATAATGCAGAATCTTCTCTTCATTGCTTACAAAAAATAAATCCAGTAGAGTGCCGTTGGGAGTAGAAAAGTGTGTAGGTTGGGTTTTGTTTACAGAAGATAGGTTAAATGAAGACATAACAGTGACAAGATTTGTTCCCCAGTGCGTAAGTAAATCGCCATTAAAGTCACCAGCAACAATTATATCAGAGTATTGTACTGTTAAAAGTTCTAATTCTGCAATAAGCGTGTCCAATTTCATATTCTTATCAGGTCTGTAAACACATCCAAGTAGTAATTTATCACCATGTGAATTTACCTCTATAAATATATACTCAACATCTTTAACTACGTTATATTTACGAATAAGCTTACAGGAAATTCTGTTTCTTATGTAAATCGCCACACCCCCAGCGTGTTCGTCTCTGTCAGATCTAAAGAGTCGGTAACCACTTAATCGATATATTTGATCAGCCACATCACATTTGAACCAGGTTTCCGAAACACATATGACATCAACATCACTGTTTTCAAACAGAAATCGAAATTCGTCAATTTTATAATTCAGACTTTGAGCGTTAATATGACATACGCTGAAGCCAATCTTATGACTAGTTAAAATTCTAATCATGTTATAATTTCCACTTCTAGAACCAATTTGATCAAATGATAAATCTGTCATAGTAAATTTTTGAAGCAACGCAATAAAATTTAATATCACATAATAAATTTAATAATTTATAGAATAATTTAAGACAATTATTAAGATTTAAAAAAGCAAAAAAAGAAAAGAACAGGATAGAGGTTATATTGTCAAAACAATAGGATGAATAAAATGTATAGTTAATATAATAAAAAAGTGGAGTCAACGAGAAATAATCATCATAAATATTAAACTCAAAATAGCTGGCATCAAAATCATTCACGAAAGAGCTGGTTAAGATCATCGGGAAACTCAATTAGAAGAGGTTCATCAGAATTTAGTTTTTTTACGTATACAAGACCACGCAGAGAAAATGTAGACTGGATTCTTTTATCTTTTTTCATGTCCAGTGCTTCCTTAAAAATTTTATGGTTATGTGGTGTTAAGTTCTCATTAACATAAATTGGCGCATTACTTTCCATCCCCGCATTAGTTAAAGTTAAAGTGGTTTTATTATCATGTC